>OX336388.2:1462528145-1463739812 GCA_946902985.2 Meconema thalassinum
TTTCGGGGCTTTGCGACATTGTGGTCATGTGGCCCCGTGTACTTAGGTGTGTGTGGAATTTGTCTGGTAACTGGTGTTATTGTGAAGGCTGTATTAGTGTGTGTAGTTTTAACTCAGATGAGGATTAGGAAGGAGGCAGCTGTGGTCTTAATTAAGCATTCGCCTGGAATAGAAGTGGGGAAACCACAGAAAGCCACTTCCAGGATGACTGAGGTGGGATTGGAACTAGCCTCTTCTCAGTTTTTGCCCAACCCTCAGACCAGAATTAAACTTCTTGGCAGAGCTGGGAATCAAACCCGGGCCTCCGCAGTGACAGCCACTACACAATGAGGCACAAAAGAAGTTATGTATATGGTCAGTCACTGTGCATAGTTGATGTGCGACAAGTGGCAGTATACCTGATCTGACAATTGGTACCCAGGTTACAATAGCAATGGCATCCACATTCACAGTTGTTCCAATTAAGGCATTTCGTAATATTAGCAAGTCTATGAATTCATCGCTACAAGTCTAGATATTACAACCCACCAAACAGCAAGGCATTTGGGAGGAGGGAGTTAAGTACACCATTATCCGGGCCCTGCTTATAACTTATACTCCAAACAGTCACAAGCCTAATTTTTTGGCTCTATGTTAACCGTGGAAACTTGCAATTACATGTATAATTCTTCCAAGGTGTCAACATAGACATAATGATCATGATTTGTCAAACTGGAAACAAAACTTCCTCATGGAAAACATCTGGGTGAAGCTTACGCTATCTACTGATAGGGGCAGGTGACCTCGTAGTTCTGCCCCTTAAAACCTCAATAACTAATTACCTAACTGACTAATAGCCTAACTACAGGAATGAACAGACACAAATCTACATCACAGATAGAGGTGACTAAAATGGAAAATACTGTACCTGGTTTATACAAAAGATTTGTATAAAACTACTACCATACGATAATCCAAGGGAAATCTACACAGGTGCCTATGCTGGTTAGATATCGCCATCACAATTCAGAGCAGTACACGACCTTGCCAACACGGTAATTCTGCAATAAAGTGACAGACTATTCATCAAGAACAACAAGTGAAACAAAGGTTTGAGAAATGATGAGAATGTAGGCTACATGTAGAGAATAAAGAGGATGTTCATCCTTCTCCTAAATACAATGTACAGCATTAATCCCAATAGAAAAAGTCTACTGGTATGTGTTAACACATTTTCAATATAATATAATAATTTCTCATTCATACGCGGGCAGATTTTCTAAACTTCTAGCCGATGACTGGATTACGGGCAACACACACCACATCTATCATTACTTCTCAAATATTGAAGACCTTAAGATCAGTTAACCTATACAGGATCTCATTAAGTCTCTATTATTATAAACTTAGCACGACCAAATACAGAACTTAATTCACACTCAATCAACCAACAATATACTGCCATTTTATTGACTGAAACTACCATTACCTTTCTGTAAATCACCAAATGTCGAGACGTAATAATTACTTTGATTTGCGAACTCCACATCACATGTATCCATCACCGTCCATGATTACGTTGCCATGGCAATATATAATAATTTTCCCAATGACCAACAAAATAAACGGAAAGCCCCTAAAATCTAGTGACAACCAACTTTAGAAACATAAGTTACCGAGTTCGGGCCCAAACAAAAGAATAATTATTTAACGGACGGAGAAAGTAGTATGGACTTTCTTAGGCCTGGCACACACGTCCGCTCGCTACGGGAACCGAGCAGCGAACTAATGTGCAGAGAGAAGACTTATGGCTGTGTTTCTATCTCCCAAAATTTTCTTCTTCCTCTGCTCTTGTGGGGTGTTGGGCGCAGTACACTCTTTACCCAGCCACTGATCCAGAGATTGACAAAAAAAATGTTCTATTTTCGGGAGGAGAATACAGTAGACTCTCGAAAATCCGGACCAATGTGGCGGACGGCCGATCCGGATTCCGAAAAATCCGGATTTCCCGGAGACAGAGTGACGTCGGTCGCGGCAGTGGTTTGCGTGCCGCGATCGCCGCCACTCCGTGCCGATATGTGTACTTTATTGTTACTCGCATAAAACAGTTCTGAACTGCAATTAACTGAACACAGGGGTAGAAAAAATAGATGGTTAATAGTATTGAACAACTTTAATAAGACTTAAGAATTTACATTACAGTACTACAGTATGCAAAATAAATGAAAATAAATCATCAGAAACAGTGTGTAAAAACAAACTTACACATGCTTGAATTCAGGAACAGCATCTTTGTTGGCTGATAATGCCTCCCCACTTATTGACAGTTTACGAACACCAAATCGTTTCTTCCAACGATCAAGCCAACCTTCACTTGCTGTAAACTCACCATCTTCACCTTCAATTTCTTTTTTGAAATGCAACGCCTTTTCTTGAAGCATAGGCCCCGTAATAGGAACCCCTTTACCTCTTAAATGTTCATGCCACAAGAACAATGCTTCTTCAACTTCTACATGTTTGCCTTTATGCATGCTTTTTCTAATTTTAATCGCACTTCCACTGGATTGAGAGGAACACCATTTTTCTATCTGTCCGCGATTCTTCTTCCAATCTGAAACTGTACTTGTTCCTACTCCTAACTCTAGAGCGATTTTTTTCGCCGATTCTCCAGCATCAATCCTCTTTATAGCACGGAGTTTTTCTTCCACTGACACACACACTTGCTTTCGTTTGTTACTCATCTTACAGTACTTAAAAACAAGACGCGAGAAACACAGAGCACCGACACAACACGAGGTAGCCACCGAAAATAACGTCTGCACAGAGAGAGTGAGCGCGGTCAACTAAGTACTGTATGAGTAAACAAAGAGCTGTTGGGGAGGGGGCGAGTCAATGACCTCCCGCCGTGCCGCACAGCCAGTAGAATAGAAAAGACGTCATTCTTGTAATGCGGAATGGTCGCGGAGAAATTGAAGGCGCTTAAGCATCACGTTACCTACATTTTACTGATTTTGTATTACAAAAAATATTTTTTGAGCGGTCCGGATTTGCCGGAGTCCGGATTTTTGAGGTCCGGATTTGTGAGAGGCTACTGTATATGAGGAAGCATGATTATGACGTGGAAGGTGGTTGACACATAAACAAACGAGGACACAATAAGGTGCTAAACTTCACGCCCAAGTGACGCATCTTGGCGACTTGCTACGTATAAACAAACACGAGGCGTCACACGTAAGGGAAAGAGTTAAATAGTTAAATGGCAATCAGAAAAATATGTGAGTAAAGCGGAGAGGACAGGAAATGTAGGGGAATAAAGTACCGAAATAGATAAGGGGAGAGAAAAACCTAGCGTACTGAGTGAATTAATTAGCGTAGTTCGTTGAGACGTATATAAGGGACACTGAAATACGAGGTGATTAACAGTACCTATCGCAGTATTACATGCACAAACCTCGGAGGCTTGCAAGTTGCACCGAGCCATAAAGACGGGGGTGCGCGCATGATTAAAACGTAAGCGAATAATGGTAATGATGTGACGACGAGTATAGCGACCATTAAAGAACCAAGGGAGATGGGGTATCGACGGTTGTAGATTATAATAAAACTGAGCCTTTTGCCTTGAATAATCCCTCCATACTTCCTTTAATTGATTTTTCAGAAGAGGTATAAGATCGGAGGCGGGAGTGGCAATGGCGATGGGGGTGCCGTGGCCACAAGCAGCACGTCGAGCGGCCTGATCCACGTATTCATTTCCTAAAATAGCTGTATGGCCGGGGATCCAAGAAAAAACAACCGTAAATCCCGCCTGAGTCAATTCATACGTCAACCTGAGTATATGAAGTATGAACCAGTTGTCGATGTGCATCACATTTTTTAAGGCCTGAAGAACACTTCTGGAGTCAGATAGAATAAGAGAGCGAGATATCACATTCCTTTTGACGTATAAGAGAGCTTGGCGAATAGCAAAAGCTTCAGCCGAGAAAATAGATAATTGCGGAAGTAACGTAAAGGAAGCAAGATGTTGTTTGGCGGGGACATAAAAGGCCGCCCCCAAGCCGGGCGGGGAGTCGAATTTGGAGCCATCTGTGTATATGGTGGTACAGCTGGAGGCACTTTCTTCAATTTGACAGACATATCAACGGGCGATAGAGTGGGAAAGAAATGATGCTTTTTGAGAAAAGTAGGGGGAATGGTGAAGAACATCAGGAATGTACTGATAAATAGGATAGGGCGCATTATAGCATAGCGGCTTCCGGGTTTGGAGAATGTCTGGACGAAGACTGGTAAGACCGATAAAAGATAAGAGAATAGAGGGGGTGGGGATATTTTTTGAGTAAGTATTGCTGATGATATTCTTGTAGTAACTGTAATTTAGGGAGAATATGAGAAGCAGCAAGAGCCATTTTGCGAAGGAGATAATGAGAAGACAGGTACTTCCGTCTGAGACCAAGAGGTGGATCTGTAGCTTCGACGAGAAGGGCCAGCGTGGGCGTAGAGGAGAGAGCTCCCAAGATAATTCGCAGAGCGGCATATTGTAATTTATCTAGTATCGTGAGACGAGACTGGGGCATGATGTCATAAAAATGGCAACCGTACTCCATGGAGGACCTGACGATAGAGCGGTATAAAAGTAGCAAAATTTGAGGGTCCACTCCCCAAGAACGAAGGAGTTGTAATTTTGTTGTGACTGTTGATATAGAATCGGGGAACGGTCGTAGAGACGTTTATGGGTGAAAATTAAGGCAGAGTTTTTGAGTGGGACTGTATCAAGACCGTGATTAAAAAGCCATGAATGTGAAATCGTGAGGGCATGGAACATATGTTGTCTACACTGAGATAAATCGGGGTATGAGCAATATAATAGAAGGTCATCGGCATATTGAATAAGCTGGACATGTGGGAGTAATAGTTCCTCAATCTCACTGGTATAAAGGAGATATAGTATACCACTCAGAATATCACACTGGGGCAAGCCGGAAGACGCAAAGCGCGAATTCAGGACGGTGGGGAAAGTTGCAAGAATGACGTGACGGGAGTGAAGAAAGGCGGCAATCAGTTTTATAAAAGGGGAGGGGAATTTCCATTTACAAAGTACAGCCAATAACAACGAGACGTTGACATTATCATATGCGCCTTGAATGTCTAAAAATACAGCTACCGTAAAATGTTTACGACAGCTGGCCAATAGGAGGTCAGTGAGGAAGATATTCAGAGCATCGGTAGTCGATTTTCGTTTTATAAAAGCAAATTGGGTTTTTGGGACCAAATCATAATACTCAAGAGCCCATATCAGTCTCGCCAACAATATACGCTGAAACGTTTTTCTGATACAGGACCCGAGCTGAATTCCCCGATAACTGCAGGGGAGGGCGGGGTTTTTGCCAGGTTTTAAGATGGGAAGTAATAAAAAGTCGTTCCATGTGGAAGGAATCTAACCTGTACGTAGGACATTATTGTAAAATTCAAGTAGGACCAGATGTGCGGAAGAGGGTAAACTATTGAGCACGTGGTAAGAAATGGAATCGGGACCGGGGGTTGAAGAATTTTTGGGAGAGAGGGCATTTCGGAGTTCAGCTGGTAGAATTGGTTGTATTAGACAAGTAAACTTGGAAGGCGTGACATATTGATAGGATGGTGGGGCACAGGCAACAAAATCAGGCGTTAAACTATGATAGAAACATAAAGAATTTTCAAAAGTAAGACGATGTGGAGGCGCATATTTTGTACTCCTTGATAAGTTGCGTACAGAATTCCATATTTGAGTAAGGGGAGTTTGGTGATTAATGGAATTGACATATTTGTGCCAAGCAGTACGATGTTTGTCATTGAAAGTGCGTTGCATAGTCGCAACAAACTTTTTATACTGCAAATAAGTATACGGGGTATGGCATTTACGAAGGAGGTGAAGCAATGGTTTGCGGCGCTTGACCAAGCGTATACATTCGTCGTCCCACCAGGGGATGTGAAAAAGGGCTTGACCAGATCGTTCTCGACAAGGAATGAGTGGATGATAAGTGTCAAAATATCTATTAATAATGGTAATTAAGGATTCATACGAATAGCGTACAGGCGGAGCGGCATGGCAAAAATGTTGTTGGATATATTCAGAAAACAACACTTCATCAAAATTTTTAAACTGTCGAAAGAAGCGAGAAGTATGCTCGGGGGGTGGGGGCAGGTGTATAGATGAACTGGTAATGATGATGGGATAATGATCACTGAGATGCAGATCTGGAGTTGTTTGCCAATAGAACAGGTGTGCGAGAGAAAGGGATACAAAGGTCAAGTCGACAGCACTGGGTGCTGGCTCAGGGGCAGAAAGACGGGTAGGGGAACCATCATTAAGAAGATGAAATGAAGAAAGTTGGGACGACGTCCAGATATGACGACCTTTGGGCGTAATTCGGGCGCTGCCCCATTCCGTGTGATGAGCATTGAAATCACCGCCAAGAAAATGGTATGGAAAGGATTGACAATAATTGAAGAAGGATTTCCACTGTCGTTCGTTGCCCTTAACATCTGGGGGAATGTAAAAATTGGTAATATGATACTTGTCGACTTGAATAGTAAGGAAATATGTGCGGGGAAGATGAAAAAGAAAGGGTATCACTTTATAGGCAAGGGACTCATGAATGAGAGTAAGCACTGCACCGTAATGGGGCCCATCATGACGTTCAACTACGTACTTCGGTATATTGAGCAATAAGTAATGATACAACCATGTTTCCTGTAGCAGGACAACCTCTGGCTGATATTCCTGTATGAGAAGAAGGAGTTCATGCCGCTTGTTTAATATGCTATGGAAATTCCATTGTAGGATCTTCATGGGATGGGAGATGATTGTACATCCCTGGGTGACTCAAGTGGTTGGGATTCGGGAGGAAGAGAATGAAACGGGAGAAGAACTATTTTATCATACATATTTTTTTTTATGTGGGCCCCTTGGGCATTCGAGCCCAAAAGGTCCATAAGTTGGAGATAATCACGTGTGATGGCAGGGGGCACACCAGTTTTGGGTGGCACAAGAGGGGGAGAAGGGGGGCTGAAGTGCATGGTAGACGTCGACGGAGTGACGGCACTGGGCACCGGACGAGTCAAATGGTCTGGCCGAACTATCGAGAGATAGGCCTGCCGGTCGTAACCCAAAGGTGGTATCACTTTGGGTGAGCTTTGAACAATTGACGTAAATTTACGTTTTTTAGGTAGCGTGGTAGAAGCATGGGTATTAGTGGGAGAAAGTGGGGGAAATTGCTGAGGAACGGTAAGTGGTTGAAAGAGGTTAGAAAATGGGGCAACAATTTCTTGGTATGACTTATTTTCGACACACATGCGTGTTTTTATCTCAACTTGATTTTGATGGTACACACACTGGGAGGAACCGCTTGTATGATTCTCATCACAATGCACGCATCGTACCAAGACTTGGGAACATGTCGAAGTTGCATGGCCTTGAGCACATCGGCCACATCGGGGAGCTCTTGCACGACAATTTTGACCGGTATGTCCATACCGCTGACATCGATTACATATGATCGGCCTAAAGATAAAAAGGTGGACCTCAAGGACAACATGAAAAATTGAGACATATTTTGGGAGAGTCTGCGTTTCAAAGAAAGTTTTATCGTCCCCGTGGGGAGCATCTCCACTTTACCGTCAATCATCTTACGGCGAGACATGCGTTGGAGTTTGATTATGGGGCATGGCGACTCAATATACTGCAGGATAACGTGATTCGATAGAGATAAATCGACAGCACGGATTAAGCCTATCCGTTGTATGTTCGAGGATGGAATGAACGCTTTCAACTTTTTTTCAGCGAGTAAGGGGTTTTTAAGAAAGAGGTTGGCGGCTCGAGCCGTGTTGAAGGTAATCTGTATGCGATTGCGCCCCTTGAGGTGAATGGCCGAAATTCCCTCGATTTTTTTTCTCATAGAACAGTCGTCCCAAAGCCATCGGATGTAAATGACCGATATGCGAATTGTCGACAGACTCGACATTAACATGATAGGGCCCAGAGTGGGTTGAGGGGTACGGTCTCGGAGGATCGGCCCCAGTTGACGGAGCTGAGGAGGTCGAAATTACAGGAGGCAAATTCGTATCAGATGACGAGGAAGCAGAAGATAAGGCTGGGGTAAACGGGGCATTGAAAGGCATAATCTCCGTAAGAATAATGTCCATGGCATCGTCAGGTGGGCCCGGATTTTCCGCACCCCCACTGGTGTCGGACATGTCTCCAATATATAGAACCGAGAATGGGTCTACTATTCACTGAGTAAGAGTTACTAATACACACTTAGGCACACACAAGTATACGTAAACACACACAGTCACACTACTTAACAGAAGCAGTCGCTCTCCACACACGAGGCGATTCGAACAGGCGAGCTAAGAGAGACTGACCCTTACGCGACGGAAGAGCACACGCAACTGTCCCAAAATTTTAATAATGGCACTGGCACCCCGTCGTGTTCGTTAAGCCGCCATTTTTTTCGCTGCCACGGCCTAGGGTGGGGGTTTAACGAAGAGGAGTGAATCAAAACTTTCTAAAATTTTTCCAAGCATGGTCTCCAATCAAAACGTCCCTGATTGGCTGAGCACTTATTGGGTCCTTTCCACCACACAGCCGCAATCAATTCCGCCATTAACCTTAATTTAACATAACCTAAGTTACTTAAATTACAAATATTAATATAGGCGTGTTTTGGCGCTCCCTCTGGTTTTAACCTGGGTTAGGTTTGGTTACAGTTTGCGGTTACACTCGCCAAAACGACATTGGTTAAGAAAAGTTACCGTACAATATGGCGTCGAAATATGTATTGGAATTGATATGATGAATAAATATTGGTATTGGAATTGATATGGTGAATAGATGATGATGTCGAACAGATGTATTTCCAACAATATATAGAGGGCGAAACTAATTTAAAAAAACATTGCAATGGCTCTGAATGCGTCAAGAGAACGGGCACTTAAGACCTTCACTGTAGGCCTATAGCCTATCGAATATTGGATATCGTTGTACAGTGAAACTGATTTTCATATTCATTTTAGGGTGACTCATGAGACTTTCCATAGTCACAGTAGTGTGCTCATAAGGGGGAGAAATGATAGTTAAGAAAAAACTGGAATTTAATATGGTAGTATTTGGCAAAAGAAGGCTCAATGGTGACCATAGCCGATCGCTTCAACTGTGGAGGTACGGGTTAAATTCCTGGCTCTGTCAAGAAATTTGAATTGTGGTGTGGGGGCTGGAACAGGGTACATTCAGCCTCGTGAGGCTAAACTGAGGAGAAGAGGGTTCAATTCCTACCTTAGCCATCCTGGAGGTGGGTTTTTCCGTGGTTTCCTACTTCTACTCAAGGCAAATGCTGGGATAGCCACTGCCAACTCCTTCCCAATCCTATCGCCAATTTACAAATTAAAACACACTCTAGTAGAGTCATCACACTAACATAGATAGATAGATAGATAGATAGATAGATAGATAGATTTTTATTAATTCCATTTGATCAAATACATGCATTCAATACATTTTTGATATAGGACACATCAGAATTTACATCTACAAAATAAGAGAACTAACAGGTATATATTACTAATATTATAACTATTTAACTTATTATAATAGCAAATCTTAATAGATACAATCTTATTGCACAACTATTTACACCTCACTCTATTATCATAATATGAAAACTTAATTCTATAAATACAACAACATACAGCTAGGTATTACAATTAAATTAAAAAAGTAAAATATAATTATAGATTTCATCGCTCCTATACGCTAAGATATTCAACTACTGAGTAAAAACAATGGCACTGCAGATAAGCTTTCAACATTCTATCAAAGGTTTTTATTTTTGGGGCCAGTTTTATATACTGGGGTAGTTTATTGTATAATTTAACTCCAGTGTGAAAAGTTCCTTTTTGATATATGCTTGTGTGTGTGTGTGAAATATGAATGTTTTGATTTTGTCTTGTGTTATGCCTATGAACATCATTGTTTGTTTTAAGAAAACATTTTTATTCATTAAATTCTTTTTAAAAACATAATACTTTGAAAGATATATATGCAGGGCAGTGGGAGAATGTTTAAATCTTTAAACAGAGGTCTACATGATTCTCTAGAGTTTACATTTGCCATAATTGTAATCGCCCTCTTTTGTATCCTAAACGTGCTTAGTACATCTGGCGACATACCCCAAAATATGATTCCATATCTTAAGTATGAATGGAAATAAGCAAAATAAGTATTTCTTAATGTGTGCATGCTAGGGGCAGGTTTTCAAAATACGTAACGCAAAGCACATCGAGTTCAGTTTAGTATTCAGATATTGTATATGTTTATTCCAATTCAAGTCTTGTTGTATCCATAGTCCTAAAAACTTTGTTTCTGATTTATTTTCTATTTGATGATCATTTAATGTTATATTGGGTTTCGCAGGATTCCTATTCTGTATAGTGTGGAAATTTAGACATACTGTTTTTTATAGTTTATTATGAGGCGATTATCTTGTGACCATTTGGTTAACTCTCCTGTAACGGAGTCAGCAGACTGCTGTATGACTTGTTTAGTTTCACCTTTTATTACGAGTGTTGTATCGTTCGCAAACAAAATTTCCTTATGAGAATGAACGTTCTGTGTTATATCATTGATATATAGAAGAAAGAGTAGTGGGCCCAAAACCGATCCCTGGGGTACTCCAAATTCAATAATTCCCTCATTGGACACTGTTTCATTAAGTAATTTGGTGCCATCATCCTTCTGTCTCAAGCTTACTATTTGTTTACGCCTTGTTAAGTAAGACTCGATCCATTTATTAGCTAGACCTCTAATACCATATTGATTTAGTTTGGTAAGGAGGATTTTATGGTCAACAACATCAAATGCTTTCGATAAATCCAAGAATAGGCCAGTTACATGTTCCTTATTGTCAATTAATTTCAGTATACAATTACTACATTCGTAAATTGCTGTCTGTGTAGAATTTTCCGTTCTGAATCCATGTTGTGAGTTTGATAATATTTTATTTTTTCTATGAAACTTATCAGTCTCTTATACATAATTTTTCCACAATTTTTGCAATACCAGTTGGTAAGGTAATAGGACGATAGTTATCTAATTCATCTTTTGAACCGTTTTTGTGCACTGGAATTACTTTTGATAACTTCAAAATATCCGGGTAAGTTCCTGAGAGAATTGAACTGTTTATTAAGTGCGTAAGTGGATTTATTATATTTTCTGCACATTTCTTTAAAATTGCATCAGGGATGCCATCAATGCCAGCCCAGAATTTATTTTTTAGCTCTTTTATAACTATTCTTACCTCTTCACTTGTGACATGATTTATAAATAACGTATCACTACATGTATTTATTTTATTATTAGAATTTAGTGTATTTACCTGTGATTTATTTAATAATTTTTGTGGAATTTCCAGAAAATAGTCATTGAAAGTGTTTGCTATTTCCTCTGGATTATTAATCACTTTATTATTTCTGGTCAGTGTAATGTTCCTTTGTATTTTAGCGGATTTTCCAGTTTCTTTCTTTATCACAGACCACATAGCCCTCTTTTTATTAGATGATTGGGAAATAAAATTATCATTATGCATTTTCTTTGCTAGTCTTAATACCTTATTTAATATGCTAGTGTATTTTTGTAGTATAAATTGAATTCAGGTGTAGTGTGGTATTGTTTATATAATTTGTGTAGAAATTTCTTTCTTTGACATGAATTTATAATCCCTGTTGTTATCCAATTGCTAGTTTTGTTATTTTGAACAGTTCTTCGTTTAAAGGGGAATGCTATTTGAAAATAGTGTTTTAGGGTACTGTTAAATGCATTAAATTTATCATTTACATTTTCTAGTTCATAAATTTCTGACCATGTTTCCTTATTTAATAAGTCATTGAAATATGTAACATTTGATTCAGTGAATGACCTGCACTTTGATTTTACTCCATTATCATTATTATTGATTGTTTCGGATACTTCAAAACTCAGTATTTGTCCATGGTGGTCACTAAAACCCGGACAATAGACTTCTATTGAATGGTGATATTTATCTGTATTTATAAAAATTTGATCAGGAGTGGTTTTACTAAATTTTGTTATTCATGTTGGGGTATTTACTGTAGGTTTCAGTCCATAGGAAATTAGTAACTGTGTTAATAATTCACTATTTCTAACAAATTTTAAGAAATCCACATTTACATCCCCACAAATTATTATATCGAAATTTACTTTGCTTATGTTATTGAGTAACAATTCTTATTTATCTATAAATAAAGAAAACTTTCCTGACGGAGAACGGTATACGCATACAATTATTAACTTAAACTGCTGTATTTTTACGGCAGAGAATTCAAAATCCTGTTCCATAATTAGATAATCAGGAGCTGTTATCTGTTCATGATCTAAATTATTTCTTAAGAAGATGCAAGTACCACCATGGCTAATATTAGATCTAGAGTATTTACTAGCTTGTATAAACCCTGGGAATTGAATTAATTCGAGTTGTTCCTCTTTCAGCCAATGTTCTGAAATACATAGTGCTGAGATGTCTTTAAGTTCATTTTTAAGCATTAGATTTATGTAATCAATTTTATTATAAAGAGACTGGACATTCTGGTGGTAAATTTTAAATTTGTTACTTTTGCAAGCTTGTGTTGGTGATTTATTTACATTATTATTATCATAATTGTTATTATTATTGTTGCTAGACAAATCCGAAATACCATTGTTGCACTCCGTTAAATTTGACTTCAAAAGATGTGAATGCCAAACCTCACGTTTGGCTTCTTCTACCAGTTTCCCTGCTTCCACTCTAATGATATTACTGTTGAATTATTCTTACCATTTGAATTTACAATTTTGCAGATTTCATCACTAAGATACTCTTTTCCTAATCTATTTAAGTGTAGGCCATGCCGAGTGTGGAACTTCCTGTCTAATTTACTTACATCTACAATTTGGTCATTTGGAAAACTCTTACAAATTTTATGAATTTTTCCATTTGTAGCCTCTATTTCTACATTTACACATGATTTGGGAATTAAATCGTATCTCTGCGGAATGTTTACAATAATGACATTTGTTTTTTGCATGGATGGCAATGTACCCTTTAAATCTTTGATTACCTTTATACTCTCATTTCTATAGACGTCGTTTGCTCCAGCGATGATCACTGCGTAGTCCTTTGCAGTAAGGGACGCACACTCTCCTATCATTCCGTTCGTAACCTCTGCAATTTGAGCTCCTGGCTTTACTGTCGAAGTGACCTCCATTTCTCTGCTTCTCTCCAATACGCTTGCTGCTACATCTCGCCCGTGGCTATCCGCAAATATCCGCATCTTCCTGGATTTTCTCTTTATCACTTTCTTCTTTTCTTCTTGAGGAAAGTCATCATTTTCTTCGACAAGCACTCCAAATGAATTTGAGACGGGAATTTCAGTTACATGTACTCCATTTATAGGCCTAGATTTATTCAATCTTACCTTACCAGCAATCACTGTCGACCAAGTTTCCTTGCTTTCCTCTCTGTTTCATTTTAATTTATTCATCTCTTCCATTAACTTAGCAATATCTTCCTTTAGCAGCTTTATAATCTCGTATTTTGAGGACAGTTCGTTTCTTAGGTTATGACATTCGCACGACGGTAGCGGTAGGCCTACATTACGACAATCGGTTTCACTTTTCTCCTCATTCAATTTTACCTGAGATCTTGTGATGATTTTATTTGCATTTTTTACTTTTATTTTGCACGACGAGCATAAATCCGTTACGGATACACTACCTGACGAGACACTAACACTGTTTACTGTCGTCATACTAGAGATCTAAGTTAGCCTAGATGTTTACACCAAATTACACTAAATTTATTTTAATTATTACTACCTAATAGAATTAACCTAATTTCCTACCAATAAAGAAGAATGTGAAATACGTATATCTTCCAATCAGGTGAAGTCTCGTAAAAGCACCACTGCTCTACTTGGTTCAAACAGTGATTGAAGAAGTCACCGCATCTTTGGATACACGTTCCCACAACTTAGCTTAAGTTTATTAAATTATCAATAAGAATTTCTAAATACTATCAATATTCCGTATTACACTTGATCTAAGGAAAGTAACTTTATAGATTGTAAACCTCTGTTATAATATTTTACCACTTTTCTCAAATATTTACACTAGCTGCTATTTCACTACACTTTCACTGTGACGCCATCTTTACTGCACGCCATGAATCAAATTCCACACACACCCAAAAATACAAGGGGTTTATGACCGCGATGCTGCAGTTTCTAAAAATAAGCAACAGGAACAACTGATGAGATTCGTAGCGCACTACGTACGCTATTAAAAGAGCTGCCATAATCCTTAAAAGAACGTAGGCCATATATCAACTGGCCAAGTAACGTCACAACAGCTTTATTTCAAAATCTTCAAATATAAAATTGCAAAATTCACTAAGAATTTGATATTATATGATTTCATTTGTTGCGTGCTGAGTGATTCAAGTTCAAATATGATTTCATATCTCGTACTTTCAATAGTAGTTTCAGATTATGCTTGAATTGGGGCTTCTAAAGTGATTAACATTTCAGTAACCGCAGTAGTAGCTTGGTTACTGATTTCAAGAGCCTGGTTATGACCAAACTTACCCGAGTTAACACCGAAGCACGCCAAAACGGTCAGGTTAGCTTTTGTATTAACCAAAGTATACCAAACGGAACGCCAAAACGCGCCTAATGTTGGTGAAGGGTGGGCGACTTGTGGTTTAGATAAGCCATTTTTAGTGTTGCCTTCTATAGATTTGTATGTGGCATTGTGGTTTTTTGGCAATCTCGTTATCTTGTAGACATAAAGATAAATAGTTCTATTTCGGGGGCTATCACTCAGTAGCGGATTATCACAACAGTAGCCTACTATTACGAATAGCTGTACTTTATTAAGATTTTTCTGCACCTTCGCGAAATAGTGGCGGAGGTTTGATAGATAGATAGATAGATAGATAGATAGATTTTTATTAATTCCATTTGATCAAATACATGCATTCAATACATTTTTGATATAGGACACGTCAGAATTTACATGCATAAAATAAAAGAACTAACAGGTATATATTACTAAGATTAAAACTATTTATAACTTATTATAATAGCAAATCTTAATAGATACAATCTTATTGCACAACTATTTACACCTCACTCTATTATCATAATATGAAAACTTAATTCTATAAATACAACAACATACAGCTAGGTATTAAAATTAAATTAAAAAAGTAAAATATAGTTATAGATTCCATCACTCCTATACGCTAAAATATTCAACTACTGAGTAAAAACAATGGCACTGCAGATAAGCTTTCAACATTCTATCAAAGGTTTTTATTTTTGGGGCCAGTTTTATATACTGGGGTAGTTTATTGTATAATTTAACTCCAGTGTGAAAAGTTCCTTTTTGATATATGCTTGTGTGTGTGTGTGAAATATGAATGTTTTGATTTTGTCTTGTGTTATGCCTATGAACATCATTGTTTGTTTTAAGAAAAACATCTTTATTCATTAAATTCTTTTTAAATAACATAATACTTTCAAAGATATATATGCAGGGCAGTGGGAGAATGTTTAAATCTTTAAACAGAGGTCTACATGATTCTCTAGAGTGTACATTTGCCATAATTCTAATCGCTCTCTTTTGTATCCTAAACGTGCTTAGTACATCTGGCGACATACCCCAAAATATGATCCCATATCTTAAGTATGAATGGAAATAAGCAAAATAAGTATTTCTTAATGTGTGCATGCTAGTGCAGGTTTTCAAAATACGTAACGCAAAGCACATCGAGTTCAGTTTAGTATTCAGATATTGTATATGTTTATTCCATTTCAAGTCTTGTTGTATCCATAGTCCTAAAAACTTTGTTTCTGATTTATTTTCTATTTGATGACCATTTAATGTTATATTGGGCATCGCAGGATTCCTATTCTGTATAGTGTGGAAATTTAGACATACTGTCTTTTTATAGTTTATTATGAGGCGATTATCTTGTGACCATTTGGTTAACTCTCCTGTAACGGAGTCAGCAGACTGCTGTATGACCTGTTTAGTTTCACCTTTTATTACGAGTGTTGTATCGTCCGCAAACAAAATTTCCTTATGTGAATGAACGTTCTGTGTTATATCATTGATATATAGAAGAAAGAGTAGTGGGCCCAAAACCGATCCCTGGGGTACTCCAAATTCAATAATTCCCTCATTGGACAATGTTTCATTAAGTAATTTGGTTCCATCATCCTTGTGTCTCAAGCTTACTATTTGTTTACGCCTTGTTAAGTAAGACTCTATCCATTTATTAGCTAGACCTCTAACACCATATTGATTTAGTTTGGTAAGGAGGATTTTATGGTCAACTACATCAAATGCTTTCGATAAATCCAAGAATAGGCCAGTTACATGTTCCTTATTGTCAATTAATTTCAGTATACTATTACTACATTCGTAAATTGCTGTCTGTGTAGATTTTTCCGTTCTAAATCCATGTTGTGAGTTTGACAATATTTTATTTTTTTCTATGAAACTTATCAGTCTCTTATACATAATTTTTTCCACAATTTTTGCAATACCAGTTGGTAAGGTAATAGGACGATAGTTATCTAATTCATCTTTTGAACCATTTTTGTGCACTGGAATTACTTTTGATAACTTCAAAATATCCGGGTAAGTTCCTGAGAGAATTGAACTGTTTATTAAGTGCGTAAGTGGATTTATTATATTTTCTGCACATTTCTTTAAAATTGCATCAGGGATGCCATCAATGCCAGCACAGAATTTATTTTTTAGCTCTTTTATAACTATTCTTACCTCTTCACTTGTGACATGATTTATAAATAAAGAATCACTGCATATATTTATTTTATTATTAGAATTTAGTGTATTTACCTGTGATTTATTTAATAATTTTTGCGGAATTTCCAGAAAATAGTCATTAAAAGTGTTTGCTATTTCCTCTGGATTATTAATCACTTTATTATTTCTGGTCAGTGTAATGTTCCTTTGTATTTTAGCAGATTTTCCAGTTTCTTTCTTTATTACAGACCACATAGCCCTGTTTTTATTAGATGATTGGGAAATAAAATTATCATTATGCATTTTCTTTGCTAGTCTTATTACCTTATTTAATATGCTAGTGTATTTTTTGTAGTATAAATTGAATTCAGGTGTTGTGTGGTATTGTTTATATAATTTGTGTAGAAATTTCTTTCTTTGACATGAATTTATAATCCCTGTTGTTATCCAATTGCTAGTTTTGTTATTTTGAACAGTTCTTCGTTTAAAGGGGAATGCTATTTCAAAATAGTGTTTTAGGGTACTGTTAAATGCATTAAATTTATCATTTACATTTTCTAGTTCATAAATTTCTGACCATGTTTCCTTATTTAATAAGTCATTGAAATATGTAACATTTGATTCAGTGAATGACCTGCACTTTGATTTTACTCCATTATCATTATTATTGATTACTTCGGATACTTCAAAACTCAGTATTTGTCCATGGTGGTCACTAAAACCCGGACAATAGACTTCTATTGAATGGTGATATTTATCTGTATTTATAAAAATTTGATCAGGAGTGGTTTTACTAAATTTTGTTATTCTTGTTGGTGTATTTACTGTAGGTTTCAGTCCATAGGAAATTAGTAACTGGTTTAATAATTCACAATTTCTATCAAGTTTTAAGAAATCCACATTTACATCCCCACAAATTATTATATCGAAATTTACTTTGCTCATGTTATTGAGTAACAATTCTAGTTTATCTATAAGTAGAGGAAACTTTCCTGACGGAGAACGGTATACGCATACAATTATTAACTTAAACTGCTGAATTTTTACGGCAGAGAATTCAAAATCCTGTTCCATAATTAGATAATCATAAGCTGTTATCTGTTCATGATCTAAATTATTTCTTAAGAAGATGCAAGTACCACCATGGCTAATATTAGATCTAGAGTATTTACTAGCTTGTATAAACCCTGGGAATTGAATTAATTCGAGTTGTTCCTCTTTCAGCCAATGTTCTGAAATACATAGTGCTGAGATGTCTTTAAGTTCATTTTTAAGCATTAGATTTATGTAATCAATTTTATTATAAAGAGACTGGACATTCTGGTGGTAAATTTTAAATTTGTTACTTTTGCAAGCTTGTGTTGGTGATTTATTTACATTATTATTATCATAATTGTTATTATTATTGTTGCTAGACAAATCCGAAATACCATTGTTGCACTCCGTTAAATTTGACTTCAAAAGATGTGAATGCCAAACCTCACGTTTGGCTTCTTCTACCAGTTTCCCTGCTTCCACTCTAATGATATTACTGTTGAATTATTCTTACCATTTGAATTTACAATTTTGCAGATTTCATCACTAAGATACTCTTTTCCTAATCTATTTAAGTGTAGGCCATGCCGAGTGTGGAACTTCCTGTCTAATTTACTTACATCTACAATTTGGACATTTGGAAAACTCTTACAAATTTTATGAATTTTTCCATTTGTAGCCTCTATTTCTACATTTACACATGACTTGGGAATTAAATCGTGTCTCTGCGGAATATTTACAATAATGACATTTGTTTTTTGCATGGATGGCAATGTACCCTTTAAATCTTTGATTACCTTTTTACTCTCATTTCTATAGACGTCGTTTGCTCCAGCGATGATCACTGCGTAGTCCTTTGCAGTAAGGGACGCACACTCTCCTATCATCCCGTTCGTGACTTCTGCAATCTGAGCTCCTGGCTTCACTGTCGAAGTGACCTCCATTTCTCGGCTTCTCTCCAAAACGCTTGCTGCTACATCTCGCCCGTGGCTATCCGCAAATATCCGCATCTTCCTGGATTTTCTCTTTATCACTTTCTTCTTTTCTTCTTGAGGAAAGTCATCATTTTCTTCGACAAGCACTCCAAATGAATTTGAGACGGGAATTTCAGTTACATGTACTCCATTTATAGGCCTAGGCTTATTCAATCTTACCTTACCAGCAATCACTGTCGACCAAGTTTCCTTGCTTTCCTCTCTGTTTCCTTTTAATTTATTCAACTCTTCCATTAACTTAGAAATATCTTCCTTTAGCAGCTTTATAATTTCGTCTTTTGAGGACAGTTCGTTTCTCAGGTTATGACATTCGCATGACGGTAGCGGTAGGCCTACATTACGACAATCGGTTTCACTTTTCTCCTCATTCAATTTTACCTGAGATCTTGTGATGATTTTATTTGCATTTTTTACTTTTATTTTGCACGACGAGCATAAATCCGTTACGGTTACACAACCTGACGAGATACTAACACTGTTTACTGTCGTCATACTAGAGATCTAAGTGAGCCTAGATGTTTACACCAAATTACACTAAATTTAATTTAATTATTACTACCTAATAGAATTAATCTAATAACCTACCAATAAAGAAGAATGTGAAATACGTATATCTTCCAATCGGGTGAAGTCTCGTAAAAGCACCACTGCTCTACTTGGTTCAAACAGTGATTGAAGAAGTCACCGAATCTTTGGATACACGTTCCCACAACTTAGTTTAAGTTTATTAAATTATCAACAAGAATTTCTAAATACTATCAATATTCCGTATTACACTTGATCTGAGGAAAGTAACTTTATAGATTTTAAGCCTCTGTTATAATATTTTACCACTTTTATCAAATATTTACACTAGCTGCTATTTCACTGCACTTTCACTGTGACGCCATCTTGTACGCTTTGAGATTATTTTTGACTACCATTATGGGGTTTTAATAGTTTTTCATACAGCATTTGTGTTGTCTTGTAGGTATGATTGATTTGACATGTTAGGCCTGCATGTAGCCTACAGTTTTTTTCTGGTTTTGGGAATAATGCGCATACATCAACAGTCATCCTTGTAATCTCTACAGATAATAAAAATATTTCCCATCCAATATAGGCCTATTCATGTTGAACGGTAGTAAGTTATCAACCTTTATTAAGGCAACACTGAAAAATGTTCATTTTGATCTAGTCTACTTAATCGGAGTCATCTGCATCAATCTCCCTAGAGGTTCAGTTTTTTTTTAAAATTCTCCCTTTCCTATGGTCAAATAACACATGGATGATCCCTATTTTTCTTAAGGGGATTCAATGATCTTATGCTGAACTAATTAAGAATAGGGCATGTACCCCAACCCCTTAAAATACGAAGTTGTCAGGATAAAAAAATGTCCATAACCATCAGAAACTTGAGATCAGGAGTATGTTGATCGACCATGGATGCAAGACCAGAGAGTCTTAAAGAGGAGTGTTTCATTTAGAGTCTTGGAACATCATGGTCAAGACCCCTGTACTTGGGTGTGTGCTCAATCTGTTTGAAAACCCGTTGACAGATGATGAGTTAATCTGTGGCAGGAATCCACTCAGTCCTATGCTAAGCTGTGAGTACTGGGCACCATTAGTGTTTTGTTAAGGGACTAATTCACCGAATTAGTGTTAACCATTACTTATTTAACTATTTATTTCACTACACAACTATACAACAGACATATTCAAACATAGAACAACGAACAACAACTGCCACAGTCTTTTGTCACAAAGTCCAAACACCACAAGATGGCCCTCCAGCCAGCGGCCGCCATTTAGGGTCCAAAAACGACATAGTAGACTCTTTTAATCAGTTCCTTAACAATTAGTGTGTCATAGGCCTATGCATAGACAAGTCGCTGAGAATGTTCTCTGAATGGTGAATACCAGTAGGCTAGCCTACTTAGCTGCCTCCTTCACTAGCATTTCCAGGCACCTGGTGAGTTGGTAAAATGAAATAGAAAAATCACTTGAATGATTCAAGTTGTCCTTGATTGCCCTCGAGGGACAGTGTACCCCATTCCAGATCTTAGTTTCCTTGACGGAGTTGGAGAAACAGTCACAATACCTATGGTACTACTAGACCTAGTACGGTACATGTAGATGGAAGCATTGTGAGACCAACCACTAGGTAGCCTATGTCCCATTAGTTGGGAGTGTTAGGGAATGGGAGATTGGTTCAACATTTCAGCCTATGTTGTTGTATATTTCATTAATATATGAGATCTAAAAGTGTATCATAGGAATATTAAAGCAAACCATAATATATTACCAGTTGGTCAATTGGATACAACAATTCAATGAAACATTCTGTTAATAATTAGGATGTGTCATAGGCAACCAGAGAAGCGACACAAGAAAAAACACCTGAGTCTTCCAGGCAGTTGTCATCAACTGTATTTCAGATAGAGAAGAATGACTAAAATAGTTCCTCATGAAAAAAATAACTGCCGTCAATGTCTTAAAAGACAGTAGTAAGGACTTACATGCTGTCAGTAAAAGTGGAGTTAAGAAAGATGTCTGGAATATTTAAATCAGTAGTTGATAGCCAGGATTTTTAAAATTACTGTAGGTAATTGCACCATAATATGATTAGTAGCCTATGTGCAAGATTTTAAATGGTAGATGTTTCTGTGAACCAAAAAACAGCTCTTAACATGGATTATGTTCAGGTTAGGCCTACAAGTTATTGGGAGGGAGGTTTATTCTACATACCTGTTGCACATAAAATGAGCTTCTGATTAGAGCTCTGTGGGAATGTTTAAATGGATTGATGATACAGGGTTAATCAAGCCACTTTCTATGCATCTTTTAAAAGTTACTGTCATCATTGTTGCTGTAATCTGTCATGTTTATTTATGCAGCATGAGGAATTAGGAAACATTGGTAGGATTGGTATATTGAGTGGAGATATAGTAGGATGAAATGTAACTGTGTCATGGAAACCTAAGATGTATTTTTATTTCTCAACTTAATTTTCTGTAGACTCCATCACAGCCTATCACAAGGAAAAAAAACTTGTTGGTGATGTTTAATGAGAGCAAATCTTGAAACACTGATTTAAGTGGTTGGTATCAAAAGCTGTGTAGGAAGAATGAAAATGTGAAGTCGCGCCCAAGTTTACGAAGCCTTGCCAGACTCAGCTGAAATTATCTTCGATGCAAATCAAGTCTCAATAGTTAAAACTTTAGGACGACCTTTGACATGAGCACTATAATAGGCCTACATTTAAGATCGACATAGCCTGCAGTAGGTCTTATGCTACTGTATGCACCTGGGCATGTTTTAAAAAAACTCAGCCTGCAGGTTAACAAGGTAGTATATTACTATAAATCTATCTCAAGCAAATACAAAAAGTTACAGACTGAGAAACTACATATCAATATTTAAAAAAAGGATGGCAGTGCAAACTGCGCTTTTAATCCTTGCTTCATTAGTTAAACCATAATATTTGTACATAAATACAGTAAGGACTTCACATTACAAACGGCCACTTAAATTATATGCCTTAGGCATAACCTACAAATTACATGTCATGAAATTGGTAACTTAAATATAAGCAGACAGCAACATCAATACGCAATGGTCAATAATGTAGTTTTATAGTGCACAAAAGGTTATTGTACTGAATGTATTTCGAACTGATGAATAAAACTGGTGGAAACAACAGCCAATTGATTTACATCCAAAGTAGTAGAAACTTTCAGTTGATCAGCAAGAGTGTTCATTTGTACTATTTTCACAAATTTTGATGAACAGTGTCACGCTGCAATTTAAATATAAAAGTACATACAATTCCTCATCAATAAGTGATTTTCACTTCATACTGTCATGAACTGGAATAGATTTCTAGCCATTTATTAATTGATGTAGAAATCTATTCCTCTCGCCGCCATGTTGGTGATAATTGTAAACAAACCAGCGGGCAGCCAATGGCTGGTAATAATTGCCAGCCAATATCAAGCCAGGATGACGCGGATCATAATTCGCGTTTCACTCTCATTGCGTTTTCACTTGAGATGACAAATCAGCTGTTCGTTAACGCCACGGGGTGCCATTATTAAAATTTTGGGAGATAGAAACACAAACCATTACGGTCGGAATGCGTCTGAAACGAGGCCCTCACCCCCTACCCCCCCGCTTCCGTCCCAAGTTTCCTTTTACACATGCGTTTCTGAAAACGTTGCTCATCGCCACCCGCTGACGTATGAGAGAGAGCACAAGAGGAAATGTATTCGTGTCTTGGCCAGATGGAGATCATCAGCTGACAGATGTACGGAAACGACTTCCTAAAGCTCAGTTTCTTTTCCGTTAACTACTGCGTTTGATATCTAAGAAAATAATAATACTGTATTTATATAATAATATTTATAACGGCAGCTCTTTCCATGACAACAATAAAAATAACAAGGCATCCAATGCATTTGAAATGAACTGTTGTAATAATAAATAAAAAAGATACGAGCCTTACAGCAGTCGCATATGATGTGTAACATCTGACATGTTATCCTACTCGTCTACTACACAGCTTGGACATTCTTAAAATGTTAATTTACACTCCATTTTCATACTGGTACTATGATGAATGTATAGATTGAATTGGAGATATGCTACTGTCACATTTGTGGCGCAGCGGTCAAGCTGTTAGTCTCTCACCAAGGTAGACCGGGTTTGATTCCCGGTCAATACATGTGAGATTTTCGAATTGAAATGCCATGTCCTGTGGTTCGCATTCCACGTAAAAGGGAGTTACCGTGGATCATGATCGTGAGATTAACGGACACGCAAAACTACAAGCTTCCTTCCTTCATTTTACATTAATAATTCATAATAACAAAGTGACACACAACGTCGACAGTACTCTCAAATACTGTGAGCACATTCCTCAGTAACTATAACATTCATTATTCTCAAGGCTCTCATACAGTTTGTCGTAAACAAACAAAACATGGTTCCTACAATCATGAAATGACCTAGTCTCACATATGATGAAAATACAGCTTTTATTCCACTCATATAACAACATTCTGTTATGCATTTAATATTTGACTACTCACCCACAGCTTGCCAATAATGCCGCTTACTTAAATGTCATTTGTCGTCATTTGCCGTGCCCAAAGAATCAAACGATATCTCGCAAACCATTGATCGGAGAGGGTCATCGATGGTTCGTTTTAAGGGTATTTTTTCTGTTTGATTTTCTATGGTGCACTCATTTACTCAAATATCCCAAAAATGCAAGGTCATCGACCTGAGATTTTATAAACCGATAATCGTACATGGACATGTCGGGTGATTTTTTGCGTGGTGCAAAACCCCTTTTCCACAACGCATGAATTGATTGAAATAATCCAAAAACGGCAAGGTCATTGACTTTTCCCCCTGATATTTCTCGAACCTGTAATGTTATAAAGGCGTGCTATAGCTCATTTTAAACGGTGAATGTTTGTCTTTACCGCGAATGAATTATTTTTAGAAATTTGTCAAAGTACACGACTACCGAATTATTATTATTATTATTATTATTATTATTATTATTATTATTATTAAGTGTGATTGTATTTTTGGAAGACGATGGACAGCTAAGCGGTAGGAGAAGATTTTTACTATTTACAGGTAAGCTTATTTTTTGTACAGATGTGACGGTTGCTAGCGCTTGTCACATTCTGGCTAATAATACCCTGCCCCACATGTCACATTTTGGTACCCAGATGGCTTCTAAAACCCTTTGGACCATGTAAGAATAGACATGTCTCCTACAACACATTTTCAATTCATCAACTTCACTGATAATCAAAACCTATGATTTTAACTGGGGTACCCAGATAGCTTCCAAAACCCTGTTGGACCATGTCAGGATAGACATGTCTCCTACAACACATTTTCTATCCATCAACTTCACTGATAATCATAACCTATGATTTGAACTGCTTCTAAAACCCATTTGGAACGTGTCAGTATTGGCACGTCTCCTTATTCCTGATTTCCTTGGTGAATGTTATCTGTCGGCGGGCCAGAAGAGAAAATTGGATCTTCAAGTTGGCAGACGGCAGAGGGCGATGTTCGAGGGCATTTTGGTACCACGGCGGAGTTAAGAATATATATATATATATAAAAAAAGAAGGGAGAACGTCGGACTGTTGTCAAGAAGGAGAGACTTGGTTATTGGAATCTTTGACGGGCGTAATCGTAAAACTACTAACTTAGTGCCGATGAGAAGTTGATTCTGTGAACTTAAATGAATTGTGATTTGCGTCGACTTTAATATTTTATCGCCACCTTACTTCGCATTAGCTTAACTGTGAACCTATGTAAATTTTGAACAGTGGCGTATGGGTGTACGAGAAACATTCTCGGTGTTTGATTAAAGAAGGGTTGTTTTGTTTCTGTTTTTTTAATCTTGTAGTGCGTTTTCTTGCCAATGAGGTCCTATGATCTTTTATGCTTTCCTTGTTTTGATTATCTCCGTTGGCATGACGGGTTTCTTTGCAATATGGATTTAGATTGTTAATGAAAAAGAGAGTTGAACGTCGTTATTCTTGGCGATTGGAGTCGCAATATTATGCTGCTGATTTCCTATTTTGCATTGTGGGAAAAGCGAAATAGTTGTGTTATTTAGGTAGTATTTCATGAACGAGAATGTTTCTCTAACGCGATTTCATAGAGACACGGTATCGTTCAGAGGGTTTCAATTTTTTTTAAACGTTACACATATCTGATTTTGCGCTGACTTGTGGAGTTGTTTGACGGATCTTACTCATGTTATCGTAAAGCTTTGGCCTGTGAATACTAGCAAGGGGTTTGAAGATATTATACGCGCTTTAACCTGAAGTATGTTTTAACCTGCTTGCGTCTTCGAAGTGTATTGAAGGTGAAGTTTGATATGTTAATTGCAAGACCTGATAACAGGTTATACTTCGATGCTCCGTGGGGAGACCTCCAAGCACCGGCCAGGTTGCTGAAATATTTATTACTTCCTGTTCAAACTGATTCTATTACCAAATAAATAAATATATGCCACTACCCATGATATGGGGGTAAGTACTGAATCTAAATGTTGTAAAAGGAGAGGATGAACTGAAAACCAGTAAGTACATAGTACATCTGATTTTGAGCATGCATTAGTGTAGTGCATGAAGGAGGAAGGTATTTGTTGTTATTGAAAGGTGTTTTGCATGTATATTGTAGGGTAATTAATGTGGTTCGAGGTTATTTTCTTCTGGTGATATTAAACTATTGTTAATTATACAGTATTGTATGTATTTATTTACCAGGCTAATTAAAGGTTGTTGCCGGCTTTTGGGGCGAGAGGCCCGCTTTCACACAACGGGCTTGGACCCGGTTTCCCTCCTCCTCTTTCTAATGGTAGCAGTAGTAATATATTAGGAATGGGGGGAGAGTGCAAACAAAGTAAATTATCTTTTAAGGGGGGGTTACAATTATTAAGTGTGATTGTATTTTTGGTAGACGATGGACAGCTTAGCGGTAGGAGAAGATTTTTACTATTTACAGGTAAGCTTATTTTTTGTATGGAATTGTCTCTTATCCAATTCGCAAAAGATTGAAATATTTATATATTCTTTAGCTTAGCTGGTAGCGAGCCTCTGTGACTGCAAGACAGAACAGTAAGCTACCAAGCGATTTGCAGGTGCAGCCTTTAGAGCACGACTTGATAAGTATAATCTAAGGAATGCGCTAAGCAGCGTGAGAACATGCATGACATTATCACTGAGCCTAGTGAAACATGATGCAAGCAAGCGTCATCCTGTTTGGTTTGTACGTGAGAAAAAGCAAGTTGATGTGAAACATGAGCTGATGCAGGTGTTGGCCTTGTACAGGACATGATAACAGAATGGTCAAGCGTGGGAAACGGCTGATAAGGCATGTGGACTTGTTAGACCTTGTTAAGTTTATGAGATAAGAATTTTAGCCAACCAGCAAAGGGATGTAAGGTTGCAGGCATGGGTTAATAAATAAATAACAGACACATGGATTACACATTTATTGAGCCAAGAATTAAAGCTAGGGTCAAACCCCAGCCATTTGACATACATTTTGTTTCCCTTTGTTTTTAACACTTTTTACGATATATCCTGGACTTCCTCGAGATAAAACCACCCTTTTATGGGTTGACCGTTAAAATATTACAGTAAATAGGTGACTGGGCTGTCCAGGTTGACTTGACGAATACGAAATAGTTCTGTCCCCCAGTTTGGGTGTAGCCCTTGTCGAAAACGGACTTGAATTTGCTGACACGGACATGATAGCCAATTCGATGGGGTTAAACAGTTTATCCAGCCGCGGAATATTTTTTTGTGACCAGTCGTGGCTTTGTTCCAATAGTTCTGTGTTTGGTATCATTGTAACGTGACACTAGCTCAGGTATTATGTCCATCCAGCGATAGGATCCCCGAGCTGTAAACTCTTTCCACACATTGGTTTTTAGCGCGCGATTAAACCGCTCAATGACACTTGTTTTTAGATTGCAGTACGTAGTGTAATGGTGAATATCCAAAGATTTGAGAAATCTGGAGAAATCCGTGTTGAAAAAATATTTTCCCTGGTGTGTTTGCAGAAGCTTGGGTTGACGTTTGGATTGTTGTATAATACTCTTGAATGCGCTGGATACTAGAGGGCCTGACTTGTGACTCACAGGTTGAACAAAGGCCATTTTGAAATAAACATCGATGACGGTGAGCATATAGCGTACACCATCGTTAACGCTAGCATAGGGAATCGTTTCCACTAAATCGGCCTGCCAAAGCTCATCCACACCACGTGAAATCACCTTGAGTCGCTGATAGTTACGCCTGGCAGAGGCATGCAACTCACGAGCTATTTCCACTTTGATGGGTGAAGGTTTAAACAATAATCTTGACATTTCGAAGTTCTTGTTCAATTTCTACGATTTACCAATCGTGACTGGTGTGCCCAGCTTGACGTGAAGCATGCAAGAGCTGTAGCCTCTGGACTAGCTTACTGGGATTATGCCATTGTGGTGTTTGAAGCCATATTTTCAGTGTTGCCTTAGTAAACAAGAGTTTAGTGCTTTTCAGTCGGTCAACACGAATGTACCCAAAAATGATGGGTTATGCCCTAATCCTGAAATAAATTACATGAGATTAATAAAACACTAGGATGACCAGTTTCGATCGTCAAGCGATCATCATCAGATCCATTACACTTAGGCTACAAAATCTATGTTTGAAATACAGGTGAAAATATTTACAATATGTACAATTATTTAGTTGCAGTATTGGTACTGCAACTATCAGTGTATGCTAAATGCAGTATATATGTTAGGTGAAATGCTAAATGGTGATAGCTATCCGTAGATTGTACTTTAGAGAGATTATATGGTTGTAAACTATGGTTAAACTATATATTTTTTAGCGACACAGCCAAGCTAGATAAAAAAGGGGGGAAATTAGGGGGTTAATAGGTAAATGTTATCTGGATCAGGTGTACGATGTACTTTTCATCTGCAATAAACCAAGGCCCATATTCGCGGCAGTATTAAAGGTGCCGGGACGTCCTCGTAAGACCGTCAACGCTTAGTTCGAATGGGTTATGCTCCACGCGTGGCGAGGGCTAATCCACGGTCTTTAATAATTGTAGACCCACCTCATTCAATAACATACATCTTATCTAGGTTGGCAACACCTCACATAAACACATCGCTATCACTCCCCACAGCACGTAGGAGCAGGTGGGAGAAAGCAGGGAAAAACCAGTCGTTAAGATAACCACCGCAGTCTACCGCATAGTGAGTTCCAGTGAGCACGAAAACTGCGAGTAGCTGTTATACGGAAGACAATCAGGTAAGTAGTTAGCCTAAAATTTTATAGTTTAACCATAGTTTACAACCATATAATCTCTCTAAAGTACAATCTACGGATCGCTATCACCATTTAGCATTTCACCTAACATATATACTGCATTTAGCATACACTGACAGTTGCAGTACCAATACTGTAACTAAATAATTGTACATATTGTAAATATTTTCACCTGTATTTCAAACATAGAGTTTGTAGCCTAAGTGTAATGGATCTGATGATGATCGCTTGACGATCGAAACTGGTCATCCTAGTGTTTTATTAATCTCATGTAATTTATTTCAGGATTAGGGCATAACCCGTCTCTTTTGGGTACATTCGTGTTGACCGACTGAAAAGCACTAAACTCTTGGGATTATGCCAGTTGGTAACATCTACAAGAGGTTTTAATAGTTTAAATGTCACTCCCGAAGCTGATGCTGTACGACCACTGAACAGTTTTGAAATGATGGTTTTTATATTTTATAGATCTATTTGCGTTAACGTCTTCAGACTGTTTATATTCTCGCCTATAACCATGGGTGGTCATTAAAATGGATCTGTATTTGGTAAGGTCGTCAGGTGTATAATCGTTTAAAGATGGTGAACGGGAAGATAAAAGCTTTAACAGACCTGGAGTTAATTTATAGTTTACTTTTTAATGGTGATACTAGAATGACTAAATAACGGATGAATTACCTATTTTAAAACAATCATCTTCATATCGAACACCATACTGTCTTTCCAGTAAATAGATCTTTCAGGTAGGATGCCAGCAGCGGTCCATAATTTTTTATAAAAATGATTTTTAATTTTGCCTTATTTTCGGGCGTGGACAAGATTTCTGACAACGTAGGCAGCCTGGAAGTTGAAGGTGTTTCTGCAATGACAGATGTCTTTAAAAACCGTGGAATGGGTGACAATTTCTCAGGAGTAAACACTTGATCATCCTCATCATTACTAGAACTATCCAAATCCTCTTGTTCCTGTTCCACACGGACCTCTTGTAGAGTCTGCGTTGCTTGTGAAACTGTTGGTAGCTTTCCAGATGGCTTGGAAGATGGTTTAAACATGGCTTTTAGAGGAGGCGCTAAATGTTGTTGAATAAACAAAGCATTATCTGCACGTGATCATTTCAATTGACGAATGTTTTGGCGAATATTATTTTTAGCTCTAATAATATGCTTTTTCAATTGACTCTCTGCTAACACCATGGTGCCTTGACAAATGACTTGGGAGGGAATGTGACAGTGCCTTAAATAGTAAAAAATGATCAAACGCTAAGCGATACCGTCCTTGGTCAAGTTCACTTTGTTTGTCAATAACAAGACAGGCATGTCGTTGAGTGTTCCAACAATTCGCACACAATTCAGTAAAGGTTTGAAAGATCATATCGGGATTGACATGTTCGTTGTAAATGGGGTGACTATTCCGCTCATCCTAGCGAAATAAAACAATGACATTGGCATTATCACGAATGAGTTGTTTAGACATTTTAGAATGTTTGTCCAATGTAAAAGCAATCGATATGTTTGTGACGACCCATGCTGAAATAGCTCTGAATGAAGGCTTGTCGTTCGGTGGATACATCATAGAAAATCATCAGCGAATCAGGCCTCACAGCATCCGGGGCGATAACATTTTCTTGCACGGAAAACGTAAAATAACCCATATTCTCGGTTCGTAATTGAGACATGACCTGATCCAGGAACACCTAGAGTGGTTGTTAGAGGGATTTTGCAAATAATATAAATATTTTGAAAACGCAGACCATTTGGGGCTGTGATGAGCGTGAGCAAAAGATTGTTCTTTCCACATCCTGAAGGTCCCACAATGATGCAGCGAATGGAAGACGGAAACAGTGAACCGTGGCGTTGTTCACGTGATGTAGGATAGAGATGTGAAACCATGTCCCCCACGGGGAATGACTCTTGCTGATTAATAATCTGCATATTAACTAATGGTAAAAGAGGCTAGTAGACTGTTTATACACATGGAACAAAGCCTTGTGACAGGAACAGTATGATGATGGATGTCTCTGGACGTGCGTTAATGGCCAAGGCTGTCCGATTAAATGATCCTAAATTACCTCTAGGTAATACTGGAATGCCGACTGTATGGGAGCAAAGTGCGGTTTTTGGTGCGACTAGTTTCGCCTGGTAGTGCACGTCAAGGAGGCGAGTTTGATGTATACGAACGCAAGCGTGATGTACATACTGTACAGTCCCCCAGGGGTCTGCACCCCCTGGAGGCCATCCCCCCCCCCATCATCTATTTAAACTACCCCTAACTGGCAAATCTCGTAAGCCCAGAACAACATCTCTAACACCGCAAGGGCAGCTAACCAGCCTGGAAAGCTTGCCACATACTTGCATCACACCACAAACAGCTGCACATAATTAACTGGGGCATCTATGCCATTGGAATGCCGACGAAGCAGCACCAAAGCCTATAAGAGGTAGGCTTTAAGGAGGACAAGCTCTCTCTCAATTACCAGTCTTACAGTGCATCAGCCGAAGGCCCTAGCCGTTATCATCAGGTGAGTCAGCAGTGTTCAGAGTTCCTATATTTTGTGACCCACTCCACAGACTTGTACACTTACATTGTGACATTTATTACATCCCCTAAAAGGGACTCATAATTTCATATTACTGACCAATAAATACTTGGTCAGTACACTACACTTGTCTTACTGTTTACACGCCTCTTTACGTCCTAAAGCCCTTCCTAATTCCCGTCACGATTAGACGTGACATAGTAGCCAAACAGTGCTAGCTCATACTTCATTGTATTTCCCGTAGCGGCCCGACTGCCAGGAGCAGCGTGCCGCCATATAGCTGACGCGTGCACGTCGGTTATATAACCAGCCAGCCAGCTGAGAGATTAGCACGTTGACCTGTACTCTAAGTTTCATCCCCTGAGATACACTTACGTCTTTTATAAGAGCACCCCCTAGCTTTCTAACATTAAACAACACTCTACACTGGTCAGCTTACCCAGCTACGGGAAGCTACCCCCTTTTAGGCACCCCCTTATAAATTAACACAATAACACTTCCGTTTTAGATCTAACTACCCCCCACTAAGGGATCTAAAACAGATGGTGGAGGCCGGGTACCACGCACAGTAAAATAGGGCTCATACAACGAGTTCTCGTGGTCAAAACGGCCCGTACCGCATATAGCCAAGCGAGACTGGGAAAAAAAAAATCTCCTCAGACAGAAAGCAGTTTTTTTTTGCTTCGCACTATCTACACAGGGGAAATTCTTAGCAAACCAACCCCCCAGTCCCCGGAAAGAATCAGAGAGATACAAGATACACTGCCACTGCCAAACACGCACAGTTTTTTTAAATTAGAAGACGCATACACTTCATTCAGAATGGCACCTCATGCAGAAACAACAGAGATTGTAAGCCATAGAGGCAGTAGGGGTACGCCAATATTATTAGCATTATTGCTCAGATGCCAGAGGCACATACAAAGCCGGCAAACACAGATACGGGCACTCCAAACAAAAATCGGGGCAATACAGGGCAAACAGCCATACACTCCGTCAGAGGGTAGGACAGCGCAATTAAGATGCGCACATAAGCACTTGAGGCACATACACGAACACCTCAATAGGATCCATATCCAAAGACACAGAATACACGACCGATTGATCACCACACATGGTCCTGTAATAGACAATGCAACCCTCGAGAGGATGAGGGTGCACTACACGATTTTACACACTCAGTACAGGGAGTTAATTCGCGAACAAGCGTTTCTCCAACTGGCGGCCACAGAACTATACAAATCACAAGCACATTGATACAACAGTTTGCCAGCAGGCCATGAGCCTCAACAGGCAGTACGCCCAAATTTGGGGCGAACATAAGGAACTCCGGGCTCACTAGGCCATTTTTGAGTACATGGCAGGGCCACCAGCCCAGCCGGGGGAGGACATAAGCGTAGATACGCTAACGCAGCAATTTGCGAGGATGTCCCTCTCGCCATGTACTGCCACACATGGGAAGGAGTTCACCGTGGCCACAGTCCAGAAGACGGCCAGGTTAGACTCCAACACACTGCGGGACCCAAATTACACTATTACACATCCCTTAGCTCCGGTTCGGAAGGCAACTTTGCCAAACCGGGGAATAGAACCTACGCCAATCCCCTCGGGACGGTCGAACGAGAGGGAGTTGAAGCCAGGACTCTCAGAAACACATTACATGACAGGGAGAAAACGGGAGGTAACCACGTCATGGGCTGAGGACGTAGAGCCCGCCCTACAGCACATTAAACCCACATACACCTACACAAGTGGGCAAACACAATGGCAGGAGTCTGCCGTGGCCACAGGCCAGGAAGCGGTCAGACTACACGCCACTACATCGCTAGGGCATACACAGGCCATCAAACGGCCTTTGCCGCTAGCCCAAAGGGCAATTTTGCCAGGACGAAAGCGGGCACCGACATCTGTACCCCAGGTGCGTATGCATAAGAGGGTGTTGCCTTCAGGCCCTCGGGATGCACAATACACACCCGCACACTCTGACCAGGCGCTAACACACGGTACACGGGGCATAAGAAAGGTCCTATTGCCTACCCCACAGAACAGGTCAGTCAAAAATCCACACACCCCCGTAAACTCTACTAGGGTAGCGCAGAGCGCAAGTAGTTCCTCGAACACAGGCACACTCAGACCAACGGTCAAGCGCTACGGTGAAAGTAGGCCCAGACTTACTTTGCTAGAAATTCCGCCGGAAAATAGTAAAGGAGTACCTCAGTGGATTTCAGGGGCCTATGCCCTAGTAACTGGGCGAAAGTGTTCACCTTTCCGAACAAGGACGCTCGGGCGGGAATAACGACTTTCACCAAAAGTACAAAACAAACCCATATCACTTGCACTACTATTATAAATACACGTAAGCTCGTTTACACGTAGGAAATATGACAATAGACAAACAGAGACTCACAAACACAAACTGCACATTTTTTTTCAAGTATATGCAGTGCAACATGGCTAAAGTGTATAAAAGTGTAGAATTCAATATTCTTCTTGGTTTTTTTTCTTGTGGCCCCTAGCATTTTTTTTCTCAGGCCATCCATGGTTATTGAGAATAGTTGGGCCATACTATAACTTGGATAACGTAAAGTTTTTAATATGCAAAGCCAAGCGGAAACCAATCAGGCGAAACACGCGGCTTCAGGCCGGAAAGAGCTATTCTGAACACAGCTTCAGCATCAAATCACAGCGTAGAGCTTAGGCGGGTCTTTCTAGGTAGAAATGACTACATGTTCTATGTTCCGGTCCCACAGTTTGATAGATTCTCTTGTGACGGGCGAGAGCCCTAATTGTGGTAAGAATTAAGAGTCGCAAACTATTTTTCAAAAAATTTGGTGAGGTGTGCTTTAACCAACTGAATAGCCCAATTGCACACCGGGGCGAAACACTGTCATTTTGTTGAGTTATGCCGGAACATATAGCACAATTTGTGTTTAAATATATAATGGCTCAACGGACAATACATATTTTTCTTTTGAAAATATATATTCAATGCCAAGGTAAGGTTATAATTGCTTTGGAATGGAGTTTCGTCTCCCATAGTGCACTGGCTTTGCTCGTGACGTGGATACACAGGTATCAAATACGTCTGGCAATGGCCTTCCCAGTGTGTACTAGACAGTGTCGGTAGATTCCCCTGAGACGTAACTAGATTACTGTAGTACTAACGTCACCAAATAGGTGAATACTACACTCAGGTCCTACTTTTCATTTTTAAACATTTTTGATATTGTTTACGACACAATTTTTACAGACTATCGCCGCCCGGCAACCCGCTTTAATAAGCATAAAGCAGTGTGCAGGCGAGATACAATATAGTTCCTCTATTTTTTTTTCAAAGTGCTCTCTTAATTCGGAGCGGGGCATAACTCATTTTTTTGCCTCACGCATTAATCCCGAGAAAGGAAGGTGGCCAGGTTGAACTGTATATATTTAATCCATAGGCATACGTGACACATTACACTGCCTATAACATGACTTTTTCTCACCTCCATAACAACACGCAAGCTAAAACGCAAACACACCATAGGGTGAAAATCCCAGACTTTGGGAAACCCTACATATTTTTGGAAGACACACAGTCAATTTACATTGCCACATAACAGTAATACACTACCAAACTGTCCCGGAGACACAGCCTAGAATGGCACCAGAAACAATTACTCTGGTTAAAGACGGTCTCAAAACCCGCAACCTTCTGAATACCAGGAATGTAAGGTCGGGTAGCTATCCAGTTGCAGGATAGGAGAGTAAGGAAGCTAAAACAGATTGGGACAGTTCCACTAACAGACGTTCATAAATGCGAAACAACAAAATCACCTCCGACACCTAGTCACCAAACACGCGACTAGCAGCCCGGAGACACTCGCGTATAACGACATTTTGTACCATGGATAAGGATATATTCGACCCCCGTCAGAGTTAACACAAAATTTGGGGACACAAATGTATTAAGTGGAAAGTTCTTTTATACCACGGAAAGCCCTGCTCGCAACTACAGAGATAGTACTCAGGCCAGACACACATACACGTGCCGGAAACATGAACAAAGCCAGACAACTAACAAATGAGTGCACACGCTATCGTAATTCAATACTGTCCCGCTCAGCGATAACACAATCCGCGTGGGCGACCTTGGCTGGCATAGACAGGCTAAGAGCACTCCAGGCTGAACGGGACACACACACACACACAATCATTTACGCCAAGTCCAAAACCCCATAACTTCCTAAATTACACTACGAGGAGAATTCAAAAACACACAAACTCCTCACAGGAATGCGTATTCTCATCTGCGCATTTCGAATACACGATACATGTACCATGGTAGATACGGCATAGATATCGTCATACCAAGTCCTTACAGCAAGCCGGGTCCGAACTCATAACCACACACCACACTCGTACCAAAAACTAACTAACCAACGGTATTTTTGGTACGAGAGACACATGCAAAAACCACACCTAGGACACCTAAATCCCAAAAACACAACGCAGACATAAAACACAGAGAATGACATGAGATTGCGGGTCCGAATCCCAGCAAGAATTCGACGCCATGGAAAACAACTATCCAGGCTTCCAATCACACCGAAATTGGCCCATACAAGTACATAAAAAGGTAATACCACATTTTCTCCGGTCAAACACCATGCATAAATTGCAATTACACCTGACATAGAAAATAGATTTCCCAGACACAGGTATAGAAATTTCGTAAGGCAAAAGTCTTATGGAATAGTGTCCACACAGCAGTACTAGCAAAAATAGGACGAATTGACACAGTGGCCCGCCCGGAATCCTAACCAGTGACAACACTCACATACGTGCAAGAAAGCACGTTCCGGCAGCTGACATACATAACGTCCGAGCCTGCCATTACACATACAAACCGCTGACTTGCAGAGGCCACCACATCGCAACACTGCTGCCGACAGGCACTATTGTTATATCGGCAGTGACCGTGAAATCACAAGCGCAAAGCAATCATAATGCCACACATTTTTTAGCACTGCAAAAACAATCGTGACATTTAGCAACGTATAGACATCTTTAACACCGGACTTATCGTAGGGCCATAGGGACATATCTCAAAAACGTTGACAAGATGCCCACGCCATCTGACACGCGATACACATTAGGACTTAGCCTATAACAGACCAACCGTCCGCGTGGTGTAGCGGAACATAGTCACACACACACGCGCTCACTAATCAGGAGCGAACACAGACAGGGGCTCTGAGGAAACAAGACCTCCCCCCTAATAACTTCTTTCCTCGGTTTTATTTCTAACAAAAATCATTACGGGCGATTAGGACATGGCCAGTCGCACTACGACCACTGGCCACATTCACACTACAAATGGGAGAACAAATTAGGCCGTGACGTCACAGCGTCACGACGCTTTACTATCCCAAGGAGCGGATAGAAAGCAGACATGGACCAAGGGAGAATGACAGAAGCATAGGTGGATAATCCCAGCGGGATTACCGACATACCACCCACAGGCTACCATTTTTAATACCTAATTCCCCGTCCATAACCTTCCCACGTCCAACATGACCAACACAAACATACAGACACGATGAAAACAGCTACACTACATTACAAAGTATACATCGGGGTTGATAGACTTCATGCGTTTAAAGAGAGGGCTTACTACGCCCTGAACCCCAACGCTAACACCCGAGTATTAGGGGTGTGTCGGACAACGATAATTAAGCGTAATGCGCATCTCTAAGTGAGAGATGAGGCCAACTTTACATATTAACAATTCTTTTTTTTTTCTATTAAATAATCCCGCATGAAAGGGATATATTATTATTACGCCTCACCCTATACCTATCCTTACATGAGTGCGGATATGCCTCATATCCAGATACATGCATGGAATATCCCATCCATTTACCAAGGGTTATTACTATCAAACCTGCATGGAATTTTTATATTTTTGCAATCCCGGGAATTACCCGCCCCCGTCCACTCATTGTAAGAGCAATCCTAGCAGCATTACCGGCTCAAGGCCACCATTTATTTGAGCCCAAAGATGCGCAACCTCTTCCTACCATGCTTTCAGCCTACTCTACGAATAACTACCCCCATATCCTAATAACAGGGTACCTAACACCATAGACCCTACTAACGCCTCCATAAAAGTCAACAGAGCATTATCGCTGGAAATCCGACGTAGCAACAGGAGGCCTAAAGTAGTCTATGCACTTAGAAGTTCTACAACCCCACAACACTTGAAAAATTTTACATTTCCTACAAAATAAATTATTTACACAGGTTACGCCTATATTTTCTATATGCAAAGGAATCTGATAACACTCTGATTGGTGATAACGGCACAAGTCGAAGGCCAAAGGCACCTCACGGGAGCAGAGCTGGGGAAGGTGATGTTGACCCTTACCCCAGTTGGCTCGACAGCTTAAGTTACCCTAGTAACTTAACGACTAGACCAAACAGACGAACCACGTAAGGTTGAGGCACTCACGGCCTGGCGCGGGCAAGCTTCGGAATCCTAGGTATGCCTAGCCTGCTCCTGGGAGGAAGAGATGCTACACCCACTATGTGCCACGGTCGTCGAAGCCAAGACCTGCAGGGGAGACTTTCTGAGGATGGTGGGAGAAATAGCTAGCTCCACGCCGGACCCAGGAGTTGACCCTAGGGACGACCAAACTAGGAATAGACTCTTAGTTAATTATAAGTAAGTAGGGCTTCTACAGCGGGAGGCAAGACTCCTACGCGCGGGAGTGAATTATTATTGCGGCCAATAAAGGCGAAGAGATTATTATTACTGCGAATAAACGCGAAGAGAATAATACTATTGCCAATGAAGGCGAAGATAATATTATGCCATTGGACGATGTCCAATGCCCACATAAATGGCGACGCATCGGGCAGCCTAGGGCATTAAATGAGTAGCATAGCGAGCAACTCACAGGGGTAAAGTGGGCGACCCAACTATGACAACGTATGAAAGACAACGGTAATGGTCAGGAAGATACAGCAGGCGAAACGGTTTGCTTTGTGGCACCGTAAGCCGCCTGTGACTATATTAGTACTAGTTAGTAAGACCTAGAATAGACGTCGACAACTAGAATTAAGGGGGCGGAATCCGGCGGTTCTAGAGACAACCGGTGTTTCTAGGATTCGTACGGGTGGTGATCTGAGGAAATAAATTGCCTCAGGCGATCGCCCTGGTCCAAATTTAGCAAGTAAGACAGTTGCACTTTGGTACGCATTTTAGGATTAAGCAAATTCATTAACCGCTGTTGCCAAGTAATGGCACAGCACATTTCGGCAATAGAGTAAGGCCACCCATTCGGCTTAGTAATAGCAGCCATTTTTTTCTACCATAAGTTAGATAAATAGTGTTAAGATAACACCGCTCGGCGCCTGATGACCGACAAACCCGTCATCAGGGTAAGTCCGATAATACATTATAATACATGATAATACATTATAATACATGATAATACATTATAATACATTATAATATATTAAAATAAGTATAATTGAGGTACAACATATTAAGACAACACAGTAGGACAACATAGTAATATGAATAATATTACGGTGATACATTAAGTAGATTAACTACATTAATTAGGTTATATAAACACACTGAGCATAAGAAACGACATTACGGCACCGTATAAGGTAAGCCCGGGCATACAGCAAATAACACTAATCCTGCCATTTTTTTTTCAGGCAAAAAGAGCTTCAGACTGTGGACACACTGCCACAGGAAGCAACATAGAAAATATACGATATTTACATGTTTTCTTAACCTCTCCATTTTTTTTTCAGGCATCATCACCAGGAGTATGGCACTGGTGACTATAATTTCGCTGCCATACAGCAGCAGCATGCTATTAGTGCCATCATATTATCGTATTCTACCTTTGTGCACTAATTTATATTTGATAACTCGTATTCATCTTCACTCACATGCTCACCACATTTTTTACAGCTACACTCTACAAATCTGCACAGCAGGGCTGATACCTGTGGGGTATCAGGCTCGCTGGCAGATCAACGTAAACAGGAAAAACATAAGGCGTCAAAAATGCGGCGCAATTTACGGCAATGAGGGCGCAACCGACTTGTGGCGGTGACTCTCATTGTCAAGTGTGAAGGCATTCGCCCACAGGGAATGCTTCACAGAATAGGAATACATTGCAAGCGGTACGACCACTAAACCATACCAGGAAGTGGCCGTACAGGAATAGCCGTGAGACGGCGCGTACGTACAAAGGAGTAGCGTGCACGCGAGGTAACATATAAACTAGGAGCATAGAAAATTAGCGCGCTTAAGCTAGATATAAGATAATTGTAATTCATATTTGTAAAAGGGTAACTCAACATACATTAATGCGCCCACGGGCAATTATTCTACTATAAATAAATATATATATAATACTTCGCACCCCCACATTGTCTGCGGAGGTGATAACTGATATTCCTAAACGTTAATATATGCACATCTCCAAATAACACAGTAAACGGTATATTTTTGTTTAAGATCCCATGCACACAATGTTTTTGATTTGTTTTCTTTCATTTTTCTTTCTTCTAACTTCCCCATTTGTAAGGGTGTTCCGTTTTATCCCAAATCAATAAACACATTTTGAATATTTCCCTTAACTTATACCCTGGAACACCTATTTTGTCTATTTCTTCTATATTTCTCATTGCAGGGAGCACTTTTCCCCTAAGATAGGGCGGACGGCGCAATCATCCGTCCAGCCCTGGGTTTTTTTCCTCCCTGCACAACAATATATCGCATAATTGTCAAAACCTTGTATTTTTTTGGAACTTTCAATATGTCAATGTCGATTTTTTTTTCATGCACTATTTTACAAAGTCAATGTCAATGTCAATGTCAAATATATATATGTATTTCCCATAACCCACCCCTCTGAACACGAGCTGATCTCACACCTACACATCAACACGACATCACTGCATCTATACGACGAGGAGGACACCAACAGGAGATACAAGGAAGATCCAAGAACTACTACATCAACATCCCGACCTCACGTTCCGTTCCCGTTCGCGGGGACGCGAACTAAATGGAGGAAGAGGCTTATACAGTCCCCCAGGGGTCTGCACCCCCTGGAGGCCATCCCCCCCATCATCTATTTAAACTACCCCTAACTGGCAAATCTCGTAAGCCCAGAACAACATCTCTAACACCGCAAGGGCAGCTAACCAGCCTGGAAAGCTTGACACATACTTGCATCACACCACAAACAGCTACACATAATTAACTGGGGCATCTATGCCATTGGAATGCCGACGAAGCAGCACCAAAGCCTATAAGAGGTAGGCTTTAAGGAGGACAAGCTCTCTCTCAATTACCAGTCTTACAGTGCATCAGCCGAAGGCCCTAGCCGTTATCATCAGGTGAGTCAGCAGTGTTCAGAGTTCCTATATTTTGTGACCCACTCCACAGACTTGTACACTTACATTGTGACATTTATTACATCCCCTAAAAGGGACTCATAATTTCATATTACTGACCAATAAATACTCGGTCAGTACACTACACTTGTCTTACTGTTTACACGCCTCTTTACGTCCTAAAGCCCTTCCTAATTCCCGTCACGATTAGACGTGACATAGTAGCCAAACAGTGCTAGCTCATACTTCATTGTATTTCCCGTAGCGGCCCGACTGCCAGGAGCAGCGTGCCGCCATAGAGCTGACGCGTGCACGTCGGTTATATAACCAGCCAGCCAGCTGAGAGATTAGCACGTTGACCTGTACTCTAAGTTTCATCCCCTGAGATACACTTACGTCTTTTATAAGAGCACCCCCTAGCTTTCTTAACACTAAACAACACTCTACACTGGTCAGCTTACCCAGCTACGGGAAGCTACCCCCTTTTAGGCACCCCCTTATAAATTAACACAATAACACTTCCGTTTTAGATCTAACTACCCCCCACTAAGGGATCTAAAACATTACGTACGACGAGATACAAGTAAAAGAGGTACCTTTGAACATTTAGGCGAACGGAACTTAGTCGAAATACATATTTCAAAATATCATAGTAATTTGATACTGAAAATGGCTAGGAATAAACGCCAACATAAAATATTATATTGCAGTCTGATTGTTCATCAGTTTTACCCTTAGAATGTATATCAAAGGCAGAGTACACAATAACATTAGGCCTACTGGCAATAAATGCAAACTGTATATACATTAAAGAAATACAAAAGGTTAGACAGGGGATGACTAAGAATAAAGATAAAAAATATGGTAATTGGTATTCAACATTTTTATTAACTCAAAGGCAGTATTCATATGTGTGTTCAGGGGCGGATTTAACTTTTTGGCGCCCCTAGGCAAAATTAAATTTGCCGCCCGCCCCCTTTTTTAGGTTTGCGTGTAAATTGAGTGGTAGTTAGTAAGGCAACCTATTAAAAATTCGAGTTTTTTTTACACGTATACTTAAATTTTATATGTAGGTATAACTTAAGATCTGGATGTGCTAACAATGATCTTTCTCCGTGCTTTTCTTTCAGCAAACGTTTTGATAATATCGTTAAATTCCATATCTGACATTTATTCTGCTTCAGTTGCCAAAATCATTTGACAAACCAAACGACTCTGGCTTGTGGTTGAGCTCAAATAGTCTTTTAAACATGGAAACGAGCGTTCGGCACTGCAGTTGGTAACTGCTGTGCAGTTCAACAAGCGGTAGGCTATTTCAACATTTTGAAATATTCCTTGTAGATCATTCTGTCGAATAAATTTTAATATTTCTATAGGCGGGTTATTTTCAATTTTCTTTTACTTGGCAATATTTTTGAAAGTGGCACAACTCGTTTATAAATATTTATTCTATATAATTTGGAAAATATTCGTGTACTGTTGCCGCATGTTTCCTTAATGCAGGTTCATTTAACGTACTGCGCTCGAAATCATGTCTAGTAGAGAGGAGAAGACAGGACGAGGTACGAACCGAGGACCACCTCAGAAAAATGGCATATTTTAAATTTGGAATTTTCGACTTAATTTGCAGTCTGGATGGAAGAGTATATTTAAATATCCATTTGGAAAAATGTTCGCCTGAAGAAATAATTTTATTTCAAGAAATAATGGAGATTTTATGATCTGGTAATTTTTAACCAAGAGTAAATGAAAGAAGTATTGTCCTGGAAATCGACACTTTTAGCGAGGTACGCTGCGAGGAACCAGTTTTTGATCCAGGGGAAGAGAGCAAGGTTGACTCGAGGTCAGGCACACGCCACTATCAAGAGTGGGGGAACGAACGCGTGTCAGAAGCACGTCTGAAGAAGTGAGACCTAAACTATTAAGAATTCATTAATCTACACAAGAATGGATAAAACTTCAGGTCGGAGGGGAAGAACTACGACTACACCTTATTTCGTAGAGAGAATGATATTCTAAATTCATCATGTTGGGAAAGTAGAACTATGCTAAACCTGTGAGATCCAGAAATGACCAGGATGACACAGCAGTATGAACAGCGAGCTGCAGAACACCGCAGTTTTCGCTCATATAACGTTACAAGCTACTACGAGAGAAATTCACGACATGGAGGTGATTTCTTGTGATGGAAGGAACACTGCAAACTACCGACTTCAAGGACATCTAGATCTGAGAAGAAGAAGACGAGCGGATTCGTGATGGAGACGGCGAGGAACCCGGGACTGGAGGATGCGAGGCAACCAGGGTTGTGGCGAGAACGTGTCACCGTCATGAACGAGGGAAGCAGGTCGGCAGGCGAGGACCCAGCTGTAAACCTGTTTGGTAACATCGACCCATGCCGTTCACTTTCATTGCAGTCCAGTCATAGCAGAGATGACAAAATGCAGCCAGTTTGTAGGAGTACGCTGCATTCCAGAAACCACATGGCGAGATTCCGAGGACACAGGCGTCATCAGGTCTGTCACCAGCGATCTCAAAGAGAAGGTAGACCAGTGCATTTCTCACACATCTGTAGTTAGATCTTGTACACGTTATTCCAGAATGTTGACCAGCATATTTGCATTTATATCCTATGTTATTGTATTGTCTTGAAAGTTTTAGTAAGTTTCTAGTAATTGCGATAGTTATTTTCATACGTAACTTAGACGTATTTTGAAGGCTTGATCGATGATCCTGGACATCGTTAGTATTTTTCATTGTCATTTTAGAGCGTTAAAATTTTACTTAGAACGATTTCGTTGCGATTGCGAACGTATATTCCGTAGATTTGTGGTAATATTGAAGAACGATTATATATGTATTGAAACATGAGAGATGAAGCATAACTTTGTAATAGATAAATAAATAATGTATCAGAGAAGGAGTATATTCATATGTTTGACGAAAGTAAATAAGTTATAATTTGAAGTAGAGAAAGGAAGGACGGAGAATCCTATGATAAAGAGTTTATTCATCTCAGAAACGAAATATTATGTATAAAACGAAGTTGTCGACAGGAGTATTCAATATTGGCATTGAAGGAACTCCAGTATGAAAGAAATGTTAAGACATTGTAAAACCCAGAATTTTATTGTACAGAGAAGAACAATATGCGATAGTTGAAGGCATAACTGAATAAGAAACAATATTATATGTTATGAATGTATATTTGTCATAAATGAAACTGTGAGATGGAAGGAAGGATATTAGCATTTATTGTGAACAGAAACGTGAGGGAAGGTTATTGTTATTTTTATAACAGGCACAAACAGACTTGAAATTCAGAATTAAGCGAGAAATTGTAACAAAGAAGTATTTGAAGCAGAGAAGGAAGTGGAAAGTATTTGAACATAGCACAGAATGCATAATCGATAGAGAATTTTGTAGGAGGAGGTATAGTGTATTCGTGAACGTTATATCATTTGTGATTTCTAGTATGAATACTAAATATCATACTTTGATGAAAGTAGTTGATATGGAACGGTAGAAGTGTTGTGAATGTGCTAAGGGAAGAAATGTTAATGAAATGCATTTGTATTATGAAGGCGTAACACTAACGCGATGATATGTGTTGTAATTCGTATGCTCCGAGCAGAGATGAATGATCAAGTCATTGTCAATATGTATGACGTCCTTTTATTTATCAAAAATTAAACAGCAAGAATCATCAAAAGGCGCCTGGCAAACAAAGAAATAATACAATAATGGTTTACACTCTCAGTTACAAACTTCTTCTATTATTATGAACATTTTGTAAACTTAAGGTGTGCTTCCATACAACATATAACCTCATTCAAATACAAGTTGAAAAATACATATTAGAGGTAAGTCGACAATATCATACCTTTTGACTCTACAGCATAACACATGTTTATGAGTTATCAAAAACTTCCCTACATTCAATATAGATACAATTTTGAGGGCTGATGACTACAGATTTCACAGACAATATCTTACACATACATTCCGCCATTAGCTGTACATCTTCTTCTGGTTTAAATCAATTGCCAACTTATAAAAGTAAAATACATTGTTGCCAACTTAGATTTACAGTAGAGGTTATAGTCAGTTGTAAACATAATTAAATTTCAACACTCCTCCTTAATTATTTTACAACGAAGCGATTCAAACAGTTTTCTATTGAGGGGTTTGGTTAGGATATCAGCAAGTTGCTTGGAGCTCTCGACATGTTTGAGAGCAACAGTTTTTCCCACGTGTTCCTGGATGAATTTGCGTGGAATCTCTATGTTTCTTTCCTTTTGTAGTCTTCCCCTCGTGTGCATTGTGCAGCATGTGGATTGCTGACTGGTTGTCAACAAACAGCGTGACTGGTTTGTCTGACTTCAAAATTTCGAGTTCCAGTCCAATTCTCTTGATCCAGCTGATGTCATCTATCGATGAGACAGCTGCTCAGTATTCTGCTTCTGCTGTTGACGTAGCAACGAGTCGCTGCTTCTGTGTGTACCAAATGATTGGTCCTCCTCTCAACAGTAGAACACCACTTGTTGAGCGCCCTGTTACGGTGTCCCCACCGTAGTCTGAATCTGTATATGCCACAAGTTTGTCGTCTCCATTGAAGAAAATTCCATAGTCAGGAGTTCCCTTCAAATACTGAAATACCTTCTTCACCATTTTCCAGTTGCTCTGCATGACTTTGCCGTTGAAGCGGCTCAAGTAGTTCACTGCGTAGCAGATATCCGGTTGGGATATTGTAGCCAGGCAGAGTAGACTTCCCACTGCTTCTCGATATGGAGTTGTGGGTGGCGCTGGTCTGTCATTGATTCGATCTTCTTCATTTGCCACCATTCCTTTCTCCATGGGTGTTGAACGTGGGTTGCAAGTGTCGAACCGAAAACGATTGATGATCTTTCTGGTGTATCCAGGCTGGTTCACAAAAATTCCTTCATTCTCTATTCTGACTTCCATGCCTAGGTATATGAATTGCTTCTGAACTGATCGTTGGTAAGTGATTTCACAAAAATTCCTTCATTCTCTATTCTGACTTCCATGCCTAGGTATATGAATTGCTTCTGAACTGATCGTTGGTAAGTGATTTCAAATTCCCGATTTATGACATCCAAAACTTCAAAGATTTATTTTTCATTATATCGAGCGATGAGCCCGTCGTCGACGAAAAGAGCCATCATCAAAGTTCTCTTCTCGTTATAGTAAATGCAGGGGTCATCGTCAGTGTTCACTAGTCCAAGTTTCTTCTCAAGAAAATCTGACATTTTCTCATTCCTCTTTCTTGGTGCTTGCTTTAGTCCATATATGCTTTTCATTAGTTTGCAGACTCTGCCAGTACCATCTTCAAATCCTTCAGGTTGATACATGTACAAGTTCTCCTCCAAGTCTCCGTGCAAGAAGGCTGTCTTCACATCAAAGGGAACAATTTTCATCTTCTCAGTAGCGGCATGACTGAGAATCAGTCTAATAGAAGCATGGTTTGCTACTGGACTAAATGTTTCTGAATAGTCAACTCCTTCTTCCTGCTCAAAGCCACGTGCTACCAGTCGTGCTTTCATTCTCCCATCAGCCTTCTCTCGTAACACCCAGCGGCAGGTCAGGGGTCGAACTGCTTCCGGACATTTCACTAATTTCCAAGTTTCCATCTTCTGTAAGGATTCAAATTCTTCTGTCATGGCTTTCAGCCACTTGGCATCTTTCAACGCTTTGGAAATAGAGATATCCTGGATTTCTCCTATCATGGCTAAGTTGGCACTCTTTCCTCCCCGGAGGTAGCCCATGACATAGTCTGATAGTTTGGCAGGTAGCTGAATATTTTGACGATTGCGTAGTCCTGGTCTTCTTGGTTGTTCTTCTTCTTCTCTGGCTTCATCTCTTTCTTCGTTTCTGTCTTGTCTCAGGTCTATGCTGTCTTCATACTCATCTTCTTCAATCAACTCGTTCTCGTGCATGGCCATTTCAACATCTGTCAGGTTTCGCTCATCTTTTTCTCCTTCATTAAACACGATGTTGTCTGAACTTACAACATCACGTTCTTCAGGCAGATAAGACTCTGTATGATGGAGAGTCAATGTCGTATCCAACAAATATACCTTTCCTAGACTTCTTGTCAAGCTTGCTTCTCTTGTGGTTGGGAGTCAAAACGTAGCAGTCGCATCCGAAGGTTTTCAGTTTGTTCATGTTGACCTGTCGTCCAAACCATAGGTTGGCTGGACTCTTTCCTTTCACTGAACTTGTGCCAGTCTGGTTGATCGTGAACACAGAATAGTTCACTGCTTCTGCCCACAAATTGTCCTTCAGGTTTCGTGCATGAATTGCTGTCCTTGCTGACTCAACAATTGTTCTCATTTCACGTTCCACTCTTCCGTTCTGTTCTGGGGTGTAAACTGTTGAAAAAGTGTGAAAGACACCTAGCTCCTCCAGCAGCTTACGTGTGTTGACATTGTTGATCTCGGTTCCATTGTCTGATCTTAGAATTTTCACCTTTCTTCCGAATTGGTTTTCCACCAGCTTCATGAAAACATCCAGTTTGGCTGCGGCTTCGTCCTTCGTCTTCAAGAAGTATACTGTTCAGAAATGTGAAAAATCATCCTTGAAAAGCGAGAAATATTTTGCTCCTCCTAGCGATGGTGTCGCCATCTCTCCAATATCTACATAGACCAGATCCAATGGTTGGGTAGCAACCTTCTAGTTCAGTGGGTGAGATACCCGATGTTGTTTACCGTAGGTGCATCCTTCGCAGACTCTCTCGTTCCAATCATCAACATATGGAATGTCATTCCTGTCCAAAGCATCCTTCACATACTTAAGGATTTGGTGTGCGAGCCTCTCGTGCCAGGTTACGATCGAGGTGGCTACCATACAGGCTTCCGTCTTCTCCTGGCGTTGCATCATTCTGCACAGGTCACCTTCTCTGACTGCCATGGCCACAATTTCACGATGATCAGACGTTTCAAATATTGACTTATCTTTGTTTGCAGTTTGGACATAACCTCTGTCGAGTATCTGACTGACAGATATCAAATTGTAGTTGAGCTTAGGCACATAAAGCACATCCTCCAGGATGACCTTGTACCAGTTCCGTTGAACGCCTCAAGTTGAACGTTGCCGATGCCAACACCCTCTAGTACAGTCGCATCTCCGATGACAATAGGAGGTGGAGTTTCCAATTCAATCAATTTGACGTACCAGTTCCTGTGTGATGTCTTATGTTGTGTAGCTCCACAGTCCTGGTAACAGCGATTTCGTGTGTTACATTTCGAATTTAGACTATTCAGCTCTGCAGTTGACAGTTCCACTGACGCTAGTGCGCGGTATGGGCGATTCGTGCTCTTCTGTTCACTCCGTTCTGACCTTTCATTTCCATTTTTGTTATCATCCTTCTTAGTACAGTCTCTTGCGAAGTAACCTTTCTGTCCACACACATGGCAAGGGTAGTTTTCATTACAATAGGCAAGATATTTTGCACATGGTTTGTTTCTGCAGTGTTTCTTCACATGTCCTTTCTGTCAACACTTAAAGCAGCTGACTGGCGCGCTTCCACCTTGTCTGTTGCTATTGTTGTGAGTAGACTGATTTCCAGTTTTCTTCTCCTTTGCGATGAGTGCGTTGACTGCAGTTGCTTCACTTTCCTTTTTACCTTCATTGAGTCGATCCTCTTCCAGCCTCAATCTTTTGATGAGTGTTTCAATAGTTTTGTCGGCTCCTGTCACATTGTCCCAGGCTGTTCTGAAATGGTGCAGCTTAGGTGGTAGCATACTCAGCATTCGTGTCATGATCCAACTGTCTTTCACCCTGTCGTCATCTGATGACAGGTCTTCGGCTATCTGTTGAATCTCCAAGCATTTCTCAACAGCTGATTTTTGGCTGTCAAAAACATAACCAAAAAATTTCCTTTGCAAACCCTCAACAGTAATATCAGACTTTTTACCATAAACATTTTCTAGCTTATCTAACATTTGTTTTGCAGTTTGGCATTTGACTAGCTTTTTCGCTATATTACTACTGACATTTAAACCTATAAGCGCTTGAGCTTCTACATCTTTCTTTATCCAATTACGTAGAGGATCGGAGTTTGTACCTGATGGTTTGACAGTCAAACCAGTTGCAATATCAAAACATTCTTTTGTTCTCATAGCTAAATTAATTTTGAAACGCCAAGAATCATAATTGACATTTCCATGCAAATCTTCTGTCAAGGTTTCTAAATGAACCTTTACTGTATCCATGACTTGACTTAAAAAGCAAATTTAAGTTTCAAAAATATGACAAATTTGCAAACGTTTGATTTCACAAGATTTTACTATCTATTTTCAAATAGTTTTATCAATTTACTCTGACTCATGTATAGGCTACTTGACTGACATTTTGAGGTGAGATTGACTTAGCTGACGTTTCTTGGGCTGACGATGTGGTTGACGTCCTCTTCGACGGGGCTGACTTTGTCTGCGATGACTGACGTGGACTTTCTCGGCTGACTTGACTGGCCTGACGACTTCTGACTTGGACGACGACGACTGACTCGGCTGACTTTTTCTCGACGTCCAAATTGTATCCCGTAATGCTCGGCGTGTCTGACGTATGAGCGGTATCTGGGCCGATAACCTGTTGTAATTCTTATGCTCCGAGCAGGGATGAATGATCAAGTCATTCGTCAATATGTATGACGTCCTTTTTCTTCTTCTTTTCTGCGGCTTTTCCCAATTAATTGGGGTCGCCGGAGCCAACCAGGCTCATTTTGGTTTTGGCCGGGGATTTAAGGCCGGATGCCCTTCCTGACGCCACGTGATTTTTCAGGTGAAAATTCCACCCCGCTGTCACCGGGATTCGAACCCCGGCCGTCCGGGTGAAAGACGAGCAGCTAAGCCACTGCGCCATCACGCTCCCCAATATGTATGACGTCCTTTTATTTATTAAAATTTAAACAGCAAGTGTCATCAAAAGGCGCCTGCCAAACAAAGACATAATACAATAATGGTTTACACTCTCAGTTACAAACTTCTTCTATTATTATGAACATTTCGTAAACTTAAGGTGTGCTTCCATACAACATATAACCTCATTCAAATACAAGTTGAAAAATACATATTAGATAAGTCAACAATATCATACCTTTTGACGCTACAGCATAACACATGTTTATGAGTTATCAGAAACTTCCCTACATTCAATATAGATACAATTTTGATGGCAGATGGCTTCAGATTTCACAGACAATATCTTTCACATACATTCCGCCATTAGCTGTACATCTTCTGGTTTAAAACAATTGCCAAATGTCAACTCCGACTTCAAATGTTGCTACCTTCTACTCCAGGATATGTAAAACTCATGGACACACTAGGGTCAAAGGACATTTGGTAGGATTTTTGCGCCACGGGCGCTATGATTTTTGACGATTGGAAGAGTGGGGGGTACAAGCTGAGACCATTGAACTGTAGGTACTACTGGAACAACTCCTCCCATGGTAACCCTCGCTGAAAACTGCTTCCTGGTGCACTACCAGGCGTAACTAATCGCACCAAAACTGTCATACCATTTAACTCTAGGTTGCAAGTCAGCTGATATGCCGTGATTCTTTTCATATAGTTGATCGTACGTACCTCTGTGCAACGTTATATATATGGTATTATCCAATAATACGGTAGGTTTATGGTCTACTTTATTTTCGAATTGAGATTTGTAATGAAGTAGCCTATTCTGCGTTTATGGATACGTCTTACATCAAATTTTCGCATAGGCCTAAATAGCACATGACAAATACACGTAGGCCCTATTGTAGGTTATAAGTTATTAGTCACAGAATTATAACCTACGCCTAGCTTATATTACAGATTTCCATGGAAACGCTCAGATGTAAGCCTATTAAAGAAATGGATTATAGCTGTGAACACTTTTATAAACATGCTACTTGTTTCATTCAAATAGAAACAAACCACTGCTTAAAGATGATGTGATGCAGAACCTGCAATTTGCAATTTCCCACAGCATCGGCTTCAGCCACCCAAAAAAGACCGAGAGTTATTGAACGACAAGTAGCCTAATATTTACTGTTTCTTTCTTCATCAGCATAGGCATAAAATTTCACATTTTCCAGTATACTTTTATGATGTCAGTCTTGGAGACGATAAAAATAATTCGGCTTAAGGGATCTTCCCTGCAGGACCTGTTCGTTTGCTGTATGACTTATGTGAGGTCTAAGTTTCAACCTGCTTTGAAGAAAAAGAAGCTTGTAGTTTTACGTGACCGTTAATCTTGTGATCATAAGCCAAGGGACCTCCATTTTACGTGGAATCCGAATCACAGGACATGGCATTTCATTTCAAAAATCTCACTTGCAATGACCGTGAATCAAACCTGGTCCACCTTGGTGAGAGGCGAATAGCTTGACCACTGCGCCACCATGCCCCATTACTTTGAAGAACACTGAACATGTGGGTGTTTTGTATAAATAAAGTAGGCTATGTATTTTTGTTCACTAAGAATCTATTTAATTGTTTGGTTGTAGGCTTATGCATATTCACACACATATGAATGCTGCCTTTGAGTTAATAAAAATGTTGAATACCAATTAACATATTTTTTCTTTATTCTTAGTCATTCCCAGCCTAACCTTATTTTTATTTTATTTTAATGTACGTGCGGCTTGTATTTTTTGCCAGTAGGCCTATAGTTATTGTGTATGCTGCCTTTGATCTAAGGATAACATGATGAACAATCAGGCTGCAATATAATATTTTATGTTGGCGTATATTCCTAGCCATTTTAAGTATCAAATTACTACATGATGTTTTGAAATATGTATTTCGGCGTTAAGTCCCGTTTAGTTTACCGTTCGCCTAAATGTTAAAGTACCTCTTTTACTTGTATCTCGTCGTACGTACATCATCCTTTCGTTCGTATACGTCAAAGTCTCCTCCTTGACATGCACTACCAGGAGTAACTAGTCGCACCAACAAACCGCACTTTCCTCCCATACAGTCGGCATTCCAGTTCGATGGCTGACTCCGAGACATATTCTCACGCGCGTTGCCATACATGGTTTCCATTATAAACTGTGTCGCACCAAAACGTTCCATCACCCGTGTGACGAATGTTTGTGTGAGCGCTGTGGAGAACAATGTGGAAGATCCCACGCTATATTCTGCACATTAAGACATGAATCTTTCATATTCCTAGGGAATAACAATTACCGTACTTTACTGTATGATTTTAGATTTTATTCATTATATGCATAGCCAATGGCTGCAATAATCCCTTATTATTATAGGCTATAGACGAATTTCCAGCTGTGGATGCCATTATTCAAATCAACCATCATCAGAACAGTACTGCCAACCTCACCGTTTTGGTACTATGCCGCACAACACCCGACCATTCCGTTTTGTCCAATCCAATGGTTACAGCCTAACACGTCCAGATCAATGGTTTTGTGTCAACCTGCCCCAATAGCTGCGAGCGGTCAAAGCGGCAACTGCACCAGACCATTCTAACCTTCGATTTGTCCAATCCAATGGTTTTTGACAATGGTTACAGCCTAACGTGTTCCGATGACTGCCTTTTTTTTTAACAACAGTGATCTGCTAATAGATGTTGTCTCCTCCGCTGTCTATAACCCACCCACTATCCCAATTTATAACACGACTTAGGCCTATATAGTGAAATTTCAGTTGTGTCGGCCATTGTAGGCGTGGCTTATTTGACAAATAAGATATTGCCAACCCTACGTACACCGTAAATATGGTCGTGTGTTGTTTGTTTTGAGCGGAGAGAGCTATTAGAGCGCACTCGCTTCTATCTGTTTGTATAGGATAGGGGCAACCTGAACTAGCTCCAACCATTGCTGGCTGAATCGCAACACTCCTGGTTGCTTTAAACAACGAGGAGTGTTGCGATCCAGCCGGCAGTGCTCCAACAGATGGCACACAGGTACTATCATTTTGTTCTTTATTTCAAATAGCATTTGCCAATAACACTCAATTGACTGTTACAAACTCTTTAAAATGAAAATTTACTGTATTATCAACTTGTCATTCTTCAAATTCTATGTGTATAGAATTCCAACGGAAGGCAAATCAGTTGGTTCTTGAAGGCTTTATATATAAAAACCGAACCTAGTAGCTGACATAAATTCTATCTTACTAGGTAATGTTTTACATACAAAAACAAACCTAACCAGCGGCTAACGGCTGTTGTATAGGAGATCAGCAGATTCGCACCAAACTTTTTCAGGGTCCATAAACTTACCAACTGCGCAGGCGCGAGTCCACCGCGCGCGCATGCGCACGAAGGCCTCGCGCCCTTCGAGCATACAATTGTATGCTCGAACAAGACCAACTACAATATTGTAGTTGGTCTTGGCTCGAAGCTCGCGCCTGCAAACAATTGAAGCACAGTGCCCGCGTCACAAATGCAGTGTACCAACACAATCTCAAAGCACTCTCTTAACTCTACAGAACTGCAGTCATTTGTTCGAATTCATTGATTTGTTAAAATTCATTGAAGACAAAGAATATCGCGAGAAAGATGAGCACAGAAAGCAACTACTGTTTATCCATGTGGGAGTGAATTTTCACACACCCGTGTAAGAAACGTTTCATCACAATGTCAATACCACACCGAACCGAAAGGCGCTGCGGGTGACTTTCCGCATATCCAAAGCAAGAAACGTCTTAAAACTAACTAAATGAACACAACACCGTACAAATCGGGGCCATACATCGCAAATTCGATTCTTCCACTTAGTACATGGGAGGGGAATCGAATCCCGAACTTCAAGGGCACTACGGCTGACTTTTCGCATAACCACGGCAAGAAACGAAGAAAATATACAAACACAAAAATAGACCAATCATGTGGTATTCGTCAATTAAGCCTCGGTTAAAAATACGGGTTAGTTATTGTTGTATGAAAGGACGGAACTGCGAAGTCATCTGCCCTAATGTTATACGGTATATTTACGAATAGTCTACTGTCACAGGCAAAGCATCCATTAGCATCAATGTAAATAGAACTTATATTTTATTCTCTCCAATTTCAGATAACCTGTATTATTGAGATGACTTGTCATAGTCTGTTTAATTGCATTTCAAGTTAGGATTGGGAAGGAGGCGACCGTGACCCTACGAAAGACACCATCCAGGCACCAAGACGCTACGGGCACGGCAACACAAAACCGAACTGATCCGGGATTTAGGCCTACATTGCAAATCGAATTTACCACCGACTTCGGGAAAGCGAATCGAACACTGAAATATAAGCTGCGCTACAGGTAACTTTTCGTATATCCGATGTAAGATACGTATTAATACTAAAGTTATCAACACAATAACGTACAGATCCGGATCACAAATCGCAGATTCGAATTAATAATCTCCTACGGGATTTGGATTCGAACCCTCGACCCTCCATGGCGCTACACGTGGCTTTTTGAAAATCCGATGTAAGAAACGAATGAATACTAATTTAATCAACACAATACAGAATCGATCAGGTCGCAAATCGCAGATTCGAATTTACAAATCTCTTCCAGATTTGGATTCGAACCCACGACCCTGCAGGGCGCTACAGGTGACTTTTCGAAAATCCGATGTAAGAAATGACTGAAAACTAATTTATTCAACACAATACCGTACCGATATGGATCACATATTGCAGATTCGAATTAACAAACATCTACTGGATTTGGATTCGAACCCACGACCCTACAGGGCGCTACAGGTGGCTTTTTGAAAATCCGATGTAAGAAACGACTAAATACTAATTTAAACAACACAATACCGAATCGATCCGGGTCGCAAATCGCAGATTCGAATTTACAAACCTCTTCCAGATTTGGATTCGAACCCACAACCCTCCTGGGCGCTACAGGTGACTATTCGAAAATCCAATGCAAGAAACGTCTGATTACTAATTTAATCAACACAATACCGAATCGAACCGGGTCGCATATCGCAGATTCGAATTTACAAACCTATTCCAAATTTGGATTCGAACCCACGACCCTCCAGGGCGCTACAGATGACTTTTCTAAAATCCGATGTAAGAAACATCTGAATACTAATTTAATCAACACAATACTGAATCGATCCGGGACGCAAATCGCAGATTCGAATTTACAAACCTCTTCCAGATTTGAATTCGAATCCACGACCCTCCAAGGCACTACGGCTGACTTTTCGAAATTCCGATGTAAGAAATGCCTGAAAACTAATGTATTCAACACAATACCGTACCGATATGGATCACATATCGCAGATTCGAATTTACAAACATCTACTGGATTTGGATTCGAACCCACGACCCTCCAGGGCGCTACAGGTGGCTCTTTGAAAATCCGATGTAAGAAACGACTAAATACTAATTTAATCAACACAATACTGAATCGATCCGGGACGCAAATCCCAGATTCGAATTTACAAACCTCATCCAGATTTGGATTCAAATCCACGACCCTCCAGGGCACTACGGCTGACTTTTCGAAATTCCGATGTAAGAAATGCCTGAAAACTAATGTATTCAACACAATACCGTACCGATATGGATCACATATCGCAGATTCGAATTTACAAACATCTACTGGATTTGGATTCGAACCCACGACCCTCCAGGGCGCTACAGGTGGCTCTTTGAAAATCCGATGTAAGAAACGACTAAATACTAATTTAATCAACACAATACTGAATCGATCCGGGACGCAAATCGCAGATTCGAATTTACAAACCTATTCCAGATTTGGATTCGAATCCACGACCCTCCAGGACACTACGGCTGACTTATCGAAATTCCGATGTAAGAAATGCCTGAAAACTAATGTATTCAACACAATACCGTACCGATATGGATCACATATCGCAGATTCGAATTTACAAACATCTACTGGATTTGGATTCGAACCCACGACCCTCCAGGGCGCTACAGGTGGCTTTTTGAAAATCCGATGTAAGAAACGACTAAATACTAATTTAAGCAACACAATACCGAATCGATCTGGGTCGCAAATCGCAGATTCGAATTTACAAACCTCTTCCAGATTTGGATTCGAACCCACGACCCTCCTGGGCGCTACAGGTGACTTTTCGAAAATCCAATGTAAGAAACGTCTGAATACTAATTTAATTAACACAATACCGTACAGATCCGAATCATAAATCGCAGATTCGAATTTATAATCTTCTACGGGATTTGGATTCGAACCCTCGACCCTCCAGACCGCTACAGGTGACGTTCCGAAAATCCGATGTAGGAAACGTCTGAATACTGATTTAATGATCACAATACCATAAAAATCTGGATCACAAATCGCAGATTCGAATTTATAATATTCTACGGGATTTGGATTCGAACCCTTGACCCTCCAGACCGCCACAGGTGACTTTTCGAAAATCCGATGTAAGAAACATCTGAATACTAATTTAATCAACACAATACCGTACAGATCCGAATCATAAATCGCAGATTCGAATTTATAATCTTCTACGGGATTTGGATTCGAACCCTCGACCCTCCAGACCGCTACAGGTGACTTTTCGAAAATCCGATGTAGGAAATGTCTGAATACTAATTTAATGATCACAATACCATACAGATCTGGAACACAAATCGCAGATCCGAATTTATAATATTCTACGGGATTTGGATTCGAACCCTTGACCCTCCAGACCGCTACAGGTGACTATTCGAAAATCCGATCTAAGAAACAACTGGATACTAATTTAATGATCACAATACCATACAGATCTGGATCACAAATCGCAGATTCAAATTTATAATTTTCTACGGGATTTGGATTCGAACCCTTGAGCCTCCAGACCACCACAGGTGACTTTTCGAAAATCCGATGTAAGAAACATCTGAATATTAATTTAATCAACACAATACCGTACAGATCTGAATCACAAATCGCAGATTCGAACTTATAATCTTCTACGGGATTTGGATTCGAACCCTCGACCCTCCAGACCGCTACAGGTGAATTTTCGAAAATCCGATGTAGGATACGTCTGAATACTAATTTAATGATCACAATACCATACAGATCCGGATCACAAATCGCAGATTCGAATTTATAATTTTCTACGGGATTTGGATTCGAACCCTTGACCCTCCAGACCGCCACAGGTGACTTTTCGATAATCCGATGTAAGAAACATCTGAATACTAATTTAATCAACACAATACCGTTCAGATCCGAATCATAAATCGCAGATTCGGATTTATAATCTTCTACGGGATTTGGATTCGAACCCTCGACCCTCCAGACCGCTACAGGTGACTTTTCGAAAATCCGATGTAGGAAATGTCTGAATACTAATTTAATGATCACAATACCATACAGATCTGGAACACAAATCGCAGATCCGAATTTATAATATTCTACGGGATTTGGATTCGAATCCTTGACCCTCCAGACCGCTACAGGTGACTATTCGAAAATCCGATCTAAGAAGCAGCTGAATACTAATTTAATGATCACAATACCATACAGATCTGGATCACAAATCGCAGATTCAAGTTTATAATATTCTACGGGATTTGGATTCGAACCCTTGACCCTCCAGACCGCTACAGGTGACTCTTCGAAAATACGATCTAAGAAACAACTGAATACTAATTTAATGATCACAATACCATACAGATCCAGATCACAAATCACAGATTCGAATTTATAATTTTCTACGGGATTTGGATTCGAACCCTTGACCCTCCAGACCGCTACAGGTGACTTTTCGAAAATCCGATGTGGGAAACGTCTGAATACTAATTTAATGATCACAATACCACACAGATCCGGATCACAAATCGCAGAATCGAATTTATAATCTTCTGCGGGATTTGGATTCGATTACACGACCCTCCTGGGCGCTGCGGGTGACTTTTCGAAAATCCGATGTAAGAAACGGCTGATTACTTATTTAATCAACACAATAACGAATCGATCCGAGTCGCATATCGCAGATTCGAATTTACAAACCTCTTCCAGATTTGGATTCGAACCCACGACCCTCCTGGGCTCTGCGGGTGACTTTTCGAAAATCCGATGTAAGAAACTTCTGAATACTAATTTAATCAACACAATACCGAATCGATCCAGGTCACATATCGCAGATTTGAATTTACAAACATCTACCGGATTTGGATTCGATCCCACGGCCTCCCAGGGTGCTACAGGTGACATTTCGAAAAACTGATGTAAGAAACATCTGAATACTAATTTAATCAACACAATACCGAATCGATCCGGGTCGCATATCGCAGATTCGAATTTACAAACATCTACCAGATTTGGATTCGAACCCACGACCCTCCAGGGCGCTACAGGTGACTTTTTCGGAAATCCGATGTAAGAAACGTCTGAATATTAATTTGTATACATTTCGTATTACCCTTTGATGGTCTTTTTAATTTGAATTATCTAATGTTCAGATATTCACCAGTAGCCAGCACGATCACAGGTCTCGTACAACGCAACTTCAGTTGTTGCTTCCTATGATTGAAATAATTGATGTAACATCCATAAGTGACAGAAATGAGTTTCACCACTATAATCCTCGAAATGAGCAAGAGGATTCATTAAGGACATGTACAACAACCAATAAAATTGATGGGAATTTCCAATGATCAATATATTATCAAATTAAAGTGGAAGTTTTAAACATAGGATAAAACACGACCAACCAGATTCCATGAAGATCATATAACAGATATATAAACAAAATTTACTCTTAGATATTTTCTGACAGGAAAATCAAAACTTATTTTTGCCAAGTAAATTCAAATATTTCAATACGTCGCTTAATAACAAGACATAACATTACCCTTGGCACTACACCCCGTGAAGGGCCTAGTCCTACCAAGCGACTGCCGCCCAGCCATTTGACCTGCAGTTGTTTGGGGTGACGTGTGGTCAGCGCATAATGTCCCCTCGGCCGTTAATCTTGGGTTTAGTTACCGGTGCGCTTCCTCCCTGTGTGACGGCTACTCAATTGTCCTCACGAGGCTGAGTGCACCTGTTTCTAAAATCCCGGGAATCAAACCTGGGGCCTCCGGGTGAGAGGCAGGCGCGCTACCCCTAAACCATGGGGCCGGCAATACGACGCTTCATCAACTTCAATCTGAACATATGGTGAAAATAATATAAATATTGTTTTAAGATTGACTTTCTACTAAGAAAAGACTTTCAAAGGGTAAAAAGGGGGAAAAGTATTGTTCAAATGTTATAATTTTGCCATTTATTTTTATATTATATGTTTTAGATATATTTTATATAGCCAAAAAAAATTGGTGCTTTTCAGTCGGTCAACACGAATGTACCCAAAAAGAGCTGGGTTATGCCCTAATCTTGAAATAAATTACATGAGATTAATAAATACACTAGGGTGACCAGTTTCGTTCGTCAAGCGATCATCATCAGATCCATTACACTTAGGCTATAAAATCTATGTTTGAGAATACAGGTGAAAAATATTTACAATATGTACAATTATTTAGTTGCAGTAATGGTAATGCAACTGTCGGTGTATGCTATATGTGGTATTTCTAATGTTAGGTGAAATGCTAAAATGGTGATTAAAAAATCCGGAGTTTGTTTGGGGTGATTATATGGTTATAATAAATCAACTATGGTTATACTGTCAGTCGACCCAAACTGGTGCGAGAGTGAACACGAAACTGCTCGAAGTTCCAGTAAGGAAGACAACCGGATAAGTATCAGCCTGTATTATTACAGTATAACCATAGTTGATTTTTTATAACCATATAATCACCCCCAAACAGACAAACTCTGGATTTTTATCACCATTTTAGCATTTCACCTAACATTAGATATACTACATTGAGCATACACCGACAGTTGCATTACCATTACTGCAACTAAATAATTGTACATATTGTAAATATTTTTCACCTGTATTCTCAAACATAGATGTTATAGCCTACTGTCGACCAAAGTATTATGTGCACTCGAATTTGAAGGTTGTTTGTAGGTTTGGAATTTTTAATTTATATTTTAATATTTTTTATCGCAGTTGGAACACAAAAAGTGCACGTTTTTAAGCGTGTTTCTACCATGCGTCACATTTAAGAATTATTATCTCAAAAAACCGTCATCAGATCGAATCCAAATTTTAACACAATATACATTCGAATGTTGTATAACGGGTTTATTAATTTCAACATTTTGTGTGTCCAAGAAATAAAGTTGTTATCATTTTTGTAAGGTAACTTTTTCTCGGCTCGGGCTGGTTGGAAAATGTAGTTCTTGGTAGCATTGTAATCCTTATACATCGAAAAGTTATGCTGTATGACTGTGAAATACGTAAATTAATTCACTTATTTTCACGCGTTATGGCGCGTCTTGCTCGGAAGTGATGGGCTCCATTTCAGCAACGCTGTACAGCTTTTCCCGGAGAGGCTAGCTGGTGAACCATGTGTTATTTCCTCGTACAAATACAAACCGATATAAAATAAGTGAATTAATTTACGTATTTCACAGTCATACAGCATAACTTTTTGATGTATAACGATTACAACGCAACCAAGAACTACATTTTCCAACCACCTCGAACCGAGAAAAAGTTACCTTTCAACAATGATAACAACTTTGTTTCTTGGACACACAAAATTGTGAAATTATTAAACCAGTTATACAACATTCCAATGTATATTGTGTTAAACTTGGGATTCGATCTGATGACGGGCTTTTGATATAATAATTCTTAAATGAGACGCATGGTTGAAATACGCTTTAAAACGTGCACTTTTTGTGTTCCAACTGCGATAAAAATATTAAAATATAAATTTAAAAATCCAAACCTACATGAACTAACGAAAATAGAAATACGAAAATGTTGATGGTATTGGATTTTATGTAGGTCTATTGGTTACTTAACAAACAACCTTCAAACTCGAGTACACATAATACTTTGGTCGACAGTAAGTGTAATGGATCTGATGATGATTGCTTGACGATCGAAACTGGTCATCCTAGTGTATTTATTAATCTCATGTAATTTTCTTCAGGATTAGGGCATAACCCAGCTCTTTTTGGGTACATTCGTAATGACCGACTGAAAAGCACCAACATTTTTTTTACTTAGGCAACACTGAAAAATGGCTTTAAACCTCACAATATTTTATATAGATTACAAAATTTTTTGATGTCCTTGTATGAGCTAGTGAATACACATTTCATTAAAGGCTGATGAAGGGAGCAATCAATATATGATAGCCCTGAAACATGTACCGTGTTACTAAAATAATATTTACAAAATTCCTCTCGGCACGCCGGAAGACGGAGGTAGATTTCACCGGGCAAACTAGGGGATAGGCTATAATAGGCAAAATGTGCAGGTTTTCGTAGACGGTCAGACCTCATTTATTGCGAAAAAGTATTTTACAATTGGAGCTTAATTAACTTTTTTTCGTCTTTCTATGCATATTTTTAACAATTTATCGTCTTATGGGGACTGTAACCTTCTAGTCATTTGGGGACCATTTTTATACTTGTGATCACACTGTCCTTATGCAAGGTTTCGACACTGACGTATAACTATCTAACAGTCTGTTACTTCATCACGCAAAATTTTATCTCCCGCAGAGATGTTGGTTGGTTCCTCAGTTTAGGGGCTGCGACAACGCCGTCATGTAACTTTGTGTACTTTGGGTGTGTGTTGGATCTGTCAGATAAACGGTGTTAATTGTGATGGCTGTATTAGCCTGTAATTCAGGTAAGGACCGCAGACGGTCAATTTCAAGTAGTAGTTCGCAATATTGCTACCAAATACTACCGTCAACGACACCTAGCTGTGAACTTGGCCACTAGATGCCACCGCAACCAGCAATGTTGGAAGGTACCCTCCAAAGGAAAGCATACTGAGGGATTTTAACACTCTTAGACAATCCGATGACTTCGGCCGGCTTTGAACCCGCGACCTTGGGCATAGAAGTTCAGCATGGTACCAGTTACGTCACCGAAGCCGCTTCCCACAGAGTCAGATGGAAACTGATTGTGATTTCGTGCATTGTCGTTGTCATGGCAACCTCTGATAGCTCATCCCTTATCAATCTAGAAGCGTTGTCATGGTAACCTCTGATGGCTCTTGGCATTTTCTTATAATTCCGAAATCTTTTCTCATCCTTTGGCGTATTGGTGGGTCATATCAAAAATTCTTTCAAACAAAAGTTTTAGGTAATAATTAGGGGAATATTGTCCATTTTGTACGGTTTTGATATTGTGCCTATTAAGAGAGATATGGTTAATGTTTCCCGAAAAACCCACTTTTTCCCACCCCTTTGGTGCTATCAAAAAATGTTTTAAACATGTACATTTTTGGCACTTATCCGATACATAGTATGAACTTTGAATAGACTCTATATTTCATGTATTAAGAGGGTTATGGCGATAATTCAAACAACCCTTGGCACTATCCAGCCCATGACGGGCTAAGGCCGACCAAGCGACCGCTGCCCAGCCATTTGGCCTGCAGATATTGGGGTGACGCGTGATCAGCGCGTCCGGTCCGCTCGGCCGTTAATCTTGGTATTCGTGATCGGGGCGCTGTCTCACTGTCAGACAGCTACTCAATTGTCCTCACGAGGCTGAGTGCACCCCGTTCCAACCCTCACGTCAGTTTTAAAATTCCTGACGGAGCCGGGGATTGAACCCGGGGCCTCCGTGCGAGAGGCAGGCACGCTACCCCAACACCACGGGGCCGGCTATGGCGATAATTCCCTTTTTGAAAAAAAAAAAGCCCCCATTTTCACCCCCTTTCGACCGATTTTGCCCATTAACGAACTCGACCGAGATACTGAAGGGATACATATTATGTAAACGATTCGAAGTGATTGGTACAAAATTACGGCAGTTATCGTGTCCACAAGAAACTGATATATACACATATATTGTTACGGCTGTGAGTTTGTTTCATCGCTCGCCGCATGAGTCACAACTGCCCCCGGGCTGGGCTGTGCTCTGCCTCAGTGTATTGCGTGCGCCTTACGCAACAGGACTACTAGGACAAAGGGATGGTCCAGAATAGGCGTGACCCAGCCAGTGATGGAAACCTCGAGAAGCCGTGAACCCTGGATGGGTCTAGAAGCATTTATTGAGTCACCGGCCTGCTATATAAGAGCGACCTGTCAAGCGGTGTGGGTGTGTTTTTCGAGCTAGTGCGAGCGTTTATCCTGAGCGACAGAAGTGTGGTGATGTGACTTGCGAAACCCTGTGAGATTCCTTCCGAGCCGCGAAGCAGTGTGAGGAGTGTGTACCTACCTAGGGCGACAGAGACATTGTGGTGAATTACGAAACGCATTGGGCAGTTCTCTAGCCAGTGGACAGGAAACAGTGAGTGACAGACTTAGTGCAGCTATTTCCAGCCAGCGCATGGGACCACCCCATTAGCGAGAGGATTAACTGCAAGGCCGAGTGAAAGGGTGAGTCGAGCTCCATACAGGAGGGAGCTTCTGTAAGACAGATAATTGTTTCTATCTGCTTATTGTAAGGTGTATATTTCTGACCTGCAAACAATAAAGCTAACTTCTCTTTAAAGGAACAATTGTGTTTGTGCTTAAACCCACCGTAATCCAATTACCGTAAGTGCCACTAGGGGGTGGCACGTAACAACATATATACACATAAATTATATATAAACTTTTGACTGACGGTGTTTTGGGGGTCTGGGGCATGTGAAACGCGAAGATATGTCGAAATTTTCCGGAGGTCGAAACATGGTACTGTCCCCGAATTCGTATAAAGAGATACGAGGAATTGATATGAAAGGCAGCCTTAAAAAAGGAGAGCATTTAATTAATATTGGAAGAATGAATTTTGGAACAGGTCCATTACACAAGCTTTATGTCATGAAGTATTGCCCAACAAGAAGCTTGTTAGCTGAATGTAATCTCCTCCTAGAAAGGGCGGATTTGATTGGATCATCCATTCGAGATAGACCATAGCCGGTTCTTGAAGAAAAAGGAATGGGATTGGAAGGTCCGGTGAGCGAAGTTAGAAATGGAATGTTTTATTTTGTCTAGTAGGCTATTTAATGCATTTGGAAGCATTGACCTTGCGAAATAAATTGAAGACATTAATTAAGTTATAATCAGGAAATGTCTTCTGTGGATATTAACGCCCGAAGTATGTATGAGGATATTCATGTCCGAGTTTGGGTAGACAGCATTGAGTAAGGAACAGGTGCTTCGAGAAGGCGAGAGAAGGATGACGTCAGAGTGTGTCAGGTGACGTGAGGGAGAGTCTACTTGATCAGAGAGAGGGGAGCAGTGTGCTGCGGAAAGGCATTACGACAGTGGTTGTTCGTGTGGGATGTTTAAGGAAGTGATATGAACGTGTTAAACATCGTGTCTAAATGTGCTAATGTATTGTGAAGCACGGAAGTCTGTGTGATTTTGAGTGGGTTTTGGAATATTCCACGGTAAAGACCGGTGGCATGGGGAGACAGTGAATTGTCAGTCAGTACTGTGTAACGTATTCGTGGAGAATAGGGAAATGTGAATATACTTTGTGAATAGTACTGAACGTGTATGTTTGTAAGGAAACGCCTTGAGACACGTTACTTCGGAACGATATGTTCGAAGAGGTAGTGGTGAGCAATAAAATGGAGAACATTATGGACACGTGGCCGGAAGGAGAATGTGATTTATCAGAGGAAGTCATGGTATTTTGTTAAATTATGCTGAGGGAAATGTGGCCTGCATCATGAAAGTGAGAATTCCTTCGAGTGGAGTCACTTAGAACGATATGTGGAAAAGCAAAGTTCACGCAGCCACTTCAAAAATGCACAATAAAATAGAGAACATTATGAATTTTGGCCAACACAATTATGGAAGGAGACTACACGATTTTCTGGAGGGACGAGAAGAAGAAAACGCCAGGACGAAGACCATGGATCGAACGAGGTGTCTGTCAGGGGGCGAACCGAATGCCGTGGCAATCAGCCCTTTTCAAGAACTCGGATGGCCGATAGCAGGGAACGAGCAGTTTCTAGGTGGACTCGGGAAGAAGGCTCGTGGTTTGAAGCGAGGCTACCCAGAAGTCAGCCGTATGAAATGGAAACCAGCGCCTGTTCTGAACGTGAATGGATCTTCACATTGTTCGTCTCCAATTCAGCTGAATGTAAGACAAGTCTTTCAATATTTGTAGCCCCAGTTCGTAGTTCTATGTTCTTGTAGATGCTTTGTGTGATCATTTTATTTCAGTAGATTTTTTTGTTAAGTAGTTGGGTTAGATCTTGTGGTCAGTAATTTTATTCATCGAAGCAAGTTACGGTGTGCTTTTGTGGGCTGGTAAGCCTCAGTTCCAGCATGTCTGGGGATATTTGCAGGCGAGTTATCTGCTTGCTGACCGTGCTTGGGTTAGTGGAGTCCTCGTTTCGATGTTTACCGTTGGCTTTTTCCATTGTAAGATTTTTTTCTCAGATTTGAAATTTTCGACCTCTTGGGTTTCGCAATTAATTATTTTTGGATTTAAGAGTGTTCCGGGATGAACAGTTTCTTGAGCACTTTGGTTCTTTGCAGTTTTCTTATTTCCGTACTGTTGCCACTTCGCAGCTTCAGAGGAGTTAGTTTTTGAAAAATTGCTTTCGAAAATTAGATTTTCTTAGATTTTGAATTTTGAGATTTAGCTATTTGATCTTCGATGATTCTTTTCATATTGTGTTGTTGCACTATTATCTGACTTTACCATTTGAATTATTTTCGGTATTTTCAATTTTGAATTATTTTGGATTTTGAAATTTTCACTCTGAAAATTTATTTTATTTAGATATTGGAATTTGAATCAAATCTTTCCTCGGATTTTCAGAAAATCCCGATCAATTTTGATTTTGAAAAATTTGGGACTTCAATCCTGACTTGAGATTTTCCAACAAGATTCTTTCTTTCTTTCTTTCTTTCTTTCTTTCTTTCTTTCTTTCTTTCTTTCTTTCTTTCTTTGAAAGTATAATTAATTTTCAGTTTTGACTTTTAGACAATGTCTCGTTGATTTAAAGTTGGTTGCAATTCTGATCGTTCAGATGAAGAATTCTTTCGAAAACAATTTTGAATTATAAAATGTAATGATGATTCGAGTATTGTTCTCGAATGTTGTTATTGAGTGACACAGTGTACTGTATATACATAATTATTTATTTAAAAGTTTACTGAATATAGTGCACACATAAGTGGAAAATGTTTTTGAGTTGACACTCACAATCAATGTAAATTGAATCGGATTATAGTTAGAATTATATCGTGCTTAGTTAACACGCACTAGGCGATTGTCATTCGATCTGTAACTGCTATCGCTTATGAAGCATATTTAAAATTAGTATCAACGTCTTTGAATTACTTATAACTTGAGGGAGAGATGATCTTTTTTTTTTTGGTGTTGGATGGTGGTGTTTACATTGAAGAGGTGTGCGATAATACCAATCGTTTTTTTGTTGGTGTTTCGAAGGTCGACCCCTGTAAGGGACGTTATGTCCTGGGAACCTTTCCTCGGTCAATGGTTGTTGTTGTTATTTGGGCTGCGTTTAGTATGTGATTAGGATTGCAGTCTTGTTAGTCAGCTGTTAGCTGTGATTGCCGTTCGTTGGAACGCTGTATTATTGGGGTTTGTGGAGTTTATATCGACTGCTGTTAGATTATTTTTACTGTGTTTGATGACAGTATTTCTTTATATTCGTATTGTAGGACCATTTTGGTTGTGTTTGTTGTTTGTCTGGTAGACTGTCGCGTTCATGTAGATCGGCTGGGTTGGCGATACCGGGGGCTCCAAAAGTATGGTATTCAAGACGTTGATGCTAATTCAGTTATATGATTATTGTTATTATTTTTGAAGACTGGATAAAGCAGGGGCTTAGTGGATAGCATTCTCATCTTCATTGGTCGGAACGCTAAACCATAGTTTGCCCGTTAACCTCGATGTTGATCACCGTCAGTTAATATTGATGAATAATAGGTGTATGTAGATTAGTGGAGGAACATTGGTGTAGATATTGTCCTAGAATGACACATATATGATTATAATTAGGTATTTCTTAAATTTTTGTAATTTGAATTAAAATATATTTCGGTAATCCAATGAAGAATAAAACTCAGGATATATGTATAGAGTAATATTTTGATACTGTAAATAGTGAGAGGCCGTCACTATTTAATTCTATTAAGGGGGTTGTTTTTTTCTTCTCGCTCTTCATAAATATTTTTTTTTATTAATCCTGATAGAAAAGGCATTGCGATAAGTTGCCAATTTATTGTTGATCTTTAAGTCGTTATTTTTTGTGTACTTTAGCTGACGTTATGTCAGAGTGTGTGCCATAAGACATCAATTGTAATTACATTCAGTTATGGATTTTCGATTTAATTATATCCATTTTTGCGGTGTCTTCTCTTTTCTGAATAAAATTTGGGCACGCATTTGCGTATACTTATACCATTTTAAACTTACTCTTGCGTTGTGTCTTTATAGATAGTGGGGAGGATAGGAACATGCCATGGTTATTATAGCGGCTTGAACCATTTTATCCATTCCTTTGTCCCTGTTACGCCCGTGTGAATGAGAGTCTTGCGCTCAGGTGTGTGTTGTCGCTGATCCTGTGGAGGATTAACCATTGAGTGTTGAAAATATCACCTGATATGTGTCCACGATTTGCAGAGTGTGTGATGCCGGGTATTATGGTAAGTATTATTAGCCGGGGTACTGCCGTTGATATTTGATCCTCTGTCTTCTTGGATTGTGGCATTCACGACACTGCTGAAATCGGGTACAGTACCCATTGCAATAGTTAGCATTCTAGTGAAATCTACCTAAATGTAGTGGTGTCTTTCTGGTGCTCTTTCACGCAAAAACTACCCAACCGATTAAGCTCTAATTTTGCATGAACATAATTTTGATACCCAGATTAAACATAGGACTATGTCCGTTTCGAAATTTAACGTATTCTTCTTATTTCCGTTATTTTTTGGCACTCGGGCAAGGTGAAATAAGCAAAATATGCAGGTTTTCGTAGAAGGATCAGACCTCATTTTATACACTTCATTACGAGAAAGCATTTTACAATTGGAGTTTAATAAAGTTTGTTTTTCGTCTTTTTATCCATATTTTTTTAAATTTTATTGTCTAATGGGGACGCTAACCTTCTCGTCATTTGGAGTTTATTTTTATACTTGTGGTCACACTGTCCTTATGCAAGGTTTCGACACTGATGTGTAACTATCTAACGGTATGTTATTTCTTCACGCAAAACGTTATCTCCCGCACAGATGTTGGTTCGATCCTCAGTTTAGGGGCTGCAACAACTTGGTCGTGTAGTCCCGTGTACTTTGTGTGTGTAGAATCTCTCTGATAACAGGTGTTAATTGTGATGGCTGTATTAGTGTGTAATTGAGGTAACGACTGCAGATGGTCAATTTCAAGTAGTAAATCCTACTTTTGCTACCAAATGCTACCATTAACGACACCGAGCTCTGAACTTGGCTACCAGATGCCACCCCTACCAGCAACTGGCAACAAACGTTGGAACTTAGAGCATTAATCAAATCTAAGCTACAAATTTTGCTTCGCACAGTTGTAGTCAGTGGAATGATCTTTTGCATGCCATATATCTATGACATGGGCCCGCCGCTTTACTTCCCTTCCGAAGGAAGGCATACTGAGGGATTTTTAACGCTCATAAAAAATCCGACGACTTCGGCATGGTTTGAATCCGCGATCTTGGATATAGAAATTCAGCATGCTACCAACTAAGGCAAACTAGGTTATAGGCAACGCTACTAAAAAACACACCCTGTCGGAAACAAAACACAATTTAGCGACACAGCCAAGCTAGATAAAAAAAGGGGGGAAATTAGGGGTTTTTTAATAGGTAAATGTTATCTGGATCAGGTGTACGATGTACTTTTCTTCTGCAATAAACCAAGGCCCATATTAGAGGCAGTATTAAAGGTGCCGGGACGTCCTCATAAGACCGTCAACGCTTAGTTCGAATGGGTTATGCTCCACGCGTGGCGAGGACTAATCCACGGTCTTTAATAGTTGTAGATCCACCTCATTCAATAACATCTTATCTAGGTTGGCAACACCTCACATAAGCACATCGCGATCACTCCCCACAGCACGTAGGGACAGGGGGGGGAGGCAGGGAAAAACCAGTCGTTAAGATAACCACCGCAGTCGACCGCACAGCGAGTTCAAGTGAGCACGGAAACTGCGAATAGCTGTAGTACGGAAGACAATCAGATAAGTAGTTAGCCTAAAATTTTATAGTTTAACCATAGTTTACAACCATATAATCTCTCTAAAGTACAATCTCCGGATAGCCATCACCATTTAGCATTTCACCTAACATATATACTGCATTTAGCATACACTGACAGTTGCAGTACCAATACTGAAACTAAATAATTGTACATATTGTAAATATTTTCACCTGTATTTCAAACATAGATTTTATAGCCTAAGTGTATTGGATCTGATGATGATCGCTTGACGATCGAAACTGGTCATCCTAGTGTTTTATTAATCTCATGTAATTTATTTCAGGATTAGGGCATAACCCATCTCTTTTGGGTACATTCGTGTTGACCGACTGAAAAGCACTAAACTCTTGCACTCGGATAGTTAATTCGCGAGAAACGTCCATTTAAATATTTATACTTCGCGTCGCCGCCATGTTGGATTTGTGCTCACCAGGTTACTGAAAGTTCTATAGGTGAACATATGCTCATAGTCTCTATGAACATTAAAAAAATCAGTTTGGTTTCTGTAAAAGATTCATAGATATTGAGAACCGTCTAAATATTTCGGAAGCTCGCCATTTAGGATTGTTATATGTATAGGCCATAGAGTTATAAACCATTCAAGGACAATTATTGCCTAGCTTCATTATTCAAACTTTCACTTCGATCGCATGATTACGACACAAGAATAAAAACTTAATTTTATAATTTCGCACAGCCGCCATCTTGAGGTTATGTAAACAATTGAATTAAATTAGATGGCAGTGCATTACAATCTGCAAAATCATTTACTGTACCACATTTCACTGCGCTCAGAGAGTTAAATCACGAGAAAAGTCTATTAAAATATTTCAAATTCGCTTGGTCGCCATGTTCGTTTTGTACTTTAAAGGTTTATGAAATATACATAGGTAAACTTGTATCAGTACCCTTTATCACCGTACAAAATTGCATGATGATATCTGTAATAGTTTCGGAGATATAGAATGTCAGTGAAATATTTCGCACAGCCGCCATTTTCAGGTTATGTAAACAATTGAACTAAATTAGACTCCAGTGCATTACAATGTGTATAAACATTTGCTGTACCAAGTTTCATTACGTTTGGATAGTTAAGTCGCGAGAAAATTCTATTTAAAAGTCTCAACTTCGCTTGACCGCCATGTTGGTTTTGTAGTCACCAGGTTTTTGAAAGTCTCATAGGTGAACTTCTAGTAATGCCGTTTATCACCGCACACAATTTCAGGGCGATATCTGTAATAGTTTCGGAGATATTGAATGCTAGTGAAATATTTCGCACAGCCGCCATGTTGGATTGGTGAGACGTAACAAAATTTGAAGGGCACGGTCGAGGTCGCCGGGAATAGTGCTATGAACTTACCGAGTTTCATTGAAATCGCTCCAGCCGTTTAGATTTTATTAGGGGACACACACACACACACCTCACACACACACACACACACACACACATACACGGACAAAAGGTGATCTCATAAGCCAATTTTTTCTAAATTGAAAATAGGCTAAAAAAGGAACAAGTCTTTGAGTTAATGTACACTGGATAATTTAGATTGCTCATAAAGCGGATGACGAAATCAGCAGCCGCCACGTCATCGGCTAATATAAGTTTGAGTGTCTTCTGCAAACCAAGGTTTCTTCGTAGATCAGCATGATCCACACACTTGGTTAAAATGTGGGCCACGGTGAAATCGGCTCCACAGGTACAAAGTGGGGAGTCTTCCCTTCTCATTAGGTACGAGTGGGTGGATCTTGTATGACCTATCCTCAGCCTACACAAAATGACGGACTCCCTCCGTGACCGGAAGGAGCTCCGCCACACGCGAGTAGTTCCCTTAATCGCTCTCAGTTTACTGGGCAGTGGGCCAGCTAGCCACTGACTCTCCCAAAATGCCAGTACTTGTATGCGTAACTGAGAGCGAATATCTCTAGCGGGTACCTGCATTGGTCGAGGTGGTAGTGATACCGCCTCTTTTGCAGCTTGATCTGCTAACTCATTTCCCGTAATTCCCATGTGGCTTGGAAGCCATAGAAAGGTGGTTTCAGTGTCAGTGCGGCACAACCCGGCTAGTAGGTCATGGATTCGTTGCACTAAGGGGTGTTGCGGGAAACATGTAGCAATTGACTGCAACGGACTCAAAGAGTCAGTACACACAAGAAAGAGGATTCGTGCATCCTGCAATGCAAACTGCAGAGCTTTATAGAAGGCAACAAGCCCTGCAGTAAACAGACTACAGGCCTCAGGCAAAATGACAGTCTTATCAATGGATGAGCAAATACACGCCTCTTATCCGTCACCAGAGACCTGTTGGCTTCACGGTACATATATGTAACAGTAACATCTATAAGGATCCGTACACGAACATATGCACTCATCAGTAAAGCCCTGCGCGGATTTTCACCTTGCGGATATAGTTTGCATGGCTGAGCGGAAAGGGGATAAGCTGCGGATAATGTTTCGATTAAATTTGCAGATAGTTTTTAGAATACAAGGTTGAATTGGATTTAGAAAAACGTTTTTGCTAAGATCTGCATATATCATGTTTCTTGTTATTTCCCTATTTGCTATCGCTTGGATTGCATGAGAATGATAGAGAAGTGTGAGAAGCCAATCCTGAAAACACCCTCAATTAGTGTTGACTTATGAAGAAAAAAAAAAGTCATTTATATCTGCGCTTGCTCGCGTGTGTATATCCGACGACTAAGTGCTATATATTAGCCATCCGGTTTCACTAGCCGATACTCAGAGGGACACAACTCAGTCAACATTGTCTTGCGATTCACACATAGCCTAGGGGAACCAATTTTTAATCAAATGTCTAATTGTGTTGTTTAATACGGTACTTTATGTAATAAATTAGAAATATCATTGTAGTGTCAGCAGATTCAGATAACAAACAAGCTGATGCGGATAAAACTCGTGCGGATGCGGGACGGATACGGATAATGTTTTGTTTATCCGCGCAGGGCTCTACAGTGTAGCTAACTGCAAAGAAAATGTTGAAGCCTTTTTCAGTTCTGACTAATTAAATTTTCAATCAGTAAACACGATTTTATAGGCAGCTTCTGTAGCGTAGTTGGTAGCATGCTGAGCTTGTATACCGAAGGTTGCGGGTTCAAACCCCACCGAAGTCGTCGGATTTTTATGAGCGTAAAAATCCCTCAGTATGCCTTCCTTCGGAGGGGAAGTAAAGCCGGCTGACCCATGCCATATATGTATGGCATGATAAAGAACCTTCCACTAATTACACTTGTGTGATGCTGCTAAATTATGGGTTAGATTTGACTGACGCTCTTAGGTTCCAACGTTCGCCGCCAGGAGCCGACTGCGGTTGCACACCACGTATTTATGCTTCATTATAGTAGGCGAGATATTTACGACTCTTGGTTGGTTGGTTGGTTGGTTGGTTCCTCAGGTTAGGTGCTGCGACAACGCGGTCATGTAGCCCCGTGTACTTTGGGTGTGTGTAAAATCTGTCTGATAACCGGTGTTAATTGTGATGACTGTATTAGTGTGTGTATCTGTTTTTTAATTCAAGTAAGGACTGCACTTAGAATTTTCAAATAGTCCCTCTTTTGCCACCAAGCGCCACCGTCAACGACTACTAGGCTAAGTTCAGAAATTAGCTACTAGACGCCACCGCAGTCGGCTCTTGGCAACGAACGTAGAAACCTAAGAGCGTTGTTTACATTCTTAACCTATCCAATTTAGCTTCACACAGGTGTAATTAGTGGAAGGTTCTTTAACATGCCATAAATCTATCACATGGGACCGCCGGCTTTACTTCCCCCCTGAAGGAAGGCATACTGAGAGATTTTTAACGCTCTTAAAAATCCGACGGATTCGGCCGGGTTTGAACCCGCTATCTTGGGCATAGAAGCTTAGCATGCTACCGACTACGCCACCGAAGACGCCTTGCTCCAGTTTGTCATTTAGTTTCTGTACTCCCAGTTCTCTCCGTATATCTTCATTTCTCACTCTGTCCCTCCTCGTTTTCTGGACCATACTTCTCAGGAATCTCATCTCAGCTGCTTGTACTCTGCTCTCATCCCTCTTAGTCATTGTCCAAGTTTTCGCTGCATATGTCATTATAGGAACATAATATGCTTTGTACATAACTTCTTTAGCCTTAATTGGCATATTCTTGTTCCTTACTAGTCACCGTACTTGTTGGTAGAAAGCACTCCCGAGTTGTATTCTTCTGCTAATTTCCAAATCTAGTCTTCCATCTTCAGTCAGTTCTGTTCCCATGAATTTGAAGTGTTTCACTACTTCCAATTCCTTATCTCCTACTTTGATTACTCCTTTTCCTTCTTTCTTGGCCATAAAACTCATGGTTGGTTCTTAAGTTTAGGGGCTGCGACAACGCGGTCATGTAGCCCCGTGTACTTTGGGTGAGTGTAAAATCTGCCTGATAACCGGTGTTAATTGTGTTTTTTTTTGTCGTGTGGCCTCCTGAAAGGCCGAGTGCAGGTCTTTCTAGTCGACGCCCGTGGGCGACCTGCGCGTCGGGATGATAGATGGAATGGATGAAGATGAATGAATTTGGGCATGGATGAGGAGGGAAGCGGCCGTGGCCTATCAGAAGGTACCGTCCCAGCATTTGCCTGGCGTTGAAAATGGGAAACCACGAAAAACCATTTCAAGGACGGCCGACGGTGCGGCTCGAACCCACGCGTCTACCTAGTCAGCAGAGAGCTTGGCCCCATGACCTAACGCTGCGCTTTTAACGAGCATAGCCACTGCTGTCGGTGTTAATTGTGATGACTGTATTAGTGTGTGTTATCTGTTTTTAATTCAAGTAAGGACTGAAGACATTGAATTTCAAGTAGTTCCAACTTTTACCGTCAACGACTACTAGTTCAGAACTTGGCTACTAGACGCCACCGCAGTCGGCTCCTGGCGACGAACGTAGGAACCTAATTAGAGCGTTGTTTAACCTATAATTAATTTAGCTTCACACAGATGTAATTAGTGGAAGGTTCTTTAACATGCCGTAAATCTATGACATGGGCCTGCCGGCTTTACTTCCCCTCCGAAGGAAGGCATACTGAGGGATTTAAGACCCTACCCGAAAACATTTACAGCTAATTAATATTTATTTGCACAGATTACAGTTTTTTGTTGTTGTTGTGAATTCTGGTTAGGGCGTAGAGGAATGTGGTCATCAGCTCCGTCCACTAATTGAAATTTGATGTTTTTCAGTTGGTCAACACGATTGTACCCAATTGTGATGGGTTATTCCCTAATCGTGAAAAATATTTACATCAGATTAATAAATAAACTTGGCTGACCAGTTTCGATCGTCAAGCGATCATCATCAGATCAATTACACTTAGGCTATTAAATCTATGTCTAAAAGTATGGGTGATAATATTTACAATCATCAACTTCATTTCCCCTATTCCAGTTGACACTGGGTGGGGGCAAATATGGTTCCTCTCCACTTTGTTCTGCCGTTCCACCATTCCTATTCCAACACGGTGTTCCAATCCAGGTTCCGTTTTCTAATGCTATTCTTCACCAAGTCCATCCAATGCATTCTTGGTCTTCCTCGTCCTCTCTTCCCGGTCATCCGTCGTTCCAGTGCTCGTCTTGTTAGCCTTACATCATTCATCCGTTTGACATGTCCAAACCATCTCAATCTGTTTTGCTCCATTTTGTCATTTGGTATCTGTACTCCCAGTTCTTTCCGTATATCTTCATTTCTCACTCTGTCTCTCCTCGTTTTCTGGACCATACTTCTCAGGAATCAGTATTTACAATATGCACACTTATTAAGCTAGTTAGTCAATATTTGATAGTTATTGTTAGTTATTGTTGTTTTAAGGAGTGGAACTACGAGGTCATCAGCCTCATTAGTTATAGTCTATGTGATATTTTGTTAAATTACTGAAAGTGGTGATTGACCTCCAAATGTGCTTGCTTAGTGTGAGTATGTGATTGTTGTTAAATGCTCTGTTCAGATTTTATTGCCTAGGCTACTTAGCTGGTTGAGTCATACGCGATCCATCACTGTCTGAACTCAACTACTAAGGTGTCTGTTCAATTTATCTGATAACGTGTGATTTTGTGGTGACTGTAGAAGTGTCTGTAACTGTAATTATTAGGGTTGGGAAAGGGATATGTGCCCCGGGACTTGAAATAAGATACTATACCAGAATTTATCTGGAAAGAGTGTGAAAGAAATGCGGGGGAAACCTCACTCATTAGAACACTGTCAGCCCCGGTATTCGAACCTTCAATCTCTGGACTTACTGCTGCTCCACATCGATGTCGTGGTGAGCGAATTAGCGCACACGGCTGCGTCGCGAGTTCTAATGATTGAATCAATGAATGGAAATGTTAAGAGGATTTGGAAGGGGGCGGCCGTGGCTGGCTGGAAATTACCGTCCCAGCAATTGCCTGGAGTTGAAAATGGGAAACGACAGGAAGCCATTCCAATGATGGCCAGTGGTGGGATTAGAAACATACTCGTGTCCCGAGTGTGGAGTTTTTGTTGTAGTTAATCTCCTCTATGGGGTTTGGTGTGTGTGAAATTTGTGTGATAACCTGTATTATTGTGATGGCTGTATTAGTGTATGCATTTTTAAATCAGGTAAGGATTGGTAAGGAGGTGGCTGTGGCCTTAATTTAGGAACCATCCCGGCAGTTGCCTGGAGTAGAAGTGGGAAACCACGGAAAACCACTCCCAGGATGGCTGAGATAGGAATCGAGTCCTCCTCTTCTCAGTTTTGCCTCAAGAGGCTGAGTGTACCCCGTTTCAGTCCTCAAACCAGAAATAAATTTCTTGACAGAGCAGGGAATCGAACCCGGCGACAGCCGAGAATGCCGAGCTTGGAGCAGCCTGACCCTGTTCTGAATGGACAGATGTGTGGATATTCTCTTGGATCAAAGATACCATTAATTTGAATGCAGATTATTATTGTGGGACCTGGGAAAATGACTACAAAGAGAAGACATTGGAACTGTACAGAATGTAGTTTTAGTGCCTTTAACCTTCGCGCACTTTGTGTGGGGGCAAGTGGCACACTATTTAACGAATGCTGTCCCGGCTAATAAGTAATAATCCTCTGCCCTTTCATCTGAATGGTCTGGGACATATTCAAGTACCCAGGTAACTACACTGTTCATAGAACAATAATTTGTCCCTCTGGGAAGATAATGTTTTACTCACATCGGCAATGGTGCATGGCTTTCCAACCTTTATTCATACCTGGCGCGCAGCACTCATGACTTCAATGTAAATTGAAATAATGCCATACAAATGTGTGTGCCGTGATGTAGTGATCTGCGAGCTTAGCTGCCACCTCGGAGGTTCGAGGTTCGATTCCCAGCTCTGCCACGGAATTTGAAAAGTGGTATGAGGACTGGAAAGGGGTCTACCCAGCCCCGTTGGTCCAAAAAAGTGGGGGGGGGGGGGGTTTCGATCCCCACCTCAGCCATCCTCAGTGGTTTTCCGTGGTTTCCCACTTCGTCTTCGGGCAAATGCCGGGATGGTACCTAACGGAAAGCCACGGCCGCCTCCTTCCCTCTTCCTTGTCTATCCCTCCCAATCTTCCCCTCCTCTCATAAGGCCCCTGTTCGCTTTGCAGGCGAGGCCGCCTGGGTGAAGTGCTTGTCACACTCCCCCAATTGTATCCCCCGTCTCAGAGTCTCAAGCTCCGGGACACTGCCCTTAGTGGCGGTAGAGGTGGGTTCCTTCGCTTAGTCCGTGGGTATAGCCAACCCAAGAGGGTAAAACGATAAAAAAAAAAGAAAAAATGTGTTCTTAGACCCTTTACACATGGGGCAACTCAAAGAAACTGTAGTAGCATGATAGTGGATACCAGGCAACTGGGCGGCTATAAGTTACTCAAGCTGCTCGTTCTCTACACATGGTATATGAAGCTTCGAGTAGTGGCCACGTGATAATGGTCGTATCAATGTCTCATTCTAGTAGTGAAGAATATATTACCGTCAGTTATTATTATTATAACCCCTACAAGTCGCTCCGTAGCGTAGCGGTCAGCGTGGTTAGCTGCCACCCCGGAGGTCCTGGGTTCGATTCCCGGCTCTGCCACAAAATATGAAAAGTGGTATAAGGACTGGAACGGGGTCTACTCAGCCTCGGGTGGTCCAAATGAGTAGAGGGGGTTTCGATTCCCACCTCAGCCATCCTCGAAGTGGTTTTCCGTGGTTTCCCACTTCGTCTTCGGGCAAATGCCAGGATGGTACCTCCTGTAAGGCCACGGCCGCCTCCTTCCCTCTTCCTGGCCTATCCCTCCTAATCTTCCCCTCCCTTCCCTCGTGAGGCCCCTGTTCGCTTTGCAGGTGAGGCCGCCTGGGCGCGGTGCTGGTCACACCTCCTCAGTTGTATCCACTCCGATCAGATGTTCCCAGTTCCAGGACACTGCCCGTAGGGGCGGTAGAGGTGAGTTCCCTCGCTGAATCCGTGGGAGCCACCAACTTGGAGGGTAAATTCGATTTTTTTTAATAAAATAAAAATAACCCCTACAGAAGGAGACGTAGAAGAGAATTCTGGATTCATCCATATATTGGAAGAAATATCAACTGTAGATTTTCATCCCTGAAAAAAAAAATGCAAGAAACGGACTCCAATTTTCGTCTTGAATACTCCTTCATGTTGAATATTGTTTTTCAAATTAGCTAACGAATTTCGGGATAAAAACTTGTTCTTCCATTGAATTTGATAAGCACCAAATAAGAAATTGGAGACTGGAGTAGCGAGGGGAGAGCCTCCGTGGCTTAGGCGGCAGCACGCCGGCCTCTCATTGCTGGGTACGTGGTTCAAATCCCGGCCACTCCTTGTGTGATTTGTGGTGGACAAAGTGGAGGCAGACAGGTGTTTCTCCGGGTACTCCGGGTTTTCCTGTCACAAATTTCATTCCAGCAACACTCTCCACTATCATTTCATTTCATCATTGCCCCAGCGGAGAGCGACAGGCTTCGGAAGCCGGCACAGTTCATATCCTCGCCGCTAGATAAAGGCTTATCATTCAATTCCCTGACCCGGTTGGTCGACTGGAAGCAGGCTGTGGATTTTCATTTTCAGTAGCGAGGGGGCCAGCTTTCTAGGTCACGGATACTCGAGTCAGTTCGGTCTACCTGTCTTTGCAACCCCAGTAGCGTCGCCCGACTGGTGGCATTAAAATACTCAAGCGGCGTTGCCTGGTCGCCCATTTTGCTGGTATCCAGCCTACTACAGTTTCTTTTGAGTTGCTTCCATGCTGTAGTACACATCAGAGACCACCTCATGCTGCAGTGGATAGCATTCTTGGCTGTCGCTTCAGAGATCCGGGTTCGATTCCCGGCTCGGACAACATACTCGGATTTTAGAGACCTCAGGGTGCCAGGATTTTGCCCTGATGGATAACTTTAACGTGCCAGTAAATCTTTAAATCTTGTGTGAGGGCTGGAACGGGGTATACTCAGCCTACTGAGTTAAATCTGAGAATAGGTCGGTTCGATTCCTATCTCAGACATCCTGGAAGTTTCCAGTTTTGCATTTCTACTCCAGGCAATTGGTTAGTATCTTAAGGCCACGGCCGCCTCCTTCCCAATCCTCACCTAAATTACAAATACACACAACTATTACTTCTTCTACCACTACTACTACTACTACTACTACTACTACTACTACTACCACCACCACCACCACCACTACAGACAGTACAATAATACAGGTTATCAGACAAAATATTTTTCACACACAAATACACAGGACTACATAACTACGATGTCCAATTCCCTCAAATGAAATAACAACAACAATAGCTTATTGGAAATTGGATACGAATGGTTCGCATATTTGCCTCTTTTCAGAATCGATTGCTGAAGACAGTCGTACCTTGAGATCGATTATAGTCCCCCTTCCTCGTGTCCTGCCCAACGCGATGCTATCTATTTTACACGACGGGTGCTCCCTTCTTCACCAATTCAGTGGACTTCCTCCTGAACTTAAAATTTAATATTCTTTAAACCTTTTGCAAACAGCTTCCTTATACGATGGCGCCTGTTGTTTGTTTGGAGCTCTATGTGGTGACAGCCAAAAAGGTGGGTAGAGTTTCTATCTCACTGCAGTCTCTATCAAGAGCATAATTAATTCATAGTTAAACTTGGTGCCACGCAGATCAGAAAAAGAAACTGGGAGATGCGAACAGTGCCAATCAAATCAAAGTGGGAATATTCCCATGAATGCTTGCCTACTCTGCCTTGTTATTAGATAGCTCGCCATCTACCTTTACATAGCGATACTATCTCCCTAATGCGAAATCTGAAGGCATGTGAAAATTGAATGGAAACATACAAATATTAACAACAGATACTAGTAACACATTCCAATTAGACGATGCTATCACCGTTTCTTTACGCTACTTGTAGGAGTTGAGCTAGTATTAGCCGAGCATACCATGTAATCTACAGGGATTATTATGGCAATATATCTGTATAATTAGCTCTGCCTAATCAAACAATCCAGCGCAAGTCAATCTCTAGCCACTGGTGTATAAAGAGGTTTGAAAATTCCAATCTGCGCTTTGCGACATGGATCGATTCGGTATTGTGTTGATTAAATTAGTAATCAGACATTTCTTACATTGGATTTTCGAAAAAGTCACCTGTAGTGTCGTGGAGGGTCGTGGGTTCGAATCCAAATATGGAAGAGGTTTGAAAATTTGAATCTGCGATATGCGACTCGGATCGATTCGGAATTGTGTTGATTAAATTAGTATTCAGATGTTTCTTACATCGGATTTTCGAAAAGTCACCTGCCGCGCCCTGGAGGGTTAGGGTTCGAATCCAAATCTGGAATAGGTTTGTAAATTCGAATCTGCGATACGTGATCCATATCGGTACGGTATTGTGTTGAATAAATTAGTTTTCAGGCATTTCTTACATCGTATTTTCGAAAAGTCACCTGTAGCGCCCTGGAGGGTCGTGGGTTCGAATCCAAATCTGGAAGAGGTTTGAAAATTCGAATCTGCGCTTTGCGACTCGCATCGAATTGATATTGTGTTGATTAAATTAGTAATCAGACGTTTCCTACATCGGATTTTCGAAAAAGTCACCTGTAGTGTCGTGGAGGGTCGTGGGTTCGAATCCAAATATGGAAGAGGTTTGTAAATTCGAATCTGCGATATGCGACTCGGATCGATTCGGTATTGTGTTGATTAAATTAGTATTCAGATGTTTCTTACATCGGATTTTCGAAAAGTCACCTGTAGCGCCCTGGAGGGTCGTGGGTTCGAATCCAAATCTGCGCTTTGCGACCCGGATCGATTCGGTATTGTGTTGTTTAAATTAGTATTTAGTCGTTTCTTACATTGGATTTTCGAAAAGTCACCTGTAGCACCCTGGAGGGTCGTGGGTTCGAATCCAATTATGGAAGAGGTTTGTAAATTCGAATCTGCGGTATGTGACCCGGATCGATTCGGTATTGTGTTGATTAAATTCATAATCTGACATTTCTTACATCGGATTTTCGAAAAAGTCACCTATAGCGCCGTGGAGGGTCGTGGGTTCGTATCCAAATCCAGTAGATGTTTCTAAATTCGAATCTGCGCTTTGCGACCCGGATCGATTCGGTATTGTGTTGTTTAAATTAGTATTTAGTCGTTTCTTACATTGAATTTTTGAAAAGTCACCTGTAGCACCCAGGAGGGTCGTGGGTTCGAAACCAAATCTGGAAGAGGTTTGTAAATTCGAATCTGCGATTTGCGACCCGGATCGAATCGGTATTGTGTTGTTTAAATTAGTATTTAGTCGTTTCTTACATCGGATTTTCAAAAAGCCACCTGTAGCACCCTGGAGGGTCGTGGGTTCGAATCCAAATCCAGTAGATGTTTGTAAATTCGAATCAGCAATATGTGATCCATATCGGTACGGTATTGTGTTGAATAAATTAGTTTTCAGGCATTTCTTACATCGGATTTTCGAAAAGCCACCTGTAGCGCCCTGGAGGGTCGTGGGTTCGAATCCAAATCCAGTAGATATTTGTAAATTCGAATCTGCGATATGTGATCCATATCGGTACGGTATTGTGTTGAATGAATTCGTTTTCGGACATTTCTACATCGGATTTTCAAAAAGTCACCTGTAGCGCCGTGGAGGGTCGTGGGTTCGAATCCAAATCCAGTAGATGTTTGTAAATTCGAATCTGCGATATGTGATCCATATCGGTACGGTATTGTGTTGAATAAATTAGTTTTAGGGCATTTCTTACATCTGATTTTCGAAAAGTCACCTGTAGCGCCCAGGAGGGTCGTGGGTTCGAATCCAAATCTGGAAGAGGTTTTTAAATTCGAATCTGCGATTTGCGACCCGGATCATTCGGTATTGTGTTGTTTAAATTAGTATTTAGTCGTTTCTTACATCGGATTTTCGAAAAGCCACCTGTAGCGCCGTAGAGGGTCGTGGGTTCGAATCCAAATCCGGTAGATGTTTGTAAATTCGAATCTGCGATATGTGATCCTTATCGGTACGATATTGTGTTGTTGTTGTTGTTGTTTGAGTTGTTTGAGTCTTCAGTCTTTTGACTGGTTTGATGCAGCTCTCCATGCCTCCCTGTCCTGAGCTAATCGTTTCATCTCTACATAGCTACCACACCCTACTTCCGAGGCAATCTGTTTAACATATTCTAACCTTGGTCTGCCCCTACAGTTCTTGTCCTCGACCCTTCCTTCCATAACTAAGCTTGCTATTCCTGGGTGTCTTGGGCCGATAACCTAGATGTTAGGCCCCTTAAAACAACAATTATCATCATCATCAACCTGGGTGTCTTAGTATGTGTCCTACCAACCTATTTCTTCTCTTCATTAGCAGTCGCCAGAAACATCTCTCCTCTCCCACTCGCCTTAATACCTCTTCGTTTGTAACCCTATCTACCCATCTGATCTTCATCATTCTCCTGTAACACCACATTTCAAATGCTTCAATTCTCCTCTTTTCTGCTGCACCAATAGTCCAAGTTTCACTTCCATAGAGTGCCACGCTCCAGACAAAGGCTTTCAAAAATGACTTCCTAATACCTAAATCTATATTCGATGTCAACAGATTCATTTTTTGTAGAAAGGCTTTCCTTGCCTGAGCCAACCTACTTTTTATATCCTCTTTGCTTCGTCCAACACTGGTTATTCTGCTTCCTAAGTAACAGAAGTCTCCTACTTTCTTCAGCTTTTCACCTGCCAATTTGATCTCCATAGAGGTTTCTGATTTATTTCGGCTGCATTCCAGTATTTTTGTTTTACATTTATTAATTTTCATCATGAATTCCTTCCGTAAGACGGAATCCATACCATTCAAAAACTCATTCAAATCCTCAGGCTTGTCGGCCAAGATGACGATGTCATCAGCAAATCTCAGAGTTGAAATTATTTCTCCTTGAATCTTCACTCCCACTTTAAATTTTTCTCCAATTTCCTTCATTGCTTGTTCAATGTAAAGATTGAAAAGTATGGGTGATAAGTTGCAGCCTTGCCTTACACCTTTCTGAATACCAGCTTCTCTCTCATGTCCTTCAGCTCGAATGACTGCTGTCTGGTTTCTGTATAAATTGTATATCACCCTCCTATCCCTGTACTTTATTCCAATAGATTTCAAAATGTCAAACAATTTAGTCCAATCAACGTTATCAAAAGCCTTTTCTAAGTCTACAAATGCCATGAACGTTCTCTTATCTTTCCTTATTCTACCTTCCAAAATTAGCCTAAGACTTAGTACAGCTTCCCTTGTTCCTACATTTCTCCTGAAACCAAACTGGTCTTCACCCAACTCCGTTTCTATCTGGCTTTCAATCCTCTTGTAAATTATTCTAGACAGGATCTTTGAAGCATGAGTAATCAAGCTGATTGTACGGTTATCTTCACATCTGTCAGCTCCCACTTTCTTTGGTATAGGGATGATAACATTCTTCTTGAAATCAGGGGGTACCTCACCTGTCTCATAAATCCTACACACCAAGTGAAATAACCTGATCAGACCTTCATCTCCTATGCAGCGTAGCAACTCAATCGGTATATCATCTATGCCTGGTGCTTTGTTCCTGCCTAAGTCCTCTAATGCTCTGTCAAATTCTGATCTCAATATTAAATCTCCTTTTGCATCCTCATCAATTTCCTCCTCCCTTTTCATTACATGATTCTCAATCTCCTTTCCCTTATACAAACACTCTATGTAAGCTTTCCATCTCTCAACCTTTTCTTCCCTATCTGTCAGAGGCTTTCCATTTGTGTCCTTAATATTACAGCACTTGGTCTTCTTTTCCCCAAAAGTATTCTTAATCCTTCGATAAGCTGTGTCTACTTTTCCTAATTTCAGACAATTTTCTATACCTGCACATTTTTCTTTCAACCATTCTTCTTTCGCTTCCTTGCACTTCTTGTTAACCTCATTTCTCAGACGTCTGTATTCTGCTTTCCCCTTTTCATCTCTTAGATTCTTGTGTTTCCGCCTTTCATCCATCAATTCTAGTATATCCTGAGTGATCCACGGTTTTCTACCTATTCTTTCTTTCCTACCAATGTTTTCTTCTGCGGATTTTGTTATTTCATTCTTCAAAAGTGCCCATTCGTCTGCAATTGAAGTTTGTTTAGGGGTTTTGATTAGTCCTTCCTTTATACTCTTCTTGAATCTTTCGTTTACATCCTTTACTTTCAGTCTGTCTATTGCCCACCTTTTTGGCTTTTGACTTTTCTTCAGTTTCTTCAACTTTAATCTGCATTTCATTACAACCAGATTGTGGTCAGAGTTTATGTCAGCACCAGGATATGTTTTACAATCCAAAATCTGGTTTCGAAACCTCTGCTTGACCATAATGAAGTCGATTTGGTAACGCCCTGTATCTCCTGGTCTCATCCATGTGTATATTCTTCTATTGTGGTTATTGAATAAGGTGTTAGCTATGACCAACTCATGTTCCGTGCAGAATTCCATCAGCCTGCTTCCTCGATCATTCCTTTCACCTAATCCGAAATCTCCTACTATCTTCCCTTCTCTCCCTTTTCCTACCACAGCATTCCAATCTCCCATTACTATAACATTTTCATCACCTTTGATATACCTCAGAATGTCATCTATTTCTTCGTAGACCTTTTCAACATCCTCATCATCAGCTTGACTGGTTGGCATATAGACTTGTACCACTGTGGTGCACGTAGGTTTAGTAATGATTTTTGCTACAATAATCCGTTCACTGTATTGCTCATAATATTCCACCCGCTGGCCAAGTTTCCTACTCAATATGAGACCAACCCCTGCTTGGCCATTGTTTGATTTAGTGCTAATGACCCTATAGTCTCCTGACCAAAAGTCCTGCTCTTCCTGCCAGCGCATTTCACTAATCCCAACCAAATCCAACCTCAACCTATCCATTTCCCTTTCTAAGTTTTCTAACTTTCCACTTCCTAGCAGACTTCTAACATTCCACGCTCCGATCCGTAGAATGTCAGATTTCCTCTTTGTCACTTCTGTGATGTTAACCCCCTCTCGAGTAGTCCCCACCCGGAGATCCGAACGGGGGACTAGTTTACCTCCGGATTGAAATTTTACAAGGGAGGAGGCCATCATCACATGTAATTATGCATAGAGAGGTGCATATCCTCGGGAATAGCATTACGGCTGTAGTTTCCCGTTGTTTTCAGCCGTGCAGCAGAACGCAGTGTAGCCATTAGTTGGCTTATATTATCAATATCTTAACCGTCAATTAGATTGTGGTGTTTGAAGCCATATTTTCAGTGTTGCCTTAGTAAACAAGAGTTTAGTGCTTTTCAGTCGGTCAACACGAATGTACCCAAAAGAGATGGGTTATGCCCTAATCCTGAAATAAATTACATGAGATTAATAAAACACTAGGATGACCAGTTTCGATCGTCAAGCGATCATCATCAGATCCAATACACTTAGGCTATAAAATCTATGTTTGAAATACAGGTGAAAATATTTACAATATGTACAATTATTTAGTTGCAGTATTGGTACTGCAACTGTCAGTGTATGCTAAATGGTGATGGCTATCCGGAGATTGTACTTTAGAGAGATTATATGGTTGTAAACTATGGTTAAACTATAAAATTTTTAGGCTAACTACTTATCTGATTGTCTTCCGTACTACAGCTATTCGCAGTTTCCGTGCTCACTTGAACTCGCTGTGCGGTCGACTGCGGTGGTTATCTTAACGACTGGTTTTTCCCTGCCTTCCCCCCCCCTGTCCCTACGTGCTGTAGGGAGTGATCGCGATGTGTTTATGTGAGGTGTTGCCAACCTAGATAAGTTGTAGTTGTAGTTAATAGTTGTAGGTCCACCTCATTCAATAACATACATCTTATCTAGGTTGGCAACACCTCACATAAACACATCGCGATCACTCCCTACAGCACGTAGGGACAGGGGGGGGGAAGGCAGGGAAAAACCAGTCGTTAAGATAACCACCGCAGTCGACCGCACAGCGAGTTCAAGTGAGCACGGAAACTGCGAATAGCTGTAGTACGGAAGACAATCAGATAAGTAGTTAGCCTAAAAATTTTATAGTTTAACCATAGTTTACAACCATATAATCTCTCTAAAGTACAATCTCCGGATAGCCATCACCATTTAGCATTTCACCTAACATATATACTGCATTTAGCATACACTGACAGTTGCAGTACCAATACTGCAACTAAATAATTGTACATATTGTAAATATTTTCACCTGTATTTCAAACATAGATTTTATAGCCTAAGTGTATTGGATCTGATGATGATCGCTTGACGATCGAAACTGGTCATCCTAGTGTTTTATTAATCTCATGTAATTTATTTCAGGATTAGGGCATAACCCATCTCTTTTGGGTACATTCGTGTTGACCGACTTAAAAGCACTAAACTCTTGCCGTCTATTAGACTAGTAAAGAATTGATTTATTCTGAAAGGCTGCTACTCCCTTTCAGAATAAGTAAAGAGCAATTCTACTACAAAATACTAACCTTCTACTAACAATTAAATACCAAAATTCTACTAACGAAAAAAATACTGAAGTTTCACCAACAAACAAATACTACCACTAAAACAGTCTGTCACCAGGCCCACTCACATGCACCCTCACCAGACACATTCACACACCACAGTCTAATAGAACAATGACATATATCTAATAAACAAATTAACTTCATACTTACAACTAAAACTAACTACATACTTACTGTACTGTAATTTGAATTGACAATATTTACAAAATTTAAAATGATAATGATAGCAAAAATATCTACCCCGGCCGGGATTCGAACCCGAGATCTCTAGGTAGGTCGGTAGATACCCACAAAACCTCAAAGCAGACATTTCTCATTTCTCATGCCATATTTTACCGCATTAAAAACCAAGCATAGTGGGTGATAGTGAAAGGTGATATGAGAATGAAAACTATAACTAATACTAACTACAAACTTACTAACTAGAAGAAGAAATGGTAAACAAATGAAGGATAAAACAAATAAAGGACAGGAGTAAACGACATGAAGAAAAAAATACGAGTATTTCATCATGAATTTGTTCAGAGATAATGAAAATAAGTAAACATTAGGTCTACATGGACATATGAAGAGCAAATGTTGATCTTAAAAAATAATAAAAAAAAAGGAACCTTATAACTGGACCCCGGAAGATCGTAGGTATGCAAGGACGAATGCCACCCACCCATTTTCAAAACAACCTTGGATTATGATTTATGGGGGAAAAAACTAGGATTTTTAAAATGTAGAAGGCAAGGGTGCACTGAGGGTTGGTTTGTCACGTTCGCGATAAACGGAAAGGCTAAATTAACGACCAGTTTCTACAGCTTCTGTCGAGTTGTTCTGAGTCAAAATACAGGGTGAACGTAAAATGCCGCACTTGGAGGTCGGCATGCGATTCCTCATCCAATTGCAAGACAAAAGTTTCTATAGCAAAATCGGATCGGGTGCTGTTTAAAACCACAAGTATGAAAGCGAGGAGCTGGCAACACTGTCACATACTGAAGCGCATCGGAATGTACAGAGAAATGTGTATCATCCCGCAATACCGAACTATTCTTCGCAGCTCATTGAGTAGACTGTTGGGTTATCAAACCCACAAGCACCATCGAGCTACGGTTCGAATCTACGCCAGGTTCAGTTTTTTTTCTTCCGTGTTACGTCAGTTCCCGTCGTTTAACTGCGTTTGTAAGCACGACATGACATCATTTTGTCACATTGACAGTGTGAGTCACCTCCATTGCGTAGTGGTCAGCGTGATTAGGTCCCACCCCGGACGTCCGCGGTTCGATTCCTGGCTCTGCCACGAAATTTGAAAAGTGGTCTGAGGACTGGTTCGGGGTCTACTCAGCCTCGGGTGGTCCAAATGAGTAGAGGGGGCTTGATTACCACCTCAGCCATCCTCGAAGTGGTTTTCCGTGGTTTCCCACTTCGTCTTCGGGCAAATGCCGGGATGGTACCTACCGTAAGGCCACGGCCGCCTCCTTCCCCCTTCTTAGCCTAACCCTCCCACTGTTCCCATCCCTTCATCAGGCCCCCGTTCGCTTTGCAGGTGAGGCCGCCTGGGCAAAGAGCTAGTCACACTCCCCAGTTGAATTCCCGACTCTTGAGTCCCAAGCTCCAGGACACTGCCCTCAGTGGCGGTAATGGTGGGATCCTCGCTTAGTCCGTAAAACGATGACGGAAAAAAGAACGCATAGTGTGATCCATTAAACGGCATGCATGAGTCGACTAACCACGCATTGCACAACCATAACTGGTCCTGTCAAGTGCATGTATGGTGGCTTCATGATGGAGTTCACAAACGGTGAATACGACGATACGCTTTTAGTGTTGGGTGCTGCTCGTGAGTAGGCAGCACGGTATCCTCAAAGGCGCCATCCCGATAAGAATGTATTTCGTCGCCTTGAGCAACGCCTGTGGGAAACCGGTAATCTTCGCCCACAAGTAGTGGACAGAGGTCGTCTAAGGATTAGACGTAGCCTACTCCACAAACGGAGGACGCAATTCTTGAAAGCGTTCACCAATCACCTCGGCGAAGTACCCGTGATATTGCAACGCAGTTCCAGTTATCTCCAACACTGGTTGTTGACGTGTTGCACTACGAAGAACTGAATCCATATATTACACTTTAAATCAACACCGGCGGCCAGAAGACCACATTCAACGAGTACAGTTCTGTGAATTGCATTTGCAATAAGTTAAAGATAATGAATATTTTATCAAGAATGTTCTAACGAATATTTTATCAAGAATGTGCTATGGAGTGACGAATGTAGCTTCACTCGGGAAGATATTTTCAACCATCACAACAGTCATTATTGGTCTGACCACAAACCACATGTTACCCGTGAACGCGGCTTTCAGGTGCGCTTTGACATAAGCCTGTGGGTTGGAATCGTGGGAGGAGTGCTTTTAGGCCCTTACCTATTGCCAGACACTTTTATTACCCCCTCTATCGTACGTTCCACTTGGTGTTCGGCGACAGCTATGGTTTCAGCATGATGCTGCACCGCCACACTTTGGAATGACTGTGCGTAACTGTTTAAATGAAGCGTGTTCAAGGAAATGGATTGGTCGTGGAGGTCCAATGTTCAGGCCACCACCTTCCATGGACCAAATCCACAAGATTTTTATTTGTCAGGACAGTTAAATGAACAAGTTTATAGTACTCCACCCATGGATGTACAAGACCTAATAGCTCGCGTGCATGCAGCATCGGTAATGGTGGATGCAGGTGTGTTGCATAGGGCCCGGCAAAGTATGCTCCAACGAGTGGCGAAGTGTTAGCAAATGCAAGGAGGTCGCTTTGACCATCTGCTGTGAAGTGAAGGCGTTGCTCGTAAGTGTACGTACCGGCTCTGTGAAGATAAGACTGGACGTCAAACGTACACTACGGAATTTGGTGCGTAGCATAATGGGCATCTAGTGTAGGCTACCTTCAGAATTGTGCTTCTTTGTACCGCATTGGATAGAGACGATGTTACTGTAACCACTATTATGTTCTATTGGCTTTATTTGTGTCATGGACGAAACAAGGGGTCGTTTACCTCTGTAAGAAGTTCATGTTACGTTTGAAAGATTAAATACAGGTAACTGTAACCGTAAGACATAATGTATTGCATAGTGGAGGTGTAGGCCTACATTGGATGCAATTTGATACATTACCTGAAAAAAAAAAGAATAAATGAATTAGTTTTCAGACATTTCTTTCATCGGATTTTCGAAAAGTCACCTGTAGCGCCGTGGGTTCGAATCCATATCCAGTAGATGTTTGTAAATTCGAATCTGCGCTTTGCGACCAGGATCGATTCGGTATTGGGTTGTTTAAATTAGTATTTAGTCGTTTCTTACATTGGATTTTCGAAAAGTGACCTGTAGCGCCCTGGAGGGTCGTGGGTTCGAATCCAATTATGGAAGAGGTTTGTAAATTCCAATCTGCAATATGCGACCCGGATCGATTCGGTATTTTGTTGATTAAATTAGTATTCTGACATTTCTTACATCGGATTTTCGGAAAGTCACCTGTAGCGCCCAGGAGGGTCGTGGGTTCGAATCCAAATCTTGAAGAGGTTTGTAAATTCGAATCTGCGCTTTGCGACCCAGATCGATTCGTTATTGTATTGATTAAATTAGTATTCAGATGTTTCTTAAATTGGATTTTCGAGAAGTCACGTGTAGCGCCCAGGAGGGTAGTGTGTTCGAATCCTAATCTGGAAGAGGTTTGTAAATTCGAATCTGCGTTTTCGTCTCGGATCGATTCGGTATTGTGTTGATTAAATTAGTTTTTAGTCGTATCTTACATCGGATTTTCCAAAAGTCACCTGTAGCGCCCAGGAGCGTCGTGGGTTCGAATCCAAATCCGGTAGTTATTTGTAAATTCGAATCTGCGATATGCGACCCGGATCGATTCGGTATTGTGCTGATTAAATTAGTATTCAGATGTTTCTCACATCGGATTTCTGAAAAGTCACCTATACCGCTCTGGAGGGTCGTGGGTTCGAATGCAAATCTGGAAGAGGTTTGAAAATTCGAATCTGCGCTTTGCGACTCGGATCGATTCGGTATTGTGTTGATTAAATTAGTAATCATACGTTTCTTACATCGGATTTTCGGAAAGTCACCTGTAGCGCCCAGGAGGGTCGTGGGTTCGAATCCAAATCTGGAAGAGGTTTGAAAATTCGAATCTGCGCTTTGCGACTCGGATCGATTCGGTATTGTGTTGATTAAATTAGTAATCAGACGTTTCTTATATCGGATTTTCGAAAAAGTCACCCGTAGTGTCGTGGAGGGTCGTGGTTTCGAATCCAATTATGGAAGAGGTTTATAAATTCGAATCTGCGCTTTCCGACCCAGATCGATTCGGTATTGTGTTGATTAAATTAGTATTCAGAAGTTTCTTACATTGGATTTTCGAGAAGTCACGTGTAGCGCCCAGGAGGCTCGTGGGTTCGAATCCAAATCTGGAAGAGGTTTGTAAATTCGAATCTGCGCTTTGCGACTCGGATCGATTCGGTATTGTGTTGAATAAATTAGTTTTCAGGCATTTCTTACATCTGATTTTCAAAAAGTCACTTGTAGCGCCGGGGAGGGTCGTGGGTTCGAATCCAAATCCAGTAGATGTTTGTAAATTCGAATCTGCGAGATGTGATCCATATCGGTACGGTATTGTGTTGAATAAATTAGTTTTCAGGCATTTCTTTCATCGGATTTTTGAAAAGTCACCTGTAGCGCCTAGGGGGGTCGTGGGTTCGAATCCAAATCTGGAAGAGGTTTTTAAATTCGAATCTGCGTTTTGCGTCTCGGATCGATTCGGTATTGTGTTGATTAAATTAGTATTTAGTCGTTTCTTACATCGGATTTTCAAAAAGCCACCTGTAGTGCCCAGGAGGGTCGTGGGTTCGAATCCAAATCTGGAAGAGGTTTTTAAATTCGAATCTGCGATTTGCGACGCGGATCGATTCGGTATTGCGTTGATTAAATTAGTATTTAGTCGTTTCTTACATCGGATTTTCAAAAAGCCACCTGTAGTGCCCAGGAGGGTCGTGGGTTCGAATCCAAATCTGGTAGAGGTTTGTAAATCCGAATCTGCGACCCTGATCTATTCGGTATTGTGTTGATTAAATTAGTAATCAGACGTTTCGTACATCGGATTTTCGATAAAGTCACCTGTAGCGCCGTGGAGGGTCGTGGGTTCGAATCCATATCCAGTAGATGGTTGTAAATTCGAATCTGCGCTTTGCGACCAGGATCGATTCGGTATTGTGTTGTTTAAATTAGTATTTAGTCGTTTCTTACATTGGATTTTCGAAAAGTGACCTGTAGCGCCCTGGAGGGTCGTGGGTTCGAATCCAATTATGGAAGAGGTTTGTAAATTCCAATCTGCAATATGCGACCCGGATCGATTCGGTATTTTGTTGATTAAATTAGTATTCTGACATTTCTTACATCGGATTTTCGGAAAGTCGCCTGTAGCGGCCAGGAGGGTCGTGGGTTCGAATCCAAATCTGGAAGAGGTTTGTAAATTCGAATCTGCGCTTTGCGACCCAGATCGATTCGGTATTGTGTTGCTTAGATTAGTATTCAGATGTTTCTTACATTGGATTTTCGAGAAGTCACGTGTAGCGCCCAGGAGGGTCTTGGGTTCGAATCCAAATCTGGACGAGGTTTGTAAATTCGAATCTGCGATATGCGACTCGGATCGATTCGGTATTGTGTTGATTAAATTAGTTTTCAGATATTTCCTGTGACAGTAGGCTACTCGTAAATATAGCGTATATCATGAGGGCAGATGACTTCGCATTTCCGTCCTTTCATACAACAATAACTAACCCGTATTTTTAACCTAGGCTTAATTGGTGAATACCACATGTTTGTTCTATTTTTGTGTTTGTATATTTTCTTCTCGTCTGTGAGTGAGTGTCTTGCCTTTCTCGCAATATTCTTTGCTTCAATGGATGTAATCGATAGCGTATATTACGCCATTACGCTATCGCAACGTAAATATCTCGACTCTCATCAGATATTTCATTAGTGTTGTTATCTTCTCTTCCCGTCTGATGCATACTCGCGCATGCGCATTGTCATAGCTACGGACTTAGCCTGAATCCTTCCGCGGTGCCGTCGGCTCTGCCGCTGTGTTTCCCCCGAGACCCCCTTACCTGTGGTACTAACAGTAATTTTCGGCCAGGCAGTAGGCCTACCTAACCTAGTAACGGACATAAATTCTATCTTATTAATGTGTTATATACAAAAACGAACTTAATCTGGGGTGAACGCCCCAGGTCCACTTGCTTGTGATACTAACAGTAATTCTATTTAGGCTACATACCTGCCGCATTTTAAATCACTGCTTCCATAAGACTGCAGTATCCAATTCAATTTGCCAACAAGCACACAAAGATTCTTGATTCACGATTCTTATAGAATACAGTACACTTAAAGAACTTGGCACTTTAGAACACACTGACACTCATGGTATGTCATTAAAACTACCATCATCTACTCTAAAAAAGGAGTTGTGTGGTAGGACGGTTGATTTGTGAAAATTGTCGGAATGGCCAACACCACCTACTGGAATGGCATCAGGGGGTTAGGGAATTTTCCTAACCACAACATACAACTGTTTTAACTTCGAAAATTATCCCGGAGAATATTTCTTATCCACTTCTCTTTCTTTAGGAAATTTAAAAAATGAAGGATCTGCAGCAGTATTAAATTTACAGCCGGGTTCACAGACAATAATTCTCACATTAGGTATCACCGGAATTTATAAATATTCACAGTGCACTACACTACTTAAGGTACACTATTACAATAAATAACAGCACGAAATCACTTGAGATATGCGACATTTGAACGAAATTCTGGCAGCAGACAAACTAAAATGTTGGTTCAACAAATGTAAACAATCCCCTACGATTTCCGCCATGTTCTACGGTATCGATAGTGGCATTGCGGTCTGATTTATTGTAGCCTGTCTTGGCTGAGCCAGGCAGCAAGCCGCTGGCCACTGCTGTGCTTCAGGCAAGGGAAGGGAGTGTGATAGAAGGAGACAGAGATATGCTGGCGGGCATGCGGCAAGCCGAGGCGATCGAGGAAACTTGCGCATGCCCGCCAGCACATCTCTGTCACCTTCTATCACACTCCCTTCCCTTGCTTGAAGCACAGCGGTGGCCAGCGGCTTGCTCTCTAGCTCAGCAAATACGGCGACTTCGTAGATTTGAATCGCGCGCCCGGAAATAACCTCATTTTCTCGTAGGGAAAAATTTTCTCCGCCAATCCGATTGCGGCATAGTCTTTTACATAACACGCAGAGCGTCCCTGATTTTTTTTTGTCGGTATAATTAAGACACATCCTGTATATGATGTATTCTTACCTTGAACCAAATAGACGCAAGAAGAAGGCAGTTGAAGGTTTTGAAATATTTTTTCAATCCCTCAAGGTCTCGACGACATTCAGAAGTTAGGCTCAGTTCAGTCAATGCCTCCAGTGCTTCTATTATCCCTGGAAGGTGAACTGCGACTGGTTAAACGCTGTGTACTCTAGCAGATCAGCGAGTCTTCAACATCGAGTGAAGGGAGCTTGGTATCTTTCCTTTCAAAATTTCCCATCTTTGGGGGCTGGAGCTAAATATGTTAAACAACTTTTGAACAGCTCCAAAGAATGTTACTGCAGCCACACAGCTCTCCGCTGCTTGTTCTCCACACAGATTCAAGGAATGACAAGTGCAAGCAGAGTAAACTGCCTCACTGTTAGCAGACAGAATTCTTGCCTGAGCTCCTTTCATGTTACTCCCATTGTCGTAGCCTTGACCCCTACAGTCTTTTAATGGGATGTCAAAACTCCTTTAGCTTATCTAAAATAAGCTCTGCAATACCTTCTCCAATCTTTTTTGGCACAGTCAATAAAGCAAAGTAGCCTTTCTTTGACTTGGTAAGGCCGAGTTTCATTTTCATTCAAATGAACGTATCTCAAAAGAAACGCAGTCTGTTCAGCATGTGCAGAATCTGGTGGTGCATCAACTACAGGGCGCCAGGAAATGTTCTCCGCAGTGTCTACATGCTTCTGCGAGAGCTATCATCAGTAGTTACGTTGGCAGTACTACTGTCGCTTGTATCAAAACAAACAGTAAACTTTGTACTCACCACAACCATTCATAACAGATGCTGGGAGTGCTGATGACACATACGCTCGCTTATTGAAATACACTCTGACGATTTCGACAGGCTACAGCCCACACGTGTGGGATTCACCCTGTCAACTAAACTGCTGATGCTAGCTCTGGAAGAAGCCGGCAGTCACTGCGGAGAACATTTCCTGGCGCCCTGTATTATGGCATAGCATTTTGCCTTTTCTCTTTCTTCTAAAATTTTCTTCGTAATTTGGGCAGCGCAAAGAGTAATGAACTCATTTTGAATATCATGAGACAGATAATTCACTTGCATTCTTTCTCCCTTTTCTTGAAACAAGTGGACTATTTAAATGTTCATTCAAAACTGGATCATAAATTGGCCAGAAGTTCTAAAATTCCCCCCAAAAAATGCCATTTGAGGGCTTCATGATTTCATCAATACTACCCAGAAAATCAAGTTTTCTTTCAGCTAGACTTGGGGATGTGGTGGCTCAGCGGTCTAGCTGTAATCCTCTCACCAAGGCGGTCCGGGTTCGATTCCCGGTCAATGCATGTGGGATTTTCCAAGTGAAATGCCATGTCCTGTGGTTCGGATTCCACATAAAAAGGAGGTCCTGTGGCTCATGATCTCAAGATTAACGGTCACGTTAAACTACAAGCTTCCTTCCTTCTCTCAGCTAGGAATAAAGTGACATTAGGAAGTCGCTTTAAAAGATCACGCCACATGTCCTTTGCTTGTTGAATGGAGTGAAAGATTAAGTCCGTTAGCGATTTATAATTTTTTGATTTGATCACCTCTGACTTCCACTCTACATAGCAGCTTTTATGACTGGAACTACCTCTCATGTTCTGGCACTTTATTGAAGATTTTTTTCCAGCGTTTTTCCACAAAATATCCTTCAAAAAGAGCGAATGAAGATAGTTTTGGCTGGGGCAACGTATTGAATATCCTGCAAGGTTACCGGTAACAGTAAAAAGCTTTCTTAACCTTGCTCCAAACAAGCCAATCACGAGTAATTAGTTCACCATTTCATTTGCAAGACCTACACGGGAACGGAATAGCCTACCGAATCGACAGGAAATTGTTCAGGCCAAGGAACAGGAGGGTATTTTAAGTCTCGGCTGCTATCCAAAGCAGGGTCACGTACATCAACATATTTGTCTGGTAAAGGTGGTTCGTGGCCTTTGATAGATTCAATATTCGCAGGCGACACAGACTGAATAGGACTATGAGTCCCTGTTTCAGTGATGGGAACTGGTTCTTCCTCATTTGTTTCGATTTCATTTTGTTGTTGTTCATTTGTAGGTAAAACATCTACTTTATAACTATTACTATCGGTGGGCCTGTTAGTAATGTAACCTTTTTCTATAACTGACGATGATGGAGGACATTTTAAAAACTGCCCAAGCGATAGCTGGCCTTTCTTCGATGCTCTTTCCTTCAACTCCCTGTCTTCTCTTTCCATCCTTTTTTGAACACCTGATTTGTGTTTGTAATTTCAACTCATAGTAAGTTTCACAAAAAATACGCTATACGCAATTGTAATCCGCAATCGAACAATATTAGGCTACACACCAACACCATTAAAACTGACTTATACAAATCACACAATCCGTGGCGAATCACTAACACAACGTATTACTATTAAATTAGACTATCGACTGACAGTGGATGACAAAGCATTATTACGCAGCACAGTGCGGCCAGTGCAGGGACAGCGGTGAAAACCCTTCCTCGGTGTGGGAATCTTCGCGCACGCGCTTCATAGATTGTTGTGCAGCATTGCCAACATCAATTTTTTCAAACAGTACGCTTGCAACTTAAGTTTGTTTTTGTTTTGTGATTTGTATGGTATAAATAAAAAATCAAGTTAATAACCACGCACATTTCCAGTTTCCCTGATGAAACTGGATGAGGTAGGCCTAGAATTCTGTACCAACCACACAAATTCACATTACATCATTGGGCCCGGGGCAGGCTCCGGTGCTGTACCACTTCCTACGCCGGCTCTGCGTGTAGCCCTGTGTACTTTGGGCGAGTGTCAGATAACCAGTGTTAATTATTATGGATGTATTAGTATAATTCAGGTAAGGACTGCCGACGATCAATTTCAAGTACATAGTTCCTACTTTTGCTACCAAATGATACTATTGATGACACCTAACTGTGAACTTGGCTACTAGGTGCCACCCCAACCGGCACCTGGCGATGAATGGTGGAACTAATAGAGCATTAATCAAATCTAATCTACAAATTTAGCTTCACACAATTTTAGTTAATGGAAGGTTCTTGTACATGCCATAAATCTATGACATGGGCCCGCTGGCTTTACTTTCCCGCCAAAGGAAGGCATACTGAGGGATTTTTAATGCTCTTAAAAAATCCGACGACTTTGGCTGGGTTTGAACTCACAATCTTGGGCATAGAAGCTCAGCATGCTACCAACTATGCCACTGAAGCCGCTTATCATGTATTTTAATATTCGAATTGTTATGGTATATTTTGTCAAGTTTAGTCAGCCAATCACTGTAGGGAGTACAAACGAATAAAAAAAAAGTGAATGCAATTGCAGGTAGGTGCCAACAAACTCAAGATGTTGAGTAATCCACACTACTAGATATATAGGACATTTACAACAAGATGGACATAGTCATTGGACAGGGTAAGGGCAGAAATCCAAATAAAAGGACTACCTCCACTGGCACACATACCATTATCGACAAAGATGAGCATTCACACCACCAATCCAATCAATACCTCTTCAGTGCTATGGGCGCCGGCTCCCCCGACGAGCTCCGCCAATGAAGGCAGCAGTGTGTCTGGCTGTAGAGAATGTCCTTGTTCCTTTTGTGGGTTTGTTCCCGTTTTGACCTTTTCGTCTCGCCCTTTGCCCGACCTGTCCGGCAGTTTGTTCATCCTTTATATGTGCTTCTATTCTCCTTTTCCTGTCCTAGGATTGATTGCATATTACAGTATATATGACAACTTCTTTGAATCATAGAATGATTAATAAACCCACCATCTCCCGCATTGTGATGAGGAGTTTCTTTCGCTCCCTTAAAATGTTTCAGTGCAGGTTTTAAAATTCTATTCAGTTTCTGATGAGCAGCTTTCTTGCATTCAAGTTTATTATGCATGGTGTCCACAGAATCTTCAATGTCAATTTTCCTGACTTTTCCTGACCATTTTTCAACAAAATTCCTGACTCCCGAAGTCATCGTAACATCGGAAAAATGGTTTATTGAGCTAATATATATATATATCTTATTTGCAGCTCCACCATCATCATAGCTGCCCAATGCTCGCCTCTTTATTCATTTAAAATACAAAATAAAGTAAATTATAATGCAATAACACATCATTCAAAGTACTTAATAACCTAAACTATAGTGATGGGGTTGCCACATCCCTATGCCAACGCGAAAAAAGTGCACAAAAAAATAGGTAAAACGTTTTTACTATGATGTACTATAAAAATGGAAACTTACCATTATGTCCAGTGAGTTATTGCTTTTTATCTTCAGAGATTAGTTGAACTAGTAACATCAAAATATGGCTGTAAAACACAAAATACTGTATGGTTAATATAAAATTCCTTACTTTCTAATACTTTTCGCAATTTTTTCCCGACTCACACCATTTTTTCACACTTTTTCCAGACTAAAAACAAAATTCCAGACTTTTCCTGCCTGTGGACACCATGTTATGGATCGCGATGTATGCCTCATGGTGTAGTAGTTAGAATTGTTAGCCCTTATCCCAGAGGTTTAGGTTTGATTCCTGGGTCTACCAAGAAATTTAATTCTGGTTTGTGGTACTGGAATGGTATTGTTGACATGCAAACTGTCATACGTGCCGAGTGGCATCGATTTCAGAGACTTGCACCCGGCCAGTGGGCTACACAAGTTTACTTATTGCGGATACGAAACCGCATGCTAATTTCACTGTTTACACTGAGAAGTTTTACTAGCTATACAAATGTAAAATACCGTATGTTATTGCACAAATGTTCGTCAAATCAATACTTTTAACAGTCAATACGGACCAATAAAATGTAGGTAATTATTCCAGATTCAAAAATAGTTATACAAGACCAAAGGTTTTATGAAGAGGCAAAACAGAATACAATTGGTTTACCCTTGGTTTCCATTCAACTAGTAGCTAAGAGAAAAAAACAAAAGAAAGATTTAATGTGTGCACCCTTAATTAAAAAAAAAAAGGGGGAAAGAACTTCTTTTACTATGTGTATTGTAACTTAATACATGACATACAATATCTAAAAAAGTGACAATAGTTTTGTAATAATTTTTAAAATTAAGACTTGTAATATGGAATGCTTTATAACTGTAGAATACCTTGACAGCTGAAGAAGTGTCTGATTTAGACCCGGAACATGTACTGTTAAAGGGTTAAAATTTAATTTGTATCGACAAAGGCGGCCATACAGTGAATATTCTTGTAAATAAAACTTTGTTATATTAAGTCAATACAGACCAAAAAGTGATAAAACATGGTGTTTATCTTATCCACTTATAGGCCTCCTAGCTGTTTTGCTCACCTGCTCAGGTGATGTAATATGCAAAATAAGGACAGTTAAGCTCTATCTCTTAGTGTGTAATCACTTCCACTACTAACTGACCTAAGATCAGAGCTCATCTCACTTCTGATGGGGCTAATTTCGGTTTTACTTTTTAGGGGCTTCACTACATTATGGTCATGTAGCCACGTGTACTTGGGGTGTGTGGTATTTGTCTGGTAACCTGTGTTATTTGCAAATTGAGGATAGAATTGGGAAGGGGGCAGCCGTGGCTTGAAGTTAGGAACCATCCCGGCATTTACCTTGAGTAGAAGCGGGGAAACCACGAAAACCACTTCCAGGAGGGAATCGAACCCTCCTCTTCACAGTTTTGCTTCACGAGGCTGAGTGTACCCCATTCCAGCCCTCACATCACAATTAAAATTTCTTGGCAGAGCTGGGAATTGAAACTGGACCTTTGGGACCACAGCCAAGAATGGTAGCCGCTTAACCACGAGGTGGTCTGCTAATTTCAGTCTAACTTGATTACAAATACAGTAGGTGCATGTAGATATGAGTCATGTTTTATTTGACTAAATATTAGTGGTTGAAAGTTTGTATGTGATTTCATAAAATACAAAAAGATTCATATTTCCACACGAGGTTGTGTTGTGCACACAACTTGTTTTGAAAATATCTAAAATTTCTTGATATGTTTGACCCATTATTTAGGTTTCTAAACAATGTCGTTCAGGGAATTGATAATTTGTTCATCGCTTTTGAAAGGCCTGTAACTAATTATTTATAATGAGTGTTCAAATTTTAGTTAATAAACAAATAAGCATTTCCTGAGTTGGAAAGTTGAATATCATGCTGCGAGTTGGCCATTTTTCTTTTTGTTCGTTTCCCTGAGTGGTTGGTTCCTCAGTTTAGGGGCTGCGACAACGCAGTCCTGTAGCCCCGTGTACTTTGGGTGTGTGTAGAATGTCTGATAACCAGTGTTAATTCTGACGACTGTATTAGTGTGCGTTTCTGTTTCTCAATTCAAGTAAGGACTGTATACTTTGAATTTTTTCAAGTAGTTCCTACTTTTGTCGCCAAACGCCACCGTCAACAACTACTAGTTCAGAACTTGGCTACTAGACGCCACCGCAGTCGGCTCCTGGCGACGAACGTAGGAACCTGAGCATTGTTTACATTTTTAACCTAATTTAGCTTCACACAGGTGTCATTAGTGGAAGGTTCTTTGACATGCCTTAAATCTATGACATGGGACTACCAGCTTTACTTCCCCTCTGAAGGAAGGCATACTGAGGGATTTTTAACGCTCTTAAAAAATCCGACAACTTCGGCCGGGTTTGAACCCGCGATCTTGGGAATAGAAGCTCAGCATACTACCAACTACGCCACCGAAGTGGGAATGGTGTTTTGCAAATATCTCAAATGGTTGGTTCAAGGGCCTTAAATATGGGTTTTGGGGTCCTCCTAGGACCTTTAGAGCATTGTCTCTTGTATCATGAGGCTTAAAATGAGCTTTGCCTGGTCTTTCTATGACAATTTCAATATTTTTCCTATATTAGTTTAAGGGCCTAAATCTAGATGATGAAGAGAGACTACAAATTTTAAGTGTGTCCTTAAAATGTACGTATGCAAATTACGTTCACATTGGTGAAATGGTGCGAGTGAGAAACAGACAAACATGCAGACTTTATGCTTTATATAGTAGAAGATAAAACAATGTTAATATGGCCATACAGTGAACTCTCATACAATGGACACAGCCAATCAATCCCTCGCCCAGTAGACACTAGTCCGTAATGCAAGGAATGTCTGGTACAGGCCGGACGTTTGTTTTAGACGAGTGAAAAATCTTAGTGGAAGCCTGGAGGCGAGTTACTACAGTACCTGTGTTGTTATCAGCTGCCCCAAGCGATCCGATGATTGACTAATCTGTTTCACACTTCTGCTGAAGTACAGTCATTGACAAATATAATGACGGTCTGTTCGTAACTACGTAACGTGTACTTCCGCCCGTCACACAATACTTCGACGTGGACTGTACTGTCTGCTCAAGTCTGGAATTCCATTACATCAGATCAGTGGTGACAAGTATGAAGCGATAAGGTGAGAGAGTGAGTGTATGTAGGCTCACCCGCAGGCTTCAAGGTCAAGGGCAATCGTCTAAAACAAACGTCCGGCCTGTACTGTAGTGTACACTATCATCATCATCATCTGGGTATCCTTCCAGCAGGCCGGGTATATCAAAGCAAATTACAATGGGTATACTCTTTCTTGTAATAATGAAATAATGCATTTGTCAATAAATCAGTGTACTGTTCTTTTCATTCAATCTATTGCTGGTAAATCAGGGCTAATCAACACTGTACTGGAAGTCCGCAGTCGACTAGACGTCTCGACATTTCTTATAGCACAGATTTTCTTTCCCCCCCCAGTTAGGTTCTTAGTATGAGGATCCATTGTATAGTGAACGTTTCACTTGGTGCTCAAGACACATAGAGAAGAAGTTAGTTTATTAAGAGGCAGAACAGCGAGGTCATCTGCCCCTAATAGAGGAGAAGAAGAAAGAGTTGTTCGAAGTCTTCTGTGCAAGCACAAAAGTTTATCATCAAGTGTCTAATACATCGGCCAGCCAAATTGGCTACATTGACTGTGGCCCTGTGGAGACCCCGATCTTCATGCTTCCGTATTGGAACAGTTTATTGCCAGGCTTTGGGCACAGATACGATGTCGCGGGTTGCAGCAACCATGCTGGTCTGAACAGAAAAGATGATTATGAATACTGTTGTTTTAAAGAGCCTAACATCTAGGTTATCAGTCCTTAGAACAGAGAAGATGGCATGGTCTTGTCTCACAGCCACTGTAGGGTTATGGCACTATATATCGAACACTTAACGTCATCTCTACGAATAATTGAACCGTAATTTTTGCCAGTGAAGAACAGACATCTGAAGAAGAGATAAAACCTTAACGGAACATCCGTTGGTTGCAACTAGCTTGTTCTGACCTTTAAAATATATAATTTATAGGTTCCAGGCCTCTTTAAATGCAACAGCTGTATTCCTCCATATATCGAACGGTCTGCATTATATATCGATCAGTGAAGTTGTAATTATCGAACATGATTTTTTATATCGAACGGCAAGGTTTTAAATACCGAACAGAACTATTTATTATGAATCAGGCAACTTTTAGACATTATTATGGTTGTAATAAAAAGAACAAAACAGAAGGATTCTTAAATATAACTCACAAAAGCAATTAATAATATTAAAAATATCCTGAGAAACACAAAAATCAGTATCTTATTTCCATAAGTCCATGTCTTTAGTCCTATTTCTTTCTTTTTCTTCAATTCTTCCTGGTACTCCTTTGAAGATATCGCGTACGTTTTCCTTAACCTAAACTGATGGGGTTTTTCTGGTACTTGAGGAACTTTGAGAAAATCTTTGAATGAATCCTCGCTACTACGTGTACCGGTACTTGAGGTGGGTGAGCAAGCAAGCTCCGAATAGATTTCATCCTCATTCAATAGTTTTGGCTTGTGAACTTTTACTCCACTCTTCAAAATGACGGAACCGGGAAGATCCTTCTTGGGAGATGGTACAAACACCTCTAAACGTTCTTCATTCCACGTGAAATCACGATTATCAATGCCCTGGTCATCATTTATTTCTCCTTCTTCTGATGAACTATCTGTCATAGTTTCATTTGCCGATATAGTTGCATGTGTTGCATTGTACCGAGTTGTAACACTCTTCCAATAAGCGTACAGATCTGGTTCACCATCATTTTGATTTTCTCCATCAAATCTTAGTTTTTCCTTGAACGTATCGAGAATACAACGAGGCAAGAATTCTTCGAGGTCATTAAGTACAAACTTTAACATATGATTAGAAGTGGAAGGGGATGAAGGGCTGCCTTCTTCACTCTCCTGTTGTTGGCTTCCGACTGAGGTCTTCAAAATATCTGCAACACATTTTGAGTAGTCCACAGCGTTGGGATCTAGTGGATAGAGACCACACTTACGGAAGGCGCTTTTCACGATATCTGGCCTAACAGCATCATCCCATACCTTCCTCAACATGGGTGCAAAATTTACCTTTGTTACTGATGCCCCGAGAGTTCGTATTTTTTCATCTTGAAGAGCATTTTCCCATGCTCTCTTGAGAGGTGCAAATACCCCCACATCTGCTGGCTGCAGAAGATGGGTGGCGTTAGGGAAAAGGCAGTACAATATTATTCCATGGTCATGACAATATTCACTGACTTGAAGGGATAAATGACTTCTGTGTCCATCAAGAAAAAGAATAACAGGAAGTGTAACTTTCTTAAGCTCTAACCATGACCTAAAGTGTTGAAGGTAGTTCAGAAACGTAGGGGCCTTCATCCAGCCACTCTGTTTTCTCGTAGATCCATGGCTCTGGTACACTATCTTTGATAAGTTGCTGAAGTCGTATGTTGCTGTAGACAATCATTGTTGGGGCACAACGCCCATCGGCACAGAAATTTCCTAGCACTGTTATGCCTTCTTTCTCTTTAGAGGTTGCCGTAATTTGAAGCTGTTCCCCTCTGACTCCAAGGTACTTTCCTGAAACCTTATGGAACAGAAAATTTGTCTCGTCTGCATTGAAGATCCTGCTTGGATCTTCCATAATTGATCCTACACCCTCAGATTCCAGGTAGCACGATAGTCCAGCAAACCAACCTCGAATTCTCTCTTCCGACACAGCAGCCCTGCCCTTGCTAATGGTTTCAGCCTTCTTCTGAGACAGGGAAGGATGTCGTCCCATGAAACACTTGAACCAGGTTTTCCCAGGTCTTCCATGCTTAAACGGTGTGCTTCTTGCTGATGACTGAACAATTTGCTGTACAGTGTCAAGTAAATTATTTCTCTTCAACGGAAATCCTCTCTTAGCCATATTGATCACCCATTCACTAATGCCCTCTTCTTCTCGTGGACTCAGGAACGGCTTTCGGCCAAGGGCAGTCTGAATCTTCTGACGTCCAGATATTTTGTCGTTTAACGTTGTTAAAGGGACCTGGTATGTTTTAGATGCCTGCCTTTGTGACATCATACCGGACTTAACCTGTTGAACAGCTTCAGTCAAGGCAGATAACGAATACTGACACAGTTTCATTTTTTCAACCGGTTTAACTCTTGATTTTGGGACATTTCCCCCCTTGTGTGTCTTAAATTTGACCATTGTCAAGCTGTAAGCACTAGTTAAGGAAACTAACGAAAAACTGCAAAAATAATAATTTTCTGCTTCTAATCCTCTACTCTGTTTCTTGCACAATATTTACAGTAGCGGCGGTTGGGAGTTAGACGTGAAGGGGACAATTGTATGCACTACATGAACTACAAGGGGTCAATGGTTATAGGGCTGTTAGAGTATAAAATTGAAGAAAAAAATCTGCCCCCGAAGGTCCCCCTCTCATCGCCGCCACTGTACAGTGTTTGCCGATGATGTGAACTCTGGAAATTGACACGATTGTCAAATAAAGTGATTAGCACAATGTACGGCATCAAACCGACATAAGGCAACGTAAAATAATTCTGACTATACCCGATGCGGGTTCAAATTCAGGCCCTCTCAATTTACAGATAGTCGCCTCATCAGTCACGACCTCAGAAATGCGGACTTCGGCGCAAAAGAAAACAATACTGTAAATTAAAATCAGTAGCAGCCCATTAATTTTAGTGTCGTTCGATATTAAGGGCTATTTTTGTATGCATGAAACTCTTTTATCGAACGACATTTTGATATTATAAAACAGGATTCAAATATCGAACAGTATTTTATTTTAGGAATAAATATGAAGATAAATTAAAACCCAGATCATAAGAAATTAATAAACATATATTTATGTTAACAGAACATATTATTTAAAGGATACTTCTGAAGACACTATTTTACCAGCAGAAATGACTAATCACAGGGACACGCCACCTTACTAACAATCCAACGCTGTCATCAATATCCCGCCAACAACAAGGTTCTGACACTTTCCCGCGCTCACCAACGCAGTAACGACTTCGACCTATCGATTGGCATAAAGAGAAGTTTGGCGGGGTGAATTCAGAAATCTAAGATGCTGTGTAAACTTATCGATATCCTTATTTTGCAACGAAATTTATGAAGTGTTGGATATTTAAAGGGTGTTCGATATATAGTGCCATAACCCTACTTCCTTTGGGGGAACTCCAACATCTCTTGCTCTCAATACTGTAAGTCAGATGATGCCGATGTCTACTGCAATAAGCTCTTGAAAAGACGATTTTTCTACACAGCACAGACAGGCTGGAAGTTCGATACCATACTGGTTGTCATGCAGCAATGCCGATATTCAGCAATCTTCTCTCTTTTCTTCATTTCTGCATCCAATTGTGCCAGATTGGTGAAAAAGACTCGAGATAGAGCGGGGGAAGACAATGTCAGACTATCTAGACAAGAATTTTCCATACAAATGCCATTTCTAGCCAACAGATTGAAAATACCTTATTTTTTTAATACACTTTGCAGGGATGTTTCAAAAATTTCAGTTTGATATTGGTGACAGCCTGAGGCAATTATTTTATTTCATAACATATTAGGCCTACTATCATAACACACGTACCAATACCAATACAGGTTCTCAATTTCATCCAGTTTTATATGAAAAAGAGTTCTTGAGAGAGGCAACCAACTTTGTTAAGACTGTCTTATTAATTCACATTGAAGCAAAAAATAATCTGATAATATTCGTAGAGTATTCACATGTTCTGCTATGTTGTTTATATAGTCCAATAGTAACTAATGTGATGCCATAAATAATTTCACAATTGCATACTAGTTTTAAACAAAGAATTTTTTATTGTAAACAAGAAATAATAAAAAAATTCTTTACTACATCATATAATGATGAAAATTTTAAATACTGTATTCATAATGAAAAAATTACTTCAAACATCATTAAAATTATCTTTAGTGTCTAACAATAGTATATGGGGCTCTCATTTTCTCACTGTATATGAAACAGTAAGAAAGGGACACACAAGTGGTACTAAATTACATAATAAATTGTCGAAAACTCTTCAGACTTCAACAACATATTTAAGTAGTTCTTAAAAAATAAACGTCTCATAACGTGGAGAGGGGTCGACTTCACTCATTTTATACTTAAAATATGTTTAAATTTTTGTATCAATCTTTACAAAGCAAAATAGCTAAGGTTCTGTGCATTCTGCACAAAACACAGTATGCCTTGGCATTTACTGTCAAGTGTGAGAAAATTGCCAAGTTGAATATCTGTTTAAAAAAAATTAATTTTACTTCACAGAGAGAAAAACCGATAGCTGTTTTTAACGCGAGTAGACCAAATGTCTGAACTGTTGCCTTGTTCCTACCAAGAGAGCGCCTGATTCATTGTCATTGCACTTCTTAATGTACTTAGAGTAATGAAGATTCAGGCAATAGGATGATATATCATTACTGTATCACCTCTATGTAGTATCTTGTAACACGAGACAAGCAAAAATGCTGATTAATACTTCTAGTTATCTTACCAAGAGACTGACTACACCTAATAAAGGAATGAACGGAAATATGCCTCCTCCTGGAGAAAACTGAATGCAATCACAGAGCTGCCAACATTTGAGGAAGCTCATCTGTAGTTTGGACAGCGCATCTGTAGTTTGGACAGCGGGGAGGGGAGCTGTTGCAACTTATGGATTATATATCTACGTTACTGTATGCTAGCTCTTTTGTTGCTAAAGCAACATAATTTCTACAACAAAGATCTTCATGGCACTTGTGTTGGCTATGTTTACAAGATTATCAACAAACACACATCAATTCACACTTGGATGATAAAATAGACTATGACTTGATTTACTATCATTCAACATTTTGAGCAATACAGGAAACTGATAATTTCCTTCCTTCGTTGCTGTTATACTGTACCCAAGGACAATTGGAATAAAGCACACAAAAATATGTATTCCCATTCACTTTAAAGAAACAAAACCCAAACACTTCACGACCATCACCACCCTCAATCTTTCTTTTCAGCGAGAAAGATTACCAACAGATTCAACAGACAATAGGCAGCTCTTGAGCTGCCACTGCTGGCTGGTGATTCTCATCTGAATGTTGTATGAAAACATGCAAAGAAATTGGACATATGCAGAAGGTTCAATACAAGGAAGCTTGTTTTACGTAGCCATTGATCTCTCATTCAGGGGCCACGGGACCTCCGATTTTACGTGAAATTTGAACCACAGGGCGTGATATTTCACTTCGAAAATCTGAATGCATTGACTGGAAGAGTCGAGCAGCTTGACCACTGTGCCACCATGCCCCCTATAATAAAATTACTGTTCATCTTCAAACTTAAACAAAAGGAAATTATAGGCAACTTGGAGAGACATATAGAAATTAGTGTTGATTTGACCTCTGACCTTAGTTCCATAATGCCCTTCAAAAAATTGAAGAAACTTACGACAATCCATAAATGTTGGCAGATCTGCAATCATTACACAGTTTGAGTAAACTTTGCATTATTGTATGGGATTTTATTCTGTTTGGTTGGGACACCAATCACTGTAACCATGTCATCAAGCTTTTTTTTTTTTTTTTTAACTTCCTGGTTTTGGAAAACAATTTTTATTACATTACCTTATAATTACGTCACATTACATGAAGTTTCCCTGCTCAACATTCAATCAAACCAGTCAATTCTATCCCAAAAAATATTTAAACATTCTAGAATTAAATTCACCTTAGAACTTCTTTAAAAAATTGGTTATTGTCTACTATTTATTTATTTATCATTTACCAGCAATTTCATATAAAATATCTTACTAAATGGCCCCCAAAGCGTCAATATGAGAACACATGAATGAGGCTGCAAAACATATGTTGAGGTGAAGCACTGCTATTAAAAATGAGTTAGACCAACATTTTAATAGCTGGTTACTACTTTTAAACAAAGAACATATTCAACTGCAGATGTTTAAGAACTTTGTTTATTTATTTTATCAACACCCAAACTTGACACTTTATTTTTTTAAATTTTACAGTTTGTTCACTAGCCAAAACAAGGAGGTGGAAAGTTCTAATAAGACCACAAATAAGAAAAAAATCAGACAGTTGCATTATTTAAAATATTTACAATATATAATTTAACAGACAAAACTAACTTTCCAGCCACTCTTCTTCAGCTAGAGCTTGGCTGCGGCTAGTGAGCGTTCCTTGCCCCTGCCCCCCTTTAATAACAAAGAGACCAAGTGTAAGATTCTTGTAATGACCTTTCTTAACAACACGGCAATACTAACCTAATGCACATCTAAAGTCTACATATCCAGTTTTTCAAGCATGTTTTTTTTTGAATTCTGCTATTTTTTTTTTACTGTGGTTCAATCCATACACCTTGTCTGTGTTTGCTATGCTAAAAACTCAAAAGTCCTAAATATGATACTTGCATTCTTTTTTTAAGGAAGAAAAAAAGAACAAATCCACTATGTAGTGTACAGTCTTCAGCAAGGGAATTTACATTTAACAAGATGACGGATTTTTTTTATTTCTTCTTCTTCTTTTCAACAACTTGAAATGCAACAGATGGGGCCAGTTCACACAAAGCTTGAAACAAAAAAACAAAAATTAAAAAAACTTTATAATTACTGTATGTAAGAAAGATTTACAGTTGACATGAATGTTGAATGAAGTGTGTTTTTGTGTTAACATGTGTGAGTGTGTGTGCTCTACCGATGATTAGCAACACCTTCCGTTAAGGCAACTGTTCTTAAATGTGGAATGTCGTAACCGACTGATACACAACAGATGAGTGGGCTACGCAAGCGGGTGTAGCTCAGCTCTCTATACCAGCAAAAACACGAGGGGAGGCTGACACGCACTCACCAACATTGCCGGCTTCAAGATTAACTGATATCATTTAATTTGTACAAGGCAGTACATTAATTTGTTACATTTGTGACAGGATTTTTTTTCAAGATTTTTATCTCTTTTTAAAACTTCCAACATACAACTCTATTATAAACAAACATTTTTCTTGTGTGTGTATGTGTTCATATAACCTTCATAATATATTTCTATTTATAATATATATATCTCTTCCCCAAATCAAAAATTTTCTTGATTTTTAGTGTTCATCATCCCAGTTTGTCTTCCATAAAACAACATGTGTTGAGGTGTGTTCTTTTTTACTTTTTCTTTTTTTACAAATGCATTTAATGTGTTGGCCTCCAAATGCTGCGGAGGTCACAGGAGACCACCCGTCCAGCGGGAGGCAGCACTCCCTGGCTTCCTTGAGAAAACCTCAACAGTGTTAGAACCCTGATCTAAACAAACTAAAACAAGTTAAAAGTGTAATTTAACAGCAGAATCATATACATCTTGCAACAACCAATTACTCTTATTTCATAAAATACTTCTTGATGAAACAGTCTAGCAAAGAATGCTGCATGGGTGAAAACCAGTAGCATTGGGTTGCACTAGCTCTTCTAGCAGGTCCTACTCGCACCAACGTCACGCACTTCAGCAGCCTCACTCTACCACTTTAGCCACGTGCCCGACGGATGGGCATGGCGTTCTGTCCACTCTTCCCGTCCTTGGTAGTCCCTAGCGGTTGCCTACTAAAACGTGGCTCCAACAAAGCGTTTTTTGGTTTGAATTTTGAGAAAACGATTTGGGTGCCCTCAAGAGTTCCTAGTACAATGCTGCTGCTGCTATGACTTGAGAATATTGACACAGAACAACCGTCACTAGTGTTCAGGGACCCGTTGCCCATTTGCACGCTCGCTTGGCCGGCACCAAATATTTAATAGTAGGTCTCTTGCTCCAACCAACCACCTGGATTTCGGCGCAGGTAGAAACGACGCACTTCGTCATACACAAAGATGGAGACCATGAAAGGCAGTCCAGGCAGCCACCATACGAATCTGGAATGAAGGAAGATATCAGTAACTGCAAAAATGCAATGTTATTGTTTTGGCGAAAGATAAACAAAATCTACATATATAAAATCTCCATGGTAAATTATGTTACTGCTTTTAAGTGATGGCTGTTTCAAGTGAACAGTGAAACAGTTGCTTTCACTAATATGACATATTATGTTATTTATACTATCTTGTCTGTTGTTGGGAAATTGCTATAACTTACTTCAGAGGATACATCCTAAGACCCTTGTCCATCCCTGGGCAGTATGACAGGAAAGCGGCCAATGCTGTTTCAAATACTAGGCCAAAGTTCAAAGCCCAATTCCTGAAAAGCAAAGAAATAACATGCTAGTGATTTTCAATTCAATTCAATACAATAGCCATCAAACTTACAAAAATATCTTGTTTCAAAATGAAAAATTGACATGATATGAGAGAGAGAGAGAGAGAGAGAGAGAGAGTACTTAACGGCAGTAAAGTATTCTATATCGGGGATAGGCAACATGAAAGGTTTGGTGATCTACCAATAGGTTCTCACAGTTTGAAATTACCTACCATTTCACTATCACAATAAACATAAATCCAAGCCATGTCTTAAAAGAAAACTTAACATGTTATGAAGGTACCAGTAATGGATATTTATAGAGATAATACAAATATGCCTAATGAGCATTTATGAATGATGTAAGTAATATCACTCTTCCATTTATGCAGTGTAAAATTTGCCAGGAATAATTGCAATGATATTAATTGGTGAATAGAATGTTGAATAGAAGATATAATTTTCTGTTGTCATTATTTGGCACTGTTGATTCAAATAGAATTCATGGATAACTCATCACTGTCTCAGTAAATAACATTCATGATCTACTTAATATAAGCTGCTGATCTTCCAGCAGATTGAGATTCATATGTTATCGTCTCCTGTTCTATAGTAACTTGTCCAAAATATACCCTAGCAATTATTTAAGCAGTTGGCCTGGTCCACAATCATGATGGAAGCTCCAGTCATCATTTAAAACATTGTGGTATTCAAATTCTTCACTACAGGGTCCAGCACTTCAAGAAATTGCAATAAAGGGAAGAAAGTGTTCAGTAACTTTTGTTAGTTGGCTTAAACTTTGGAACTGGACTAATAAAAAGATAATCACAATTGAGATCAGTCTGGTTCTGGTTTTATTGAAGGACAGTCATGAGAAGGCAAAGCGTAGGGGTGATATTTTTCTGGTTGTCTAAAATCACAGCATACCACAAGGACATTTGATTCAAGGTACGAGAAATATAGTGGATATTATGATCTTTCTGGAAGATGTAAAAAGGAAGGAAACTTGTAGTTTTAAGTGACCTCCATTTTTACATGGCATCTGAACCACAGGAATGTGATATTTCACTTCGAAAACCACACATGCAATGACTGGGAATCGCGAGGCAAGCTGCTTTACCGCACTGCATCACCACGCCCCCCTCTGGAGGATTTCTTAGGTTTTAAAGCTGGGAGATGGTAAGTCGAGATAGACGCCCAAGGGAATTTGGTTTCTGGTGTTCAGGAATCTTCTGGAGAAGAATGCTGAGGTTTTGGGATGCGCATAAATATGAATCAAAACTAACCTCATTCCCTGATGAACTATCGAATTTCGTCGTGTTTTACAGATGATCAAGTCAGCCCATTGCACAACCACAATGGTAACGAAGAACGCAGTGTGACAAGTGTATTCCAGCTTCTTCCTGTCTCGGTATGTCTGCAACAAAGTATATATGTTTAATTTTTCAAATTTCAGAACAAATTCAGAAAGAAAGAAAGAAAGAAAGAAAGAAAGAAAGAAAGAAAGAAAAAAAAAAAAAAAAAAAAAAAAGCTTTTTGAGCTAAAAAATATATATCTAAGTAGCACTTAGAGGAAAGTACAGAAAAGCAAACAAATTTTACGGTTATAATATTGAGGAATTCTTATACAGTACTCTTCAAGGAGTAATGGCAAAGGATGGAAAGGAAATTATGCAAGCTTGGTGAGAGGAGACTGGAAGATAAGTTGTAGAAGTTTGGAGAGAAGCAGCTGCTACTGTGACTAAATGTCTTGAAAATGTTGGTAAGAAGATTAAATAACAAATTATAACAATTTTAAGTGTACAGGTATGTTGCTGTTTAGACCAATTAAAGCTGTATTTGCATACAGATTGCATATATTGAATGTTTTGCAACTATTAAAACTGTAACTATGTCAAGATAATGTTCAAGGGGTAGACAAAATAATGAAAACATTGCTTAATAGCAGCAGGTTTGTTAATCATGTTGGTTCTACCGAGATGTTTGCTATGTGGCGTTGCCAGGATTAGTACCTATGTAGACATATGGTATCTGTTATCTGATATTGACTGCAGTGCATATTTGATGCCTGAAAGCATAAACTAGACTTAAATGTTCGATAGTCCCCAATTTCACATATTATCTCTTTGTGATTATCAAGGAAGAGAACCCTTCCCCCTCTCACTACACAGACAAAAGTTTAGAATACACAACTTATAATGGCTTTGTTAATGTACAACAAAAAAATATTTGTATAAGAAATTAGCATTGTTTCTGCAATGCTGTCTTCATGCACCATGACTGGAAGATAAGTTGTAGAAGTTTGGAGAGAAGCAGCTGCTACTTACTAAAATTGAGAATTCATGGTTACTACAAAAAAATAGAACAGCTTATACTCTATTGTGTGTCAACTTTGGCTCTACTAAAACTAACATCCTTCTGTCTTTAAGACTCAGCAATATTTGTTCTAATGTTATGCAATAGAATTTAACAGCCTTGGAGGCTGGATTTAGACAGCTCCTTCCCGGTCCATGAGTCAATTAAAATTAGCTACATGGATAAGTCCTGCCAGGCACATCCACGTCGTGGGGGTGGGCAACGGTACTGTAATATACCATGGAACTACAGTAACGGCTAAGTTCTGGTGAGGACCCAGTCCTATGGGGTATAACATAGGCCCCGTGCACAGGGTTACGTGCGAAGACCTCAATGGCATCTGCAGTGGAGAAGATGGACTTTGGTACAGTGAAGATGGCGGAAGAGGCGACCCAGTACTCAGGGGTTAAATATGAGTACAACCTGCTGCCTTGTAGGTGTGGTAGAGGAATACCAAAGGCTAAGGGAGACAACCCTGACAGAAAATCCTCCAATATGTTAGGCCTAGCAAGCCAATAAAGGAGTAAATAGTTATGCGCTTTCAATGTTAAAACGAGCCTCGGAAAGAAGAATACCCAAAATGGACAGCTCACACGCCTTACAGTTGACAGGAATGATGGCATCCAGCCTGATGTTATGCAATGTAAGGCTGTGGGAAAGAACAGAATAAAGAAAGATAAACCCAAAATGAGAATAGGAACACTGAATGTAATGACATTAACTGGAAAATGTGAAGAACTTGTAGATCTGATGGAAAGAAGGCAACTGGATATATTGGGTCTGAGCGAAACCAAATGGAAAAGGAAAGGGAAGAAAATTTTAAGAGGAGGATATACCCTTTACTGGTGTGGTAAATGGAAAGGGTCACATAATGGAGTGGGCTTTATTCTAAGTAAGAAAGTAGATGCTGTTGCAGATATTAAATATATTAGCGACAGAATCATTAGATTAGAGGTACCATCAAACGAAAAAATCCCAACCCTAGTGCAGGTTTATGCCCCACAAACGGGGTGCAAGGATGAAGAGAAACAGAAGTTCTTGGAACAGCTTGAGAACCAATTGGATAAGGAGAACATTATGATAATAGGTGACTTAAATGCTCAGGTGGGATGCAAAAGGGAGGATGTAGAAAGAGTGATTGGCCCATTTGGTTATGAAATCAGAAATCTAGAAGGGGAAGACCCGCTTGATATGTGCAGTCGAAATAGTCTTCAAATTCAAAATACCTGGTTTAAGAAGAGAGAAAGCCATAAAGTAACTAGATACAGCTGGGATGGAAGACATAGATCAATGATAGACCTTGTAATAACAGCGGGTGAAGCAGGAAAACAAGTTGTGGATGTCAAAGTCGTTCCCAGTGAAAGTCTCGACAGTGATCATAGGCTTGTTCTAGTTAGTATAACTGGTGTTAAACTGATTAATTATAAGATGGAAAAGAAACAAAAGATCAAGATCTGGGAGCTGGAGAAATCTGATAAACGTGAGGAATTTCAGAGAAGAATTTTAGGAAAAGTTCCAAAAACTGATACCAAAAGTGCAGAGGAAGAGTGGCAAAATTTTCGAAATGTCTTAGTTGAAGAAGCTAGAGAATTATGTGGCGAAACAAGTAGTAAAGTTCGACATAAAGAGACTGCCTGGTGGAATAAGGAAGTCAAGACAATAATTCAATTAAGGAACAAAGTAAAGAGAAAATTAGAAGTGGAGAGACAAAAGAATGACAGAAATGAGGATAAAATCAGATCACTTGCTCAAGAATATCGAGAGCACAAATTAAGAGTTAAACGCATAATGAAGAGAAGGATAAGATTTGGGATGAATTTGCGAAGAAACTTCAGGAAGATACACAAGGTAATAAGAAATTACTATATAAAAACAATAAAAGGCATCAGGAATCAGTTACAGCTTTGGAAGGAAATAATGGAGAAGTGATAAGAAGCATAAATGAAATCAGGAAGTTAATGGGACAGTATTTTTCTCAACTGTTAAATGATGCATCTAATAATGACAGTGGGGACACGAACATCAATTTAGGGGCCAATGATGAAAACCACCAAGAACCACCCCCAACCTGGTCTGAAGTGGAAGAAGCTTTAAAAGCTATGATCAAAGGGAAATCCACTGGAGTTGATGAAGTAAGTTCAGACATGATAAAAGCAGCAGGAATTAATGGGATACATTGGTTGTACAGAGTATTACATGCTATATGGAAGGACAATAAAATCCCTGATGACTGGTCTAAAGGTGTAATAGTACCATTGTTTAAAAAAGGAAACCGGAAAAAGTGTGAGAACTATCGTGGAATTATTTTGTTATCCCATGGTCTAAAGATCTTGGAAAAAATAATTGCGAAAAGACTACGCAGACACTTAGAAAAGGCTTAAGAAGAAGAACAACACGGCTTTAGACCACGAAGGAGTACTATTGACTTGATCTTTGCTGCAAGAATGCTTATTGAGAAACATCTTGAAAAAGGGAAAGAATTAGTAATGGTATTTCTAGATATAGAAAAAGCTTATGATATCATTGCAAGATCAAAAATTTGGGAATGTTTAGAAAGGCACAATGTCCCAAAAGGCTTGATAAACAAGATCAAAATGCTGTATGAGAACACAAGGGCATGTGTAAGAATAGGTAATGGGGAAAGCAGATGGTTCACAACAAAACAAGGAGTCCAACAAGGAAGTTCACTGTCTCCATTACTATTCATCACAGTGATGGACATAATCCTGAAGAGAATAAAAGAAGAACAGGGTAATGAAACAAATGCCCTTGTCTTTGCAGATGATGTCATGATTTGGGGAGAAAGTGCCAGAGAGGTACAAGAAAAACTGGATTCATGGGACAAGCTGTTCAAGGAGTATGGGTTGAAAATAAGCCAAAGTAAGACAGTAGTGATGACAACAGGACTGTCTAATGGAACCATTTACCTGAATAATGAGCCTCTACAAATTGTTGATCAATTTAAATATCTTGGTAGCACAGTGTGTAAGGATAACAACAACAACAGTGAAGTAACAAATAGAACTAGTAATGCAGCCTCCTTCTATGCACAAGTTAGAACACTACTGTGGGATAATAAAGTGCCCAGGAAGTTTAAACATATACTGTTTAAGACATACTACATCCCAATTCTAACTTATGGAGTAGAAACTTGCACCCTGTCCAGAAGAGAAGAAAGTAGGATTCAGGCATCCGAAATGAAGTTTATAAGAACAATGCTTCAAAGGACAAGGAGAGACAAAGTAAGGAACGAAACAAACAGGACAGAGGCTGGCATAGATATCAGTGCTACAAAATATTTGCAGAAGCAACGATTAGGATGGTATGGGCATCTTCAAAGAATGGGAGATGAGAGGACACCAAAAGCTTATTTCAACAAGATTATCCCAGGAAAAAGACCAGTAGGAAGACCAAAGAAGAAATGGTTGGACCAAATCAAGGATGATCTTGAAGACAAAGGGCTAGACTGGAGAAGGACCCATGAAGACCAACTATTCATGAACAGGAAAAGGTGGCGAGGGCTCGTTAACAGCACCCGGGCGACTGGAGCTGGAATTTGATGATGATGATGATGAATGGGGTTAATGTAATGTAACAAGGCAAATGAACTTACCCATTCCTGGCCATATGAATCAGTCAAATCGTTGACAGCTTTTGAGTCCCATTGCTTACGGATGCCAAATAAGTGAGGTGGCAGGAATCCATTTTCTGCCATAATGACGAAATAGACAAAGAAGCCTGCTGCAGCCTGGATCATACCAATTTGGCCATAAGCCATTGAAATGAGCCTGTGTGACATCCAACAAACAATTAGTACACATATTTTAATGTAATACATTGCTTTTTAACTACGTAGATGTATTTTAGTTAACTTTCATGCTTCATTCCAACTGTGACTAAATGTCTTGAAATGTTGGTAAGAAGATTAAATACCAAATTATTACAATTTTAAGTGTACAGGTATGTTGCTGTTTAGACCAATTAAAGCTGTATTTGCATACTGATTGCATATATTGAATGTTTTGCAACTATTAAAACTGTAACTATGTCAAGATAATGTTCAAGGGGTAGACAAAATAATGAAAACATTGCTTAATAGCAGCTGGTTTGTTAATCATGTTGGTTCTACAGAGATGTTTGCTATGTGGTGTTGCCAGGATTAGTACCTATGCAGACATATGGTATCTGTTATCTGATATTGACTGCAGTGCATATTTGATGCCTGAAAGCATAAACTAGACTTAAATGTTCGATAGTCCCCAATTTCACATATTATCTCTTTGCGATTATCAAGGAAGAGAACCCTTCCCCCTCTCACTACACAGACAAAAGTTTAGAATACACAACTTATAATGGCTTTGTTAATGTACAACAAAAAATTATTTGTATAAGAAATTAGGCATTGTTTCTGCAATGCTGTCTTCATGCACCAGTCTTTCGCTTCACATGATTCAGACACCTCTTTCTGATGCAACAATCGCTTTATTAATTTATAAAACATCCGAAATTAACAAAGCTGCTATTCGAACAAACAATAACATCACAACTACATATGAAAGCTGCTGATAATTCATCAAACATCATTTTCACAAAGTGAACCAAAATTTACAACAATTTGACTTTTTGAAGAACTATGGATGACTGCAGGGTTGATGTAATTAAACAGTTATGTTTAAGAGGCAATTTTCTCTGCACTAAAATACTTCAAATTAAAGAAAGAAAAAAAAAAACCAATCTGATCAAACTCTCTCCACTCCCCAAAGCCAAGGCTTATTTATGGAAATAAAAATGTTAACATTAGAGCCGTCGTTGGCTGTAACTCGATTCAGAGTGCACATACTTCTTCCTGCATAGAGCTTTCAAACCAGCTTGTGAATGGGTTTCTGGTACTAAACAGGCCATTCCTGGCACCCACATAAATTGTACTGAATGGTTAAGTGAGGGTGGGGTTGTAACTGACGAAACTTTCTTCCTTGCCGGTTAGCCTCCCCATTAAATAACACACGTAAAGGATTGCATTTTTTAAAGGTGCTTTAAACAACTGTTTTAATCACAATATGTTTGGTGCATTAAAATTATCAGAATTTTCCGAGCTGTGCACTTACAACAATTCCTCCCCATAAGGCAAAATGATCTTTCCACACATGCCCAAATGAGTATTAGGTTTGTAGACCTAAAGACACTATCTTTTCTTAATAAACCATATCTCCTGCTATATCATACAAGACAAAAGAATAGTGCAGCACACTCACCAATGTACCTACTACTGTATTAGTGAACAGAAGGCATAACTCCTCCCCTCTCTGAATATATTTGTTCTTCATCATCCTTTACTTACATCCCATCTCATGCAAAACAATTTTAGTTCTCTCTCTTACTTGCTATTACATTTGCACTTGATTCTTCACCTCACCTTTGTGAAAACTATCCAACATTGAGAAGTAAATGCATCAAAACTATGGTAGTGTAAAGAAAATCACCACAATATGATACTCTGTATTAGCATTTGGTAGAACAACAAGACAGGAATTCTAAAATATTCTGACAGCATTAAGATTTTGATCTGGAGTGGACAGACAGCAAGCACCGAAATATCCTACGTATGTTTGCACCCTCCTATACATCGACATGCAGGATGTATCTAAATGGTACGTCACAGATTTGGAAAACATTTATAACATCTTTGCTGGTTCACATTTCAGGCTATAGCAACTATTGTAAATGTAGGATTCCCCAACAACTACTCCAGGCAAATTTTGAGATAATAGGTCTATATTACCTTTAAAAAAATCAGAACTCCTTTTCATCCTGTAGATGTTTTATACACACTTTGTAAACAGTTAGGCAACATTAAGAATTTAGAAAGAACGTATATGAGAGCCTATATTATTTACTAAGGTACAACTGGACTTACAGAACTCTTGAATAATTTACATTATTTAATCAAGAGTATGATTTATTAAATGCAGAAGTGATCCAACACTAATAATTTACTAAGAGTTTCAATTGTTTTGTCTATCCCCTGTATTAAAGGTGCTAAATTATTTGTCAATACGGTATTAGTCTGTTAATTTGTAATGTGCGCCATACAATACACATTAGAAGCACAGATACATAAATAGGCAGAGAACTGAACATAATCAAGTTTATGTTCAGATTTCCTGAGCTTACACCAACAACTGCCCACGGGCAGTGGAAAACAGGCAAGCAAAAGTAGAGAGATACAGAAAATAATAAAACAAGTGTACTTACCAAGTCACCCTCTGAAATAAGTAAACCTTGAATGTTCATTTACCTGAGTTTTAGTCCGAAAGGTCCAAGGGATCTGTCTATTCTGGAATCTGCCATCAACCACATTCAACAAATAACACCATTACCAGAGAGTACAGAACAAGACAAACACCGAGCAATCGCTTGCAACCATCTTCAGTCTGTCCTCCAACTGAGCGTGTTGCACCACGGAGATATGGGTCTACATTGCTCATCCACTATGGAATAAAGCTTGCTAATGAGCTAGTGCAGTTACATTTTCACACTAATTCTAGAACTGACTAAGCCACATGCTTATTTGGAGGCTCTATGATGTTTGTCATTACAAATTTCAATGGTGCTGATTCTCCTTTTGTTAATAAACCATATCTCCTGGGTACAAGCACTTCTTTAACAGGCATTGTCCTGCAACAAGACTCGCGGCACATCCCATAGACTTAGGGTTGCCAGATTTCCAGGTAGCTTCTGAGAGTGACCATCCCCAGCTAAAGAATAATTTCAGTGCAGTATTTATGTTCTGATTAAAAATTAATGTGTGTCAAATGATCTACGAATGGCCGATATCAACGGAGTTACCAAAATTAATTCAAGGTCAAGTACAATGGAACTTGCATACCAGCTTCAAAATGTCCATAACCTGGTTCTATTGAAAGTAATGCAGTATTTGCTACCTAGGGGGTGGATGTTGACGATTAGAAAATTCACCGATAATACTTAATGAAATGCCATTACATTTGTGGAAAAATGCTGAGTAAATAATGCCACAAAATTGACGATAAAAATTAAATAAAGGTTTCATCACCACTTAACTATGAAAAAATGCAAAATAATGTAAAAGAAATATTTATTAATTTCCTTAATCGCAGTGTTGAATGGATTTTTCTATTGGGCATAGCTTGAATTTTAATGGGGAAAATATGACATTTTGACAACATCCGGCATCTAGTGCTAAAACTATTTCCCCTCTAAAATGCTTAAATAGAAAATTTTCAGTACAGTGAATGTACAGACAATAACGAATGCAGCTGAATGTGGAATCACAATATCACATTGTCAGGAATGTTTTTATATGGCTTTGAAAAACTTTTCCAACTTAGGGATTTGAAACAGAACTCAAAAACAAAAATAATATTCTCAGTTGTATTGATCTCTAGAAAAGAGTATGGAGTGTAAAACAGCAACCAAATAGTTGGAGCAAGTTGCACCACATAATGGGCACCAAGAATTGAGCTGAGTAGTTGAAGGAAAATAATGTAAAGTAGTGGTGTGATGAACTGCACTCATTGGAAACTTCCCTGCTACCCCACCAACTTCCCTGGGTTTTCTAAGTATGCAACATAACGTCAACTTGCTGCTCTTTTCTTCAACCCTTCAGGTATCCACTGCCAGCCTAATGGAGAATTGATTAGTCAGGGAAGCGAGTTGACGCTTAAGAGTACAGCATTCATATTCAAGTTGCTGTAGTCTACCCGCATTCCAACCATAGTGATCTTGCTTGACTTTGTGTTTTAAGTACATAAATTTAGGACCAACCATTTTCACCCATGTAACCCACCACTTTAACACCTGCACTCATATTCTTTGGCAGGAGATTTTGAAAGTAAATTTGTTGTGGTTCTAGTATCGGCTTTTAAAGTATGTATTTGATTTGACAATAAAAAAACGCCGTAGCTATTGGAATTGTGTCAAATGCTTTTAAAAGAACAGAAGAACAATCCTGACATTTAAAGGTGGGATTCTTATGTTTCAAAACTGGAGGTCTATAACAATTATTTTGGTTATAAGAATAATCGAATAGCGGCTTTGGTGGCGTAGTTGGTAGCATGCTGAACTGCTGTGCCCAAGATAGCGGGTTCAAACCCGGCCAAAGTCTTCGGATTTTTTAAGAGCGTTAAAAATCCTTCAGTATACCTTCCTTTGGAGGGGATGTAAAGCCGGCGGTCACATGTCATAGATTTATGGCATGTAAAAGATCCTTCAACAGACTAAACTTGTGTGAAGCTAAATTGTTAGGTTAGGTTTTGTCGGAACGCTCTATCAAAGTTTCAACTTTCACCATTAGGTATCATTGATATCTGGTGGAGAAAGTTGGAACTACTTGAAATTGAACTGAACTTGTAGCTGTCCGCTGGAAGCAGCTACAGACTCAGGCGAGTCAAACATGTCCTCGGATATTCGCAGCACTAAAAGCCATACGATAAATATAAATAAAAAAATAATAGAATGAGTTCTAAACAAGCTTTGCACTCACATGTTTTTCATTCTGTCAGAGGTTTATTGCATCTACCAGCACAACTTAAATCGATAACTGTCTCAAAATTACTATTATAGAGAGCTTTGAAGCCATTTTTTCAGTGTTGCCTTATTGACAATAGATATTACAACTATTCAGTCAGTCAACACAATGTAATCCTAATTACTGGGACATGCGAAAGATTGGGATCCAGCAAACAACTGTGGAAAAACATGGTTGTGGACAGCGATATTTTAAGTCATCACCTATAATACTGTACTCCAAGTGACGTTTCCTTAGTGTTTTGTATGCAAGACATTTTGATTTTTATTTATCATTATACTGTATTAATTGTAAAATTCAGGGTCCTTGAGGTCCTTCATGGTTTATAAACTGATGTTTCAAACATAAGGAAGCAGAAAATATTTTTTTCCTGGGTGGTATTCCATCACACGAATTGTTGAAGACTTACTGTTGTGAAAGTTGCCTATATACTGCAACTTAGGGCATTGACCAAGTACAGAAGTTCATGAACAATTCCTCAGCTACCCGTTATCACTGCTTGATATCAAAGTACAAGACCTCTACTCTTAATTTCTGGATACATGTTTTTATTTTAGGAGCGGGAAACTGCTGAGATTACATGGGTAAATATGGTAATAGAGCTATTCTTTGGTCCCTGGGCTTGTCTACAGCCCATCTGGCAACCCAACGCAGATATTTCTTAACTATCGACAGCTATCACTACTACTATTTCAGCTAGGTGTAGAGTAGCACCCCACTACCCGTGCAACTACACGGAGGGCATTCACTGTCGTGCGAGTCTTTCTGCAACAAACATCTGCTAGTCTCAGCAAGAAGGGAGACCTCTACCTTCAGTCTTATGAAGGCTTACACAGATGGAACACATCATGCAGACAACTAGGGGATGGACGGGGAAGGGTACATTGATACTCGGCTAGTCCGCTGCTGCTACCAAGAGAGGAAGGAAAAGGACACCCACCTGCGGTTTACCAGATTGTCCCTGTATGGGTCACGAGGCTGGCGTTTCATTATGTCAGACTCTGGAGCTTCGTAAGCCAGAGAAATAGCAGGCACCTATAGTGTGGCAGTGTTAGTAATAAAGTAGAAAGTTAGTCAAAATACTGAACATGCAGTAGAAAATCCCCTGTCTTAAGATGGCCTGTAGCTTAGAACCTAGCCATACTATAGTTAGAATAAGAGAAGGGTACAAGGCAGGCAGAGCAGAGGGGAATAGATGGTTTAGAGTTTGGATATGGAACTTGATGAAAAGTGCTAGATCAGAAGAGGCAGAGGCAGCGGCTGTGGGTGCGTGCATTTGAAAACCATGCAGGAGTACAAGAGAAGAGAAAAAGCAGAAACATTGAAAATAAAACAGAAATGGATATAGGAAGTAAAAGAAATGAGAAAATCAAGTAAAAGTGATTGGGTTAAGGGAAAAAGTAACAGCACAGTACTTACCTGGACAAACATGCCACAAGACGCACAAACACACACATGGAACAGAAATCAACAACAAATCTGTGCAGGGAAGCAGAAGTCACATGAGGAATGACCACGGACAACCGTGAGGAAAATGCTCAGCCGGTCGGCCATGGCCTCCAGAAAGAGATAGAGTAAGGAAGTAGGTTCCGACACCATCAAGAGAGAATCCAGAAAACATCATCTGAGGGTAGTTAATTTACCTTTCGTTTACGAGTTTATCTGTGAAAGGATTTCGAGGCTGACGCTTCATGATATCTGACTCGGCTTCTTCATAGGCCAGGGAAATGGCAGGGACCTAACAAAATGGCGCAACACGATGAAAAATATAACCAAAGTAAATAAAAAAACTAAAAACTAAGACACAACACAAACATGTATCAGGTACATTAGTAGGTTGCTAAGGCTACTCTATTGCAAGACACAAATACTGCGGGGTGTAAAAAAAATACAACCAAGGCAGCAGTGTGCAGGCATGGGGGGGGAGGCAAATGGAGGATACAAGTAAGGAATAGGAGTATTAAGGGCAAGGTCAGGCGTATTCTTTTAATTTTATCTAGCATTAATAATTAATATACTTCTAGATCTAAAAAAACAAAACCAAAAACACCTTATTTCTGTACTATTTCTAAAATTCAAATCAAATAAACTCCAACCAATTGTTAATCAACTATCACTAACAAGACAAAACACTGATACAAAAACCATAGAACTGTCTCATTTATAATTATGGCAGGTTATCACCACACAGGGTTATTGACTTTCTTTTATCCAGAATACTGAAATTCTGGGAACAACTGTGTAAGTTCTACCTGGAATTCACTAAATTGTCCATACGTGGATTTCTTGGGGGTCGCTTCATAATATCACTTTCTGGCTTCTCGTATGCAAGAGAAATGGCAGGGACCTAAGAAAACAGTTGCCAACCAAAATACTGTACTACTTGAAACAATGTCTACACTCGTATAGCCTAAAATAAGGAGTTCTTTGGACAGAGAGATAATCTACCTGTCAAAGTAATCCACCATAAAAAGAAAAGAAAAAAAAAAAAAAGACACTACCAACTAATGAAAATAAGAAATTTTACTACTCTGTCCTAAAAATAAATAAACTTTCTAAACACTAGACAAAAATTTCACATGAAATAAGGTCTACAAAATAGCATGTAACATGACAAACTCCTTAAAATTAGCATAAACTGTTGTTTCCTATGGCTAGCCCAGATTCCAATCCATCAGCATACAGCATAAACTACTGACAGTAAAAATGTGTTAAGGAGGATATGTACGAATCAACACATGGTCTTTATCACTGCATTTCAAGTATGCATCATGTTACTTTGAGCATTCTGTATTAAATCTCTAATGCTATAATTTTATTATATCCTATATTTAGAATATTTCTGGGTTCTGAATGTGCTTTAGTACATATACTCCAATATTGCACCATCAGATTATGTCATTTAGCAAAGTATTCAATGATAAGGCATAAGCTCGGTACTAGATGTTCTGCTGCAGTACACTAGCAGGGAAAAGAAATCTGAAACATAACAGTATATACATGAAGTCTCCATAGGCTTGTGGATGTATCTTCTTGCTGATATAGGTGGTAAAGAGTGAAAACCAGACAATTCAAACAACTGCTGATCAACCAGACTGAACTGCAATACAACATCATCATACAATTAGGCCTTTTGATCGGGGTGAGGGTGTAAATCAAGGAGCGGTTTGAAAATTCTTAAAATTTGCAGCCATGACAAAATGTACAAAAATAATGATGAAAGGAAAGAGGAAGAAATAAAACTTACCACAATACAGCACCGGAATTTTCAGGCGAGACAAGGACTGATGACAAGAAAATTGACAGAAAACAAACCTAACTATAATAATTGCATGCATAATTTAAGGATAAGTCTTTATAAACTATACATTTAGGGGAAAAGATACTAGAAAGAAAATAGCAGCAATTTCTGTAGCAAGGACTAAAAATGCAGTAAAACCTTAGTAGTTAATTTAAAGCAATATAGGATTTGTTTAATAATATTAATGTTATGGGCTTTATGTCTTTTAACAACTGCGGCTTAAGGGACACTGGGGTGCTGAAATTTTGTCCACAAGGGGGTCTTAAAACATGCAATTGAATCTACTGACATACTTCCCTTGCATTTAAGCACCCTCAAATGTCAACTGACTGAGCCGTAAGTTTCATTTATAAGGCAATACTACTGTTAACAATATCTCTAAATTCTGCATTAAAATTGCTTCATACACACATGAATTTTATTGTATAAATATAGCATAGTTAGTGCATATGCTCCATGCTGATTCTGGTCAGTTCAGATCATTTATGTGCATTAAAAAATATACAAGTAGTATGGAGATAAACCATAATGTGGAATATTCATTCAATGTCAACATTCTGTGATCAGTAAATTCTGGTGAAACATTTTAACCGTTTTAATTTATCATCAGTCCATATTACATTAGAAATAAAAAGGACCAATAATCATAACAAGGGCTAACGTTAGTAATGATAATCATTTGAACCATACCACTTTTTGTTATTCCTACCTTGGGACATAGTGGTCTTCGCCCTCTAGTACTTTGGCATATGTGTGATTTGTCTAATAACATGCAATTGTGATGACTGCAGGTAATAGAGGGTAGAAGTCCAGGGACTTCAAAGAAAGCATCTTTCCAGTATCCACTAAGCACCAAGATTTGAATCTTGCATCTCTAAACACCTGCTACCCAGTTCAGTCACAATGCATACTGATGGGTCAAACGACTCTTTTGAACTCTTGATGGATTATTCCAATCCATTTGACTTATTAGGAGTCTCTTGAGTGATCTCTTTTAGGATAGAACAGTTTTTCTTTCTTTCTTTCTCTCTCTCTCATTGCTGGTCAGTGTATTTTCCCTGTAAGTAACTTTCATTTCTGACAAAATTAGAATTTTCCAATTAAGTAAGAAAGGCAATATCCAAGAACACATTGGTGAGAAAATGAGCTTTACGAGCTATATACACAAGGTTCATTTTCTCATGAACATGTTCTAGACAACATTCATCGCTTTCTCAGTTTGTAGGGCAACACGTAACTTCTAAAAGGCATGTATGTTCATTCATTTTACCTGCACAATGTAGTTAGAATTATCTCTTAGCTTCTGAATATTCTGAACAAGTACATTTTGATGGCAACTTACGAACAAGAGACTTGGTCTACCAGAATAATGTAAGCAAAACTAAAAGGTTGTGGTATACAAATCACAGTTTCACTGTTTGTTTTCGAATCCCACTCTATGGTAGTATCCATCATTCTGCATATGAATTACCTATTTGCGATTAAATGACCCATACTAGTATTTATACAATATAAATTCAGTCAAAATATTGTCCATATTATATACCATAAGATTTTACTGCATATTACACTACGCTAATCTACAAGGAAGAAAATGACAAACCACGGGCAGTGTTCATTTGCAACATCAGAAATTGCAAGAGAACGTGGCGAAGAGGAAAGGAGAGTAAAACATGATTTAAAGAGAAAGTTTGAAATATTTCAAACTTGCAAAGGTGACAAGTTTGAAAAAGACAGAGCTGGAGCTGCAGTTTCAGTTACCTTTCATTTACCAAATTATCTTTGTAAGGGTTACGTGGGCGTCGCTTCATTATATCTGATTCTGCCTCTTCGTAAGCCAGCGATATGGCAGGAACCTGATGATTACAGAAATGGTCTGCCATATTAAATGTAAAACAATGACAAGGTTTTTTCTTTACTTGCAAGCATCCTTTGATATTTGAGTACTGAAAGGATCAACACTTCTTTTTTTAATGACCAATGTTGAAATCATAACATAACTAATTCTTTAATGTAATTTTCAATGTAGGAGTAGAGCAATTATAATTTTAGATAACTATTTATTCAAATGCCGACTAAGCAGTAATTAAATTGTGTGTATATATATATTTATTGAAACAAACAGCAAATCTTGGTATATTCTGAATATTGAATTTATTTTAAAAATATAAAACTAATATGTTAGGCAAACATCATTCAAGGGAAAGGGCTTTTCACAACAGACAAAAGAGTGGTTTGAGTATCCTTCTTTTGCCTTTCTCAAATAAAAATAACAAGGAAGAATTCTTTCTGCAATGAAAGGTGAACATTGGATGAGAAGTGATAATGCCCAATTAGTCCATCATATAAAGTATAAGTACTTGTACACAAGCTACAGAAATGAGGAAGATTTTAAAAATAAAAGAGTAAACTGAAGAGATTTATTTTCCTTTACAGATGAATATAAGAAAATACACCTCAAAGGAGCTGATGACCAGTCATAAAGAACGGAATGAAATACGTCTGAGGCTTCTACTGATGATGATAATAGACAGTTTCAATACAGTAATCAGGATGATACAAACATTTTGAGTGCGAGTGTAAATAGAAGTTAATTTATTGTTTCGGTCATATAAGATTCCTCGTATCAATGAGAGAGAGGCAATGTTATACTGTGTACCAATTAAATATCAGATTAAGCATTTTAGAGTTGACAACATAGTGGAGCTTAAATTTATTTGACAAGAATTCCAATCAGTAAAGCTGTTGAATATATACTGTAATTTCTCAACACAATATGTCCCAGCATGCTACACCTCATGATCAGATTCAGAAACTTTGGAACCATCACCACCTTAGATGTGTAGATTAATAAGCCAGAGAATGAAGAAAGAAGGAGGGGTAATCTGGCAACCGAAAGGCTTTCATATAAGCTTCCTTTGAATTTGGAGATCGTTTTCAAGTAGTATTTTTTCACAATTCATCATCATCTTGCACAGTTTCCACCCACTGGCCGGGTCTGTTTATTTTTTCACAATTAAAGTTTTCAAGTAGTATTTTTTCACAATTAAAGTAAAAGATATGTCTATATTCCACTGACTCAGAGATTTGTATTTGAATATTTAACCCTTTGGGGTCCAATTGATTTCCCGCCTGCATCCTGCACAGGTCCAATTTAACATTAGGCAAGTATGGGAAAAAATACTCACATAAGTAAAAAGCTGAATTTTTACATTAAAAATATGAACAGCAAATGTATCTATTATCAGTCAAGTTAACTACATTATCAGCGATATTTTTTCAAAGTATGGTACTTCCGGAAGCATTTGTTTCGGTGTAGTCCTGGGTTCCCTGGACAGGTCTCACAATAAAATTATGTCTCCTTTCTGCCACCTTTCACCTTCCTGTCAGAACAAACGGCACAGTCCTTGGTCATCTTGTCCTCACGAGCAGCTATGATGTGTAGCTTCCCGTTCAGTCGAAATTCTTCGTCACAGCTGCTCCGTCGGCCGCGTTTACGGGCATTTTTGTTCCTAACGTCCCCAACAAGCCCCATGATAACTTGGTCCCTGAAAGTCTTATGTTTCACTTAGGGCTTATTATCTGCCTTTCGCTGCAAATTATATAGGTGAAAACAGTTCAACAAAGCAACTTCTAACGCCCAGAAATACAATTTCCTCCACCACTTCAGGCTTTTCACTACAAAAACGGTCACCTTCATAAACTTTCCATTCGTCACATCCTACATCACCGCTTTCATCACTAACTTCCGCCTCAATTTCCTCCTCCTCTCTCTCTATATCATTCTCACATTCGGGAATACTAATGTCACTATCAGAATCCGTAAACAAATCATCATCATCATCAATATCGCCACTGTCACATAACTGTTCGTAAATATCATCGGCTCCATGCGGCTTGTGGATGCCATGTTGTTAACAAAAGTAAACACAGCTGTGGCAGTGAGTAACTTCTCCAAAGAAAATACAATTCAGCTTCAAGAAATTAAACAGCAGATGGCAGTAGGTACCAGAGAAAGGCCTAGGCTGTATACTGTGTAAAGCTCGACGCCATTTTTGATCCAGCATACGAAATATATAACCTTAAAGTTGTGTCTGACTAGATCCGACATAGGACCGGAACTGAAAATTAACGATGTCGGACTGAGTCCGACATTGGACCCCAAAGGGTTAAAGCATAAGTTTCGAAAAGTATTATTCTTCTTCTTCTTCTTATGTTGCAGTATCCGATCAATGAATGTTGGAGACCATCCTGGCAATCTGATATTTATCGTTCGTCGCACGAAATAGAGAGCATATATCCTGTTGGTACTAATTATGCATGTTACGCAACCAAGACAACCTTCTTCGGGCACGTCTGTGTGTACCTCATTTTTCCCCTTGCAGAAACTTTATACTTTTATAATTTTATACTTCTTGCGTTGTAAAATTTTATACTTCTTGCCATGCATGAAGTGCTCCAATTTCAGTTTCTTAATAGTCATCAGAACTTCTACCTGTGTATCCATACGATTCAAAACTATAGCATTTGTAATCCTATCTACCAATTAGTTAAAAGCATATGACTGTAGACATTTCAAAGGTCTATCTTACACGAATTTGTTTGTTCCACTTATCAATACTATTTTAATTAACTAGTACACATTTTGGCCTTCCTCAGGTAAAACATTTGGTATTGTTGGTTTTATACACAATATCAGTTTTTGACTCATTTCTTTTGAAATGTAAAAATATAATGTTGCTAAGGTTTTTTCTCTCTGATGAATGTCCTACCATTGAAATTAATACTTCAACAAATGCACTCTATAAACCTGCAACGATCAAAAGAACCTGGGCAAAGCTCACTTCCCCGCGCATTCACTCAGAGTGGATGTGCGACGTCACAGAGGAGCGGTGGAGGGAGTCACATGCTGTCTGACCGCCGTACCGAGCACACTGTGGAGATGCGCTGACAAGAGCTTCGTTGCCAATCCATTTTCGCGCTCTTATTGTTTTGTCAGTTTTATATAAGTTTTCTTTATTGTAATCCTATAATCCCTCGTCGTGTAGCGTTTACTTTATTGGTAAATGTGTTTATGTATATAGAGTTGTGTACAATGCTATTTGAGTTTCGTTATGGCTTCTACTTCGAAGTCTGGTAACAAATCTGGACGACCATTAAGGGGACAAGCTAGAGAAATAGTCTATAACGTCACTGCTCACCTACGAGAACAGAAAACTGTTCATAAACTCAATTATAATGTTGTGCCTTCAACAAGTGAAGCAACGGGTGTTTCAAAGTCACTCGTGAAGCGTATAATAACGGAAGGGAAGACTTCTATGGCCAAGGGTCGTCAGCAGTTTTCTACATCTGATGCAGAAGACGTAGGAGAGGCTTGTGTTCCAAACAGACCCGGCCAGTGGCTGGAAACTGTACAAGATGATGATGATGATGCATTATTTCGTGTTGTTGATATTATAGCTAGAGCCCTGCGTGGATAAACAAAACGTTATCCGCATCCGCATAACTTTTATCCAAATTCGCTGATATTCAATATTATTTTAAATTTATTAGATAAAGCATAAAGTGTTAAACCAACACATTTTGACATTTGAGGAGAAAGTCGTCCTGACAATTTGCTTCATTGCAAGGAACTCCAAGTTGGATGACACTTCTGGTTTCTTGACCTCCGCTTTAGAAAAAAAAAAAAAAAAAAAAACAAAACTGGCTATACTTTTTTGGCTACTTTTGCACTTGTGCCTCAGTAAGTTTAATGTGCCTGATTTGTGTCCTAAGTATGAATACACTTTTTTACAGGTAAAACATCCTACTATATGGTTCATCTTTTTGTTTCCATTGAAAACTTAACCAAATGTTTGCCATACCGTTGACTTGAGCTTTGTTTCACGCACTATGGAATATTCACCTTGTTTTATTTTAATAGATAGTTTTATCCATGTTGGTAAAATGATGTTCATACTCCCGGTTGCGGTAACATTCATTAATAAGTGAACTTCTCTTTACGCTTGGAGAAAGGGATTGACATTTGACCGGAAATTTCAAGTCAATCATCATCCATCTGCTTCTTGACCCATCCATATTTGCATAGTTGAACTCTCTCCGTTGTAATATCACAGTCAACGTGTTTCAGTGACAAGTTGGAAATAAATCTACAGATAGGGTCTACACATGGAACCAGATCTTCCAGGATAGCTTAGACAGCGAAGTAGCTGACTTGAGGAATGTTAATGATGTCACCACGATGAACTAATACGCTTATCGACAGCATTATATCTCGTACGTATAGTAATAATGGCAGTGAGATTGATGAGATGTCAAGACCATCTACTACAAACATACAACATACAACATATGTAGTTGAAAGCATATGAGTAAAATAATCTCCTCGTGTTTAAGTGCAATACGTGCCTGAATATTTCGTACGCAATAGGCTATAGGAGTATTAATCTCTTAAGCATGAAGCTGTAGGTTGGCTTATCAAATTAGTAATATTATCATAAGTTCCACATTGTATTCTAAAAACTATCCGCAAATTTACTCGAAACATTATCCGCAGCGTATCCGCTATCCGCACAGCCATGCAAACTATATCCGCGTGGCGAAAATTTTTGCGGATATCTGCATCCGCGCAAGGCTTTAATTATAGCCTCTGTGTGTGTGTACGCTTATTGGAACAGTACCGTATGAAATGAAAATCCACAGCCTGCTTCCAGTCTCCGACCAGGTCAGGAATGGAATGAATGAAGCCCCCATCTAGCGGCGAGGATATGAACTGTGCCGGCTGCCGAGGCCTGACGCACTCCTCTGGGGCAATGATTAAATGAATGACAGATGAAATGAAATGATAATGGAGAGTGTTGATGGAATGAAATCTTGACAGGGAAAACCGGAGTACCCGGAGAAAAACCTGTCTGCCTCAGTTTTGTCCAGCACAGATGTCACATGGAGTGACCGGGATTTGAACCACGGACCCAGCGGTGAGAGGCCGGCGTGCTGCCGCCTAAGCCACGGAGGCTTGGGAACAGTACCGTATATTTCTTTAAAACATAAAACTAGCGTCTTAAATACTGTATTTTCATTTGACTCCATGCTTAATACTTTCGGTTACTTAACATTTACTTTCGTTCTTTTAATATATATATATAATAATATATATGCCATGCTGTAACTATGTTACTTGATTGTCCCTAACACGAGCTCAGGCTCATTGGGACCTATGTAAATAAATAAATAAATAAATAAATAATTGCATTGCATTTGCAGCATTAATGAAGGAATAACCTCAATCGAACAGCTGGCTGCAGGTACTGGTACTTACAGTATGGTATGTGACGGCAGCTTGACAGCCAGCCGCGAACTCCTTGATCCCGTATTGTCGGGGAAGATCGGGACGTGCCGAAGTGAGCAGCGCGAACCGAACTAGCCGAGGGTTCTTTTGTTTGTTGTACCTTTTTAGTAGACATGGAAATTAACCTCAAGAAAAATATCAAGGGTGCAGCGTGATGCCAGATAGTGACATCATTACGAACAATCTGTAATGGTAATCTGAGGTGCTGTAATATTGCTCAGACTAATAACTAATACACCCTTAAATGTCAAACTGTATCAGGCACAGAAGGTACAACGCTCTTGAGTTTTAATATGGTAAATGATGTCATCATAATAATCTTCTACAGTTTCCAGCCCCTGACTGGGTTTGCTTGGAACATAAGCCTCTCCATCTTTTTCTATTGTTCCACCACCTTTCACTCCTCACTCTGTCCCACTCCTCTCCTCTTTTCTGCACTCCTTCCTTCACACCCACAATTCGACTATCTCTTGGTCTTCCTCTTAGAGTCTTGCCCTCCATACCCATCTCGTGCATCCTCCTTGGTATCCTGCCATCCTGCATTTCCCTAACATGTCCATGCCAACTCATTCTTGTCGTCTCTATGCTCTCTTGTAAGGGTTCCTCTTCCACAACTCCCACAATCTCTCATTTCTGATCTCTATGCATTCTTGTTATTCCAAATCAGCTTCTTTGAAATAATACATCATTTAAAAAATAAAAAACAAAGCTACTTCATTACCTGTACTGAGAAAGTGAGGGAAGAAATAGAATTCAAGCATAGAGTTTTGTTGGTACTTATTTAGGGGACACAGACAGACTGCTTGACCACTAGCCTGCACTTTGTGTGGGTGTGTGTAACTAATTATTTGGGTGTAGGTATAGGACAGGTGCTCTAAGACATAATAGTCGCAGTGGTCGGAAAAACCCTGAGAAAATTATGCTCAGGGCGGGCATCTGCTGAAAGTTACTGTTGTCCGAGATCAAACCACTCAATTTTGCCTGCTTGGTACGCATAAGCATGCTAAGGAGGCAAAATCAACGGTTTAAATCTTGTCACCTCGAAATTTAATTAGAGGATTTTTAAAAGTGTGATGGATAAAAAGAGAACACTTAATACATGACACATGAAAAAGCACTCCACATAGGTTACTGGGACTTCAAACGAGACTAGGATTGTAGGTTGTAATGGGTACAAGCACTTCACAAACTGAACAAAGGAGAAAAAAAAAAAAAGGCTGCCAAAAATTTTCAGACTGAATACCATACTTATGTATACCACAACACAGTTTTTCTTCAATTTTTTAGGTCTCAAAATAGGGGTAACAGGTAATATGCCAAAAATTTCAGGCACAACATTTTAAATAGCTATTTGTAAAACACAGCAATACCACAGTGTTATGAGAACAACTATCAAACTCACATTGGGAACAAATATTAAAACAAAAGGTATGTTCATTAAAACCTCACTACTGGCACCTTCCCCCCCCCCCCCCCCCCCCCCTCTACATTCTAAGGTTTCTATTTTTGTGATGCAGCAAATCTGACAAAACCTCACGGAGCTTGCAAAGAATTAGGCAAAACAAAAGCATATGAGCTGAATGACTGCAACAACCACATCATGCTTCAGTCCCATTTGCATTCATGAAAATTTACGTTGCATTAGCGCGTGGGGCATTCGCCAGTTTGTATGTATTCATATACTGTATATGCAAAATGTTTGCAAAAAAAAAAGATTTGCACCATAAGATACTGTAGTTTGAAGGTGCCTATAACCACAGCAACAGGCAATGGTTGAGAATATGCCTGTCATGAAGCTGTGATTTTCTTTGTGGCAAAACATTGAACTTCAATTTAATAATCAATATACAGCGTTTAGCTATACACACACACACACACACCATACAACTGGTCTGCTGCTTCACTTGCCTCTTATCCTTCATGGTCAGCCAACCAGCTTTGCATACTGTATACTGTTAGCATCTGACCCAATGTAACAATATTTAAGTTTGATCTGATGACTTTTGAATATATTTCGGTGACAGGATAATATAACATTTCTATTGTTTTCAAATAAGGATATAGACCCCTTTTAGTGATAGAAATAAATCTGAAATAGGAACCCAGTGAAATATAAATGTGATGAGATGATATATAAATTTAAGTGGTCCATTCTATTGGCATGTTATTGAAGCATACAAATAGAGTATGGTGGTGCGAACTCTATAACAGAAGATGATATAACAATGCTGGAGGTGGAATTAGCAGTACAGAAAATGAAGATGGGAAAAGCAACAGGGGTGGATGAAATCAGTGTAGAAATGATAAAGGCTGCTGGACCTGTTGGTATGCAATGGTTGTATCGACTGCTAAAGTGTGTGTGGAAACGGAAATGTGTACCAGAAGACTGGGAGAAAGGGCTAATAATACCAGTCTTTTAAGAAGGGGGACAAGAAGGCGTGTGATAACTATAGAGGGATCACCCTCTCATCACAGATAGTAAAAATACTGGAAAGGATATTAGAAAGAAGAATGAGAAGAAAGGTGGAAGGAGAGTTGCAAGAGGAACAGTATGGCTTCGGGAGTGGAAGATCCACAGTGGACCCAATCTTTAGCTTGAGGCAGATGATGGAAAAGAACTGGGAATATGGAGAGGATTTGATCATGACTTTCACAGATCTAGAAAAGGCATATGATAGTGTCTCCAGAGAGAAGGTATGGGAAACCATGGTTAAGAAGAGACTGGGAAGAGAAATGTTGGAAATGGTACAAGCAATGTACAACAACTGTGTTAGCAGGGTACTGACCAGTTGGAAAGACAGATTGGTTTAGGAACAAGACTGGACTAAGACAAGGGAGTGTGCTGTCACCTCTTGTTCATAATGGTGATGGATGAAATTGTAAAGGAAACAAAGGAAGCATATGGACATAAAGAAATGAAGTTACTGTTATTTGCAGATGATATTGTGGTCTGGGGAAGGAACACCGAAGAAGTGCAAAAACAACTAGATGCACTGAACGAAAATATTCAGAAGTACGGCCTGAAAATCAGTATAGAGAAAAGCAAGACCATGGTGATGACAAGAGGGGAAAGACAAGGAAAGGGCACTGTGAAAATTGGAAGTCAGAGTTTGGAAATTGTGGACAAGTTCAAATACCTAGGAAGTGAATTGATGCAAACTGGTAGGTTGGACATGGAGATTGGCAGGAGGGTACAGCAGAGCAATGCATTCTATCAAAGTGTAAGAAAACTTGTTTGGGATAAGGAAGTACCAAGGAAAAGCAAGGAGGTAATGTATAAAGTGTACTATGTTCCCATATTAACTTATGCAGCTGAGACTTGGACCCTGACAAGCAGGCAAGAGAGTAGAATCCAAGCCAGTGAAATGAAATTCCTACGAAGTATGATAGGAAAGACAAGGAAAGACAGAGTGAGGAATGAAGATGTTAGGAAGGAAGTTGGGATGGGAAAACTAAATGAGAGAATTGAGAAGAATAAACTAAGGTGGTTTGGACATGTAAAGAGGATGGAGGAAAATAGAATACCAAGACAGATGCTGGAGGCGAAGTGCAAGGGTAAGAGAGCAAGAGGAAGACTTAGAACAAGGTGGATTGATTCAGTGAAGAACAGCGTAAGAAAAAGAAATCTGGACTGGGACAAGATCGTGGAAGAAGAATGGTGGAAGGAAAGAGGAAAGTGGAGAAGTGCCATAAATACCCCGACCCGGCAGGAGCTGGATAAGGGGAAATGATGATGATGATGATGATGGTGCGGAGATTGTCATTTTAAGGGGTGGAAAATGAAAGTCACCTTAGTGGGATTAAACCTACAGATAGTTCAATTCGTAAGATGAATGAGTCTTTGAACCATTGCAGAAACAAGCTTGTGAATTAAATGGGCTTGTAAAAGGGGGCAATAAATTAATGTATATTTTGAGATAAAGGATGTGGTTCTTATTGTGCCAAGGGACTGTGCTTTTCTATACCTAATTCCCAGCTAATGATATATATAGGTGTGTACGATGTTTTTTCAAGGGTCTTCCTTGTATAAGAGTCCACTCCATTTAGCAGCTATTGTGGGTCTAGTCCTGACGGGGAGTTATTTAATATGTCAGCTCTACACAGCGGGTGTTCCAGTGAAAGGTGAGTAAAAGCTTCATGTTTAGTGCGACTTTTCCGTGAGCGTGTACTGACCTGCTGTAAACTTTATTTACCTAGGTAAGTCTGCTGCATTCACCCTATCCTGTTTCTCATATTACAAACATGGGCTCGATGTACTTTCCCTGACGTGGGTGCCATAGTATTATGTTGGATTTCCCGTTCTTGGTGTTAGAAATGAACACAGCTCTTCTAGCAATAACAATAATTTTTTTTAAACCTACGATTTTGAATATTTTGTGTTTTACTATTTAATATGCCTTACAAATGAAATTTGTGGAACATAACTAGTCTTAACAAAGTGGTACTTTGCTGTGGTCACAAAGCCATATTTAAGGCTCGTAATTACAAATTCCACGGCAAATGTTAAAAAGGAGAATTTACTGTACAAAGAATCTTTATCAAAGCTAGCACATAGGACTCCAAACCTTAATTGAGAATAGTCACTCCTACACAAAAATAAATATGTTTTCAGTTCTGACGACAGCATTATTGTTTTAATTACAGCTTTTGCAATCTGGACATGAGACTCCCAAGCTTAAGTCATGTAGATTATATAAATAATACATCCTAGACAGGGGCGCACCCAGACTTTTGGTTTGGAGGGGGCTTTCCTCAATAACATGATTTCAGCTATGGAAAGAGAATGTGTCCATTATTATTCTTGTATGTAAATATTGTTACGGCTGTGAGTTTGTTTCATCGCTCGCCGCATGAGTCACAACTGCCCCAGGGCTGGGCTGCTCTGCCTCAGTGTATTGCGTGCGCCTTACGCAACATGACTACTAGGACAAAGGGATGGTCCAGAATATTCGTGACTCAGCCAGTGAAGGAAACCTCGAGAAGCCGTGAACCCTGGATGGGTCTAGAAGCATTTATTGAGTCACCGGCCTGCTATATAAGAGCGACCTGTCAAGCAGTTGTGGTTGTGTTTTTCGAGCTAGTGCGAGAGTTTATCCTGAGCGACAGAAGTGTGGTGACTTGCGAAACCCCTAGTGAAGCCGATTCTCTTGACAGCGAGGGAGTGAGAAGCATACAGGGGACTGCCTGTGTTTTGAGCGAGTGTGATTTCACTGAGCGACAGACGTATTGTGGCGAAGTGCCGTACGAGTTACGAAATCCAGTGACATTGTTTCCCAGCTTGTGAACAGTGAAGCAGCGTGTAGCAAGTTATCTTAAGTAACTGTAGTTTGTGTACATGAGGAAGAGGTGCAGGTAGTTTCTGTCAAGGCCACCTGACTCATTAGGACGAATTAACTTCCGTGGTTTGTTGACAAGTGAAAGGGGGCAAGAGCTCTCCATAAGGAAGAGACTTGAGGAAACTGGAGTAAGGCTCTAATTGCTTGTATTTGCTGTTGAGTGGTGCACCTTTCTGGCCGCAATAAATTTAATTATTTCATTTAAAGGAACAATCTGTGTTGTGCTTCAACCCACCGTAGTCCAGTTAACAAAAGTGCCACTGGAGGGGGGGGGGGCACGTAACAACTGGTGTCAGAAGCGGGATTACGAACTCAAACACAAGCACAACACCTGACGGTCCTGGTTTCAAAACCCGAGCAGGTCATTTTTTTATTTTAATTTTCCTGTGAGTGCATGCCCTTTACAAGACAAACATCTAAAATGGAAGCGCAATTTGCAGCATTGCTTGAAAAGTTAAGTGGCATGGAAGCCAAGATGGAAGACGGCCAGAAGAAGATGGAGGACGGCCAGAAGAAGATGGAGGACGGCCAGAAGAAATTTGCCAAGGACCTGAAGGATGACCTGAAGAAGCTGGAAGACGGCCAGAAGAAGATGGAGGACGGCCAGAAGAAGTTAGCCGAGGACCTAACTGCCAAACTAGAAAACGGCCAGAAGAAGATGGAAGACGGTCAAAATAAGCTAGCGGAGGATCTGAGGAGGATAGAGGACGGCCAGAAGAAGATGGAAGACGGTCAGAATAAGTTGACACAGGACCTGAAGAAATTAGAACTGGGTCTGCGTGAGGAAGTCACAGCAGTAGAAAAGAAGTTCGACGCCTTACAAGTGGAAGTTGCCGAGCTGCGCCAACGCCCGCTGAAGGGGGTGGAGGAGAAATTCAACGCCTTACAAAAGGAAGTTGCCGAGCTGCGCCAACGCCCACTGACGGGGGTGGAAGAGAAATTCAACGCTCTACAAGAGGAAGTTGCCGAGCTGCGCCAACGCCCGCCCACCGTTACACCGGGAATATCAGGAACGGGATATAGCAGAGTGACGCCCCCTACCTTCGACGGAACGGTCCCGTGGAGCACCTACTTACGTCAGTTCGAGGCAGCCTGTTCAATAAACAACTGGAACAGCACGGAAAAGGCTACAGCTCTCATTGTAGCGCTGAGAGGGGACGCCCTTAACGTCCTTCAGGCCATCCCGACTGGATCCCAGGACTACGCTTCACTAATCGCCCATATGGTGTCCCGATATGGAGATAGCCATCTTCAGCAGACCTACCAGATGCAGCTCCGGACCCGGGTACAGAAGAACGCGGAAACCCTGCAGGAGTTCGGGATGGACATCGCACGCCACGTAAGGCTCGCCTATCCAACAGCGCCGGCCGACTTTCTGGAACAAATTGCGACGCAGACCTTCACCGACGGACTACGGGACTCGGACACTCAACAGGCGCTGCGACTCGCGCGCAATAAGACTGTGGCAGATGCGCTGAGCCACGCACTTGAGTTCGAGACGGCAAAACAGGCATCTAGAATGCGCGCGCGGGTGCGTCAGGTGGACATCGACGAACCACCCAAAGCCGACAAGACCAAGCCCCAGGTCGATGAACTGATGGAGGCGCTAGGCCGGTTCTTCAAGGGTTGCAGTACCACCAACAAAAACGTAGCCGAAGGACATCCGGAGAGGCGACCCGGAAGAGGACTACCGACCTGCTGGACCTGCCGTAAGAGAGGCCACCTGAGCAAGGACTGCGGTGATCAGCGCCGCCAAGGGTTTCCGTCGGGACAGTCAGTCGTAGGGAAACCGCGCGGCCCAGGAAAGCAAGTATCAGCCAGCCTTGGGGAGCAAAGGTTTGCTTGTGACAGTCGTCAAGCCCCGGCAGTCCAAGTTCGTGTGACTCAGTTAAGGAGGGATAATAGCAGTCTGATGGTCGACGGAGTCGTCAACGGAGAGAGCTGGCCTATGCTAATCGACACGGGAGCATCGAGGACCATCGTCAGTCCCACCGTGATCCCAAAGTGGAGAGTGCAACCCTCACAAAGGAACCTCCAACTAATAACCGTGACCGGAGAGACCGCACCGGTACATGGCGAAGCATCACTGGAGTTCGTCATTGGTCGACGGGCGATAAAGCATCCAGTGCTTGTGGCTGACGTATCAAATGAAGTGATCATCGGACTGGACTTCATGGACCAGAACAACATCATCTTGGATCTGAGTACCAACACGCTGCACTTCGGAGGTGAGGAACTTGCTTTGCAACCAGCACACGAGACCGTCACCCCACGACGAGTAAGGCTGAGAGAGGACGTCATCGTTCCCACCAGGACGGAGATCAGCGCCGCCGTAATTGTCGACGGAACTGCTGAGGGAGTGGCGGCTGTCATCGAGCCAAAATATGAGGACATCCAGACAAAAGGATTGTTAGTTGCCAAGACCCTCATCAACACGACGTCTCGGCCGTACGTCCGCCTGTCCAACCTGAACGACTACGACATTACGGTTCACCGGGACACCAACCTAGGAGTCTGCGAGCCTGTTACCTGGATTGCCCGCATCACAGATACGACGGACGGACACCTGCAGACGGACGGTTTGGAAGGTTTCTTTATGTTTATGTGATGCAATGTTTTTAAAGTGTTCCCAGGTTTTTAGGGGGGGCTTAAGCCCCCAAAGCCCCCCCCTGGGTGCGCCCCTGATCCTAGATATATTGCAAAGAGGTATGCTTTGCACTTTCAATGTCACAGGAAACTTCATGCACCAAGAGGAACCAAATTAATTTACCAACTTTTAAGGATGTATTTTGAGAAAACTAAGCTGAAAATAATAACCATCGTTTTAGGGCTATGGATACTGTATGTAAAGTTATGAGTTTAATGAGCAGCAGAATTGAAAGAAGAATTTGCAGTTCTGTAAGCACTGACAAATTCTTTGCCGAATAAAATGATACCCATTTGTAATTACCTAACTACAGATTTCCTGTCACCCCACATGAAAGTAACATATTGCAGCAAAGGGCCAAACTGCTGTCAACTCAGGTTCTATTTTGTAAGCTTGCAAATTTACAAATATATTTGAACTGCATTGCCAAAAATAAAGGTAAATCAACAATTTCCAAACTTGTGTGTACATGAAGATGATAAAAACTAAAAATGTCAATAGTTTGGGAATTTTAAGTGGAAACTGACCATTCAGTTCAGTGAGAAAATGTGACCATAGTTTAAGGAGTTTTCACATAGTGAACCAACAGAGCTCAAGGCCCTGTTTCAAGCAGGAAGTGCTGCAAAGGCTTTTGGCACAGTAGGGCCTGGACACCTCAACTTTAATACTTCTCCCTCATAGAAATGACCTTCTGCAAAGCCACTGGCACATACATGCATATGCAATGATGCCTTCTTGTGAACAAATATTCAAAACTCATTTACTTAAGTCATGATTCAATTCAAATAATTTTGAGGTAATTTACAAAATCCCATAGCATAGAACCACTAAGAATTCAATATGAAAGTATTTACTTCTTGGATTTTTTGTTATTGTGGAATATGTTTGTAAATCCTGTTAAATCCTAAATAGTTGCCCAGTCACATCTACAGAGGAATGCAGGTGCTACACAAGTATAATGGTGAATTACGCTCAAAACCTTTGGCCATTGTTAAAACAGTCAGGGTCTGTTAAAGATGCAAAGCAGAGCCTTTTTGCATCAAGTCTAGAACCTCATTACTTACTGAATCTTTTGAGATCATAACATGGCATAAAAGACTAATTTGTTCAATGTTAAAAAGAAATAGTAATAAGAAAAATATCAAAACATGAAGTATACATTCATTTTCAGAAACCATAACTGATGATGCTATGATCTCTCAGCCAGATTAATGAAAATAAACTGAAACACTGAGAAGCACACACATAATACACCAACATTCATGGCAATGACAGGGATAAATAAATTGATGGGGACAGTTCATGCTTAACACACTCTTGAATTCATGCCATGCGCCAACACACATGTGGAAAGAGGAATAGAGGATAGATCAACACTTGAGTCAGCAACAATCCTACTCCAATCTGCAACAGTCAAAGTTACTAATAAAAGCTGCTGCTGCGGCTACTGCTGCAGCAACCTCTTCTCGCTGCCTGAAATATAAAGAACTGTCATTTAAACTAACAAAAATTCCTTTGCAGAGTTAAGCATTGGAGTTTGGTAATCTGCACATATCACACAACTGAATATATTAGAACCAAACTGCTCAGTACTTATCTCTGCAGTGGATGAGAGACGAACTATAACTGCGGAACCTAGCCCACAGTTTCTTACCATGTCAGTTCCCAAGTCAATACACAGGATGGTAACAGTGCCCAATGGCAGAGGAATGTCGCACAGGATGAAAGCCAAGAATGGTGAAATCTCAGGAATGTTTGATGTCAGTGTGTACGCAATGGATTTCTTCAAGTTGTCAAAAATAAGACGTCCTTCTTCCACACCAGTTACAATAGAGGCAAAGTTGTCATCCAGCAGAATCATGTCAGCGGCTTGTTTAGATACATCAGAGCCAGCAATACCCATAGCAACACCTGAAAAATAATACAGTAATATGCTAATATGGAACAGCAGCTACAGTAGATCTACCACTGGCCAAAAAACAAAATTATTTCAGAACATGTCAAGGTAGACTAGAAACATTGTTCAGGATCACTTCTACCTTATAAGTTCACTAGCAGAAACTGACCCAAGTTACACATACCATGCCATTTCCGGTAACATATAAGCATAGTAGAGAGCCAAAAAATGTGTATGTTTTTGCCTCGTGTAACATAAGCCCGTCATATAAAAAATATTAAGAAAATAAGGAAAACCACATCGTAAAGACTAAGCTAAACAGAACCATACGAGGAAAGAACTTTTTTGTAGGTATATAGTTCTAAATACCGGGTGAGTTAGCCGTGGTCGTTACGGCATGGCTGCAGGCAGCCGCGCACATCTGGGAGGTGAGGAGGTTCGAATCCCCCCCGCCGGCAACCTTGAAGATGGTCTTCTGTGGTTTCCCATCTTCCTTCCAGGCAAATGCCAGGGTTGGTCTCTAACTATAGGCCACAGCTGCTACCTTCCAATTCCAACTTTCCTCCCCAGACAACACTCCACATGCGACGGTACTTGTAGCTCACCCCATGGGTGTCCGTCAAGAAGCAGCTACAAACTCTGGCGAGCCAAACATGTCCTCTGACACTCCTGGCACTAAAAGCCATACACTTAAAAGAAAGAAAAAACAAAAGCTATCCCTTTCTTTTTTATTGCTTGGTGCACTGAAATATTTTAAAGTGTGCTAAAATCTATTTCAATCTAATTCTTTACAGCTAAAAGTCAAATAATTTTGAGATAATGATTATATTAAGACAAGCAACTAATGATATTTTATTGACAATACTTCTTACTGGCATTTATTCAATACTGCCTGCATACAATAATTAGGCTCTTTTAAATGTTAATAAACTTATGAATCAATACATCTCCAAACTTTAGATTTGGAATTTTGTGCTACCAGTCAAGTCAAGGACACATAACTAATTGTATGAAGTAATTGTGAACTATTGGAATACCATCAATTTCTGTTCCTTCCTTTTTTGAAAAAATTGGAGCAATGCTCTCATATTCTTGAATAATACATCCAATGAAGAAAGACTTACCAATGTCAGCCTTTTTGAGGGCAGGAGAGTCATTCACACCATCTCCAGTTACAGCTACAATAGCACCCATGCGCTGGCAACCTTCCACAATAATGAGCTTCTGCTGCGGAGATGTTCTAGCAAATACAATCTCAGTGTGATATCTAAGAGAAAGAGAACATAGGCATTACACAACTAGAACAAAACAGTAACTAGCAGACAACTTGGTCAAGCACAGCAGTCATTATCATTGCCTCCAACCCAGCACAAAGGAAGTACGTGTACATAAAACATAGCATTGAAAGGGTTAAACAGAGGATATTTTGTCATAAAAGCATAATACTATAAATGTTGCCGCTTTTAAAGCAAAGCGCATAGAGGAAACAGCTGAGAACACGATATCTACTAAAACTTTCTCAACATAGAAAGAACACATTTGAGCATAGCATACCCAAGCTGAATAACATATCAACATACATTTTTTAATGACTTACAGGTCTGACTCTAAAACTGCAACTTTGATGATGAAGTCTCATTGAAACTTATCTTCCTCCAATTTTAATGATATATCTCGATTTTACCAAGGGAATTTTGTATCCTACCTTGAGAAAAACTCCAAGCAAGGTTTGGAAAGTTTTTATTTGTACTGAGGGAGTATAAATGAATCACTTATTTCGAAAAGGTAACTTGCACCTTTTGTCATATTGCACTTTTTCAACCTCACGCCTGTCATTCCCTTCCGGCACAGTTTTAGTTTAAAAAGGTGACATGAGGTCTCCTGTATGTACAAATTGAAGCGCGCATCCAGTCGTTTGGTTCGAAACCATCAAATATGTATTATAAGTTACCTTTTAAAACCAAACTCAGGGAAGAAGGTACCAAAGGATGAGAAAGTAACGTTCCAAGTGAACACCTAAAATTAATTCAGATATACAGCAGGGAATCCTGGTGAAGTTACAGAATTCTCTGTCATAGATGGAGTAGTTTCTGAAGATTTAACTCTATTACGTAAAGCAGGGTGTTTGCCAAATGCTGTGTCTTTTCCTGCATGCTCTAACAAAATACCGTATTTACTCGAATACGACCCGCCCCTGAATAAGACCCGCACCCTGATTTTGAAGAACAAAATTAAAAAAAAAAATTTTTTTGCTCAAAACTATTTACAATCTTTACTAAATAAACAAAATAGCATTTCTACAAAATAGTTTCCAACAGTTCTGAAGTCGTCCTAAAATAACACACAGAAACAATTAAAAATACAAATAAAAGACACAAACACTTCATTCATCGTCATCCGAAGTACCAACTTCGGAACTTTTTTCACCATCACTTTCCCACAAAATGTAGTCATCACTGCCATCCATAGCATTAGAAATACTACATTTCTTGAAGCTCTTTCGTATGAGATCTCCCGAGATACGATTCCATGCCGTCAAAATCCACGAACAGAGCAGCTGAACTTCCGGGCGCTGAATACGACCAGTTGGGGTCAGTGTGTGCTTATCGGCCGCCATCCACTCCGTATACAGCTGTTTCAAGGCTGCTTTGAACGGTCGGTTCACACAGACATCCAGTGGCTGTAGCATAGACGTCATCCCACCCGGGATGATTGCTAGGTCGGTTTTCCCATCCTTGAATTTCTTCACAGCGTCTGTTGTATGGCCGCGGTAACTGTCCAGAACAAGCAAGCTCTTTCGTCGTAACAAAGCACCAGGGCGACGTTGCCAGACACACTTTAACCAGTCTTCCACCAGTGAACTGTCCATCCAACCAGAGTCCTGAGTTCTAACGATAACACCAGCGGGTATATTTTTTGGAAGAGTCTTTCGCTTGAGAACAACGTACGGCGGGAGTTTGGTTCCGTCAGCGAGTATACACAACATTACCGTGCACAGTTGTTTCTCATTACCACCTGTTCTGATAGTCACACTTTTAGATCCCTTAACATTCACAGTACTGTCCAGTGGCATTTCAAAGTAGACTGGCGTCTGATCTGCATTACCAATTTGGGAAAGCAAATATGAATTTTCCTTCCGCAACTTAATTATGTGACGCTGAAAGGAAACTAACTTTTCTTCATAGGCACCAGGAAGACGCTGCGAAATTGAGGTACGCCTTCGTATGCTCAACCCATTTTTTTTATAAAAATTTTGAATCCATCCTCGGCTTGCTTTAAACCCTACCATAGAAAGTTCCTTCGCGATCTGTAATGCCTTTAATTGACACATTTCGGTCGACACCCCATTTCCCAATTCCCGCCTTTCTGTTACGTATTTATAAAGTTGTTTTTCAATTTCCGGAAACTGTACACTTAGTCCGCGGAAAGTTCTACGAGCACCACTACTTGTTAGCAACACGTTTTTTTTTCTTTCTCCAATCGCGAATACATGACTCGTCAATATCATATTTCCTACCGGCGGCACGATTTCCAATAATTTCAGCTTCCCTCACAACTTTCAGCTTCTCACTCACAGTAAACGACCGCAAACGCTTCATAGAACTCATGTTTACACTCTGAAAACGTGCGCGAGACTGTAAGACGCCGCCTGCTTACGGAAAAACAAAGTGATAGCCGGAAGAAGGTTAGCACCATCTAGCGGATACTCGCAACACCCGATATCGCGTATGACGGGCAATTTAAATCTTTAAAATCAGGATGACTCAAATAAGACCCGCACCCCAATTTTTCACGTCCGATTTTGTTTAAAAATGTGCGGGTGGTATTCGAGTATATACGGTACCTATTAATCAAAGAAGTTAGATGACCTGAAGAAACTGATCGACTACATACCTGAAGAGGCAAAACAATATTGGTCTCAATCCTAAAACATAACTATGATTACTGTTTAAAAGGGACCCCCTAGTGAACAAACATGTAAACAGCATATTCTCAAATCTCTTTGTCATTTGTTTATCCTTTGAAGGAAACGACTAAAAGAAATGTATTGGTTTAGTTTAAAAACATAACATGTACAGTGTGTTAATATTGTTTGTGTGTAACCATAGAGGTATATTATGGAGTGCAAAACTATCAGACCCCTTCATTAACAACTACACTGTCACATTATAACAATCGGACTATGAAGAGGGATGTATTTACTGGAATAAATAGTTTTCTCTACCTCCTGTAAAATTTGTTATCATATTATGTTAGCGAAATAAGTGATTCAAATATATTTTGCACTAAATTGAGATTTCAATGTATTTGGAGATGCTAATACCTTACCTTAGAATTTCATCAATCTGATCAGAGTTCAGGTCCCTGAGTTCAGTTCCATGTACAACAGCAGCTTTCGCCTCCCGTGGGTTCACTTCCGAAACAGGAATGTTCAGGCGTTGTGCAATGTCCTCCACAGTTTCATTACCTTAACACAAAATTAACGATTTTGGTTTTAATATTCCTATAAGCATTTGCATTTTTAAGATCTCCAGTATTATTAAAGACATACCATTTTTACAGCAATGTTTAAAGCATAATTCAGTACCAAATCATCTTAAAAGAAGTTTTTAAAATTAATTTTTAAATTATAACATATCAATTTTCAAATACAATGCTCTATAAATTGTGATAGTCTCTATATGGATGGCAAGCAGCTGAAGAAGATCCCAATTCGGGATCATAACAGGATCTGTTAAATAATTGTACATTATGCAACGAGCCTTTAATGGCTATAATTAAGACACGAGTATACGCTCGTTTTATAATTTCCATACCAGTGCCTTAATTACCATTATAGGAGAGTTGCATACGACTGTTTATGTTCGACGATAATTATAACTTAACTATATGTTTTAACAAAAAAAGAAGATTGTAGTTTTACGTGACCGTGAATCTTGTGATTATGAGCCACGGGACCTCCTTTTTACGTGGAATCCGAACCACAGGACATGGCATTTCACTTCGAAAATCTATGTTTTAACATAAATATTCATAAATATCTGTTGAGATTGTCACTAGAATTTTGTGATCGGGTGCTGCGCTGAGTATAGGATATATCTGATTTCCAAGCTCTCTGATCGACCGACGCATGCGCTCTGTGTGCTTCAATGCCATATGTGCAGATTGAGTGCCAGTATTCAGTAAAAATGTCACCGAATGCGTTTGAAAACAACGCGCTGTGTAGAAATTGGATTTGGAGATATTAAGGTTCAGTGCTATTTCTTGTCTCATATTCACCAGTTTATTTACGCGAACATATGGAAGGTGCACTTTCGGTAATTTATACAGACATGTTGGATTTTGAGTGCATGCGCGAAGGTATCCTTATCTAATTGGTCAAACAACTGTTTCTTGAGCTGTGATTGGTGGGAGAAACTGTTTCATAATGAAAAATAGTGTTATAATGACCATCATTATGATACAGTTTTCAGACCTATAACAGTCAGGGTCGAACATAAAGATATATTTTAACATTGTATTGACAAAAGCAGACAAATTATCAGTGTTATTTTTTGTGAATAAACTAAGTTAATAACGTTCACTGGAAAAAAGGCTTTAAAACAAATCCATAAGTTGGTCACTGGAAAGGAAAAGGAGAATAGTAACATGGACAAAGGACAGACAGATGCAGGCAGAGGAGATATAAAAGGACGAACTCGCGCGAAGGACATGGATAATCTCCACAGCCAGACACACTTATCTTAAAAAATGGGCATTCACACCATCAAACCAGTCAACAGCTCTTCAAGCTAAATCCCTCAACGAGTTCAATCAAACCTTGGAACTGACTGAAAAAATCCTTTATTCAAATTCTAACAGATTTGTATGTAACCCTCAAAATTAGATCCAACCCAGACTGATTTGAAAGTTTAAGTGCTTCTGATAAAAGTTTTTTTCTTGCTTCCAACAAAGCGAAAGCCAAGTTAATTCGTCCTACATGTACTCAATTGGGTTTAGAAAACTGTGATAAGGCGACATTCTTGACTGCTTTGTTATCTCAGATTCAATTACACCCCACATAAATCTTTAATGTGCTGCGGGTTGGATGGTAGATCTACTTAGCGCTCTTTGGATTGTAAGGGTCCTTTCCTGTCCATGAAGTCTTTAATATTGCCTTTAGTGCAAGCTTTATTTGGTAATTTTTCAACCTTAACTGAATGGTAAGGTGCACTGTCCATTGCAACATAGCATTCTCTCCAAGACAGGGAAGAATATTTACAAACTATTCTTCGAACACTTGTCCATTAATTTCCTAGTGATAGTCCCCTGCCGAGTTTTATTCAAACAATAAGAGCCCTCCTTCCACAAAATCTTTCTTGTTGCCTAAGTGGGCGATTATCAAACATTAACCTCTCCCTGAAGAAAATGAAAATCCACAGCCTGCTTCCAGTCTCCGACCGGGTCAGGAAAACCTCTCCCTGAAGGATTTGGATAATTCCTTCAGAGAACTGTATTTATTATACTGTATGCAGTAGAATTCCGGCTGTAACAAACACCAGTATAACGAAATTTTCAGATTAACGATTTTGTTTTGCTTTTGGTCCCTTCCCTTTTCCCTCTTTGTTGTGCATTAAAATATTTCATTTTAATGAATTTCGTAGTTTCAGTTAAACAAATTAAAATTGAGCTATTTTTTTTAACCAATTTGACCTCTCAAATTGAAACTAAAATTCATCCTGTTGACGATATGATAGTCATTTTTTCATATATGCACCGTACGCGATCGAGAAGGCAATCGCTTTTGTGTAACAAATATGCTTCACCCGTCATCCAATGTAAGACCGCACTATTAGCTGAGTAGGAGTGCCAAGTTTGCAATCCACCAATGAATGCTACGCTTTGTGTAATCAATTGGCTTCACCCGTCACACAATGGAAGACGTCACTATTGGCTGAGTAGGAGCGCCAACTTTGCAATCAACTAATGAATGCTAGGGTTTCATAGCTTTGCGTAACCAATAGGCTTCGCCCACCAACCAATGTAAGACGTCACACAATTGGCCGAGTAGGAGCGCGATGCTAGCAATCCACCAATGAACGCGACGGTTTCATAGCTTTACCTTGTTTCATCGCGTCATGCATTGCACATTTCTTCTTCGTAATTAATTCGCAAATCAACGTGTTTCTGTTAAGGTTATACCATTAAACTTACAAAGTTTGTGTGCATTTCGTTAAATAATTAAGTTCATATCATCGCAAATTGATAAGGAGAAGCGACAGCAGTTTTCGTGGAGAAAAAAACGTAAAAATCTTGCGGAAGTAGAGAAAGGCGGAAAGAAAGGAGAAGTAGCGAAGAAGTATGGCATTAGCTCGTCAACACTATCTACTTTTTTTTCAAACAGAAAAGTAAGAAATAGGAAAACATTGATGCTGATGTCCTAGGTTCACAGCGAAAAATGATAAGGACAGCCGACTACAAGGAGGTGCACCAAGCCGTCTATACGTGGTTTGTTGAAGTGCGGAGTAAAAACATTCCAATAAACGGCCTACTGTTATGTGAGCGTGCGCAATCTTGCGCACATTCGCTTGGGTCACCTGAGTTTATGTGTGGTGCTGGTTGGCTCCATAGGTACTGGGAGAGATATGGCATATCCCACAAAATTATAATGGTGCAGCTAATGATGCCCCGAAGGAAGTTGCGTCTTCATGGTGGCTGGAGACTTTAACGGATGCCTTGAAGGAATATTCGCCGGCGGACATTTATAAAGCAGACGAAACTGCGTTACTTTATAAATTAATGCCGAACAAAACCCTCAATTTCAAGGGAAATAAGTGTTTTGGGGGCAGACGTTCAGAAGAACGTATCACATCTCTTTTGTGTACAACTCCACAAGGACGGATAAACTGAAGCCTCTCATAATTGAGAAGTTTGGGAAGCCAAGGTGCTTCAAGGGAGTTCAACATCTGCCCTGTGAATACAGGCACAACTCTAAGGCATGGATGACATCTCTGTTTTTCAATGAGTGGTTGTTAGACTTGGAACGTCGGATGAAGGCCGAAAAGAGGAGAATTCTTCTGTTATTGGACAATCGCTCTTCTCATAATTGTGTGCCTCGCCATGTAAAAGTTTTATTTTTGCCTCCAAATACAACTTCAATTCTGCAGTCGCTGGAGGGTTTAATTCATGCAGTAAAGTGGCATTACCGAACTCGTGTGGTCCGTCGAATAATGTGCAACGTTGCCAGGAATAGAGACATTAAAATCAACACATTGGGAGCAATGCAGATGTTTAATGCTGCATGGAAATCCCTGAATGCAGACATCATCACGAACTGCTTTAGAAAAGCTGGAGTGGTTTCTACAGAAGGCGTCTCAGAAAGTGAAGTGTTGGATGATGTGGAAACCGAGGAGAATTTAAGTGTTTGTGTGCAACGTTGGTACGGACTACATCAATGTAGACAGTGATGTAATAGTCCACAAAGAAATCGCCAATGAGGAAATTGTGGAGGACATGATGAATGATAGAGATCCATGTGATGTGGAGGAAGCGGGAGACAACCCCCAAAATGATTGTGATCGACAGAGCTAGACTCTTCTGCAGGCAACGAACATAGCAAGTAACCTTCAAGATTTCTTGTGTTTCCAGTAATGTGCCAGAATGAGTTTTTAATTCATGTGCAGTGGTTGGTGACTACTTGTAACGAGCTGTTGTTTCTGGGTCTGTTCAGAAGAGAATCATAAGACTTTTTCAAAAAATTAGGTTCTGGAACAATGTGTAGACTTGCTGGTACAATGCAAAATTAGATTTTCTGAAAACTTCTGTTAAGTACTGATAATTACTTTGTGTATAGGCTAGGCATATTTAGATTTAATATTTTTCCTATCAAGAATGCATTTTGAGCTTTTTCTTTGTGTGCATAATGGCATTTTGAAGTTATATAGATCCTGCAAAGGATATAACTGGGCAGATGACCTCATAGTTCCGCCCCTTAAAACAACAATAACTCACGGATATAACACTAGGCAAGTTCTTAAGAATTGACTTATTTCAGTAAAACAAATTAAATTCAGAGGTCCCCAAAAATTTGTTATACTGGTATTTTACTGTTGTCACATTGCTCCACACTTTTTCAGAAACACATCCCGCAATTACCCAAGTCTCATCTCGATAATAAACTAGCCTTCCTTCCTCCAGAATCTTGCAATTTCATGGAAATATCTCTTTTGCTATGCAACAATTTCATGCCTTTCGATGAGCAGTGGCTGATGACTGTCACAATATAAACTTTCAAATGTCTGAAGTGTCGCGTGTGAGAAAGTCAGCAAGTATAGTCACTATTAACAGAGACTAGCATTATGTCTGTAAGCATTTCTTGAGAAAGAACTCTTACTTTTCTGCTAATCATATCTGTGAAAGAATCTTTACTTATTCAGCAACTGCACTTTATTATGTTTTATGGAGTGAAATAACTTTTCCAACACTTTCAAACTCCTTTCGTGCACGATACTCATCCTAGAAAAACCCATGGCCCCAGATTTACACTGCAAAACTTATAAAAAATATTCAACACACACTGACATTCTCCAGTTCTCAAAGGTATGCTTACCTCATGTTCCACATGAGAAAGGCCTAGCAGATCCTTGTTCAATTCAGGATGCACTTCGATACTAAAGTATGTAAATAGCACAAGGTAAATATACACTAACGCAGAAAGGACTATCGACTAAATTATGCTACCCCAAGGGGAAAGGGAAAAAAACAACCTTACTAATAAGAAACAAATTTACCAGCACGGAAACACTATGCAACACCAACAAACTAGCCACAAAATAAAGCCATGAACTAAATAAAAATAAACTACTAACAAAATAACATTGTCAAATTAAACAACAACGAAGTAACAATTAACAACAAACTAACTCAAAAGTGTGGAAAGCAGCTTAACACAATGGAGCAAAGAGCAGTAAAACTCGCCAATATGTGGGACTAGTGTTTGCGTGTGGTATTATAGTGGCCCGACGTCGCATCATCTGCTCTTCTCAGGGTTAGACGCCCCCCCCCCCCCCACATTGACAAGATGAAGCTTGCACAACCGCACATTAAAATGAAACCAAAGAAAAAGAATGAGAATAACCAAATTGCTGTACAGTTGCCGTATTGACATACTGATGTAGACAATAAGCTAATTTACAATTCATACACTGTTGGCAATTTTAAAACGGAAGTAATGTGTTCAGTGCCTGTAACAGCTCCTTTTATTTTCTGTTATGAGTTGCCTCAACTTAATTACGATGAACTGTTATTGTACACGCACAATACAATCAACAAGATGTAGAGATTTCATTTATTCATCCATTGAATCATATGCTGTACATTGTACAATGATATAGGACATGTCAATTTACAATTTATACTAGTACCAATTGAAAATCCACAGGGAATGGAATAAAGTCCCCCATCTAGCCGGCTGCCGAAGCCTGTCGCACTCTGCTGGGGCAATGATTCAATGAATGACAGATGAAATGAAATGATAGTGGAGAGTGTTGCTGGAATTAAATTTGTGGCAGGGAAAACCGGAGTACCCGGAGAAAAAAACTGTATGCCTCCGCTTTGTCCAGCACAAATCTCACATGGAGTGACCGGGATTTGAACCACGGACCCAACGATGAGAGGCTGGCATGCTGCCGCCTAAGCCACGGAGGCTCACTAATACCAATTAATAATAACCATTTATTATTATTTATTTAGCATATGGCTTTTAGTGCCAGGAGTGTCCGATGAGATGTTCGGCTCGCCAGAGGCTGTAGCTGCTTCAAGCGGACACCCATGGGGTCAGCTACAAGTTAAGTTCAATTTCAAGTAGTTCCAACTTTCGCTACCAGATGTCATTGGCATCTAGTGGTGAACGTTGGAACTTTAATAGAGCGTTTCAACGAAATATAACCTAGAAATTTAGCTTCACACAAGTTTAGTTAGTGGAAGGATCTTTTACATGCCATAATCTATGACATGCGACTGCCGGCTTTACTTTCCCAACGTAGGAAGGCATACTGAAGGATTTTAACGCTCTTAAAAAATCAGATGACTTCGGCCGGGTTTGAACCCGTGATCTTGGGCACAGCAGTTCAGCATGCTACCAATTACGCCACCGAAGCCGCTAATAATAACAATAATATATACACACAAAATTAACATTACACCATTAACATCTCTTCATATGAATAGGCTACTAATTATGAAACTACCGATACTCTAAAAACTCTTTAACCGAGTAGAACCAGTGCTCCAGCAAGAACTCTTTAGTCTTGCTTTTGAAGCTTGGGTAGTTTGCTGTGTATTTAATGCAATTTGGCAAACGATTATATAATGTTATAGCTGCATGAAATACACCATTTATACACAGCGTTGTGTTTGCAGCATGTACATGAAGATTATTCTTTTGTCTAGTCTGGCAGTTATGCATATTTGAATTCATCTCAAAGATATACTCATTTCCTAAGCTTTGCTTGACAAATAAGAGAAATTCGAAGATGTAAATACATGGCAAAGGTAAAAATTTTAAGTTGTTTAAACAGAGGCTTACATGTATGCAATCTAGTAGTTCCTTTCATCGTTCTAATTATCCTCTTCTGGATAATAAAGATTAGGTGGGCAGCAGATGAATTTCCCCAAATTACCGTATGATTCCATATTTGGACACGTGAAAAGAATGGGAGAAGAGAGAATACCACGGAAAATATTGGAAATGGAGTGGTAGAAAAAGAGACCTAGAGGAAGACCAAGGGATAGGTGAATAAAGGGGGTGAAGAAAAGTGTCGAGCGAAAAGAAGTTAATTGGACAACAGTGACATAAGGGAAATGGTGGAAGGACAGAAAACAATGGAGAGGCTTGAGCTCCAAGCAGACCCAACCTGCAGTTGGAAACTGCTCTAGTTGATGATGATGATGATTATTTCATAAGTGAATAGCAATAAGCAAAATAAATACTAAGAACAGTTCTCCAGCTATTAGATTGTCTTAATAGGTACTCTTAATGCATAACAACTTGAGCTTGGTTTCTTGGCAAGATTAGTGATATGAGGCGCCTAGAATCAAAACCCGCCAAATCCATATTTTATGAAAATTGAGATAAGCATTGTTTCATATAGCTTTTGCTGCGCTGAATTCATTAAAACTATTATTTTGTTACAAAGCCCGCTACATTCTACTGTAAAACGAAGTCAAAGTTGTGGCTTAGTTGCAATATCCGCCAAGTCCAACGACAGTTTCGCCATTTTTGGTCACAAAACCCGCCACATCCACATCAGCCAATAGGAGCATCTTACCTTCCATGATGCTTTGCGAAGTGTGTACTCTTTACCTACGTGCATTAGTCGGAGAATGTACCCCTGCCTGACGTGATTAGAATGGTTTATGTTGTACTTTCTGATAATTTGCTTTGGATAATTTTGACAAAGAACGAGAAGAACAATAACATTCTGGTCTGGGTGATGTTTTCCACAGAACTGACATTTGCGAACACAAACGTGTCACGAAACCTGATTTTGATATGACTCACGTAAAGCCAGAAGCCATAAACAGAGGGATTGTCCTTCAGGCACAAGAAGTGAAAGATGTTTCGAGACTGCTTTCGAAGCATTCTGGAGAAAGATGGAGGGAAAATGTAGAGCTGAATTTCTGAATAAAGCTTACGCAGTTTCTACAATCTCTTCGCAACTTTAAATGTATTAGGGCTCTTTGGTATCAAAACCTGCCAAATCCAAATCTTAGTAACAAACCCCGACAAATCCGAATTATTGCTTTATATTTTTCTACATACATTTTTAACTATATCGGGGATCAGCTTCGTACTTCCTCACTGTTTTAAAAAATAATTCATTCATTTTTTAGTGAAAAAAGTATTTCGTTTTGGGTATTGGTTCGTTTGTGACAGTTTTTGCCACTTTGTCGAAAAAGTGAAGGAATGGATTTGGCGGGTTTTGATTCTAGGCACCTCATATGAGAGTTCCAGTTTAGGTCATCCTGCAACCAAAGGCCTAAGAATTTAGTAGACGAGGCGTTACCATATTTAAGGTAATTTAAGATTTTAGGAGGGGATATTAATACTTTAATTCTGAGATGTGTGAAAATTAAGAGCCACTGTTTTACTAGTGCTGATTACACTCACCTTCTGAAATAATTCCAACAGACTTGGCAATAGCTTTGGCAGTGATAGGATGATCACCAGTAACCATAATAACCTTGATACCAGCAGATCGGCACTTGGCGACAGCATCAGGCACAGCGGCACGAGGAGGATCAATCATGGACATGAGGCCAACAAAACGAAGGCCAGACAGTGGGAAGTTGGGATCATCACAATCGAACTTGAAGCCAAGGGGAAACTTGTCAGATGGCAGCATGAAGTCACAGAAACCTGAAAATCAAAATGAAAGGGAGAATAGGAAAGGAACACATGTACACTATGCTTTTTGTACATACTGATAATAATGCAAAATAACCTAACAGTAAGTTAATTGGGCTCAATTGGTCTCCAATGAAAACAACCCTACTACCTCTAATGCTCTTTCACACCCCTAATCTTAATATCACATTTTTTTTTTCTTTTTCAAATATATTCTAGGACTCTCAACTTCTTTCTCCATTGTCGCTTAAATCATAGCCAGCACCTTTCCTTGGTACCCATTCTTTGCCAATATTTTGCTGTTTTATGTAGTCCCGCCAATTGATTAAGCTAGCTGAAGATAGCATAAAGAAAAAAGAAAAACCATTCATTAAAGAAATACAACCTTTAAGATGTACGGCAAATTTTTATATGTAACCAACCATTTTGCGAGCATACTGTAGATTGGAGAAGATTGTAGGGACTATCTGCCAGATAATCCTCCAGACCTTGAAAGCAGTTTAGTAATGACAAGAGAGGCAAGAACTCTCCTCGAGCATGAGTGCTATTTATGTTTAAACTGAAGTACTGCAAGGAGAAACCTGAATCAACCCAGTGGAGTTTTGTGGGAACCAAAATCAGTATTGGAAATTAATCCACACCCTCACTCATTTAACAGACCAATCACGTAGCAGAAGAATCAAAGCTTTCCGTTATGCAAACCATAAACCCTTCTCTCAGTAGGCTTTGAAAGGGAGAACACTGGCTGAAGTACTGTTGATCTTAGTGTAAGGGTTGGACAGCAAAAGAAATTGCGGCAATGTGTTGTTATGCAGGCAAGTTAGCGAGTTACAGGGTTAACTTTTTAACTCTATTTCAAAGCACTGGAAAAAGCCTTCATCTGAGGTAAACTGTTGGGAAGTTTTTTGTACTTAGGGTTTCTTTCCTCCCGAGTAGATGTTGGGTGTCATTAGAACATCTGCAATCAGAGGAATGTTTGGTACCTTGAAGAAACATCTTATTGCTTGTAACCAAGAAAAGTAAGAGAAACTTAAATCGTGTGGTTAACAAATTAGTAAGTACCTAAAATACACTCACCGGCATGAAAAGCGAAACAACGAATATCAGACAAAACTCAATATTTGACTGTTTCATACCTAGTATAAAATAAATGCTGTGACTTTGCAGCGATATGGATATTAGCTCATTTGAGAAGTTTCAGCGCAACAATTGATAAACATTGTTGATCGTGACATTCACGACAGTCTTAAGGGTTTATTGCTGTGAATTTTTGTATTACGTATTTTTGTGAACATTACGGTTTGTCTACAACATTCGTAAACAAATCACACAGTGCAACAGGCCGGAGGACAGTAAGATGAATTTCAGATTTCGACATTTTCAAATTCGTGTATGTGCACTGTTGCGATTGTCATGGCCATTAATCAGGGTTGATACGCTTTCAGGATTTCAAATTTCCCTGACTTTTCCCGGTTTTCCAGACCAAAATTTAAGAAATTCCCTGACCGCAGAATCGTTTATTTCCCTGACTTTTCCCGATTTTCCAGAGAAAAATATAGAAAATTCATTAACCACAGGGACGACATTTACCTCACTGTTCCTTAGGGTTTCCAAACCTAGCAAAAGTGCATTTACCTTTAGGAAACGTTCTTCTGTATGATCGAATAAGATTAAGTTAGAAAAACTGATTTTAGACTAATTATTTGTGCAAGGCTATTCTTGACGCGAGGAGAAATGTTGTAGTAGATGAAAATAATAGTGATAAAAAATATCTGAGCAATGGTTCATTATATAAACCGGACTTATATGTACTTCTCTGTATAAATTAACGCGTTTCTTTAAAAGTATAAAAACAAATTACAAAAAATAAATTAAAAAAAAACAGTTCTTTACTGTAATAAATAACGTTTGTTACGATAAGAACAGGAACACATTTTTACAATAAATGTTAATTTGCTAACATCAATTTAAAAAAAATAACTGAAGAAAGGAATCAATCACCAATTCTTACTTTCTAGTCAATCACAATAAAAGTAACTAGAAACTGTCAACAGATACATTTTATTCAAACATTAGATATTTAATATCAAATGAGTTTTTTCAGTTAATATGCCATCTTGTGTACAAGAAGTTATGATTACCAAGAAGTTGCTCTGATCTTGACCGCTTGGGGAGATTTCCTTTGTCCCCGCGGATGATCACAAAATATATGCGACGTTACGTGATCGTCACCGAATCATGTATTCGCAGTCAAGTACGGAGAAATATCGAGACGTCACACGATCGTAGCTGGTCTCAGCCGTTTGACGCGATTTGTAGTTTTCACGATCGAACCCGGAGAAAAATCGCGATTTACAAAATCTGTGTCACTTTTAGTCGTTGGACGAGATTTCTACTGTCCTTGAGGTCGGGTAAGGAAAATATAGTATTACCGTATTTGCTCGCGTATATCTCGCACTTTTTTCCCTGAAATTTCAACTAAAAAAATGGGGTGCGAGATATACGCGAGCCGAAAATACGAGTGAAATTTGTCGGTTCGAGATATACGCGGGGAATTTCCGTATTCCTCTTGTATTGTTTGGGCTTTGAAGATAAGGAAATCTGTGCTATACCACTCGCACCAACATGCTCGTATGTTTCGAAGATTGCGCAAGTAGGCCTACTGTTACATCGCAGAGAAACGCAGTTCAGTCTTCTCGAATCTCAATGATTTCGTCTTTACGTATTGCGTTGCTTCAGAGCTCGGCCGTATGCAAGCATGTAAAGCGGCGCCGCGTGGGTGTTAGCACGCTTCAGCCGCGCTCGGCTAAGTTCGAGCTCGCTCGGGCATGTAGCGAGGAATCGATATGGAAGATATCGATCGCATCGATCGCTACGCGTCTGCGCTCTAAATTCTGCCTTAAATCATCCTTAACGAGCTCATAACGTCTTTTTCATAGGTTCTTAATGTCGCATAACCATTACACACGAACTGATGCAAACTTGCGTAAACTGACGCTATACTGTAGTGCCGCTACGGACGTACAAACTCGGACAGACCTCGCGCAAGCATGCGATGCGGCGCCGGCGTGACTGTTAGCACGCTTTAGGCCTACATTGTGTCTTCAGCCGCGGTCGGGTAAGATCGAGCTCGCTCGTACATGTAGTGAGGAATCGATATGGAAGATGATCGATCGTATCCAATATAAATGCTGGAGTTCCTTTTCTGCCTTGAATCATCCTTAACGAGCTTATAACGTCTTTTTCAATGACGACTTGTGGCGCGCTAAATCGAACGTGTTTATACCTCAAGGTTATTATGGTCATTTATATGACTGCGTCAAAAATGAATGCGAGATATATGCGAGTACTTTTTTCCCCCTGAAATTTCAACTAAAAAAATGGGGTGCGAGATATACGCGAGCAAATACGGTATTACGCAATCGGCGCCGCTTGCTGTCCGTTTGACAAGAATCCAGTTGTGTATGTCATTGAATGCGGAGAAATATCGTAATCGCTGCCGCTCTCGGTCGTTTTACGAGATTCACGTTGTCCTCGCGGTTGGACACTGAGAACGCGATATTATGCAATCGGCACCGCATCCGGCCGTTCAACGATTGTCTGCCTATCTGTCCTGGTAGAATGGCGGAGGCTAGCTCAAGGTTGGGCATGGTTAAAATTCACGAGCAGTTATGGACATGTTGTATGGTCGGCGCCGTGATTCCCGCTGTCGCTATGCTGTGGTTGGAAGTTCACGATGGATCACGAGAAGAAATGAGTATCGCGATGCTACGTAGTCTGTTATTTTTAAGTGGGTTGATGCTTTTCCTCGCTCCCCGTACACTTTTAAGTACACGGTAATGGAAAAAGTGTCTAGTAGGGTTCAGTATGTTTCGTGATGGGTGCCCAACCACCTTTGACAGGATTCCCGCAGTCTTCGTGGACACAAGTTTGCGACCGAGCACGGGTTTTATGACTTACGCAACTGGCGTCGATCTCTGTCCGTTTGACGAGATTCCCGCAGACAAGTCGTGCGATCACCCGGCCGTCTTGAGGATGTGATTTTGGAAGATGAACATTCGAAGTAGCTATCGCATATTACGAATTATTCAGAGAGGATTGCATGAATAATACGACAAGAGGCACATTTTCCAACGAATTCAAAACATACAAGTTTTCGAGATAACCGGTTAGATTATATATCCAATGGAACCAAAGTTCGAAGGAAAAATAGACATATAACGAAGTTCAAATTAACCAAACCGGATGTCGCAAATTTAAGAGACTGATAGATTTTGAAAATATACCCTCGTCTATGTTCGGAGCATTTTTGCGATTTTCTCTCGAAACTGTCATTTTGCTAGATCGCAACAATAAATTATATCGCATTATTTCTGGACTTCAATTTGAGATATCCAAATTTATAGGTCAATATCAGAAATGAGAGGTTTCTGTCGAGTTTCGGAAATTACCGCAAATAAACGTCTCGCAAAAAGTCAGGTTTACGAATAATACGTCACAGAAAAACATTTCACACAAAATTAAACTCTCTTCTTGATGCCAAAAATATACGTTGAACCAACGCAGACAGTACACTGAAGGTATCCTCAGTACGCATTTCCTCGAGGTCGTGCACGGAGAAGCCTACACAATCGGTGCCGCTTGCGTGAAACTCTCATCACAATTTGTGAGCCTAGCGGTGCGGGTTTAAATGATTTAAACCGACCTCAGCGAATTTTCGTTACCTCCAACTATCCAGACATAAAAATTAGCTACTTTCGTTACTCGTTTGTAAAATTAGCTACTTTTTCGTTACCGGTAGACACCCTAGTATACCAACCAAAAATTACTTGTCAAACCTTAACAATTCTTTTTTTTTTTCTTCTTTTTTCTTTCTCTTTTTTTTTTTTTTTTTTTTACAAAATTCCCTGACTATTCCCGGTTTTCCCTGACTTTTCCCGGTTGCGTATCAACCCTGTTAATGTTTATCAATTATTGTGCTAATTAGGGTAATTAACTTATGATACATTGCCATATTGTTGTAATGCCATAGTATTTGATTAATAATGTCATCACGCCAGGAGATGGCAGTTCAACACGCGGAGACTCGAAAGGGGGTCTTGCAATACGCATGCGTGGCCCGCCTATTCCAAACATAAATATATCGACTGGCAGTCAGTTGCTGCTATTTCCTGCATGATAATTTGTTATCGGGCTTCACATGTGTGTGTATTGTTACCTTCCTTCCTACTGTCTATACAGTATTCTTTCAAGCCTTTGAGTTTACTTTCAACAGTGTGGCAGTATCAGGTACAGTAATGGAAACAGTGACCAACTTAATGTTTTTGGAATGCGAGATACGCAGTGAGCGGGAAGACAACTGCAGTTCAAACCTGATTGCCATCTCCTGGCGAGATATCAGTACAAGGTTTGAAACGTCCAACATTGAGTTTAGTCTGAAATTCATAGTTTTTCGCTTTCTTTGCCGGTGAGTGTACATATTTTCATTAATAATGAGTGATATTACTTTCCGTTTTCACTTTTTATAAATTCCTCTTCTAATTATATCACTGCCTTTTTACAGTATTTTAAGAACCTTTTGCCTGTCTAATTTAATCAAAATAAATGAACTTTCAGGCTCCAATTATTATAGTTTAATATTAGCCACCAATTTTTTAAGTTGCAAAATTTAACAGCAAGAAATTGCTAAACTGGGAACGCTGATACCAAGTTTATGGCAAGAGTAGGAATCACGTTATTGACATGTATTTGATGACGGAAAGGAAAATTCAGGCTCAATTAAAAGGCATAGTAATAATGAAATGAGAAATGGATAAAGTGGTGGTAGTTTGCATATGAGGAAGTTTTATATTAATTACATTTTGATTTTGAGATTTAAATGTACAAAAAGATGCTAATTGTCAGAGTGCACCCAATTTAACATGTATTTTTAAATTGTAAATCAACTAAAACAAACATTTCTGGGTCTGCCATGTAAGTTTCTACTTTAAATGTCCTGTTAAGATGCCCTAAACCTCTTGTGCATGTTTTTCCTTCTCCCTCTGCTTACATCTGCCTGCATTTGTGTTTGTCCATGTATTCATCCTCCTTTACTTGTCCATTGATTGAATCTATGTTTACCTTGTAGTTTTTTTCTATGTGAAGGTCCTACAGGAACCCTGAAAAGTGAGGGGTTAACAGGGCTCTGGTGAAGCTATGATAGGCACAGCAAGCCAGTAGCATATATTGCACCATGTAAGACTATTACTGAACAAAAATAAATATTTCTTTAGATATGTTTGTGTTGTGAGAGAGATGGATGGACGTTATGCGCATGGAAATATTGGACAAGATGCGGAAATACCGTTATTTGCTCGCATATATCTCGCCCCCGCGTATATCTCGCACCCCATTTTTTAATTTGAAATTTCAGGGGAAAAGAAGTACTCGCATATATCTCGCGTTCATTACCGACGCCATCATATAAATGACCGTAATAACCTTGAGGTAGAAACACGTTCGATTTAGCGCGCCACAACAGTCGTCATTGTCCAGGAACTTACCCGAAGCGTTACTAACAGGAAGAGCGAGCAACAACGAGTTGATCCGAACTTCGATACGAGCCGATTAGGGATCGAGGCGCCGCGTGCAAGCATACGCCGCAGCATGAGTGTTAGTATGCTGTACATAGTTAGTCTTCGGCCGCGGATGGCTAAATTCGCCGCCTTCAGACACGTTCGAATTAGCGATTAGCGCGCCACGTAAGTTGCGCAAGTAGGCCTACTGATACATTGCAGAGAAACTCAGTTCAGTCCTCGAATCTCAATGATTTAGTCTTTACGCATTGCGTCGCATCAGAGCTCGGCCGCGTGCAAGCATACGGCACAGCGTGAGTGTTAGCACGCTGTACATCGTTCGCCGAGTCTTCGGCCGCGGCTGGCTAAATCCACCGCCTTGAGACACGTTCGAATTAGCGATTAGCGCGCCACATCAATTGCGTAAGTAGGCCTACTGTTACATCGCAGAGAAACGCAGTTCAGTCTACTCGAATCTCAATGATTTCGTCTTTACGCATTGCGTCGCATCAGAGTTCGGCCGCGTGAATGTTAGCACGCTGTACATCGTTCGCCGCGTCTTCGGCCGCAGTTGGCTAAATTCGCCACTTGAGACACGTTCGAATTAGCGATTAGCGCGCCACAACAGTTCCTTAAGTAGGCCTACTGTTACATCGCAGAGAAACGCAGTTCAGTCTTCTCGAGTCTCGATGATTTAGTCTTTACGCATTGCTTCACATCAGAGCTCGGCCGCGTGCAAGCATACGGCGCAGCGTGAGTGTTAGCACGCTGTACATCGTTCGCTGCGTCTTCGGCCGCGGTTGGCTAAATTCACCGCCTTGAGACACGTTCGAATTAGCGGGCCACAACAGTTGCGCAAGCAGGCCTACTGTTACATCGCAAATTTTGTGTTTTTTCCCCGCGTATATCTCGCACCGAAAATTTTCACACATATTTTCGGTCAAAAAAAGTGCGAGATATACACTAGCAAATACGGTATACCCCAAACCTCGACGATTTCTGGCTGTGCCACTGCACTTGGAGAGATATTCAAATTACTGATATATTTTTAGGCTAATACCATTAAATATCTTCACATGATCAGTTTCACACACATGTCACATGGATGAAGTGTAAAATATTTCGTAACTCAAGGGAGTCAACAACTGCACACCTTGGCAATATATTGTCCACTTACCAAGCACTCTTTCTCCAAGACCACCCAACTCCAGGTAAGCATTATTGAAGGCTTCCTTCATTTCTTCATCCAGTACCTTCTCCTTGCCACCAATGAAGATTGATGAGCAGCGGTCCAATATCCTCTCAGGAGCACCCTTCATCACCATGAGGTGGCGAGGATCATTAGGATCTTCTGTTTCGTGGATCGATACTTGGTATTTGTTTGTGGAATTGAAAGGAATTTCCATAACCTTCTTGTTACGCTTACGGATAGACAAAACATCTCCCAAAGCCAGTTCCATACATTTCAGAAGAGCAGCTTCTGATGCATCACCATTCACTTCCCTGAAAATAAATAACACATTAATATTAACAAAATACTTTTCCGATAACTCAACAAGAATGATTCACAGAAATTCACAATTTTTGGAAGGGAATTTAAACTATACAACACAAAACTTACTTCTTCAGAATTGGAACACCATCCTGGCCACCCTTGAACTCAGCTCGGTTACACAATGTAGCAATACGAGCGAGAGCCTTAAATCCTGGACTGGTCCTATCGTATTGAACACCTGAAATCAATTGGTATTTGGTATTACGATTCAACCAAGCAGGAAAAAAACTGTTTCCAACCAATACACAGTGTAAACTTTTAATACAATTTTTAACCTTTCAATTTCTAAGTATTAATATATTTGGAAAGCACATAATGTGTACAATATAAAGTTTTACACTGATATCGCTAATACATTTACACATCCTTCCAAACTTTCACAGTACGGTTATCTTATAGGGATACAACTCGCTTCTGACACAATATTACATGATCATCATCATCATCATCTTGTACAGTTTCCAGCTCCAGGCTGGGTCTGTTTGGAACATAAGCCTCGCCACTTAGTCCTTTCTTCCCACCACCTCTCCATTGAACTCTGGTCCAGTCCTCGCCTCTCTTCTTAACACATTCCTCCACTCCTTTCAGCCATCTATCTCTTGGTCTTCCCCTTGGTCATTTCTTCCGCATCTGCATCTCCTGTAACCTCTTGAGAATCTTCCTCTCTTCCATTCTCCTTAAGCGTCCATCCTCTCTTCCATTCTCTTTAAGCGTCCATACCATCTGAGTCTTGATGTTTCAATCCTACCTTGCAAGGGCTCCTCTTTCACTATTTCCCTGACCTTTTCATTCCTCACCCTGTCTCTTATTTTTACTCCGATCCTACTTCGCAGGAACTTCATTTCACTTGCCTGTATTCTGCTTATGTCTCTTTTCTTCATTATCCACGTTTCTGATGCATAGGTCAGTATCGGGATATAGTAGCTTCTGTATAACACTTCTTTGCTTTTTTGTGGGACATCGTTATTCCACACTAAGCTCCTAATGCTTCTGCCTGCTGCCACGTTCCGTAATCTCTTTGTCATTTCTCCCATTTTCCTCCAATATACTTCCCAAGTACTTGAGACTTTTCACCTTCTTCAGCTGTCCACCTCTAATATGACATGATAGCGGTCACATCGTTTAGTATTTCCATATGAATCAACACCCCTGTGCTAAGGTATTTTCACACATTCTACATCAAGGCCATAAATTTAACATATTCTCCCTTCTCCTATTGGTCCATATATTAGATTGAGTTACATTTTACACACATTTACTCAAATAAGTTTCCTCCAGGGGCTTTCCAAGAGAATAACTTTAGGGGGGATAGTGAATCAGGATGTAGGTATAGGTAGGGACCTGAAAATTTAACATCTATTTTGGGAAAATTAGCATCTATTTTTTTCTGGATTCTTATCGACTATATGACTTTATTGCTGACACTTTATTTTGTTTAAATACACATTAATACCCTAATTACACTTTAGATACAATTTAATGTTCAAATGAAAGCTTCCGTCATTTGGCACCCTGTAGTCTTTCAATAACAGAGGTTTGTTTGGGTTCAGAAACTGTTGCGCATTCTCGTCGCTTTGCAACATGTTTTACCGATGTAATATATTTCTGAATATTGTCCTTCTCCCACCCAACACATCAGTTACAATATTTGCAAAATACTGTTACAGCGTCGGAACAATAAAAGCCATGATTAGTGTACTGCTGTGCTCTTTCATGAGCAGTTACAGCAGTACGTTCCTTTTCTAGAAAAATACTTTGAACCTTGAAGTGCTTGAAGGTTACAAAAAGAATAAGGTTACTATTCAAGCTGCAAAATTTTCTGTTTAGCGAAGTCCACGTGTTCGACAAACCACCACAGGGTATCGAGCGATGGCCTTTTTTCAAATTCCCGTATAATTCCTGTATTTCCCATACGAAAATCCCGTATATTTTAGAACTCTGTAAGACTAGAGTTCGCATACCGAAAGGCTGAAAAATGAATCTTAAAGCGCGAATCAAGATTTTCTGTCGTAAGTGTAACTGCCCACGGGTGATGGCGAGATTTAGGCCTAATCCGTAGCGTAAGCAAAGCACGCGCGCGCGAGTGAACTCTCTCGCAGATGGGATGAGATGCTGCGAACACAAATAAAATACCGTTTACCTGAGGAGAGCTGATATAAATGACTGTTTTATTGAGGAGGGTTGAAAAAGTAGCGAATAGGAGTGTCACATTATAAATTTTTACGGGAAGTGACTGAATCGTATGGTACCGTAACCGTATAGAGCTTCCACGAGTTAAAATGGCACCGTAACACTAACAAATAACAAAATGGCACCGAAGCTTATGCATAGCGAACTTCCGGTCCGCGAATCTCCATTTGATTTTCATTGGCAGTGAATCGTTCGTTCGTGATTATCTTCTTTATTATTTCGAATAGTGGTTTTGTTTTTATGCGTTCAACTTATGAAATAAGAACTAGAGGGTCGGCCTTTCATGAATATTCCAAAGACAAGTGTCTCCTAAAAGAGTAATTAGTAAATCTTCGCATCAGAAACGACCATAACAAACAGCTTGCCTACAAAGTGTGCGATTTGCACTTTCAAACGGCAATGGTCTACCATATCTTGGAATACAATAATAAAGTTGGTGCAAATTAAATATGTTATATGTGAGAATATTATTATAATTTGCTATCCGGTCGTTATATTAGTATATTATGCATTAACGTGACCCGTTTAAATGCTAAATTGTGACGGAAGCTACGAGTTATAGGCTATTCGCCGTACCGGTAGGCCTAATATTTACTAACAACGCATCGTTTCTTCTTTAATATTTATTTAATCATTATAATTATAATAGCCTATCAACACTTATTTAACCAATAATCATTTTATAATTCTATACGTATTCCAGGTATTGCAAGAAAGCAATATTTGATAGCACATGCGGTTCCAACTTAAAATCCAACCGTGCCTAGTTTTCAGTAGTTAATAAACTAAACAACTGGCGACAATTTTTTTTTAAATGCTCATTTACATCTTCACCCTAGTCTACATACAGTACCATACGGCAATCACTGAAAGGGTAGGGGGGTTATGACCTCAATTTCACAGACGAACGAACCTCATTTTGCATGAATTATGGAACCCGAATCCTAATGGAGGTATGGATTGTCTGCATTTAGAAATATGTTAGTCAATAATTTAAAACAAGATGCCAGAAAACTAAATACAAAAGGCTGCGTGCCTACTACGGTGTTAAGTTGCTACGTGAAAAAAATACACTTCGCCAAGATTGTTAAATACAATCATTAAAGATACGAGAAAATAGCATTTTGAAATTGATTTTGTAGCACTTTCATTTTGAATTAAAAAATTAGCATTTTGTAGCATTTAAAAGTTCGTCACAGGTACAATAAACAGGTTCAAAATAATATGCACGGACACTAATTCAAACATGTGCAGGATTGGAAATGTGGGCGTTTCTGATAAATGGCATAAGCATTTAATATAAGTCTCCTGTTGTGTGTGTGGTTTTTATTTTTACTAAGGGAGTGTTAGAAGTATTAAAATCCTAATATCAGTATTACAGAAATGTAGAAACTTGACATCATACATTTTTCAGAAATGTGAGATCTCTGAAAATAAAGGCATCAGCCTGGCTAATTGGCAAGATTGAGTTCAAGTGCTGTCGGTTGGTTGTATGACGTGAGACTAAGGTACCTAAGCTATGCTCAAAAGATCCAAAGGTCATGTTCTCATTATGCAATCAACAATATCAGGTGTTGTGCAGCAACTCAAATATTGAGGGCCGGCAGAGAGTTGTATTAGTTCACTGGTACCAAGGTGCCAATTATTAGAATAAAGCGAGCTGTGGTCAGGCGACAATGCTTGTCTTATGAAGTTTACTGTGTGGCAGGTGGAATGACGACAATACCAGGCTGTCCTGGACTCGATGGACGAATTGGTTCAAATTCTGAGGATGTCTATGAAATCCTTTTGTGTGGTTTTCCTACTAACTCCTTGCCAAGTTCCATTCATTTCTTTTAATAACTTATCTTCTGAGGTAGGATTCAAGAAGTGCCATTTGACCATTAAACCACCGGCAAATAGAAATTCAATGCCCCTCATTGAAAAGGAAGTAATAATGTGAATCATACATTTACATAACTTTGTGTAAATATCACACAATGGATAATTAACTAAATAATAAAATGTATGTTTACTCCCTCATTATTTCCTGACCACACTGCGACTCTTGACTGACAATCTGTAAAACAGTATCCGAATTCACGGAGAAATCGTCGGACGACATGTAACAACCTATAACTCACACATGGTAGAGAATACTTTCATCATATTATAAAACATTTCCCAAAGCAAAGAGAACACTTAACAAAAATTGTCTATTCATATAACGATACATACTTGAGAGTTTTCATTTTCATTTCAAATACAAGAAATGAGGGCCGGCGAGATATAAACCTATATAAGCATAACCTTATTGCTCTAATTTTTAAAAAGAATCGGCACAAACGATTGGAATATTCCTTTTATTAGCACAACCAACTGAAACTACGAAATAATTTCTCCAAAATCATCGTTTTACTGGCGATAAACAGCACCATTTTCAAATTAATTTTTACCGCAATCGATTGTTTTCACGACAATTGATGTTCGTACATATTATTCAATTCAATAAATACGACAAAGAGGGCAAACACTCTACAGCTAATGAATATAAAAACACTCACCATGCAATGATTATCATTTAACATGAAACTAGAGTCTGAATGGAGGTCGTTCACAGCTTACTACAGTAGTCGACAGATAACACCATGCACACTCGCTGCATCACGACTCTACGGTTAATATTAGCTTTAGTGGTAACACAAAAGTAAAGTTAAGGTAAAGACATATTTAGCACTGAGCACTCAAACAAGCCGCTCTGTGGCGATATTATTGCCATGGTTTTATATTGTCCAGTTGTAGGCTATTGAATGACAGACGGTATTTTGAACACTATGATGGGAAACAATAGCCTGTGCTCTATTATCGATTGACGCAAGCGAACCGACACCAATAAATAAATTAATTATCCTCAGTCACTTGGCAAGGGTGGCTTTGACACCCTCCATCCCTCCACTGTCCCTATCATCATCACCACCACCATCATTGTCTTCGTCAGAGCTTGATGAATTGCCAAGGTTAATAATCAATCCATCCACCGCGATATCCTGACCGCCTTCAGTATTTCTTTCTGTACATGCTGTACGGTATGTGTCCAGTCCTCGGGTCGAACTTTGGCGAAGTAAAAGTAACGAAACAATGACAATGAAAGGAAATCCAACAAAGACACTGGTTAACAAGCGACTGAAACAATGCCTGCCCATACGAGAAGAATTCTGTCACTTATGTGGTGAATTTTGTAGCCACATGTTGGTGACTGCTGTTAGATAGTAAAATGTCGAGAGCTGTGTGACATTGTTGGTAGTTTGTGGAATTTATGCATGTGTGACGCATTTGCACGAGTGCACGGACTTTAAAACAATTTGGTATGTGGATCTCCCCTGCGAAAGAAGACCATGGAAAGGCTATAAGCAGTAAAATCCCACATGCGACACGTCGCGAATACTTTTTAATTTAGATTTATTTTATCAAAGTAGATAATAGAAAATAAAATAATGCAAAATGAAATTAAATAAGTCACTTTGACAAATACAAGATTGTTACTAGGAACTTCAGTTATACACAGCACAAAATTAAGTTCTTCTGACAGTACTAATTTCTGAATAGGAACTGTAGGCTAGTCATACACAAAATAAAATAAGTTACTTTGTTCATACTAGATTGTGGTTAGGAACTTTAGTCACACAAAATAAGATCAAACCAACAATATTCAAGGATTTATTAATTTAAAGCTTCACTAGGGAACTCATCTCCTTTTCAATTTTCTCTGCTTCAGAACGGGCGTCGTTCAATATCTTCTTTTTCTTTTTTTCCAACTCCTGGAGATCTTTCGTGGCTTTTCTTTCGACTGCCACCTTAGCCATCGCTTCGCACCTGTTTTGCTTCCTTGAACACGGCATAGTAGTTTCGTGCAGTTGTAACGTGTTTTTCGAGGGGTTTTATGCAACTGGCATAAGTCAGTAGGAAGCCATTCTATATTTATTTACGCGGCAAATTGTTCAGCCAAGAGAATTTTTCATGGTAATTTATTATTATTATTAATTTATTATAATTATTATTAAGGTATTTTCGGAGCATTTTATAAAAATTATTAGCATTCAGATAGGTTTTCTATGTCTTAGAAAACGCTATCCAGCAAATTATTACGAACGACGATATCATAGAAAATTATCTGATTACGGAATTTTACGGAGTTTTCGTCAGTTAGGGTATATCGAGAGACGTGTCTCACTGGGATTTCAAGTACACGCTTAATCTTGTCGAGAAGCATGACGCAATCTTGGGTCGCAAGGTCTAGAAAAGGCGAATTGTTGGAACGGAAAACGACTTCTCCCTCTCGCGCGCCGAGTGTAAAGAAACCAGAGGAGGGGAACTAGCGGTGGGTCAACCAATCAGTGAGGACCACGCAAGCTGAAGCCGGCTGAAGAGTGGGGGAGCCAACAGGTGCATATATCGTTCGACGCGCCGTGAAACGGGGACTATCTGTGTAGAACTTGCGGAGTACGGTTGCAAGTGCGTGTCGCTCCGATGTTCAGTGGAGTTGAAGACTAACTTTTGCAAAACTTAACCAGTGCGGTTGTACGAGTGTTTGGGTCCGAGGTACGGACCATAGCATTATCTAAGCTACCAGAATATCATCAAATTCCGACGGAGATGACGACGTCCAGGAGACTGTGGGAAGCTCACAGCATCAGCAAGTACGAGGGAAATGCCTTGGCAATTTCCAATGGTAAGCGCAAATGACGCAGAAATACGCAATCTCTCATTTTTCTTTGTTTTACATTTCATATTTCAGTAACTTCATAGCTTGGAAATAAGAGTAAAATCAATTTATCAGACTCCGTTTTCACGTAATTTTCTATCGGTAATATTCAAATCACAACGCTCCAATTTAAATTTTGTACTTATTATTATTATTAATTTTGCTATACTGGTTTTATATAATAAATTCATTTCTTTTACAATGCAATCTTTGCTTTCAGTAGGTAGCATTAGATATAGACCAATTCCTTCTCCTGATACAATTGTTTGTTGGGTTAATGATCAAATCATACCACGATCTGAGTGAATAGTGTCTTGAAGGTGTTCTGCCAGAGCTAGACGTTGTTAAATACAAATTTAGATTTCAACATTGCATTGAGGTCTTGGCGCCCATTAAAACAACATAGCTTAGGCAAAGGTAAACAGTTACATTTATCACCCAACAGTGTGGGCTAGCCAAACTGCTACATTTCGCTACCAACATGGGGCATTAAAAAACGCTACACAGTATGGATTCTTCCTCACGGTTATCTTTTCTACTCCACCAGCTGCCATCACAGCGTCCTGATCAGTAAGCATTCCAATCAGACTTGCTTCTTTGTGATTGACGATCATGCACTCCTTGTTCAGGGGGAACCCTCTGTCTATAGAGTGTCTCAACCTTAAAAGACAGTATGGAGTTAAATGTAGTATTTGCCTCTCACTCGCACTCCTATGTCCTGCAATTAGCTTCGTCCTCTTCTACCCCGGCGATGTTGCCATTTCCCAATAATTGAAAGTGACAAATCTAAGAAAATGTTTGCGTGGTATTATAGAGAATTTCCCGCTCTTTATGATGGTGTAAAAATAAAAGCCATAAATAATTAACACATGGCCCAATTTTCACAATTACGATATTTTAGCGCTAATCTATATTTTTGCATTTATAAAACTTATCACTCCATAGATAATGAACTAATGATCGCAACAGATCAAGAATTTATTTTTAGATTGCCTGATGTTGGTAGAAGATACTCTACTTCTCAGGGCAGTAATTATTTTCATAATAAGAAAGTTATGATTTATTTTCTTAAATGTTACTTGAAAAATCTGGGATGGTGTCACATAAAAGTCAGCTAGCGAGAAAGTTTTTTGCTGTTGACTTTACGTTGGTGACTAAGCGAGAAGAAATGTTCATTAATGTCTGAAATAGTTTTTAAAACAAACCAGAGCTCAATATTAGGTAGCATTCACAAGTTATAGCACTTCACTTAGTCCTCCCGCTCAGCGCTGACGCACCGGAACTTTGTTTACTAACGTGGCCCGCAGGCTAACTCCCCCGACTATGTTTGAAGGAGGGTAGGTGATGATGTGAAGTAAAACTAAGAAATGAAGTGGATTTTGTGTTCTTTATAAATTGTCCGCCTCGTTGCGTTCTTGGCTGTCACTGTGGATGCCCGGGTTTGAATCCCAGCTCTGCCAAGAAATGTAATTCTGGTCTGAGGGCTGGAACGGGGTGTACTCAACTCCATGAGACAAAACTGAGAAGAGGCGGGTTCGATTCCTACCTCAGCCATCCTCAAAGTGGTTTCCGTAGTTTGCCTTTGTTTGTCCCGGGAATTAACAAGGGTTTGTTAATGGTGTAGAGTTAACGTTTCTGTGCCAAAAAGAACACGGTAGACACACACGACAAAATGACAGGTGAAGTATATGAAAAGTGGTTCGCTGAGCAATATTGTTGCTCAATGTTCCCGAAGGATCTAGCCTAGTAATAGACAAGGTAGGCCATCACAGCAGAGAAATATGTTCTTGCTTGCCACCTTACCACACCACCATACCACAGTGAACTTAATCCCATCGAAATGGTATGGGCGTAAGTGAAGAATTATATAAAATTGAACAACGTCTCGTTCAAGAAACAAGAAATGAATTATTTAATTTCGGCTGCATACCCCACTTGAACACACAAAATTGGGTAAATTACGTGGACCAAAATATATTTTTATTATTATTATTATTATTATTATTATGTCATATTATAATTTATTATAACCTATGATATTTGAGAAAAAGGCCTGATCATATTCATGAATAATTGAATAATTGAAAATTATAAATTATTATAATGTGTGCATTAAAATCACGCTCTGAGCTTCGGTGTATCATAATCTAAATATTGTACCGTCTTTCGCTTCAAGGCATGAGGTACAATATACAACAAACAAATATTTTGGAAATTTACCGAGTTTTGCGTAAAAGCACGCCTGTATACGAGTTATGTTACATCATGTGCCCGGCCTTGCAGAACTTGGTATATGCAGCAGATCTGGCATCAGCGCGCTCCATTTAATGCATACTGTCTTTTAAGGTAGAGACACACTATAGAGCTGCATTGTTGTGATAAAAAATCAGTATCATTTTAACGAAGGTTGTGAGATCGTTTTTGGTAGGAACTGAGGAAGGTGCTGAAGCCACTAATTCAGACCACAGCACGTCGAGCCATGGCTCTTTTCCGTCGAACAGCTTCAAACGCAAAGTGACTGAGGGCCGTCTCAGAAGTGAGGAGTAGCTGCTCTTGATGCGGTCAGCCATTTCGCCAGAAATCAAATTCTTCTGATTACAAAGAATTTCCAGGGCAATGACGATCCTAACTTCTTCCAACTTAGGAGTCTCAGCGACCCCTATAGGGTGTAGGCAGGAAATAGCACGGGTCATCTTCTGAGGAAGCGGTGACCTCTCTTTGATTTTTTCAGCCATAGGATGCGAAATTCCATCCGCGTCTGGAGATCTTGAGTTGTTAGCTTCTTTAAGGGCTGCTCTTGTCGAGAAACCCTGGTCTCCTGTGTGAATAACAATGCGGACTGATTCCTGTATAGGTATGTCATTGTCAGCAACGAGCGTGGCGCGCGTAGCCCCGCGCGGAGAGTGTACGGCCGGCGGTCAGCCAGGCAAAGCATGCATTCGACGTTGACTGGGTTCTCATCCCGCTTAGCGCTCTATCGGTGGCGCAAATTGCGAGTGGCAGCGCGGTCTGCAGGCGAAATAGAAGACTGAGCGGAAGGACTCTACCGAGCGTTCGGGGGCTAAGAAGTCAGGCATTATGAAACTTTTCAGATTTCCCGTACCAAGAGCGAATTTCCCGTATAATTCCCGTATCTTCCCCGGGTCACTAAAATTCCTGTATCGCTCGACACCCTGCACCAGTGCCACGATGTGCCAAATACAAGAACGAGTTTCGTTCGTCAGCTGTCTGAATAAATTATAGATAGTCGAAAGTTCGTATTGATACAGAAATAGATTGTTATATCGACCAATATGCGTAGCACACTGCGAGTCCGAGATGAGGTATCGCTAGTGAGCAATTGCCCACCTACTAAACATTATCTTTTGTATAATAAACAAATTAGCAAATAAATTAGCAGATTTAAAGTAATTTCGCTATAAAATCGCACTTATTTGGTATTTTCGCATTTTGGGTCACAATTCGCATTTTGATTTACGCGTAAAAATGGTTGGTTTTCACATTAAAATTAACGTAGACTTGGATTCTGTACGAAATTTAAAAATTCACAATTATCGCAAATGCGATTTTTTCAGGTCCCTACTGATTGGATTGATGGTGTAAATGCCAACCTTTGGAAATGTTGGTGTGCAGGCAGTGGAGTTGGTTTTTGTGTGTTAGTCTTTGTTTTTCCCTTTTATCTCTCCCCTTGCCCATTAAGTTTGTCTTTTGTGTGTGTTTTCTTTTTCTATTCAATGATTGATTGCAAGTCAATTCCTACACAAAACCTGTGCGCAACCTTATGTCCAAAGGACAATTTTAAATATTAGCCTAGAATACTAGACACAGAGTATCTGGTTTTATGCTTATCAATAAAAATTGATTAGTCTTAGTTTAACCACTTCAAGAAAAATTCTCACTATACAACTGTGAGAAATAGAATTAATAATAATAACAATTGTCTGTAAGATTAACTGAACTCTTACCAGACTGATCCTCAGTGGTATCAGCCTCGATGATCTGGTTGTCAAACCACATGTGAGCGACCGTCATTCTGTTCTGTGTCAGGGTACCAGTCTTGTCTGAGCAGATTGTGGATGTAGAACCAAGGGTCTCTACAGCTTCCAAGTTCTTCACCAGACAGTTCTTTGAGGCCATTCGCTTGGCAGTCAGGGTTAGACACACAGTGACAGTAGCCAGCAGACCCTCAGGCACATTAGCCACAATGATACCTGAAATATTGAAATGGTGGAGTTAAACTCACCACCCAGAATAAACATGATTACAAGAAATACCCGAAATTATTATGGGAATATAGCAAAAAGATTTGACTTTTTATATATATATATAATTTTTAACATTCTCCAAATAACTATTCAAAAATGTATTTTTTAACAATGACTATTCTGGAGGATAGTCTTTATATGCTAGTTTACATTATGAAAGGGTGGTATGTTTCCAAATTGAGCATCCCAATACCCTGGGTTATTGCACAATGTCATCCAGATTGTTAAATAATGCAATTAAAGATCCTGGTGAGGGGAAATTTGAGGCAAATCCCTATTTAAAGCAAGGACCAAACACAGTCACGGCCTGAATTAAAATCATTCACCATTTAATTCTAAGCCCCCAATTATGATACATGACAACAGTTTCATCTGCAGCCACCTTAACATTAACAGAAAATAATTTAGGTATAATCTTACCAATAAGGAAAATGACAGCATCCAGCCAATGGTAACCCAAGATGAAGGCAATGACGAAGAATGTTACTCCAAGAAAGACAGCCACTCCAGTAATGAGATGGATAAAATGATGAATTTCCTTAGCAATTGGGGTTTCTCCAGTATCCAGACCTGATGCAAGACCAGCAATTCGTCCCATCACAGTGTTGTCACCACAGCTGATCACCAAACCTTTGGCTGTGCCTAGAAACAAAAAATAAAACTTAGAACAGTTTTCTCCCCCCACACCATCAATTAAAAGAAAAACAGCCAAATCAGGAAAAAATTGTGTTGCAAGAAAGTTTATAATGTATCATTATGTCTTTTAGAGAGCAATTCATTCCCGGTAGCTCAGTTGGAATGTCCCAGGTTTGTGTACCGGTCGCACCAGAAATTTTAACTCTCTGGTTTACATCTTGATGACTTATACTTCATGTGTGGAACACTACTTAACAATTGAGAAACCACATTTGATATTCATATTGTTCTGAAAAATCAAATTTTAAACATTTCAGATTTTTAAAATATACCCATGTGCATAACATTTCTGGCTTCACTCTCCCTTGGAACTTCCAGCTGATAAATAACCTTCTCTCTTGTATGCAATGACATATGTCCTACTCAGGGAACCACTGCACTGGTTCATTAACATAATTCCTGGTGTCCCCACCAAGAGCCCGCTGATGAGCCAGCTTGGTGTCCTAGGCGAAACCCCACACAAGACACGGCACAAACCTAGAAGAATTGCTGAGTTTTAATTCACTGGCCGTAAAAGCCAATATACCATATTACTTATGTAACTTTCAAAAACCTGTAAAGTACAAAGTGAGCATGGCAGCCAAGCGAAGTTGAAACCATCAGAGCGCAGTGAAATATGGTACAGTAAATGTTTATACACATTGTAATGCACTGGCATCTACGAGTTCAATTGTTTACATAACCTCAAGATGGTGGCTGTGCGAATTTTTAAAATTAAGTTTTCATTTCTTGTGTCGTAATCAGATCGAAGTGAAAGTTTGAATAATGAACTCACGCAATAATTTTCCTTTAATGGTACATCATCATCATCGGCTTTAACTCGAATCCGAGTATAAATCTTCTTCCTTCAGTTCAGTTTGTGGATGTTTTTACGGTGACTAAAGAGTCCAATCCTGGCATGGAACAAGCGTCCACACAAGTCACATAGTATTGCTGGAGGAGGGCGTGGTTGGGCGGCTCGAAGTTTCCTAGCTTGACGCTTGGCCTCTTCATGTGTGCATCGATCCCTTTCAAACGTCTTTACAGTATCTGAGATGGTACGGCGCCAAGTTGAGCGGTCTTCAGCCAGCATGTCCCAGGTTTGTGAATCAAGATCTGTCAATTTCAGGGTCTGCTTAAATTGGTCCTTGTAGCGCCTCTTAGGACCACCATGAGGTCTGGTGCCATAGCATAACTCACCATATAGCATTTGACGAGGTAATCTCACATCATCCATCCGATGGACATGACCAATCCATCTAAATTGGTGACCTATTATGGATGATTCTATGCTGTTGATTTGAGCCTTTTCCAGAACAGCAATATTGGTAATGCGGTCTTCCCATTTAATCCTCAGGATTGATCGAAGTTTTTGTAGGTGGAAACGCTCAAGCTTCCTAAGATCACGTCGGTAAAGGGTCCATGTTTCACAGCCATACTACAATGTAGAAATGACTACTGCTTTGTACACCATAAGCTTTGTACTCATGGACAGATCTTTATTCATGAAGACCCGGTGCGCTAATCGTCCATGGGCTGCGCCAATTCTCTTATCCACATCCTGCTCACAGGTACAGCTCACAGAAATCGAGGAGCGGAAGGGGCAGCCTATTGCTCATGTTTAATAGGGCAAACTATTGTCCATAGTTATGCGTTTGTGCGAAACGTTATTTGTATATTAATGTGAAATATGTGAATAATAAGTGCTCGGTTGTGTTTACAAATGTTAGTGAGATGTGATCTTTCAGCATCATCAGACATTCACTAACTGATGCATTCTCCTTCCCTGTGTTCAAATAAAAATAAAGTTTGCATTTCCATGTCTGATACTTTGTCCATTCCATTCTATTTCTTTGATACTAAGATTATTGCTTAGCAAGGGATAGTAGTGAAAGTCTTAGGCGGGTAGCCGGGAATAGTGGTGGATAAGTGAGGTTATGGCAGTCTCATAATGGGCTGATTAAAGATGTAAACTTCGTTTATTTTGATTAAATATATTGTACTATGTAGCATCAAAATAAAATGCCTTATTTTTACCCTCTCCCTTTCCCAAAATAATGGATTTTTGCGAAGTTTGCGTCTATAGTACCCCCCCTCAATTTCAGAACTAAAAATTTAGAATAATTAAATGGAAGTTTCTCGAGTGCAGTGAAACTTGGTACGGTGAATGCTTATATGAATGTTAATCCACTAGCATCTAGTTTATTTCAATTGTTTTCATAACCACAAGATGGCAGCTGTACGAAATTTTAAAATCTCGTTTTTACTTCTTGCGTCCTAATCATGCGATTGAAGTTTGAATACTACACGTACACAATAATCTTCATGTAATAGTACGTAACTGTTAACACCTACATATATAAAAATCCAACATGGCGACCAACCAAAATATTAGACGGTTGTCAATATCTACGAATCTATTACAGCAATCAAACTGAAATTTTGTACGTTGATAGAGGCAATTAACATAAGTAGGATATACGAAAATAGGCTTTAGTTCTTCACAGAACTACTTGTTATCTTAAGTAGCAAAGTGTACAGTTTATTTCTAAATTTGTGTAGAATATACTAACAGTATTATTATTAATTGTACGGCATACAGTAATATTAGATATTAACAGTAATTGTCCAGAACAATCTGGCTTCCCAGTTAATTATCGAAATTTAATATTTCTCAGTCGTTCAACACGGTTGAACCCAATTGTAATGGGTGGTTACCTAATCCTGAGATTAATAAATACACTTGGATGAATTGATTAATCTCGTGTTGAATGACTAAAGAACATTAAATTTTGATAACTAAGGAAACAATGAAAAATGGCTTTCAACACGATGTTCCCTATAATTATTTGTTGACTGACTGAAGATAACTTTTCCATAGAATCTCAGAAGGCAACGCAAGGGCGAAGTCTTTTCCTGCTCGCAGAAGCTCTTAATATTTGTAACCCAAAGTGAAGTGGATTGGATGAGATGGCGAAGTAGGATTTAATTTAATTTAATTGCAAGACAGGTCTACTACAGAAGTTTCTGAAACAAAAAAAATATTGTAGACTTTTAAGAAAATTGTGAAATCCTTCCTTGAATTATAGTTATGAGCATTTAATTATATCAATATGGTACTTCTACAAATGTGTGTTGATGCAAAAGAGAAGTTTACCTCATGTGCATCGATACACTGTCCCAGTAAATTGACAAAAATTCTTATGGCACTTCCTGTATGTTTTCATGCTACTACTATATTACAGTCAGTTACTGTATCATAGTATGCCCAAGAAGTGTTTACTGTGTTTAAATGTAGTTTTAAATACATATTTGATTGCTCACCCTCAACAGCATTGGTAGAGAAAAAGGCCAAGTTCTTAGTTTCCAAGGGATTCTCGTGGGTAAAATCTGGGCCTCGGCTCTGTGGTTCGGACTCTCCCGTCAGTGAAGAGTTGTCCACCTTGAAGCCTCTTGACTCGATGATACGAATGTCAGCCGGAATCCGGTCACCAAATTTAACTTCTACCACATCACCGAGCACAAGGTCTTCAGCCCGCAGGGTAAGTTTCTCCCCTTCTCTGATCACAGTAGCGAACTGTTAGTAGTAAAAGCATATTAATGGAAAATTATAGATCAATAACTCATTGCATAATTAAAAGCTTGATGGATAAAATCACTACTTTTTGTGTGAAATATTTCTGCAATCATATTCCCCATAAAGCTTGCTACATCAAATATTTCTTTTTGAAGACTATGGCTTGAAATTCATAATACATTACAAATACCATATTATTCTAGGCTAACTACAGCAAAATGTTAACCTTCATTCCAAACTTACCATAAATCTAACAAAAATAAAAAGTAGTGCTAAATACATTTTCTTACCCCAGCAAAATTTTTGAAAGAAATACCATAAACAAAGAGGCAAGACAATGACATTTTTCCTCAATATGCAATACCTAGTATCTGACAGTTAATAGTCATCCTCAAGGCCCATTAATTCCTCAAGAAGCAAAACAAAGATCGGGTACTACTTCTTAAACAATGATATACAGATTACAAATGAAAAATATATAGTATGTATCTCATTTAGTTAAGAAGACAACATTTCTTAAGATTTTAAGTTTGTTCCTCATCATAATCTATAAATATAGTTCATCAATTGTAAGTTTGCACTATTTTGACAGCTAGGGTTGCCAACCTTCACAAGGAAAGACTCAATTTATAACCTGTAGTCCATAACAAATATATACATGTTTTAATCACATTTAAGTATTTTCAGGTCATTTTTTCGCTTGTCCCAGTAATTGTGAATAGGTTGGCAACACATTCTGTCGGCCAGACTGAAAAGTTGCATTATCAAACTGAACTACCACGTGCTCGTGGGATGGGCGTGCGGTTGGTAATGGACGCTTTACTGTGTTCATACGCCTGAAAAAATAACGTGTTAATTATATTAAATATTAATAATTATAATCGATAATACTGCAACACTCTCCACTATCATTTCATTTCATCTGTCATTCATTTAATCATTGCCCCAGGGGAGTGCGTCAGGCCTCGGCAGCCGGCACAGTTCATATCCTCGCCGCTAGATGGGGGCTTCATTCATTCCATTCCTGACCCGGTCGGAGACTGGAAGCAGGCTGTGGATTTTCAATACTGCGCAAAGTCGTCTTAAAGTATTATTTCCATTTGAACGCGTGTTCACTTTTCAGATAAATGTATAGTGGTTATCTTAAATGTTTGCCGGCCCCGTGGTGTTGGGGTAGCGCGCCTGCCTCTCACCCGGAGGCACCGGGTTCGATCCCCGGCTCCGTCAGGGATTTTATAACTGACGTGAGGGTTGGAACGGGGTGCACTCAGCCTCGTGAGGACAATTGAGTAGCTGTCTGACAGTGAGACAGTGCCCCGGTCACGAAAACCAAGATTAACGGCCGAGGGGACCCGACGCGCTGACCACGCGCCACCCCAATATCTGCAGGCCAATTGGCTGGGCAGCGGTCGCTTGGTAGGCCTAGGCCCTTCAAGGGCTGTAGTGCCATGGGGTTAGTTTTATCTTAAATGTTGAGTAAATATGTAGCCTGAGATGTCTCCAGGTCAGACATCTTTGTTTTGAATATCGGGTGAAGCAGATGCGGGATTTCTTGTTCAAGATATTTATCTTATTTATCTCCTTTTGAAGGTAAAAGAAAAGGCATCAGAACTTTTGATTTCCCCAAGGACATTGGCCTGGTGAATAATTTTCATATGACATGATTTGTGCAAAAAAGTAGGCCTAAAATATGAGTAGTATAGGCCTAGGCCTAAAACTTAACTTACATGGCGATATGTTTCGTACGTTTTATTTTAATATCAATCCAACAGGTCAAGTAATGATCGTATCGTCTAGGACATCTTACACCATACCGTAGTAAGCATTTTCCTCGAGCTGTGAAATGATGGGCCAAAAATAATTCAACTCTCACATTTAAGTTATCAGCTGCTTTGTCATAGCCAAGGTCTTGCTCATAGCGCGTCCAATGATGTAACAGGAACAGCACACATTAGGTGTGCTGTTAGATCGATTATTATTTGATAAATGTCACAAAGAAATACAAGTTTCCTATAAAAAGGGCAATGAATTGATATTGCGAGATAAATGTAGGTTTAGGCAACTCATAACAGCTGCTGATACCTTGACGGAATACAGCGGCCATTGCTGGCAGCCATGTGGGTGATAGCTCATTGGCTGGAATGCACATGGTAGAGGCAGATTGATATATTGATATATTCTGTAGGAGTATTGTTCCCGCGAGAAGAAAGTCAAACTTACAGTAGATGGACTATAGTACACGAAATAAACTCAATATAATTAAATAAGTACCACATAAAACATGGGTATAATACCTCATAATATTGCAGTCGTTTATATTCCCTTGTTTGTGAATTGGTGCAAACACACAAAATTGCAAGCTTTAAAATAACTGATCACAATAGATAGGACCATTCTTAGAAATTTATTCTGTAACATCCCCTAGCTTTGATTATTTTCTACAAATTTCACTTTTCTTACCTTTATCTCAAAATATACAGAAAATAAAATGGATGTCTCATAGTGAAATATATTTACAAATGTATAATTAACTTACAACCCTCAATGACAACTCGTCAGCGATTTATTTCAACTCTAGTGCTATGCTATAAACTCGAGACATTAAATGACAAAGCTCCACTTTGGGTACTATAAAAACACAAAATAAATAATTGATCAGTTGCTGGATCAAAGAAATCGGATAGAAACCTTATGATGTTGCTGTTATCCTTGTGGTCACCCAGGCATTTATTTATTTATTTACTCGAGTCAAAAGTATCAGAATATTTAACATACAAAAAATACATAGATCTGTATAGTAAGAATAACACAATTACTACTAGAAATTGAAAGTAATTATTATTGTTGTTGTTCTTCTTTTACGGCCTCATTGGACCACTTCAGTCAATCATTCTTGGTCCTCTTCTTCAGTAAGTAATATTACATTAAGAAATGTTAAATGAAGTAGATAAACAAAACAAAGAAGACAGTCTAAGCAACTTTAGCCCATTTTTGGCAATTTCTATGGCTTCAGATCTTGCGGACATCAGATCACCGATGGTGCATCTTGCAGGACATAATCTGCACTGGTATATGTGGTCCATAGTTTGTTGATCCCCGCATTCGCAGAGGGTTGATGATGTGGAATAACTGGCCATTCTTCAGTGAAACCAGCAGCTAGATGTTCCGATGGTGTCCAGATCTCATCTTCCAACAGATAACCGGGAATTTATCCGTTGGCCAATGTTAACTGTTGTCCTCATGAAACTTTCCCTGGACTTCAGTCTTGGAGGAGGAGGATGATTATGATGGGGATGTTTATCGGAGGTAGATGCCTTATACCTTTCTCTGTATTCAGCTACTTCGCGCCTATGTCTGGAGGGGCAATTCCAGCTAAGTAGTGGAGCTTAACCCGCGGTGTAGGTTTCAGACATCCGGAGATGAGTCTGCAAGACTCATTTCGGGCGATATCAACTTGTTTAGCATGTGCAGAATTATACCACACTGGGCTAGCATATTCACCTGCCGCGAACACAAAGATAAAGCTGTAGTTTTGACTGTTTTTGCTGCTGCACCCCAGGATGATCCAGTGACTTTGTGCAATATGTTGTTCCTTGCAGATACTTTCTGTTTCACGTTCACAGTGCCGTTTAAAGGTCAGCGTGCGGTCAAGAGTAACGCCAAGGAAATTAAGCAGGAAATTGTGTTCTAACTGCACTCCTCTCCAGGTCACTTGAAGTTTCCTGGAGGCCTGTCTGTGCTTTAGGTGGAATGCGCACGCTTGTGTTTTGTAGGATTTGGTTTTAACTGGTTCTTACGATAGTATATGTCCAGCTTCCAAAGCAGTGTTGAGATTAAACTCCACCTGTTCAAATGTCTCACTCTGGCGGGAAAGGGAGAGATCATCAGCATAGATGAAACTTCATGTGTTATTTGGCACGGGTTGATCATTGGTATAAATGTTGAATAATAAGGGAGCTAGAACACTGCCCTGTGGTAATCCATTCTTTTGGACCCTGCATCGACTGCGCTGACCTTGAAATTCTACGAAAAACTGTCCTTTTTGAAGGAGATCTTGAATCATTCGTGTGAGATGGTAATCTTTAGTAATTTCATACAGTATACGCAGGAGCATTTGATGGTTGATGGTGTCGTAGGCTGCTGTTAGATCAATAAATGCTACCCCAGTGACCTTTCTTGTCTCAAAACCATCTTCGATATGTTGAGTTAGATTTAGTATCTGTGCTGTACAGTCCTTGCCTGGTCGAAAACCGGCCTGTTGCAGGATTAAGAGGGGTTCAACTACTTCTAAGAGTCTATTATGGATCAATCTTTCGAAGATCTTGCAGAGATGACAGAAGAGAGATTGGTCTATAACTCCTTGGGTCATCTGCTTGCTTTCCTGGTTTAAGAATTGCAACTATTCGAGACTTCCTCCATAACTTTGGTATCTGGCGACTACTGAAACATTTATTGAAAAAGCATAGGAGCCATTCATTCGTTTTTGGACAAAAGTGTAATATTTGTTCGACTGTTATGTCATCTAAGCCAGAAGCTTTACCAATCTTAGCATCTGATATTGTCCTCTCCAGTTCTTCTTGAATAAACTGTTTAGAAAGATCACACGTTTCCTCTTCCGGAGATCTGTATATTTTAGTTAAAGACTTATGGATGCGACATTCCGGTTTACCATTCTCAAGCAGGATATTGGTCGGCAGAAACCTTGGCATGTACAGGTCTCTTAGTCGGATCGTTATTCAATCTCCTCAGCAATCTCCATGCTTTCTGGCTACTTCTGGACATGTCTAGTTCTTCCGTAAGTTTTGTCCACTTCCCTCTCTTCACTTCAAGGATTAAATTGTTAAGGTGTTTGCCAGCTAGAGTTGTTTCCTCACTCCATGGGTCTTCATCGAAAAGTTGAAGGTATTTCTTCAGTTGTCTAGTGCTCGGAGTAAGTCCCTGTATGTAAGTCGTTCTGCAACCTCGAGGAATAGTCTTTCGTGAGCATTTCTTTACTGTTTCAACAAACTGATCGTAGGACTCAGGTGTAGGGACTGTTTCAGTTATTTTCTGATCCAATATGTCTTTGAATTTCTCCCAGTTTGCTTTTCCAAAGTTAAATCTTCGACGGAATGGCACTACCTGTGGCCTTATTGCCTGCATGACTTGGCATATTATTGGTCGGTGTTGGGTGTTTGGGACTGGCGTACCTATGGACTTTGCAGACTGTTCAGCGATGTTAACATCAACAAACAAAAGGTCTGGATTGTAGCCACGCCTCCATCTGCCGCTGTTGAAAGATGCAGGTTGTTTGTTGTCATGAATTAGTGTTGATAAGAGTCTGCCCACTGGAGAACCTCTTCACCATTTTCATCATTGTTGTTATACCTCCATGCTGTACTGTGGCTGTTGAAATCTCCAATAACAACTTAACTTTTCCTTTGTGGAAATTCTTAGGCTCTTCAAATTCGAATTTGTTACCTGGAGTTTTGTATACAGATGAAATAACACAGTCACTAAGTTCAACGGTAATGATCTCTAAGTTGTTTCTGTCTCTAACATCAGTGGATATGATCTTAATATCTGGTTTTACAAACACTGAACTCCCATACTGTCCATGAGGCCTCTCAGCAACAAGAGACATATCAGGGATCCTGGGGCATGGTTGACAACTGTCTCTGTGAGTTTCTTGAATACACCGAACATCACATTTGTGATCGATCTGTTTTAGTTGGAGATAAGCCTTCTATGTTGACAGAGATTATTGTCATCTTTGGCCCTGACAAGGGCTGAAGTTTAGCTGAAAGATCTACTTTAATTTTCAGATGATGCTTTTGTATTGAAAGAATCAGCCGGAAAAATTTACAATGTTTTTTACCGTTGCCCAGCGGACGTCCGAACGCATGTAATTAGTGCATTCTTCTGGGAGGCATTGATTAGAAGCTGTAAGGTATCTATTCAAATTCTTTGGTTCAAGTTCAAATCCCATAACTGTTCAATGCTAAGTAATTCATCAATCATTTTATTTTGTTGTAAAATAGTACTCTTAGTGGAACTTTGCAATTTTTTACATCTCAAGAGATACAATAATTTATAATCTCGTGACTACTATATTTCTCCGACTAAATTAATTAGACTGTCTATAACTGAGGCCGTCCAAAAATAGCAATGCCTTACTCATAGAAATATTCAATTTTTATTCTTACCCTTAAAACAAATACTGTAACACACTAAAAATTTAAAACTTTTAGAAAACCTTTCTTATATCCAGAAAAACATGAGTCAGATATTTCATGGATAATTTTATATTTGCTTGAAGAATATATTTTTTTTCATGTGCATTACTGCTCTGTGCGAAGGCATCCTAAAAATGATCATGTCTGCGACTTAACATATGAATGGCACTTTACTTTCTAGAAATACATCACTGGTTTTCATACACTACAAACTACTGCATTCATTGTTGGAGAAACACACTATGCTACAAAGCCAGTGTATTCTAACTTCCTAGACTAACTGCCTCTCATAACCAAGTAAGAGATGGAACGATCACTCTAGTATTATCAGATACCTGTCGAACTTTCTCTAAAACTGGAACCCCATTTATCAGGTGCTACAATGCCAAATATCAGTCTCAATCTGCACACTAACAGGAAGTTATGACTTGTTATAATAGCAAGTCTAATGACATCACCAAATTCAAAGCTTCACAGTGAGATGAACAAAAGGTATTTCTGGAACATTAGAATATTCAATTTGAAAAGATTTAAGTATACTGTACAGTATTTATCTCCATCTCAGCTTTGACGAGACCATGATATGGACTATTCCTGTATACTATAACTGTTGTTCATATTGATTCCTTATGTATGATGATAGCCTGGAGTCTACGGCACATGCCAATTGGATGATTATAGTACTCCTGCTCTATATTGCTCTGTTTTTACTGTTGGCACAGAAATATCACTTGAGTTCAGAGATGAATAGCATAATAACCAAAAAGCCTACAGAAAATAAATTATAGCATCATTTTCATTGTGATTATTGATCATCAAGTTACCTTTAGGAGCACATTATCATACCTTTTATGACTAATATAATGTAATACAGTTTTTTAGTAGAAATGTGAGCCTTTCATACAATTGTGTGTTTTACACATTAAAGATGAAATTTTACTTCAGAAATATTAGAAAACATGTCTGACTAACATGTATTGGAATATGGTTGCTGTAGCACAATGTAATTAAAGTTAATTTTAAGTTTTCCTAAAAGGTATGTGAATATGTTCCTAATTGTTAAAATAACCACCAATCAACGCTAAACAAAGAAAATTTTGATGATTACGTTGCATGGCCATGCATCTTAAATTACATATGAGCACAATGGGGAGCTGCAGAAAGTCCAGAGATTGGAGGTTCGAATCCTGGCATTGAATGCGGCTATCCCATGTGTGATTTTTCTCTGGAGCTTTCCACACTCCCTCCAGGCATTTGCCAGGATAGTACCTTATTTAACTCCTGAGGCACATACCCCATTTCTGACCCCAATAATTACACTTATACGTACTATAATCACCACAGAAACACAGGTTATCAAATTGAACATTCACCCAAATACATGGGGCTGATGACCAAAATATTCCAAGCCCCTAAAAATCAAATTAACAACAACCTTAATGTACCATAATTTGTTTTCTGTAGACCTTTTGGTTATTATGCTATTTGTTTCCAAAATTTGAATGCTCACAATTTCTGCAAAATCGGTATACTCCAAGACCCATTGCAGAAATCTTGAACAAAAATGAGCCATCAGAAGAGTTGCAAAAACGAGATAGAACACGTATTGTCCTAATATTTGTAATATGGCATTGATTCTCTTGTCCAAAACTTGGCATAATAATACTAGTATCGACCATCTCTACATTCAACATCGAACAACGAACCAGCCACTACTAGGGAACACATTAAGACTGGCAGCAATACAAGCTCAAAGCACTGACTAAGGTGCTCTAACTAAATCATTCTGATTGTCAGTTGTGACTTGTCTTTCTGAAGCATGCAGACATCAAACCTGGCCTTACCACTCCTGTCTTGCCCACTGTTTCAGATGAGCCAAGGCTTTAGATGAGGTGAAGAGGTACAGACAAAACAATGCTTGAGAAATCCCAGAATTTCATTTGTAGTCGTTGAGTATATTAAGAAACGTATACAAAGTAATTAAAAAAAGAAAGAAAGCGCATCGCCAAATGAACACAAGCTTTGCTATATTTGAGGATTGGACTATCAACTAAAATATTATACTGCATCCTTTTATAGTTTTAGAGATGGAGAAAATTGTATTAAAATTTCAACAATTATTGCAAAAATATATAGAAAATGTATGTGATGGCACGTTTTGCCTCCCTAATTAAGTTACCCACACAGAATTTCTGGTTTGTTCTCAGCCTACAAGTTTGGTTGACAGAACAACAGAAGACCCCCCTTTTTCACCGGCCATAATAATTTGCTAAATGGCTAAAATTAAGTTTGGGGCTGTGAAGGAAATATAAAAATAAATATACAGTAATTTAAAATGTGGGGGCTTGAAATGACTACATGGAAGTATTGAAAATGTGAATGGCACTGAGAATTGAGTCTCAATCTCCAAATTCTCTAGGGCTGGTCTGCTAACCATCACAACATGGCAGCTGCACACAATTACACCACAGCTATTGCAAATTAATTTAAACTTAAAGCAATTCACCCTTTGCTTAGTGTTTTGTTGATTTACCAGCTTCAGACACAATCAAATTAAGAATGACTTCAATCGAAACCTCTATGAATCTCTGGTTCAAGTGTTTCAAGTTGACACCACTGATCGACTTGCACATTATTATGAGGATGAAATGAATGATGAAGTCCCCCCCCGCCAATCCCCGAGCAGAGTAATTAACTACGGTATATTCAGTTACAATGCCATGAACTGACTGAATTAAATCAGGGGTCCCTCAGTCAAATGTCTAACACGCTATCCCGGACATCTATCAGGTTATTTCTTATCTAAAGATGAGGGTTGGAACATTGAGGTTATGTTACACCAAAGTTCAATCGTTAATAGACGACATCTCCAGAAATCTAGTTATCAGTTCCCTTTCAAACATAAAAGAATACAGTAAAATTACTGTGAAATTTGTTGGAGGGTTTAGTTTGTGAGTTTATTTCAGAATTATTATTTAAGAAAGATAAAAATCAATACAAGTACAATTATTATAAATGATTAATTAATTAAATAGAAAACTAAAAGTTAGTAATGTAAAATAAAGTAACTAAATAAAACCAAGTCCATTAATACTAACCTGAGGAACCATGTTTTTGAAAGATTCCATGATTTTTGAGCTCTTGCTCTCCTGGTAATAGGAGAAGACCCCCGTAACAATCACCACAGCAGCCAGTACGATGCCCAGGTACAACTGAAATGTGATGTGATGTTTCCAGTAACAATACATACAGTGGATCAACGGTTCCATTTGGCGCGGAGACGGGAGACCTCTTTTACTGGACGGTACATCTAATTGCTCACATATAAACACTTACAGAAGCAGTGCCCACTTATAACGCATGCTAGTCTGCTTAGCCCATTGATTTGAAAGGCAAGCCGACTATGAGAGAAACACATAGAGCAGATGGCCAGCTACGACCATACCTCATGTACACTCTCATAGAACATGTTCAGTACAAACTATGAGCACATATCCTATTGACTGGTTTTCAAATATCCCTGAACTTTTCAAGTTTGTAAGGCAATCTTAACCCTCTCATAAAAAACCTTCCTACTTCTGGCTCTTTTAAAACAACTAAACATACTATACCAATTTCATTGATAAAAATGTAATTCAGTAAAAATAATGTTATGCTTTCATATGGCCTACAAAATATTTCCTTAACCACAAACCTTGTGCTTCACTCTCGTGGGTAAATACATGTGCAAGTCATGCAATTTAATTGGCTACAGACAAACTGTCATTCAACTACTGCATCAGTTGTCCTGCATATCCAAGCTTTGTTGGACACCTGCAGCTATGCCTCCCATTTAATTTGTACAGTAAGTACACTTCCTACAAACGTTCAAACTAAATTACCAAAGGAGTTAAGATATGCTTATGCGGACATACAGTAGTTCTATTGGCAAAATTACAATAAAACTACAAATTTAAAATGATGAGGAAAAACCATTCAATTTTCTGTAGAAATACATAAATAAAACAACTCATTCAAAAAATATATAAAATACTTAATCCACAACTGTCAACTTTCAAAAATAGAAATCCAGAAGATCCCAAAGCGCAAAAATTTAACGGGTACAAGCGTCGCAATGTCTTAAAAATAGCGAGAAAAGACTACAGCGAAAGAGATTACAAACTCTTGGTGATGTGAGACTATCTAATTCGTTGTGCCAGTTTCCAAAAATATTGCAATTACATCAAGAAAACACATACGGTAATTGGGAACAGTTCACTCGCTACACAAGTATGAGCCTTTCTTCACTTTGATCTTGCAAGTCGCAGAACACTGGCTATATTCCATCACAGGTTGGAGAGGAGAGATGAAGATGAGAATGTGATGTTTCACCTTTCCGTGATCGCATAGTACAAGAAAATTCTGCAGAATATGCGTCCCTGAAATACTGATGATGTCGTTTCTTACTTGAACTCATCACGAAAATACTAAATAGCACAAAAACTCGTCACACAATTACATGAATACCAGAACTACAGCAAACACCACTTAAAACCCAGCATTCCCGCTAACAAACAGTCGAAGCACAAAGAGTAGCCTAATATAAATGCAGCAATAATCTGAGAGATGTGATTATCGATAGACAGATCGATCAACTTTCAGCATAAAGTCAAACGCAAGGAATTAATGACAAAAGCGCAGCGATTATCTGCGAGACGGGATTATCGATAACTTATCGGTCGATTTTCAGTCGAATTTCAAACACTCGCACCTCAGAATAGCAGCTATTATCGAAAATCAAAACAACAACTTACCAAAGTTTCATTGCAATCGGATGAATGGTATATTAACGCATACGGGAGTTTTTTGAAACTATTTGCATGCTGTCACTCATTTGTTGAATCTACTTCTGCGCTACCAACTGTGAAATGGATTTACTAAGTCAGAAACCATAACGGGAGTTTACACAATAACTCATTAAAGTTACGGGATTTGTTTAAACAATCCGCGAGCAGTCACTCATTTGTTGAAACTGCTTGTGCCCTACCTGTTCCAAAATGGGATCCATAAGTCAGAAACATTCGCAGGAGTGTGCACAGCAACTCACTGCATAGAACGGTAACAAGCTAGGGAGTTGAAAATCCGGAACAAAACTACGTTAATCCAGACAACAGGGAAACACCCAAAAAATCCAGAAATAATCTGAGAAAACCGGAAAACTTGGCAGGTATGTATAATCCAACCCTTTTCACCCAACACACAGTAACACATTTATAGCCTACCCACAAGTCAATTACAACTTATTGGTTTGTTGACACTGCCTAACTAGCTCCTTCTTAAATCTAAAATATTTGGAAGCATAGGGCAGAATACGTCCTCTGACAAATGGTCACATTCTATTGCACCTGTACCCAGAAATGAATACTTTCTCCAGTTCCTATTCCATCAACTTAGTTTAACTTTAGAAGAACGATTGAATCAGTCACTATACACCCCTCATTCTCAATCTCCATGAATACTGGTATCTTTCCAAGCATTCTCTGTCTTATAAGCTAAAACATACACCCTAATCTTGCAAAACTTGCCCAAGCCAAATTCTCAATAATTTCACTCACATTGCTTGCTTACCTGTGTTCCCCCGTTATGCAACTGATGGTCTACCTCTGCACCTCTTCCAAATCATTTATTAAGTTGATTGATATGAATCCCACTCACCTGCACCATAGTCCACCTGAGATCTTGCCAGAAAGCGGTATGCTTACCAGCACCTTTAAAAACTAACCGTTTGCAGTGAATTGTATGCCTCCTGAACTAACTCTCATGTGTCCTCCCTGCAATAACAATTACCCCCTCTCACAGTAACTTAATACCTACAATCTCCACCATATGGAACACTAGTTACTCATACTGAATAATCATAAGCAATTTGATTTGATTTACAAATGTAACTGCTTGACATTTATTAGAATTAATCTGCATGTTACTTCTACGTCCATTTCTGGATCGTAATCAAATCGCTTTTTAACGCTTCACGATCATTAATATCCATAATTTTTCTATATATACCAAAATCATCAGCAAATAATGTTATGCGAGTTTATATGTTTAGTCCTATACAGTGCTTTTTTTTTTCTAAAAAAGATTTAAGGGGTACTCTCAGATTTAGTCAACAAAACATCACGATCTTGCAATTTTCGGCAATTTGCAGAGTATGGTTATTACTTTTCAGTCCGACATGCTAAATGAGAAGTTGCATTGGGTTAATTTTGTTAGTTATTGTTGTTTTAAGGGGTGGAACTACGAGGTTATATGCCCCTCTTAACACAGATGAAAGTATACAAAATGGAATGGAATTTAAAATTTAGAGGTGGACACCTAAATTGGAAAAGACAGAAATATAATAAAACAAAAAAATAAATCAAATTAATAATTATAATATAAACAAAAATTTGGTTTATAAAGAAACTTGAGTCTATGGTCGATACTATGCGAAAAAGGCGAATTGCTTTTTTTTGTCATCTCTCACGCCTGCCGGATACCAGACAATTAAAAGTATTATTTAATTATTTTTTCAAAAGTAAAACAAAGAACTCTTGGTTTATGGAAATTCAAAATGATCTGGATGAACTCGGCTTGACAATGTCCCAAATTGCTAACAAAGATGAGAAGAATATCTTGAAAAACAAGAACATCCGACTTCCCTTAAAAACCTTTACCCGCAAAACTTACACCATAAGCGATGCAGAGAGAGCGGCAAGGTCGACTAGAATGAAAATGTTTTGGGAAAAGAAGAAAAATATGAAGCTGAATCATTAATACTGTTTTTTGAGATATGTATATACTTGTTTTGGTTAAGTGCTCCAATGAGGGCCTAACATATGTAAATAAATAAATAAACAAAAATTACGGAAAAAACAAATTTCAGCATTCAAAAACGAACAAGTTGTTGAGTCAATGTACACTGGAAAATTTAGATTGCTGACCCTAACCCACTCTCACTTATAAAGCGGATCACGCGATCAGCAGCCACCGCGTCATCGGCTAATATAAGTTTGAGTGTCATCTGCAAACCAAGGTTTCTTCGTAAGTCTGCAAGATCCACACACTCGGTTAAAATGTGGGCCACAGTGAAAATGGCTCCACAGATACGAGTGGGAGGATCTTGTATGACCTATCCTTAGCCTACACAAAATGATGGACTCCCTCCATGACCGGAAAGAGCTCCGCCACACGCGAGTAGTTCCCTTGATTGCTCTCAGTTTACTGGGCACTGGGTCAGTTAGCCATTGACTCTCCCAAAATGCCAGTACTTGTCGGCGTAACTGAGAGCGAATATCTCTATTGGTCGAGGTTGTAGTGATACCGCCTCTTTTGCAGCTTGATCCGCTAACTCATTTCCCGCAATTCCCATGTGGCGTGGAAGCCACAGAAAGGTGATTGGAGTGTCAGCGCGGCACAACCCGGCTAGTAGGTCGTGGATTCGCTGAACTAGTGGGTGTTGCGGGAAACATGCAGCAATTGACTGCAACGAACTCAAAGAGTCTGTACATACGAGAAAGTGGATTCGTGCATCCTGTAGTGCAAACTGCAGAGCTTCATAGATGGCAACGAGCTCCGCAGTGAACACACTACAGGCCTCAGGCAAAGAGATCTTGGTATTTTCACCATCAATAACGTAAGCACAACCCACCTTCTTGTGTACCTTCGAACCATCTATGTATAGAATGCCAGCGTCTGGAAATTGGTGAACTATGCTGTGGAACTGCCTCCGGTAAACTGAGGCATCCGTGTTCACCTTAGGACCTCGGTGTGGATATAACCGAATTTCCGGATCGTACAGGGACCTACAGATACTCCTATTTCAGTACACGAGCTATCGAGTAATTTATTTGTGGTCAAGATGGTAACTGCACTCTGTATTTATAAACATTTTACCACCAACCATCCGTACTTTCCGCTTTTTCTCCAAATCCCAGCATTCGGGGATGTCTTCCGTCCCACTGTTACACGCTGTTGAAAGCGCTTTCTTGTGATCTTCCTTTGCATCACCACAAGACACTGTTGGCGTTTCTCAGTCATTGTTTATGTTCGAATCATTAACTTGCAGCTTTTTCGATGCTTGGCTGGATGTTAAATGGTTAGTTATTTTCTTCAACCTTCAAATCTAACCACACGCACAAAATAACAACCTAGCCCGTCTCCAAACACTAGCCTGCGTGCTTATAAGAACGGAGTGCCGAGTTGCGGAGTAAAGGAAACTGATTCAATAGATCGATTTAAATCGAGGATTACTCGAAATCTCCTCCAGCTGTTGTGAACAGAGCGTTGGCATCAGCTGATCGATGAACTTTCAAGTCGGAAGTTATATTTGCCAGACGAAGAAAAAATATTGGTACATTTGTATCTAAACACTTTACAAATGTTTAAAGGGTGCGCGTACCCCCCCCCCCCCCATTCCCCCTGAAAAAAAAAAAAAAAAGCACTGGCCCTATATCATTCGCATATATTAGAAACAACAAAGGTCTCCATTTATTGCCCTGGGGTATGCCCCTTCACACACCATCTGTTCAACATGATCCCATGGACTTCTACCCAGCAAGAGAGCTACTCTTGTCTCCAGACCTAACCCTTCAATCTTTAAGATGTATGGGTATGTGTCTAAAAGAGGCTTATGACAACTAAGCATTTAAGTTATCATGATCATAAACATTACTGTGTTGTAATTATTATTATTATTGCTATAAAATTTGCTTCTAGCTCGTATAAAAACATGACAGATATAACCTTTACTTTATATGCAAGTAGTTGTAAGTTCTATGGTATTTTTAATTCATGATTTACTTAAATAAGTTAACACACATTTTTTGTAGCCACCCCTCCCTCTTTTCTCTTTCCAATAGTTCTCAACTGGAAAAAGCCATGAGAAATTTGAAAACACAGTCTATTCGTAAGCGTTTACAAATCTTCAAGTGCTGTGTTTGCAGGTGTACATTTGTATGCGAGTGAACATAGCCAATTACACAATCATTTTAACAACATGATTGTGTTCAGGCAGAAGCAGACACTGTTTTACAACTAATAAGGGGTCTAGGACAGGGTACAATAACAAGTACAATACACATATAGGACAACACATCCTACTCATACTACAGATCAGCCGCAATTCTAGATAAGCACCATAACATCTTTCTAAGCATGTTCCCCCTTACCTGAGGAACCATATGTTTAAAGGATTCCATGATCGCCGAGGACTTGGCTTCTTGATAGTATGAGAAGCAGCCAGTGACGATCACTACCGCCGACAACACTACCCCCAAAAACAACTAGAAGAGTTGTAAGGGGAAAACACATGTTAATAGGATAGAGAAACAGCTTGAGGTTACACGAACACAGACACAAAAGAAAGTGACACAGATGTGAACATTCCATTTCTGGCTATTCATAGGAAAGAAGCAGAGTAGCACCAGAAATATGCTATTGGCCATGTGGATGAAATTAACCCTGATACCTATAAAATGTTCACATTTGTGACCAGGTTATTTGACAATTTGTTTATGAGCAACTGGTAATAAAGACTGGACATAATGTGTCAAAAGTTCTGTAAATCATTGCCAAATGTATAGTGCACATAATAAATATGTGGAAATACAGAAAAACAACATTCAGACCCTTGGGACGGGTAAGCCGCTCTTCCCACCTATTTTTCCTTCTCCATCATGATAACGTCAGTTCTCTGCCTATCTTTTTTAATATATTTTTGAAAATTATTTCTTCTCAATGATGAAAACCCTTCAAAATCCTTTAGCTGCACTCAGTCAGAAATAGTAATTCTCATGTCACCTGTGTCCCTCCTCTTCTTAGTGTCAATGTTACGTAACATAAATAGAAAATGATTGAACTCTTAGAATGTTGGTTACACAATTCCCAAATTTTGAACAGTATACGACAGCTTTGTTCACCCTCCTCTCCATTCAAACAAAGCAAAATGAACATTTTCACCTATTATCTGTCTTTGTATCCTGGAATGTATGCAGCGTTTACATTAAACTGATCCCATTCACATCCTTCAGTAGGTTTCTTAAAAGTTATTGTCTTCTATAGCCCTGGAAGTAAAATAACCCTTCAGCAATTTGTACAGGGTGGGAGCCTAGTGTCTGCTAGCTAGTGCCACGAGCAGTCTCGGTGTGTCAGTCTGGCTGGCAATCTGGTCCTTGAGTGGAAGAACATACACTGATACGAGCCTTGGCCCCGACCCATGTCTTTATTAATTTGGGAGTGAACATGACTACTCATCATCATCATCATCTTCATTTCCCCTTTTCCAGTTGACACTGGGTGGGGGCAAATATGGTTCCTCTCCACTTTGCTCTCTTGTTCCACCATTCCTCCTCCGACAGTGTTCCAATCCAGGTTCCGTCTTCTAATACTATTCACCACCGAGTCCATCCAACGCATTCTTGGTCTTCCTCGTCCTCTCTTCCCAGTCATCCGTTTTGGTAGCCTTACTTCATTCATCCGTTTGACATGTCCAAACCATCTCAATCTGTTTTGCTCCAGTTTGTCATTTAGTTTCTGTACTCCCAGTTCTTTCCGTATATCTTCATTTCTCACTCTGTCCCTCCTCGTTTTCTGGACCATACTTCTCAGGAATCTCATGACTACATGACTACTATATAATGAAATTCTATGTCTGTCCTATCCGAGGCAGGGTAGGACATGGGACAGTACTGCGAGTATCTGAGTGCATGATCTAACTTCCTCATATATAAATGTGATACAATTTTTTTTATCTTCTGATTATTTGAAAACATGTCCTTGTCATGGGGCTACCTTCCAACATCCTACATATCAAACTATGGCAGCCCTGATAGTCGCATTCTTATGCTGATTTTGGAAGGTAGAATAAGGAAAGATAACAGAACATTCCTAGCATTTGTAGATTTAGTTATTGTTGTAGAGATTGGAGCCATTCTTTTTCAGTGTGCCTATACAAATTGTCTTTTGTTGTTTTAAGGGATGAAACTACGAGGTAGACTTAGAAAACACGTTTGATAATGTTGATTTGAGCAAATTGTTTGACATTTTGAATAGGACTATAGTACAGGGATAGATGGGCGATCTACAATCTATACAGAAATCAGACGGCAGTTATTAGAGTTTGAGATTAGAGAGAGGCTGGTATTCATAAAGGAGTAAGGCAGGGCTGCATATTATTGTCCATACTATTATAATATACATTGCCCAAGCAATGAACGAAATTAAAGAGAATTAAAGTAGGAATAAAGGCTCAAGGTGCAATTATTACAACTCGGAAATTTGCTGATAACATTGTTATCTTAGCAGAGAGAATCTGAATGAGTTTTTAAATGGTATGGAACCAGTCTACCGACAATGCTAAAGTAGGAAAATTCTCCTTACTTGGAAAGCAAAGTATGCAGTGACAGATGAAGCAAAGATATAAAAGTAGGTTAGCATAGGCAAGGAGAAGTTTTTCTACAAAAAAGAAATCTGTAGACATCAATTATAGATTTAGGTATTAGAAAGTTTATTTCGGAAAGAGTTTGTCAGCAGCATGGTGCTCTATGGAAAGTGAAACTCGCACTGCTAGAGCAAAAGAAATAGAATAAAACCATCTGAAATGTAGTGTTACAAGAGAAAGATGAAGATTATTATTATTATTATTATTAAGCTTATGGCAATGAAGATTAGAAGGTTAGACAACAATAATAAATGTGGAGTTATTAAGATGAGTGGGGGATGAGAGATGTTTCTGGTGAGTGTTAATGAAAATAATAGAGACTTTGATGAGACACATACTGTACTAATACATCCAGGAATAGCAAACAGTTATGAAAGGAAGGGTGGAAGGACAAAAAACTGTAGGGTTAGGCCAAAGTTAGAATGTGTTAAATAGATTTCTCAGCTGTAAGGCAAGGTAGCTATGTAAAGAAACAATTAGCTCAAGAAAAGGAGACTTGAAGAGCTACATAAAACTGGTCTTAAAAGTTCAAGAATAACAGAATAACACTACAATCGATAATTGAACAGAATTCTTTTTTAACCAGTCTAGTCCAGTATGTGAGTTTTAAATATACAATTTCTGACTTAAGGTCCTTTTCCCTGAAACTGGTCACCAAACACTCCAAAAGTCTTTCACATGTGGTGTAAGAGCTCTGAGAATTTGCACTTACGTTGTCATCTTGTGGGTCTTCCACTGTGCTAGCTTGGATAGAGTAGGCAATAAAACAAAGGATTGCACCAATCCATAGTAAAAGAGCAAAACCTCCAAACAGGTTTTTGCAAAACTTCACCCATTCGGGAGTCTGTTTAGGTGGTGTAAGGGCATTGGGGCCATCTCTCTCGAGGAATTCCTTCGCCTTCGCATGTGTCAGACCCTAGAAACACATTAAAGGTACAATAAGTAAGATTTATATGCAGATCGTCTACAGTGTTCACAACATCACAACCAATTAACAAGAACACCAGGCGTAATTTGTACAGACAAACTTTTATGAAGAGAAGAAGAAGAAGAAGAAGAAAAAAGTACAAAATTCACCAAGTCCCTTCTGTACTAGCAACCACTGAGTGACATAGTTGGTATTCAAAACCATGTTCAATCCTGACCAAGTCTGGCCAAATAAAATAACTTAAAAAAATCACACAGGCCAAAAGATAACTTCCCAAGTAGCCGGCACAAATAAAAAAAATGAAACTTTGCCTCTACCTCTAACACAAATATATTATACTAGCGGACCGGTGCGAGAAATCTCGCATGTTCATAAAACACACTTTCCCCAATAGGTTTATAATGAGAGACTTAAGGAGAGAGGTTATGTTTTTATTTAAACCAAATGACTAAAGAACACTATTTACATTTCAGGATAAAGGAAAGACCTCAGAATGTTAATATGACATGAAACAGGCGTCACAGCGGCCCGTGGGCAGCAATTCTGGAGCATATTTTCGTACAGCAACGGTATTTGCACACTTCATACAATTTTTTTAAAGTAATTTTAGATATTTATGAAATTATAGTGCAATAAGTCACTGCTAATGTCTATTCTCTTTCATTTGAATGCTCATTTGTCACGATCGGTCGCTTGTGAGCGCCACATGAGGGATGCATACTACTGAAATAATATATATGATTATATACATGTATTATAAAGATTGCCTCATCAAAACATTCTTTTTCATCCTTTCCTTTTAAGGTGGAACAGAAATTCAGTTAGTACTGCTATAAGAATTTGTCCACAGTAATCTGTATTTATGGCAAAGAGAACAAGATCCTGTTGTTAAGCAACACTTTCAGAAGGAATGGAACTATCTGGAAAACATTCTTAAATATGCTCTGGCTCAGCTTATGGCACCTGATCTTCCTAACATTCAATAAGAAGAATGAGCTCGACTGAGCTAATGGCTTCACAATTGAAACGTTGTTGATGGAAGAGGTAAGTTTTATGGGGTCATCATCATCATCATCATCTTGCACAGTTTCCAGCCACTGGCCGGGTCTGTTTGGAACACAAGCCTCTCCAACGTCTTCTGTCTTCCCACCATCTCTCAGCCTCCACCCTTGTCCAGTCTTCTCCTCTCTTCTTCACGCAGAAGTATTTCGGAGGAGTGTGAGAAGCATGTTATGGAGCAAGGATGTCCCAAAGAACAGCAAAAAAATCATATATCGGACGTACTATGTCCCTATCCTGACGTATGCCTCGGAGACCTGGGTTATGAAAGGAAGGGAGAAGAGCAAAATACAGGCCAGAGAGATGAGGTTCTTGAGAAGCAGTACTGGAGCTACAAAGATGGACAGAATAAGAAATGAGAGGACCAGAGAATTAATGAAAGAGGAACCATTACAGGATGGTATAGAGAAATCTAGACTTAGATGGTATGGACATGTAAAACGAATGGAGGAGAAGAGGATACCCAGGAGAGTACACGAGACCAAGTGGGAAGGAAAGAGACCGAGAGACAGGTGGCTGAAGGGGGTGGAAGAAAGTGTGAAGAAGAGAGGAGAAGACTGGACAAGGGTGGAGGCTGAGAGATGGTGGGAAGACAGAAGACGTTGGAGAGGCTTGTGTTCCAAACAGACCCGGCCAGTGGCTGGAAACTGTGCAAGATGATGATGAGAAGGAAAAAGCCCAGATACATTTGTAAAGAATGTAATAGGAGTGTACATCCTTTGTGCCTCTCTAATCACAATTACTAGGGCGCATAATAAACGTGTAAATATTAGGTAATTAGTTTCTTTTCATCCAAAAAGTGAATTCTGGAGTGTTCAGTTTGTGTGAAGTAGTGAAATAGACATTAGTAAACATTTTTACATAAAACTAGCCTGGAACTGCAGCCATTTGCATATAATGTAAGAATTAGAAAATGTCATGTTACAGTAAAAAAAAAAAAAAAAAATTATTGTAGCTGTAATATTTTATAGAAAGCTGAAATTTTTATAGACCATGTGATATTGGAAACATCTCCTCTCTAAAATAAAGCAGTTTTCGATACTAAAAATATTATTTATTCTTAACGATTTTTGATCATGAATTTTCTTTCTAATTTTTTAAAGTAAATATTTATTTCAATTATCACTCCATTTAATATAAATTATAGAATAAGAGTACATTAAGTTACATTAATAAAACGCCCAGAGCATTTACCTTCAAAACAAAACAAAAATTCATCCAATATACATAAATAGTTCAGAAGTTATTACGTATAATTTACCACAGGTAAAAAGTGCAGATTAGGCCTTGGCAGTATAGGATACACAAACCGCGTATATGGCTGGCGGTCAAAGGGTTATGTTCATAGACATGCTTAGGCTAGAATATTCACAGAAATAAGTTTGCCAGCAAGTCTCCCAGTACAACAATGTTACACTTCCACATCATTCATTCTACTCTTACATGCAATAATGATTCTTGAAACTGAATAAAATAAAAATAAAAGCACTTTCAAAATTTAAGAATCACATAAATCATCAACTAACTTACTGTCGACCAAAATATTATGCGCACTCGAGTTTGAAGGTTGTTTGTTAAGTAACCAATAGACCTACATAAAAGCCAATAACATCATTTTCATCATTCTATTTTATTAGTTCATGTAGGTTTGGAATTTTTAATTTATATTTTAATATTTTTTATCGCAGTTGGAACACAAAAACTGTCCGTTTTTAAGCTTGTTTCAACCATGCGTCACATTTAAGAATTATTATTTCAAAAACCCGTTATCAGATCGAATCCAAATTTTAACACGATATACATTGGAATGTTGTATAACTGGCTTATTAATTTCAATATTTTGTGTGTCCAAGAAACTAAGTTGTTATCAAGTTTGTAAGGTTAACTTTTTCTCGGCTCGAGGTGTTTGGAAAATGTAGTTCTTGGTCGCGTTGTAATCCTTATACATCAAAAAGTTATGCTGTATGACTGTGAAATACGTAAATTAATGCACTTCTTTTATATATGTTTGTATTTATACGGGGAAATAAGACATGGTTCACCAGCTAGCCGCTCCGGGAAAAGCTGTAGGCTAGAGCGTTGCCGAAATGGAGCCCATCACGCATCATGGCGCGCCTCGCTCGGAAGAGATGGGCTCCATCTCAGCAACGCTGTGCAGCTTTCCTCCGAGTGGCTAGCTCGTGAAATATGTCTTATTTCCCCGTATAAATACAAACCAATATAAAATAAGTGAATTAATTTATGTATTTCACAGTCATACAGCATAACTTTATGATGTATAAGGATTACAACGCGACCAAGAACTACATCTTCCAACCATCCCGAGCCGAGAAAAAGTTACCTTACAAAAATGATAACTTGTTTTTTGGACACACAAAATTTTGAAATTAATAAAGCAGTTATACAACATTCCAGTGTATACTGTGTTAAAATTTGGATTCGATCTGATGACGAGTTTTTGAGATAATAATTCTTAAACGTGACGCATGGTTGAAACACGCTTAAAAATCGGGCACTTTTTGTCTTCCAACTGCGATAAAAAATATTACAATATAAATTAAAAATTCCAAACATACATGAACTAACTTACAGTAGAAAGACAAAAATGATGATGTGATTGGATTTTATGTAGGTCTATTGGTTACTTCACAAACAACCTTCAAACTCGAGTGCACATAATCAGGGTGTCTACTGTAAGGATGAAGTAAAAATTAGTTACTTTTTAGGTACCTTTTAGTTACCTTTTAGTTAATTTTAGTTACCTTTGAATTCAAGTTACGTCTGCGGTCTACAAGCATAGGCGCTCATCACGCGGTGAAGAAAAACAACAATGTTTTTAAAGAAGTTTTTTATTTATCGTATGGCTTTTAGTGCCGGGAGTGTTCGAGGACATGTTCAGTTCGTCTGAGTCTGTAGCTGCTTCCAACGGACACCCTTAGGGTGAGCTACAAGTTCCGTTCAATTTCCAGTTGCTACCAGATATCAATGATACCTAGTGGTGAACGTTGGAACTTTGACAGAGCGTTCCGACGAAATATAACCTAACAATTTAGCTTCACACAAGTTTTGTCTGTGGCAGAATCCTTTACATGCCATAAATCCATGACATGGGACCGCCGGCTTTACTTCCCCTCTGAAGGAAGGCATACTGAAGGATTTTTAACGCTTTTAAAAAATCCGACGACTTCGGCCGGGTTTGAACCCGCTATATTGGGCACAGCAGTTCAGCATGCTACCAACTACACCACCGAAGCCGCTTTAAATGAAATTCACATGATGTTATAAAAATTTAAAAAATAATAAATATATACTAGATATTTAATATCCAATGAGTTGTTTCAGCTAATATGTCGTCTTGTCCACAATATGTTGTTATTATTACGGTACCAAGAGGTTGCTCAGCTCTTGACCATTGGCGAGATTTCCTTCGTCCCCGCGGTAGATCGCGAAGAAATGTATGCGATGTTACGCGATCGTCACCGTATTCTGTCTTCGCAGTCAAATGCGGAGAAATATCGAGATGTTACACGATCGGCGCTGGTCTCAGTTGTTTGGTGAGCTTCCCGTAGTTTTCACGATAGAACACAGAGAAAAATCGCGATTTAGATCATCAGCGTCACTTTTAGTCATTCGACGAGATTTCCATTGTCCTTGAGTTCGGGCACAAGAAAATATAGCATTATTACGCAATCGGCGCCACTTGCTGTCCGTTTGACAAGAATACAGTTGTCCTCGTCATTGAATGCGGAGAAATATCGCGATGTATCGCAATCGCTGCCGCTCTCGGCCGTGTTACGTTGTCCTCGAGACATTATGCAATCGTCGCCGCACCCGGCCGTTCAACGATTGTCTGCCTGTCTATCTGTCCTGATAGAATGGCGAAGGCAAGCTCAAGGTTGGGCATGGTTAAAATTCACGCGTAGTTATGAACATGTTGTTCGGTCGGCGCCGTGATTCCCTTTGTCCCTATGCTGTAGTTGGGAGTTCATGAGTTCAGGGTGGATCACGAGGAGGATTTAGTATTTCGATGCTACGTAGGCTGCCATTTTTAAGTGGGTTGATGCACTTCTCGCTCCCAGCACGCTTTTAAGTATACGGTCATGGGAAAAGTGGCAAGTAGGTTTCGTGATGGGTGCCCAATCACCTTCGACAGGATTCCCGCAGTCCTCGTGGTCACAAGTTCACGATAGGGGACGGGTTTTATGATTTTACGCAACTGACGTCGATCTCGGTCCGTTTGACGAGATTCCCGCAGGCAAGTCGTGCGGTCAGCCGGCCGTCTTGAGGATGCGATTTTGGAGGATGAATGTTCGATGTAGGTACGGTATCGAATATTACGAATTGTTCTGAGAGGATTGCACGAATAATACGACAAGAGGGCAAGTTTTATTTCGATTGAGAACCACGAATTATCAACAAGTTATCGAAATAATCGGATAGATTATACTGTATATCCGATGGAACGAAAGTTCGAAGGAAAAATCGACTTATAACGGAATTTCGAATTAACCATACTGAATGTCGCAAATTTACTTGACATATTTTTTAAATAAGTTATATGTATTTCGAAGAATTTTCGTAGTTTTTTCGAAACGATAACATCTCGCAAGATTGCGACATTAAATTGTTTCGCGTTATTCCTGGACTTCAATTTGACATAGTTTCCAAATAACAGAAATGAGAGATTTCTTTTTAGGTTCGGAAGTATTCGCGAATAAACGTCTCGCGAAAAGTCAGGTTTCCTAATACAGTAACACAGAAAAATATTTCACACGAAACTTAAGACTTCTTGATGCCTAAAATATACGTTGAACCGATGTATACCGCTCAAGGTATCCTCGATATGTATTTCCTTGAGGTCGGGCACGGAGACATAATCTTAGTACTATGCAATAGGCAAGGCGCCGCATGCGTGAAACTCGCAATCTCTGAGCCTAGCGGCGCGAGTTTAAAGGATTCAACCCGCCTTCAGAAAATTTTCGTTACCCGTTTGTAAAATTCGTTACTTTTTCGTTACTTTCGTTACCCATGTGTAAAATTCGTTACTTTCGTTACCGGTAGACACCCTGATAATACTTTGGTCGACAGTAGCTGCCTAATGAGTGAATCTAACTTCATAAGAAATTATTAATTGTTTGAGTTTCAGATAATTCAACTATTAACGATGCATAATTAGCATCAGGCACAATAATATTTAAACTTATTTCCTGATGTCAAGATAAGCCTCCAGTAGACCATTGCCATGAGACACCTACTACAGTTACAGTACAATAAACCTATTATTCTGCAACTTCCATAAAAATTAAATTAAATGGATATTGATAAAAATGTCAGATACTTACCGCCTCTGGATGTGTACTGAAACGCTGATAAAGTTCTTCAGGAGAGACTTTGTGGAAGTCGATGTCCAATTCCTGCTTCAAGTCATCTAGATTATCTCCCTTCCTTTTCTTCTCTTTTCGACGTGACTGGAAGACAAAAAACACATATAAAATCTACTTCTAATTTAGAAATACTCTCTAAAATAAACCCACACAAATTGAAACACGCATAAGGAAGCAGAAATAATTGCCTCTGATGTAAATATAAATATCTATGGAGAGATGTGAAGCAGACCCCATGGACCACTTCTCCTAAACCAAAACGAAGTTCATTGTATTACCGTACAAAAAACACCACACACAACCATACAAAATGATTCTGTTGAGATAGCTACAATGGTGAGACAGGTTTTGCCATCTGAATCCAACAGAGCAAATATAAAATTAAAACAAGAACTAGTACAGTACATTATGCAAAAAGGCCTATAATGGCAATAATTAAGACACTCATATGGAAATTACAAAACTCGCTTTGCTCGTTTTATAAACATACCCGCGTCTTAATTACCATTATAGGCGAGTTCCATATGACTTTTTATTTTTATTTTCGACGATAATTATTAACTATTTTAACGAACATGGATAGAAGGTTATCATAACTTCAATGTTGTCACTTGTGTCCGACATATTTGATTTTGGAAACAAGTGCGTTGAGCACAGGTGACCTAATTGGTCAAACAGCTGTATCGTAATGAAAAGTTTGAGCTCTGATTGGTGGATAAACTGTATCATAATGAAACTTGAAGTATAATGAGTCTCATTAAGGTGCAGTTTTCTGGCATATAGCCTAACTTAATATTTATATTTCGGCATTGTTCAAGCATTTAAAGATCGTGGGCTTTCATTGTTTAGAAAAGCGGCATTTCAGCAATAATCTGAAACATGAATTCCTGATCTTTGCTACCATTACATAAATTGACTGACCAACTGAAAAGTAAAAATTGAGAGATTAGTATAGTTAACATAGATAAACAAGAAGCACTAGTGTGTTGTTGGGAATGGAGTCCACACACGCATCATCCTAGCTGAATCAACGAATGGGGTCGGTATAGTGTACAAGTAGCCACATTAAGAGTCCATAAACTGAGATTAGGTACCGGTACATGTATTTTTATTTCATCAGAGCTCATCAAGGAGGACAGTGCAAATAGTAGTAATTGTGAGTTAATTACAAGAACAGTATTTGCTTGACAGTATTTCTTTAAAGTTTATATCATGCTCTGGAGTAATATATGAAATCGTGTTGTATGCTTGTGCTGCCCACTACTGTACAAATTGTCATAAAAAGGATTAATAATAATAATAATAATAATAATAATAATAATAATAATAATAACAAAAGTTTGATGCTTTTCAGTCGGTCAACAAGATTGTACCCAAATGAGATGGGTCATTCCCTTATCTTGAAATAAGTTACATGAGATTAATAAATACATTTGGATGACCAGTTTCAACCGTCATGCGATCATCATCAGATCTATTACACTTACGGTAGGCTATAAAATCTATGTCTGAAAGTATGGGAGAAAATATTTACAATATATACACTTATTTAGTTGCAGTTATTAGTTAAGATAATGCAACTCGTCAATATTTGTTAGTTGTAGTCTAGGTGATGCTTTGTTAAGATACTGGAAGTGGTGATTGACCTCCGGAATTTGCTTGTTTGGAGTGAGTATGTGGTTGTTGTAAATTAGTTAATTCAGCATTATGGGGTTAATAACAAGAATAGTATTTGCTTAACAGTTAATTTTTTTGGTTAATTCAGATTGTATTGTACAGGCTACTTATCTGGTTGAGTCTTGCAAGGTCTTGTTGTTACAATGTTACATTTGTAGGAGGAACACATGGCACTTAGGATGGGAGAGGGGGAATATCCCAATGAGATAAGGGACCCCTCCCACACAGAAATTTCCCTTCAGTCCAGTGCAGACAGTGACCAACTTAACGGCTCTCACCAGGGACTTGCAAGACTCAACCAGATAAGTAGCATGTACAATACAATCTGAACTGACCATTTACAACAACCACATATTCACTCTCAACAAGCAAATTCCGGAGGTCAATCACCACTTCCAGTATCTTAAGAAAACGCCAAATAGACTACAACTAAAGGGGCAGATGACCTCGTAGTTCCGCCCCTTAAAACAATAACTAATGTAGTAGTTGTTTTAAGGGGCGGAACTACGAGGTCGTCTGCCCCTAATAACTAATGTAACTAACTAGACTACAACTAACAAATACTGACGAGTTACATTATCTGAACTAATACTGCAACTAAATTTGTATATATTGTCTAAATTTGTATATATTGTAAATATTTTCACCCATACTTTCAAACATGATTTTATAGCCTCAGTGTAATGGATCTGATGATGATCGCTTGACGATCGAAACCAGTCATCCAAGTGTATTTATTAATCTCATGTAATTTTTTTCAAGATTGGGGAATAACCCATCTCAATTGGGTACAATCGTGTTGACCGACTGAAAAGCATCACACTTCAAACACCATAATAATAATAATAATAATACCGGGTAATAATAATGTTATGGGTTTTACGTCCCTTTCAACTATTGTGGCTTTTAGAGACGCCGAGGTGCCGGAATTTTGCCCCGAAGGGGATCTTTAACGTGCCAGTGAATCTACTGCCACGGCTCCCTCACATATCAGCACCCTCAAATGTCAACTGCCTACACCGAGAATCAATCCCGCTATCTTTGGCTCAGCAGGCGAGAACGTTACCGCTGAGCCACGCAGCCAGTCTGTCATAAAAATGATTCCAGAATTTGGTTCCACAGGCAAGTTAGGTGTTCACAATGCATAATGATTAGAAATACTGAGTGATCTGATAACAATTTAGATGGCGAGAACTTGAGTCACGCAAATTACATTGAGGCGTTAGGCATTTTAAACCTTCCGACTATATGAGAAGCAAATTATGCAATGTTTCAAAGCGCCGCGCCGGTCGGTGACGTGTTTCTCTTCCAGTAGGGCTTCACATAATGATAGGGAGTGCCACCATAATGTAATACTCCAGGAAAATACCGTTGTATTGTACAAAGCCCATCGCAACGATACTCCATGCGATGTTCACAAACAGGCGAGCTAATTCCTACTTGATCAATGTCACAATTTCCGGCGTCTAGCTGTGCACTTGATCTTTAGAGCTCAGCGGTAGATGCGGGGAGCGTGATGATTACTTCCCTATCTGAGAACATTGACGCGCGTGACAGTACATTCTCACAATCAGACACAGACACACTTAGCGTTTTACGCTGCAGTAGTATACCGGGGGGAGTGGGATGGGGAAGTGCAGAACTACGTGCCGGTAACTGTTACCCTCTGAATGTTGTTCTCAGTGCCTCACTGGTAAGTAAGAGTTTGGTATTTCATGCACAATATCCCCGTGTACTTGCGTTGTGTGTGGATAACCTGTGCAATTGTGATATAGATAGATAGGAGGCGGGGTACCACACTGACAATCGCCTGGAGTAGAAGCGGTAAATTACGGAAAGCCACTTCTAGGAATGCGGAGGTGGAAATCCACCCCTTCTCTATTCTGCCTGACAATAAATTTCTTGGCAGAGCCTGGACTTCCACGCTAACGGCCAAGAATGCTAGCCGCTACGCCACAAATGGGCATACTAGAATAATATTAACGTTAAGAGTTGTAAATCTCTTAAATGCTGCGGCTTTAAAGACGGCGGAGTGCCGGAATTGTCCCCCTAGAAGCCAGACGGTTGAGAATGTACCCCCCCCCCCCCCCCAAACATCAGCGATCTCAAGTTGAATAGCTAATCCTGGAGAGATGCTGAAATACTGGCAGAAGACAGACAGCGATTAAGAAATTTCGACGCCGGATGTGCATTACAGCACATACGAACAGCAAGTGCCAAGAAAATAAGCAAAGCCAACTCCATGCAGACCATGGAGACCATTGGAGTAGTGAAAGGTACAGGTGTCCACCCTTCGTGACATTGGCACTACTATCGGATTTTTTTTATTATGGATACTCGAGTTTTGGCCTTAATTACAACCAAACCAACAGACCTATTGAAAAACGAGTTATACCAATATTTTCCTTGTTTAATTCTGCGTTAGAATATATAAGCCAATTATTTTCAAGTTTATTAATTATTTATTTATTTATTTGTGGTTGTATAAAAAATTGTCCGTGTTTTTGACGTCTTTTCTTGGAACCGCTCACTTAAAACTATATACATGGAAAACTACTTGGCTGAGGGTAATGACATTTTTACATGTGATAGGCACTAGTATTGGTAGTGCAAATATCCAAGTTTCATTTATTTTCAACTACCCGATAAAACGTTCTTATACTTTTTCTGACGTAACGTTTTCTCAGCCCAGGATAAACGTACAGCAGGCAACTTGGTCACATTTTGAAGCTCTCATTCGTGATTATCGGAAACTACGACCACTGTAAACGTACAGTGTGATGACGAATTTATGAAGAGTAATATTAATGGGAGGTTTTGTGCGTTCCGGCCCGTGCGATTAAAAGTGAGCGGGCTTGTGAAATCCGGTGCAGCGTTAGAAAATGAGACCAAGTTTCCTGCTGTACGTTTATCCTGGGCTGAGAAAACGTTACGTCAGAAAAAGTATAAGAACTTTTTATCGGGTAGTTGAAAAAAATTGAAACTTGAGATTTGCACTACCAATACTTGTGCCTATCACATAAAAATTTCATTACCCTCACCCAAGTAGTTTTCCATGTACAGTATATAGTTTTAAGTGAGCGGTTCCTAGAAAAGAGCCGACCCCGTGGTGTTGGGGTAGCGCGCCTGCCTCTCACCCGGAGGCCCCGGGTTCGATCCCCGGCTCCGTCAGGGATTTTAAAACTGACGTGAGGGTTGGAACGGGGTGCACTCAGCCTCGTGAGGACAATTGAGTATCTGTCTGACAGTGAGACAGTGCCCCGGTCACGAAAACCAAGATTAACGGCCGAGGGGACCCGACGCGCTGACCACGCGTCACCCCAATATCTGCAGGCCAATTGGCCTGGTCTGCGGGAAATCAAGGCTTTTCCAGAGCAAGGCACAGTGTTGTCAACTCTCCACCGTAACTACTGAGAGCAAGCAGCGAGACTGGGCAGCGGTCGCTTGGTAGGCCTAGGCCCTTCAAGGGCTGTAGTGCCACGGGGTTAGTTAGTTAGTTAGGTTCCTAGAAAAGACGTCAAAAACACGGACAATTTTTCATACAACCACAAATAAATAAATAATTAATAAACTTGAAAATAATTGGCTTATATAGTCTAACGCAGAATTAAACAAGGAAAATATTGGTATAACTCGTTTATCAATAGGTCTGTTGGTTTGGTTGTAATTAAGGCCTAAACTCGAGTATCCATAATTAAAAAATCCTATTGGAGTCCTCGTTAACGAGCGGCTCGCCTCGAAACCTCTCTGGGCGGATATGTTTACATTCCTTGTCTGCGGGAAATCAAGGCTTTTCCAGAGCAAGGCACAGTGTTGTCAACTCTCCACCGTAGCTACTGAGAACAAGCAGCGAGACTGGACAGCTGTGCAACACTGGACGCCTGATACGCGAGCTGGCCGCCAGGCCCGTACTCTGGAGTCCACGTGGAGAGATAAGAGGAAGCATGCTGTCGGCGCGTGCTACTGCCTTAAGATCGAGTCGCCGTTTGTTAACGAAGAAAAGTGAGAGAACTATACTCATGTCTTAGTTATTGTTGTGTTTAGGGGCGGAACTACGAGGTCATCTGCCCCTTATACTCATGTCTTGAGGCTGAGTAAACTCCAGGGCATTTTCTGAAAATGGTAATTGTTTCTAAAATCTACTACCTGGGTGAAAATCGTATCCACTCCCTTTCAGTTATAAGTTCAACGCCTTTATCGACTGAGCTACGCAGCCCCCTAAGACCAAGAAGGTTAATTGATTATCGAAGAATAACTTAGCGGAATGAAACCATTAGGCTATACTCCATTCCGAATAGCAAACCTGTATTAGTGTTAGAACCTTACCTTGATTGGTAGGTGTAAACATCCCGGCACACAACTCGTGTAGTCGTTTCCACAACTTGTCCTACGGGGCTACATGACCGCGTTGTCGCAGCCCCTAAACTAAGGAACCAACCAACCAACCAACCAACCAACCAACTTGTCCTATTTTGGAAAGGAAATAACAGTGAATTTATCACAATTGTTAATTCCTCCATCATTCAATACAGGCCTACTGTATACATTACGAGTGAAATGGTGTACCGAACGTAGCCTACCTGTGTTCATTAAAATGGAAAAAGTTGATTCGTAGTCTACTGTAATGTCGTATAATCAAGAGAGAAACCAAGAAAAAGAACGTACATGTCCTGGATGATTAATAAACGTCCCCTCCTATCTTCATGCGCATTGGTAAACACTGTGCTTTGTCGTATCCTGCAGAGCACAAATATTACGTTTTAACACTCGCATGACTGCGTAATCAAGCTGGGCCCTGCTAGGTCGGGGAAACTACCTTAAAACTTCATCATAAGAAAACATTCATGCGCAGGTCACTTGACTATCGAATAAACAAGGCGCTTCAAAGTCGAGGGATTTCATGTCAACTGAAAGTGGTTGATTTCAAGTCCCGAATCTCGCAAATGGCCTACTATTGCAGCAGCATGTCCATCACGATGTAATGATCGAGCGCTAGAAAAGAGTTGTTTCGTTTGAGGGTCTTGGGCATCGTCGTCATTTAATCCCGCGTGTGTGTATATAATTTATCTGATAACCTGTGTTATTTTGGCAGCTGTTTTAGCGTGTGTATGTAATTGAAGCTAGGATTGGGAAGGAGGCGACCTAGACCTTGGCCTTAAGTTAGGACCCATGCAGGCATTTGCCTGGAGTAGAAGTGGGGAGACAACGGAAAACAACGCCTAGGATGGCTGAGATGGGAATCGAACGCGCCTCTTCTCAGTTTTGCATCATGAGGCTGAGTGTAGCCTGTTCTAGCCCTCAGATCAGGATTAAATTCCTGGCAGAGCCAGGAATCCAACCCGGACCTCCGGGGAGACACTATACAAGAACAGCATTAATTAATATTAGCTCACCTGATGTACTTAGTAGATGTACCGTACTTGTTGGTGTAAGATCGTTAGAAAGGGACGTTTATTAATCATCTACAGGCTTCGATGTTATTTTTCTTGACTTGTTTGGACCAGACAACATTCCTTGGCCGTATCATCATCTTTCGGGAAGGATAATACACCCGTTTGTCCCCACTGGCAGAATATTCTTAAAATGCGTACCGTACGCGTATGGTACTGAGCACTTGTAAGACATTATTGAGGAATATATTATATTTAACAAGGATAAGTAACGAATAATTCACACAACGAAGGGAAAAGTAATTCACCAGCTGATCATCAAAGCAAAAGGTCAGTCTGCTCGGGTGACACTAATGCCTTCCTTGCACTTAAATGGCCTTTTCCTTTTTCAGTTTAAATAACGTTGGGATTTCACACCTGAACTGCCTTAAACCTTCGGTCCTTTTTCTTAAACCCGAAGAACAGCTCCATGGTAGAACTGGAAGAACAGAATGGAAATCATTCCAAACACAAACAGGGTTACTTCATGGAACACGATTGCTTGGCTATTTCCAACAGAAGACGTTTGTTCCTTGGAATAGGGATAGGATATCCTAAACTACCACCAACAGATAGCGCACAGGTAGGCCTACTCTGTAGGATTCTTTTGTTCTTCGAGCATCAATAACACGTAATTGGCTGTTATAAACGCTTTAGAATTAAAATGAATCCCATTATAAACCTGTCATTCTTTTAATTCGGTGCGTAAAGAATGCTAACGGAAGTCAAACCAATGGAGTCCCACACAGAACAGAACAGTTATGACTTTTACCATCGGGATATCGTATGCGAACAAGAGAATACTCGTTTGCGAAATTTTGTGTGTTTATTTTCTGAGTTTCCACGGTATTGAGTTATTTACGCGTTTCAGACTGTAATGACAAATGAACGCAAAAAATATTTTGTCTATCTGTTTGCACGCTTTTAACTCGAGAACGGTTGGATGATCAACGTTAAATTTGTTATGGGTATCCATCACAGGCAAGGCACGCATCAATTATTTCACTCTTCACCATACCTCTCAGCGGGATTTGTGGGGAAACCCCCTCAAGTTGTCAGTTGCACGGAAAGCAACTCACGTATCAATTGCACATATCTGCGGCTAACCGACTGCGCAACCGGGCCTGACCGGATATGCATCGCGGCATGCCTGCAATGGTCTTTAGGCCTACTCACATTGCATCGCAAGCTTAGCCACTGTCAACATCACATGCAACGGCTCACTTTGGCAGAGTAGCGTAGCGTAGTTGCTATGGCGCGATCCCATCAGCCCGGAGGTCAGTGTTCAAATCCATCCCCCGGTGATTTTCTTTCCCTTAGATTGGCGCTCTCCATGCGGTCTTGAGCCACGTTCAGAGTTGGCAACATCGCCCCACAAAGCTCATTTGAATCCGCTCGCGAAGCGATCTGATTGGCTAACTTCAGCAGCCGATCGACACCGGCGTGGGATATCTACTTTTTTCTTCAAATTATTTACCCGTATGACAAATTTTGTAACGCTCATATACCCAGTTCACGATGTTTTCGACCACCCTCTATACATATTTTAAAAAAAAAGTTATATTTCGGGGGCATATCACAATAGTAACTTAATAGTCGCAATTAATTATGATTTTTGCGCATCTTCACAGATTAGTGTTGGAGAGCCGCAGCTATTTGTGATTAACATTGTGTGTTTGGTAAGAGGGATTTTGTTGTCCTGCATAATATGAATGTTTTGATTGACGTATTGTAGATCTGATGATGTTCGATTGATGAACGAAACATGTCATCCTTATAATCTGCACAAATAATAATCACTTGTAGATGTTTTTCCTGTGGAATAGCGGCTTCGGTGGCGTAGTTGGTAGCATGCTGAACTGCTGTACCCAAGATAGCGGGTTCAAACCCGGCCGAAGTCGTCGGATTTTTTAAAAGCGTTAAAAATGTGGGTTGGAAATAACATTTTAAGCATTTTATGTTCTATTAGGGAAGCCTCCGTGGCTCAGGCGGCAGCACGCCGGCCTCTAACCGCTGGGCCCGTGGTTCAAATCCCGGCCACTCCATGTGAGATTTGTGCTGGACAAAACGGAGGCAGACAGGTTTTTCTCCGGGTACTCCGGTTTTCCCTGTCAATTTCATTCCAGCAACACTCTCCACTATCATTTCATTTGTCATTCATGTAATCATTGCCCCCAGAGGAGTGCGTCAGGCCTCGGCAGCCGGCACAGTTCATATCCTCGCCGCTAGATTGGGGGCTTCATTCATTCCATTCCTGACCCGGTCGGAGACTGGAAGCAGGCTGTGGATTTTCATTTTCATGTTCTATTAGGACGTGCTATCGTGTAGGGACGCCTTCCTTCGGAGGGGAAGTCAAGCTGGCGGTCCCAGGTCAGATTTATGGCATGTAAAAGATACTTCCACAGACTAAACTTGTGTGCAGCTGAATTGTTAGGTTAGATTTCGTCGGAACGCTCTATCAAAATTCCAACGTTCACCATTAGGTATTATAGATATCTGGTAGCGAAAGTTGGAACTACTTGAAATTGAACGGAACCTGTAGCTCATCCTAACGGTGTCCGCTGGAAGCAGCTACAGACTCAGGCGAGCCGAACATGTCCTCGGACACTCCCGGCACTAAAAGCCATACGATAAATTAAAAAATAAAATAAAACCTGTACAATCTGATATTGCCCGTCTAATATCTTTGGCCATAAATGTTTGTTGACAAAGTCATCAATCAATTTTTTAAATTACATATTTCACGTCCGTACCTACTTGACTATTTTTACATGAATTATGACAGAGGCCATAATTGTTTCTGTTCATATTGCCATGATGTAATTCTAAGGGACTGATAGTGATTATTAATATTAATATTATTGCTTATTGCGAAAAGGGTTGGAAATAACATTTTAAGCATTTTATGTTCTATTAGGACGTGCTATCGTGTAGGGACGCGGACCGGGAGGTTCATGCATACCAAGTTTAAAGTTGTAGTGGCAGGTCATAATGCCCTCCATGTAGGCCTATACAACATCGTGGTCATGCAGCTCCATGTACTTGGTGTATGCGGAACTTGACTGATAACCTGTCTTCTTGTGATGGCTGTATCAGTGTGTGTATTTGAGTCAAGTGAGGATTGAGATGGTCGTGGCCGCAGTTAAGAATCATTTAAGCATTTGCATACAGTAGAAGTGGGAAGCCACAGAAAAGCACTTCCAAAATGGCTCTCAGACTAGAGTTGAATTACTTGGCAGAGCCTGGAATCGAACCTCCACCTCCGGTACCAAGCAAGCTAGCCGCTACACCACGAGGTAAGAAAAAGTAAATTACTTCTGGAAATCGAGACTAAATCCGATATCAAATAAACAAATAAAATGAAAGTAAATTGTGAAAAACTTCAGCGTTTCTTTTTCACTTAATAAAGAAATTCTTTGAGAAGTGCTCCTTCCCGCTCGTCGTCTGAATTACAAATACACAACAAACACCTCAATAACTCTTGATATACAGTTTATAATATATATATTATATACACCCACCCACCGAAGTCCACGGGGCTAAATAACCACGATGTCCAAGTACCTCAAATCAAACAACGACGACAATTACTTTTTTTTAAAATTCCTATTTCCTTTGGATGAACAAATAATATATTTTCTTAAATTTTTGCACTGTTCACCTGAGCCTTTTTTCCACCCCACGCCCACCCCTACTCCAACTAGATTAATCAGTTGTTCATTCCGAAGGTATGCATAAGTTCATGGTTATGTCAAGTCTAGGCAAGCAAACAAAAACAAGCACTCAAGAAGAACTTTGATTTAGTAGTGTTAACCCAATATTTGCCGGGCTGCCGTGGGTCAAGTTGGGTTAATGAAGACGCATTGCATAAGGCGCTGCCACGATCTGACATAATTAAGACGTACAAAAGAATAATTCAATAAGCAATCGACACGCTTCTTCTAGAACTGTAAAATTACAACCTCTTCATGTCATGTGATTTGTCAAATCCTGCCTCTTCAGTGAGCATAAAACTGCGATTGGCAACCATGACGCAATAACCAGAGCCACTCTTTACTTTCGTTCCGCAGAACTTTCAATAAGATCGCGTAACAGAGTATGGTAAGCTGCCACCCACGAGGTTTGCGTGTTCGATTCCCGGCTCTGCCGTAACGTTTTGGTATGGTCTGGTACGGGGTTTCCAAGCCTCGTGATGCCAATTGGGAACCTGTCCGACGCTGAGGAAGAAAGAACGGGATAGTGATTGCGCATAGCTGCTCGTCAGTCACCGGAAAGCCGGTGTTGGAATTCCGCTGTCACCCGGAAAGCCTGGGTTGGAATCCCGGTGACATAAGGGTGGAATTTTTACCTTTAAAATCACGTGGCGTCATGAAGGGCATCCAGCCTTAAATCACCAGCCAAACACCCAAATGAGCCTGGTTGGCACTAGTGACCCCAATAGAATTGGGATATGCCTAAGCTGTGGACAGTTTTTGTTGTGGAAGAAAGAATTGGAAATGAATTAACTATACACCCTACCGTACGTAGGACACCTGCATAGTGATTCCTTGTCATAGCTCGAAGGTCGCCAACATCCCTTGTGGATATGGCTCTTACAACAGAACTGACAACGAGCTCGTATTGAAACATCCCCCCCCCCCCCGCACAATACTGTATTCGTCAATTTAAGCCTACTGTACAGGCGAAATTTGACAGTAGCTGCGATTATCCACGGGAAGTAGCTTACAAGCATCAAAACTGTTCGGTCACGCTCACAATGGTAGTAGAGACACCAACAGGCAATTATTTCCGGGGAAATAGAATCTGAAGATGGTGTAGCATATAGACAGTACAGCGAAGCAAGAATATTCAAGAGCCCACAGGGCCGAATTGGTAGAACACTAACTTTCCGTTCATGTGGTGACATGTTGAAACCCACATCTTTATTGCTTTTTCAAAAGAATGACTGAGGAAATTAATGCACCACCAATCAATACAAAATTATTATCTGTTAATCAATACGGCAATTTTCTTACATTTTCCTAAAATGGTAAATGTTTTTTTTTTCAACTGAGGATGTAACTCGATTTTTATCTATTTCCTCTTTTTGTTTACTTTATATAGATTTCTTGCAAAATTATAGGAACATTTTCTTGACCAAATCTCGATTTAAACCCATAGTAAGCCTACACAAATTATTTTAAAATAAATAAATAAATAAATAAATAAATGGAAAGCGATACAAACTGTCCACTAATGTTATCTGTTAGGTACCGGGTGAGTTAGCCGAGGTCGTTCCGGCATGACTGCTGGCAGTCACTCACATCCGGGAGGCGAGGAGGTTCGAATCCCCCCGCCGGCGACCTTGAAGATGGTCTTCTGTGGTTTCCCATCTTCCTTCCAGGCAAATGCCGGGGTTGGTCCCTAACTATAGGCCACAGCCGCTATCTTCCAACTCCTCACCCTTCCATTCCAACTTTCCTCCCCAACGGTACTTGTAGCTCACCCATTGGGTGCCCGTCTCGAAGTAGCTACAAAACTGGCGAGCCGAACATGTCCTCTGACATTCCCGGCACTAAAAGCCATACGAAAAAAAAAAAAAAAAAAAAAAAAAAAACTGTTAGGTAGTCAGCCCAAAGGCTGGTTGGATCCTCAAAAAGCACCGCCGTTACGTTATGTGAGTAGATGGTAGGCCTACCCACAAAAACCCAAGGCAGCGCTATATTGATGCGTTCTAGGCTACGGTACTTTAATTTGAAGAAGCATTTTGAGAAAGCACGGCGAAATTAAACATCATTTTAAGGAATAATGTACAGGATGTCTGGTATTGATTCATTTAGGGGCTTCGTGACATCGCGGTCATGTAACCCCGTTTGTGTAGTAGTGAATGTGTTTGTAATTGAGGCTAAAATTGGGAAGTAGGCGGGACATTAGTTACAAGCCAGACGTTTCTTTTAGACGATTGTCCTTGACCTTGAAGCTTACGGGTGAGCCTCTACACAGCCACTCTCTCGCCCTCTCGCTTCACAGTTGTCACCACCGGTCTGTTGTAATGGAATTCCATACTTGAGCACGTGACGACACCGCCGTGCAGAACAGTACAGTCCACGACGAAGTATTGTGTGACGCGGAAGTACACGTTACATAGTTACGAACAGAACGCCATTATATTTTCCCATGACTGTACTTCAGCAGTAGCGTTAGATAGTTTTGTCCATCTCTGGCAGCATGGGGCAGGTGACAACAACACAGGTACTGTAGCAACTCTCCTCCAGGCTTCCATTATGATTTTTCGCTCGTCTAAAACAAACGTCCGGCCTGTAGCAACCATCCCGGCGTTTGCTTGGATTAGAAATGGGGAAACCCAAGCGGGACCACTTCTAGGGTGGCTGAGGTGAGAATCGAACCCACCGCTCCTCAGTTTTGCCTCACGAGACCGAGTGTACCCGTTCCAGCTCACACACCAGAATTAAAATTTCTTTCCAGAACCGGGAATCTAACCCTGACCTCCGGTGCGACAGCCAAGAGCGCTAGCCGTTACAACACGAGGGGGTCTGCATGCATAAGGGATATATTTCCTTAGTAATAAGTACATAGTTTTAATCTTATTCAGACAGGGCACATGTCACTGTCAATATGTGAGCATGCGAGTTACGTAACTTTGCATATCAGCATTTTTGTCAGCCAATTTTGGACAACTATGGTTTATTTTGCCATGTTTTACAGTTTGTTCCCAACTGCGTGATTACGGGAGCAGTTTTAGGGGTATAGTGATTAAATGGAATTTCACTGATTAAATAATATTTATGTTCGACCCTAACTATTATGTGTCAGAAAACTGTATCATAATGATGGTCATTATAACACTATTTTTCATTATGAAACAGCTTCTCCCACCAATCAGATCTCAAGAAACAGTTGTGTGACCAATTAGATGAGGATACCTTCGCGCATGCGTTCAAAATCCAACATGTCTATATAAATTACCGAAATTGCACCGTCCATATGTTCCCGTAAATAAACTGAGACAAGAAATGGCACTGTACCTTAATATCCCCAAAATCAATTTCTACACAGCGCGTGGTTTTGAAACGACTTCGGTGACAGTTTTACTGAATACTGGAGCACAATTTGAACATATGGCATTGAAGCACACAGAGCGCATGCGTCGGTTGTCCAGAGAGCTTAGGAAACAGAGATATACTACCCACCGCAGCACCCGATCACAACATTTTGGTGACTTCCAATTCCTCAGTAAGAGTAATTAAGGAAAAATAATAATTAACGTGACAGCCGGTAGAATACGACACATTCGACTGTAAATATGTGTTGCTGACCCTGGTAAAAAACGAATATTTATGTTAAAACATATAATAAAATTATAATTATCGTCGAACATAAACAGTCGTATGCAACTCGCCTATAATGGTAATTAAGACACTCGTATGGAAATTATAAAACTCGCATACGCTCGTTTTATACAAATACTCGTGTCTTAATTATGGCCATTATAGGCTCGTTGCATAATGTACTATTATATAAGTGAAATAATCTATTATATATAATCCAAAGTTGACTCATCACCGCAGGGCTCAAACCACTAGACCTAGAAAGCTGAAATTTTGCATGTTGGTTGATCCGAGTATGTAGAGGCCCACTCAGAAACGGTTTTTGAAAATTCAATTTGTAAGTGATGTTTTCGGCCTTTTGGCACTGAGCAAGGGCTGTCTGTACAAAGTTCGGATTTAGCTCATTTTAAGCCGCCAGATACGAGAAACAATACTCTGAGGTCCTGTAGGGACCCCGAAACACAATTTTTAAGTTCCTAAAATGAACGGTTTCGGGGATATTCCCAAATAACTGTGTTCCCTCTGAGAAACAGATCAACGTTACTATGGCAACCGCTGAAATTTCGCAGACCGGGGATAGTTTTCTGGCAATATCTCGAAAACCGTTCGTTTTGGGGCCTTAAAACGCGGGGTTCGTTTCCCACTTCTAACCACGAACATTGCTCCTCGCATTGATACGCGTAATGTGAGATATATTTTATTTATAGAGGTGGCTTTTGGCGTCGCATACGATCGTGATTTTGAGTCTAATTTTATACTCTTTGAGTTGCTTATTGTAAGCGAGCTTTGAGATCTATACTCTAATTTACAATGTTTATATGCTTTCTATTTTGCACGGTATGCTTTCATTTAAAAAAAATGTTTTTTGTTAACTGAATATTTTTTTTGCCAATTTTGATCTGCTCTTTTTCGTTTTTTACCAGGGTCAGCAACACATATTTACAGTCGAATGTGTCGTATTCTACCGGCTGTCACGTTAATTATTATTTTTCCTTAATTACTCTTACTGAGGAATTGGGAAAACTTATTTCGATTAAGTTGGTATTTTGTCTTTCACGACCACTGGATCCCCGCACAAGGCACGGCTTAAACCTAGAAATGTTGCTGAGTTGGACTAATGGTGCAGCAGAAAAGAGGAGAATTGAAGCTTTTGAAATGTGGTGATACAGGAGAATGATGATCAGATGGGTAGATGGTGTTACGGCTGTGAGTTTGTGTCATCGCTTGCCGCATGAGTCACAACTGCCCCAGGGCTGGGTTGTGCCCTGCCTCAGTGTATTGCGTGCGCCTTATGCAACAGGACTACTAGGGCAAAGGGATGGTCCAGAATATTCGTGACTCAGCCAGTGAAGGAAACCTCGAGAAGCCGTGAACCCTGGATGGGTCTAGAAGCATTTATTGAGTCACCGGCCTGCTATATAAGAGCGACCTGTCAAGCAGTGTGGGTTGTGTTTTACGAGCTAGTGCGAGCGTTTATCCTGAGCGACAGAAGTGTGGTGACTTGCGAAAACCCTAGTGAAGCCGATTCTCTTGACAGCGAGGGAGTGAGAGGCATACAGGGGACTGCCTGTGTTTTGAGCGAGTGCGCTTACCTAGTGCGACAGAGGTCATTGTGGCGAGTTGCAAAACAGTGAGTGACAGACTTAGTGCAGCTATTTCCAGCCAGCGTACGGGACCGGACACATTAGCGAGAGGATTAACTGTGGTCGGTTGACAAGTGAAAGGGGGCAAGAGCGCTCCATAGGGAAGAGACTTGAGGAAACTGGAGTAAGGTAATAATTGCTTGTATTTGCTGTTGAGTGGTGGATCTTTCTGGCCGCAATAAAGTTAATTATTTCTTTAAAGGAACAATCTGTGTTGTGCTTCAACCCACCATAATCCAGTCAACAAAGGTGCCACTAGGGGGGGGGGGGGGTGGCACGTAACAATAGGGTAACAAATGAAGAGGTATTAAGACGAGTGGGAGAGGAGAGAGGTTTCTGGTGACTGCTAATGAAGAGAAGAGATAGAAGGGTAGGACACATATTAAGACACCCAGGAGTAGCAAGCTTAGTTATGGATGGGAGGGTCGCGGACTAGAACTGTAGGGGTAAACCAGGGTTAAACAGATGCCTCGGATGTAGGGTGTGGTAGCTATGTAGAGATGAAACGATTAGCTCAGAAGAGGGAGACATGGAGGGCAGCATCAAACCAGTTAAAAATCTGAAGACTCAAACAACAACAATCAGGAATTTTAATTACTTAGAGAGGCATGTGAGGCAAAAGTGTGGTTGGAGAATTTCAATCCCTGGGGTGTAACACTGGAAGAGACGGCATAATGTACATCAGCGGCCAAGGTGAGAGATATTTAACTATAGGTCTAATAATAGCGATATGTTGACGTTCAAATCATCAATAAGTATGGCCAAATTACATCCAGAATAGCGTAAGTAAGAATACTTTTAATTCCCCATATTCCGATAGATTTGCCATTCACGTGTGCAAGAGTGCAGTTCCCTCTTCAAACAATATTGGCAAGTTCTTTAACAAAGCGCAATGACACACACTTAACAGTAGCACGTGTATATTTAGACATAACAATTTTTTCCCATGGGCAACTGTATGTGGCATGCTCGCGAGCATGCGGACAACAAAATCGTTATGTCTCAGCAGAAGATGGCAAAACCTAAAACATAATTTTAAAATGTGTTAACATAATGTAACATCGAACCCTGCAAATTTTCACAACTCTATAAAATTCCCACTTGGCTGCTCATATCAATATACTGTATGTATCAGAATATTCAGAATTAGAATGGACCCACCTATAGCCGCGATTGCTGTAATAGAATAGACCAATTATCAGCAATAATGCATCGTCCCCATTGTCTTGATCGCGGGCGAAGCCGCGGGTACCTGCTAGTACTATATATTATTGTTTTAATTGGCGGAATAGCGAGCTCATCTGTCCCTATAAAATAATATATATAACAGCTTCGGTTCATTAACATACTGTTTATTATCGTTAGGCTTCAGCTACCGTGGCATAAATTCTTTGCACTGCAGCCACTGGACTGAGGCGATTTACTCTCCAATTTCGACGTTCTGTTCAACATTGACATCCGGCAGTGGAAAACAATACCAGGCGATCTATGATTGAGATTTAATTAATTTTGCATTTTAACCACCAAATGAGATATGAGAGATCTTTTACGAGGCGACATCGTTGTACAGGGGATTTTTTTCTATCAGACTTCCTCGGCCGGGAATCAAACCTGCAATTTTGATAAGATAAAGTACCTCCTGAAGTCAACCATGAACAGTTTATACTCGCAGCACAAGTGTGACTCCCTAGTGTATTCCCTTTTACATGTTCAGTACGATTCATTTGTTACTTTCCAATGTACTGTATTTTATCAAGAAATATTTGTACAGAGCTGTATACAATGTATAATTCACATTTGAAACAAATGTTTCTCGAAATATTTTCTTCTAGCCAGAAGGAAAGTAAAAATCGTGTGCATTTGCGTTCATGTTTTCAGACCACAAAAGGGGTACCGTACATTTCGGTTGGGAAAAGCTAAACTGGCAACATTGCCAGAAATGGCAGGAAATGTCTAGAATACCACTGGCCATTTCCTGTACATTTCTCCTTTCCCCTAGATCCCCCTCAGTTCATGATACTATACAGAGAGAGGTATCCGGTTTACGTTTGTCGTGTTTTTATTTTCAACTGGTATCGGAATGACACAATGTTGTCCGGGAATAATAATATTAACATTTATCTTAAAAATTGTAGATCCTTTGGTGCAAAGTTTGGGATGGTTAGGAAAATTACCAGGAGTCATAGTTCACGCTAATCATACAGGTTTAAGAGGGAGCTAACGACCAAAGGTCAGGATTTTTATCCTTGAAAAACTCATTTTATGCAACTCCGTCTATTGAACCGCGTATCCGCTCATTATGGTTTTGGCGGGAGATTTAATGTCGGATGCTCTAACTAACACCACGTTCTCTTTCTGGTGAAAATTCTACCTCGCTGTCACCGGTATTCAAAACCCGGCCGTCCGGGTAAAAGACAAACAGATATGCCACTGCGTTATGACGCTCCCCCTCAAGTCTATTATATGAAGGGGAGGGGAGAGGCAAATCCACTCAGAAATACGCTATGTACAGAAAACGAACCAATTTGTTATTAGAGCATGAAGTAAGTTACATAACATAATTTGTCTGTCAGCCATACACCATATACCGGAGTTCCTAGTTTCATTGGATATTTTCATTTGGAGGCTTTACCATTTGGCTCTGGTCTTGGCCGGGGGTTGAAGACAGGGTGCTCCGATGCCACTAGGTAGGATTTAATCTCATTTCCCCTAACGGCCGCGGTGGCCGAGAGCGTTAACGCGTTACGTCTTGCCTCGCTGGCATCGGGAGGACGTTGGTTCGAGTCCCACCTCGGCCGTCCTGAAAATGGTTTTCGTGGTTTCCCATTTTCACCACCAAGCAAAATGCCGGTGCAACAGGTCCACGGCCATTTCCAAATCCATTCCCTATCCAGTCCTTAAAATGAAATAAATGGCCATAGGCTGCATTAATAATAATAATAATAATAATATTAATCTCATTTTCCCCAAGGAGTCTGTCACAGTAGTGACCTGCTTGTTAACCTAGCATTCAATATGCGAAAAGTTAATGTATGATAGAGTAGGATGAGCCGGCCCCATGGTAGCACGCCTGCCTCTCACTCGGAGGGCCCGGGTTTGAGTTTAGAAACAGGCGTGAGGGCTGGAACGGGGTGCAATCAGCCTCGTGAGGAATATTGAGTAGCTGTCTGACTGAGGGATTTGGTTTTATAGGCTAGTTTTCAAAATGAGTCATTTAAGACTAGCATATCTGTATGCACTGTATGACTTATTATTCAAGTTTCCAGCGGGTTCGGCGATGATAGTCCATGTGACAAGTGCTTTTTACGGCCGGATATCCTTTCTGACACCAACCTCATGACAGATCAAATTGAATGAAATGGGCAAGGATATGGAAGGAAGCGGCCTGTTAGAAGGTACCATCCCAGGTGTTGAAAAGGGGGTAACCACAAAATACCATTTCATTTCGCAAGGATGGCCAACGGTGGGGTTCGAACCCACGTCTGCTGAGTCCACGGATAGCTTGGTCCGATGGACTAGCGTTGGGCGTTAGAGAGTGGAACTACTGCTGTCAACACTAGCATGTCTTATTATATTATTACTACAGTATTATTATTATCTTTAATCTGTGTTACTGAGTACTTTCTACCTCTCGTAAATTGATATGCTATTGATCTAGTACACCACACCGCCGCTGCAGTCGACCTACCCTAGCTTACGTAACAGTATAATCCACTTGGCAACACTGCTGCGCTCAATACAGCTACCAGAACGGAGGAAGAATTAACAGCGTTAGCATCAACAGTGATTTGCGTGAACCTGGCAGCAATTTGCAGAGGCAGGGCACAGATTAACTGCTGGCGTGGCTGGCTCACTCTTCTCTGACTGTGTACGATCTAATAGTTCATATCAATATTTTGCAAGGATTGTAGGAACGCATTGCATCAAAAGTATGGAACACCGGAAGTAGGTAGATATTACACAGATGAAACTGTGCTCAAATTTTAAAATAATCCCCTTGCTCCATGAGACTATGGGTGAATCCATATCAGGATGCTAACGAAAATGCAATACTGTTGTGTCCTAGTAGGGCTCATAGCGAGAACATAAAGCATGCATTTACTCCTTCAGGTAACTAAGTTTAAAGTCAACATAACGGCAAGTTTAGATTTAAGGTATGTATGTTTTACAAAACTCAAGCTCTTAAACCAGAGGTGCGGTTTGTTTTAAAACCATCCAGATCGTTTCAATAATACAGGAAAAGTCTTGCATTTCTTGAAAAGTGAACGGAAATATATTTATTTGTTTATAAATTGCGTTTAACACGATAGCCCCTGCCAGAACTATGTTGCGTCGGGCCTTCATGCAAAGACCTAATGCATGTGTCTCAATCAAGAATATAAGTTACAGGATATCATTCGCCTCGCACGGACCGTAAAAAGAGTCCATAGGCTTACGCATGATACCTAAACTCTGTCTCCGGCCAGTAGTTTGAGATGATCGATTCTATTCAGAGCCATTTTATGTATTTTGCTGTTTCACTCTAACTCCACTTATTTCTCTACAAATGACTGTGTTGAAATTGATTTCTTGCTCTACATTCCAATGTTACTAAGAACTTCATATTTCACAGAACATCGAGTAATTTACTCCTCTCCAACACACTAACACTCTGCTACCCATAAATCAAATACCATGTTTAATAATACATGATATTGTTTTTACGTCTATTTTAACAACTGCGGCTTTTAGAGACGCCCGGGTGCCGGAATTTTGCCCCGAAGGGAATCTTTAACGTGCCAGTAAATCTCCTGACCCGGCTCCCTCGCATTTGCGCACTCTCAAATGCGAGGATTCGATCCTGCAACCTTGAGCCCAGCAAGCGAGAACGTTACCGCTCGCTGAGCCACGCGGGCACTGAATGCGTCGAGCTGAAAATGTCCTCTGGCGAACGGATTTCCTCTCTCCCCACGAAGTACGGTAACACTTGCCAAAGTCATTACTCCACTGACTTTCCTTACACAGGTGGCCAAATCAATCTCGTAATGGTGAATAGAACCCACTTCTTTATTGTTAATTGGTTCACAGAATCTTCAACAATGTATAGATACCCTATGCCCTGATGAAGAGGATGTGTTTTTGTGGCATCCTAACCAGATCAAACTGAGCTAACTAACTGCTGAAAATTAATAAATTTAATGATTTCCAATCGATGATTTGCTGTGAAATAATTCAATTTAAGATATTCGTATGCCATACACCACACTAACAAAAGAAGAAACGGCGACCGACTTAATTTTAGGACAGGGTAAGTTACAACAAAACGTTTTGCTTTCTTAAAGATTCGTCTTTTAATGTCTATTGTGTAGTGAAAATCCACAGCCTGCTTCCAGTCTCCGACCGGGTCAGGAATGGAATGAATGAAACCCCCATCTAGCGGCGAGGATATGAACTGTGCTGGCTGCCGAGGCCTGACGCACTCCTCTGGGGCAATGATTAAATGAATGACAGAGAAAACCGGAGTACCCGGAGAAAAACCTGTCTGCCTGCGTTTTGTCCAGCACAGATCTCACATGGAGTGACCGGGATTTGAACCACGGACCCAGCGGGTCTATTGTGTAGTACACAATATAATAAGATAAAAGCGATTTTAAGGTAAATGCATACCACGCTGGTTCGTAAAATATTTCTTGTAGCACATTTGGCGTATACATGACAAAATACAACCAATAAATGTCCTGCAACGGAGACTAGGATTTAAATAAAATCTTCAATTTTAATGCATTGTATCTTAATTTGCAATAAAGAATGTGGTTCTTTTCACCTTTGCCATAATAATTTGGCCACCTCTGTAGGTTAACTTCACAAGGAACATCAAATCGGCTCCTTATATACCGCCAACATCCCCTATCTCACTCGAATATCTTCCCAAACATTTTTTCTCCGTCGTCTATCAGCCAATCTGCCCCAATACAAATTCAGAATTATTTCATTAACGCTGTTTGTCTACCTGTGGTCTCACATTACGTACCTGGCAGCCGTCTATAGATCCCTTCCAACTGATCAAGTATGATTGATATGGAATCCGGCTCCGTGGCTAAATGGTTAGTGCGCTTGGCTTTAGCCCGAAGTGCCCCGGGTTCGATTCCCGGCCGAGCCATCAGGGATTTTAATCGCCTGGGGTTAATTCCCGTGGCTCAGGGACTGGGTGTTTGTGACGTCTTCATCATCACTTCATCCTCATTACAACGCGCAGGTCACCCACTGGCGTCAACCAGAAAGATCTGCACTCGGCCTCTCCGGAGGCCACACAATCATCATCATTGATATGGATCTCACTCACACACCTGCACTATATTCCAGCTGAGGTCTTAGTAGGAGGTAGGGACACTAATCTTGAAACCAAGTCCTTTTAACACTGGCACGACCCGTGTGCAATGACTTTTATTTCTTCTTAATTACCTTCCCTACCGTACGTACTTACCACAATGAACATAACCCCCAACCCCAACAATAATCCCTAAATACCGAAAATCTCCACTAGTTCCTCCAACTGAGTGAACATAGGTAATTTGATTATTTTCATTTACAAAATATCTAACAACATTTCTTCGCATATATCTCCATGCCATTTCCAACTGTCCTTTTTTGGATATTTTCCAAATCGCTTAACAATACACATGATCAAAATCCTTAATACCGGCAAATAATCTTATTTGAAGTGATATCATTTACACATACAACTAAGGTCCGAATTTACTGTCGTGGGGTTAACCTCTCTACCGATAATGGCCACCCATGAAAACTCTCACCCATCGGACTACTCTCTTGTCCAGACCTAATTCATCCTTTAATAAGATTCTATGATTTACCCTTAGATAGATCAATGGCTCTGGAGTGAACATGTGCCCTATTATCCAAATCCTCAGATAAATCTTGCTGAAAACCAGATAATTGAGATTCACAAGAAAACACCCTCTGGACCCCCCCTCCCCCGACTAACGAGCCGACACTTTTCATCATTATTCTGACACACTCCTAACAAGCGAAATGATAGAGAAACCGGCCTCGTCACCGTAATAACTGAGGCAGTTATTTTCTATGCTGTTCGCTACTAGTTGATTTATTTTGCCCCTGGCTATGGATCACATATTTTTATATAATAAATTATGGACTACCGTAGCGAGACTTGAAGTATGTGTAAAATTAACCATTGTATGTTTGTTTAATTCGCATCCATCGACTTCCTTTTAACACCTGTTAAATCTCTGTGTTTAATGTATCAAAACACTCGTTCTCACGCCTTCAAGGTCGATGTCCTTTCCCAGTGTGTTACTTTAAGGTTTGTTATATCTTGTTGGTAACTCCTCTTGCAGAATCTACTGTCTGATTAGGGGCAGATTACCTCGCTGTTCTGCCCCATTTAAAACAACAATAAATAATACTACAGTCGGATTAATGTATAGACTTCAAATATGTATGCGTGTACAGTACTGTACGGTACGTTACGAGTGTAACTGAGTGTGTTGTTCAAAATTATAATTCAATAGATTTACTTGTTGCTTTTGTTAAGGGCTAGGGATAGTTTTGTCATCAGCCCCATGTCTTAGGGACTTATGGAATTCGTATGATGACCTGGTTTAGCGCGATGACTGCAGCAGTGCCAGGGTTTATTTCCTCAGAAAATATAGTAGTATACGTCAGATGTAGGAATACTGTGACTGAAAAATCATTGGGAATACCAGAAAAAATGCCATAGATACCTGTCCGTAATAGTATTCACCTCTAGTAATAAAGCTTTCTGTCTGAACATTTGAAATTTTTGGGTAAAACTTTGTATTTATCCAGGATGATGTGTATAGTTACCAAATACACCATCAGTTTATGTTTATTATGGGGTTGGCGTCAAAACCACTGGAGCGATAGACCTGCATTTTCGTATGTAAAGTACAAGTCACCACTAAAATAAAACTAAGCTATACATTATTTATGGGACACAAAATGGTGAGGGGGGTATCCTCCTCTTGACAACACAATGCTAGCTGATTAACCGTGTGCTGACTTGGGTGTCACATCACAGTTCTAATGCACGTGCCTCAATGAAGCGTGTATGAAGTCGCAATCACTTCACATCGATAGTAGAGTGAGGACATTTTACTGTGAACATCTAAAGCTTATGCTTATGGAATGAACCCCCGCCAATACAGTACAAAAGTGAAAATGTGTCTGGGGAAGTTAAGACAATCTGTATAATTTTTCTTTCTTTTTTGCCAGCTGGCGTGGGTCAGCTGCAAAGTTATGGTCTTGAAATTGAACTTCAGCTCGGGTACCGGATCCAAACCGGCCATGTGTATGGGTATGGGTGCGTGTGTTGTCTTTAATTGTAAGCCCAGTCAATTTCTATACATTACAATAATCATTCCAAATCACACCAAGACACAAAATAAAGGTAAAAATAAATTAAATCTGAGCTGGCTGCATGTGTAAAAAGGCCACAATCCAACACATATTTCTAAAATATCTATTGTGTAAGAATTTGCGTACGGTACTGGTTAATATTTTATTTCTCTTATCAGATGTTAAATGTTATTTTTGTGTCTCTCCCAGTGGTCTTCCTTTCAGTACCGGTACCTAATTTTAAGCAGAACAATATACTGGGATCAAGTTGAAAAACTGAACGGGTGTTGGCAAAACATGGTCCGACAGTCTAGCCATAATCAAGCTAACCCCTGTCGCCAGTCTCGGGAACGTTATTTTTTGTTACCCTTAGAACGCTTGACGGGTACGAAGAGCAATGTTTTTCAGTTTTAGAAATTTGACTAAAAACAACAGCCTTACTACAACACGAGCGCAACGTTCTGGCACTCGCACTCTGCCATCGGGTTTAGAAGATGAGTTTTTAGCTTCGCCAAAAATATGCGGAAAAGTTACGAACACGCCCGTCAATAGTGGAACCAGTTGTGACCGGCGTGAGTTAAGAATAGTGCACAGACACGATGTTGAAACCCCAATAGCTTGGCCGACCATCTAGCGGGCCATTCTAAGTTGTCTGTGAAAGTGCGAAAAGAATCATCACGCGATCACAAAACCAAAGTAATCGTTCACATAACTTACATGCGTACAATAAAAGAACCATACAAAATATTGCGTATTTATGTCTACCTTTATTATTGGGGGTTGTCATCAATGAGATGGGATGAATTTCAAAGTGAATTATTAATTACAAGAGGGACATCCTAGTTATCAACCGCATGTAGTTACTCTTGTATACATCCTAATACCATGGAATCTAATCTCGTCCTATTAGCTGTAATTAACTGGGGGCTAGAATTAGTAAAGGTAACTCAGATGAAATCCAAACCTTAGCATGTATTGCAGTAAATGAGAGGGAGAGAACTGCACTAAGGTGGCCGCAGAAGGCCCGGGATCGAACCACTGCACTTTGAGTTGCATGTTCTCTCACGAACGCAACTACATAGACGAAGACTGCATTGGACATGAAACAAGACTAGAGTTTAATAAATTTGGGTTCATTAACTGACAATGTTTCCCCTCAAAACTGCAACACAATAATTACTAACATTAAGTTGTAAAATTTGCCTTTTGAATTTCACGACTATAAACCTACTATAAGCATAAATATAATGTAAAGATGAATGGTGGTACGATATACGAGATCAGCTCCACAATACCATGTAAATGCTAATACAATCGCCATGCCTACACGAGCAAGCTAATACAAGTCAACATTCCCCTCGATGTTCAGCATAAAACTGAATAAACTCCCTCTGTAAAATAGAAAACGGATCCCTTAGATTTTATATCTAATAGGAACTGTACAATAGCCTCTCTTAGATATCAATGTACAAACACACATTCCAGTTCAAACTAGCAACGAATTTTGATTCTCTTGAAGGAATAATTTAATGCACTGCATTAACCAGCAACCTTTAAGAACTAGACCAAAAAACTTTGGAGCATAAGCAGGCCTATTGCAAGGAAGAAGCTGATCATGAAATTCGTTTTTTAATTCCTTTTTCTAATTAAGAATTCTCAGGAATTATGAAGGGTGTGGCGAACCTGTAAAGGACAATCTTAAGTCACTGTTCAACTGAACTGTTATATCATTCATTTGTCCTTGCGCATCCCATTCGAGCAAGCCTATATAAGTCGACATTCCCATGACATTCAGCATGAAACTTGAATACGGTATCATCCAACTACTCCCTCGCATCTCATAGTCTGGGCTTTGATGCTTAAACATAGCTTAGTGATATCTCACCGGTCACAAAAGCACTTGTCAGAAAATGTTTTCTATCAAAATATTTCAGGAATTCCAACGGTTTGATGTTCGAAAACTATGATATTCTATAGCTACGTAACCTAGGCTATGTACGGGGAGAATCATTGTGAACAGACTTGGTGAATTGCTGATATACTGTACTGTACAATTGCTGTTCAGGCACAGACTTTAATGCATGATTCCTATAGCTTTGTCCGTTGAGTTAATGATTGTTCAGAATGCATTATATGTAACTGGTGAAGACTGGATTGCCATATACCTACCCCCACCTCCATCATATTCATATCGAAGATTTACGCGAGCTCTTTCAAAATGAAAAACGAGAATCAGAGTAACAAAAAAGGGAACATCCATATCAATTGGTAACAAATATTTGCACAGAATTACACACAGTTACACACTTGGCAACAAAGTAGCAACTAGCACAAAAATGGCACTTTACTCAATGGACAAACATGCATTCCTACAACAATTAGGAAAGAGGTTAGTAAAACAGATTGTAAATATCTTATCACAACATAACATTACAAACCTGTGAAAAGAACATGCAATTACAAATGGTTCATCTACATGACATGTGGGCTAATTTAAAGAACCTTAGAATAGGTACTGTGCATCAAACAACATTTGAGTAGCCACGTGACCAATGATACTGAGAGAATCATTGTGCACAAACTTTGTGAATTGCTGATATACTTCATTTACAATTATTGTTGTTCAGGCACACTGATTCCTATCGCTATGCCTGGGATGTTAATGACGCTTTTCTTACTCAAGAGCCATTGTCCATGAGGTGTCACTCTCGTGATGCCAAATTTGATGAGGATTGAAGTCCTGATGCTGTACTTTCCACCATATGGGATTTTCACCAGCATTCACCAGGAATTCAAAACCTGAGAGTAGGATTCCTCCATGCCCTCAAAATGCTAAGTGCCCCACGTTCTAATTTTTATACTGTACAATATGTGGAGATGAATTCGCCACATAGCAGAGCCGAAAATCTAACCCGGGTGACCTCTGTGGGAAGCTACTATACAGTACATATACATTACAAGTGTACCTGATGATTATGATAATAAATAATAATAATAATAATAATGACCGAGGGCCACAATGTACCAACCCCACAACGGAAACATAAGAGTATATAATTACTGTAGAGGTTCTATACTATGTAGGCTATAGAAGAACACCCGAGTAAATATGGACACAGGAGGAAACTCTTTTATACTGAAGCATATATCCTGGCTATTCCTAAATATTGTCTGAATGGCTCCCAAAGGATCTGATAATTACTTTTTCCAGGTGAAAAAGCACTCCAATTTGTGCGTGATCGGAATATGGAATATGTACAAAATGGTAGATGAAACATTGTAAACAAAGTTACACACACAGAGACAGACACACGATATTAAACACACTGTTTGTTAGGAGTCCACCACCAGAAGTAAGTAAGAGAGAGAGAGAGAGGCATTAGTGTCACTGATTTCGTAGTACCTTATACTTTCCGTCCGCAGTCAGGTTATCATCTGGGGTGTTGGCGAACGTCGCGTCTCGATACGAATCGGTGCGGCCGTGCTGTAACATGTGAGGGTAGGACGTGCACTAGCGGGGTAACACAAGGCAACATCTACACCTGAGCTGTTCGGCATTGTTCACCTACCAAACACTTTAGGGGGTTCTTCAACTATGTCTTACCCAAGAGTCACATTTGTGGCGTAGGGGCAGTAACTTCCACACAAATAGAACATAAATGTTTCAACAGAAGAAAAACCAGGAAAATTAAACATAATGAAAGAAAAAAACCTACACATTTTTAGTTTGATGGTTTGCAACAAGATGTCTCATTCCTATAGTTTTGGCAGCAGAACACACCACTAAATTCATTTGAATATCAAATTTGACAAAGGAAAAAGTGAAATTATTAATCTACATGATTAGATTGTGGTACTTACTGTACTATATCGGGCAGATGACCTAGCTGTTCCGTCCCTTAAACCAACATTACTAAGTTACTACAGTTTTCAATTTAACATTGCAGCCCCGTGTGATAAACACTCTCACAAACTCACTTCGTCTGATTACCTGTGTTATTGAGTGTCTGTATTCGTAATACATGTGAAGATTAGGAAGGAAGCGGCCGCGGCCTTGTTAGAAACCATCCCAGCATTTCTACGGAGTAGAAGTGAAGAAACCACGGAAAACATCTTCCAGCAAGGCTGAGGTGGATCTCGAACCCACTTCTCAGTTCTGCCTCACACGGCTGAGTGTACCCTGTTCCAGCCCTGAGATCAGAATTAAATTTCTTGGTAGAGCAGAGAATTGAAACCTGACCTCTGGGGCGACAGCCAAGAATGCTAGCCGCTACACCACGAGATGGTCGTACTTCTACACTGTCTGAAGTTATAGCCCAGGGCGATCGACCCTCCCCCAGCAACGATGCCACTGACTGGATAAAAAAATGGATGCTGTTTTTTTTTTTTTTTTTTACTTTTCAACCAATTCCTTCCTTCAAGTGCACGAAGTGGTTGTGTTTTATTAATCCATTAAACAGTTTCTTTACTTTTTTTACTTTTCTTTGTGTGCACGTTATTTCACATATACATTTGTACGCAAACTGTGACATATGTTGACAATTATTCTAACTGAACATTTTCAAAATAAATTTTGGAAGAGTAATTTCTCGGTGTCGAATAGGATTCACTGCAAATTCATAAAAATGTCATCTTTTGAAATGCATGTCAACAGTGTTGTGATGGACTGTTGGTAAGTTTTGACAAGTTCTAGCAAATCCGTAGATGCCATGTGTTAAGTTACTTTTGGAAGTTCCGCCGTTAAAAAGCTGTTATACACCGTGTCAAGTAAGTGAGAGAATAGTTAGTTATTGTATGTTCTAAGGAACCTAACGGCAAGGTCTCATCTGCCCCGTAAATGCATGAAGGAAACAGTCCCCTTCAAAGAATATAAATTCTACTTCAATAGGACATAAATATTCATATTGGAACAATGAAATTCACATACAACTATCAGAATTATATTCGTAGCTTAGGTTGCAGTCCGCGAATATCAATTTGGCCCATCACATGTTGAAGACGTCCTGATTTAGAATTGGGAAATCGCCAGGAGAGCACACAGTTCAGGGACAAAGACAACACACCAGCCTAGTCCATCCACAGAAACGGCATAATTGGGCTCACATAAAAACTCATCTCTAAAAAAATGTTAGTGAAGATGAAAACAGTTGCATATGTGCTTCATGACTGATAAGCAAGTGCAGTTTTTATCTTGTATAGCTCAGCAGGTAGAGGCTGTAAAGAGCAGACCGAGAAACCCAGAACGCTGAACATCAACACTTTTTTTTAAATAAGTATTTCTTCGATTAATTTTAGACATTTAGTTGAAAGGAAAAATGAAATAAATTTAAACCTCAACCCTAGTGATCAAGTGATCAGGATCTGAACGACCGCTTGAAGCTTGTAATCCTAAAATTGACCCATTATAATAGTGATTATAACTAATACATCTATTTTTTTTTTTACAATGAGTGTTAATTAGCCTATTTATTATTTACTACCAACCCTCCCTGGCTTCACCGGGAAATTGGAGCATCGTTTATATAATTTATGGAGGAATCATAATCCATAGCAGAATTCTCTTTATCGGACCATAAACCACGAACATATCTTCCCTGTGTCATAGGAACTTTGGGGATGACTGACTACCTTTGTCTTTGTGAATTCTTTCTTTCTTTCTTTCTCTCTCTTGTGACAATCGAGGAATTATTTGTTGCTCAGTTTCATTATTACGTGAAAAGCGTATTTTTTTTTTCGATTTCATTGAACTACGACTTATAGCCTATCCTTTTTCCGTCTCGGTATGATGGGATAAAATCACTGACTGGACTATTAATTATATACCGGTAATCATGGAGTTAGCATGTGCAACGAATTCTTGTCAGACGTAATTTAAGAAGTGCATGAATCACAAATCCCCCTTTCGTCCGATCTAAACTTGACTGTGTATTCAGCGGAACGGAAAACCCACAGGTGAAGTAAAGAAAAGCTGAGTTGTACTTCCAGGGGAAACTCCAAACACGTCCACTCTTCTGTGAAGTCTTGACACGACTCTACAGTGCATGGGGTGCTAGGCTCGGTTGCCAGCTAGCTCGTAAACTGTCTCGAAGCTAGTAATTGAATGGAGATTGTTGGAAGAAATGAAAACGTAAAAACACTTGTAGTGGGCGATGTATTGAAGATAAAGATATACTTTCGCGGAAGTTTTTGTAGAACTTTTCATGCTGAACTATTCTTACGCTCATATTATTTTTAACGGTTTGCCCAGCGTAAGCTGAAAAAGCGCACGGACGCCAGGTTCTTTTTTCCAACTTTTTCACTGAAATCGTTACTGGTTGACTTCCTCTGATCATAAATTATCGTAAATTGGTGTCGACCGACTGAAGTGTTACAACTGACAGTTCCTAGAACCTTAACACTGGCACTCGTCTATACAATGCCAGAGACTATTGAGATTTATGTTTCTATTCCCATAGTTTACATCCGGTGACGACACGAAGCAGTTGGAATATAAGAATTGCACCTGTACCTTCAAACGGAAGAAGTTTGATTGAATTGAATAGATCCCTGAACTGTGTCATTTTCTTTGTAGTAGGCTACTGTACCTTCCAACTTGAATCCACAAAACCACCAGGCAGCAACTGTTACTAGACGATAGGCCTATTCCCTGCAAGTTACAGTTTTCAAGCTTCCAGAGAAATCTTAGCTGCAGGAACGCCTTGAAATCCCTTAAATGGCATGTTAAATATACCCCTTACAAGATAACATTTTGTTTAAAGCACGAACAGTCTCAGGTATAAATACACACAAAAAAACAACTACATCTATATCTTCTGTTCTTTGTTTTTTAACAGACGAAACATAAAAAACAAGCGGTTTCAAGGAAATAAAAACCATACAATAACAAAGCATACTAAACAACAGCAAGCTTAAAAATAAGTACATTTCAAACAGCAATATGGGAAATAGTTGGGAAAAAGGTCGTACAGTCTTACATTGGTTCATATCCACTATAGTTATACTTAGATGAAGTTCCGGGCGAATATGAACAGAGGAGCAACAGCCGATATCATAATATGGGAGTTCTTGATAGTCAGATGAAAGAAACTAGTAGACCTACGTTGTAGCGTGGGATAATATTCTACTTCTATGTACCATAGTGCTCTTCTCCAATTGTAAGATATTTTCGATCACCTTATCACTGTTTATCAGTTCTCCCTGGCAACATGTCTACCGTACTCCCAACTTTCCAATAATGAGGTGAGTATGGACGAATTCATACAGATCTGATGGAGTTTGTCTACAAAAATATAGCATAGCGTAGCCAACCCTCTTCGAGACATCCTTTACTTATGGGAGTCGAAACCGATGCCTCATAAGTCTCATATCCATTTTGAAGATTCTAGTTTGATTTTCGAGAGGCTACGTGTTTTTATTTACCGCAATTGTTTGATTGGTCCGACAGCCGACAAATAAAGTGCTGATTTCGGCGGCTGTGACGTCATGAATACAGCACGTGGCACGTTAACTGAGATATCGCTAATTCACGCCCATGTAATTTTGCTGCTGATCATGTGAATGTGGCTGAATAAATCGGTACTATTTGTATCTGGCATTGGTCATACAATGAAAACATTGTGACTTCTGGAGTAGGGTTGCAATGGAAATGATGAGGAAGACCGAAAAAATCATATGCTATTTCGGTTTTGTCCAACTAATCTCCAACAAATGATCCAACTAACTTCGAATAGTTTGGGGCAAAGGAGAGATCTTACCAGTTTTCAAGATGAACAATAAACATCCATTGAGATAAAGTTTTTAACGTCTTGTTTTCAGCTTGCAATATTCAACTGAGGCCTACTGTATATGGAGATAATTTTATCTAAAGCAATTTCACTTTCAAAATCTCACATGTACGGTATTAACCGATAATTGAAAACTGATCCGCCTTGGCGAGGGCAAACCGTTTGATGTCTGCACCATCACGCCCCCACAAAACATTTTACTCATCCCACTCTGTATCTACTGATCCGCAGCACAATGAGCCTGCGGGTTACTTTCTCATGTTAATTTTAGTACTAACTGATAAAAATGTCTGCAGGAAAAAAGGAAGGAAGCTTGCACTGTAGTTTTACGTAACCGTTAATCTCGCGACCATGAGCCACGGGACCACAGGACAAGGCATTCACTTCGAAAATCTCACATGTATTAAACGAGAATTGAAAACCGATCCGCCTTGGAGAGGACAAACCGCTTGATGGCCACGCCATCACGCCCCACAAAACGTTCTGCTCATCCACTCTGTATATACACATCCTTCATCCACACTCCATCCATGGATTGTTACAAATATGATTTTAGAAATATTTTAAAGATCATGTCGTTAAATACTCCATACGCTACACGAACTGAGTGCAATGGAATATTAAAACCTGCAATAAAATGTATACGCGAATATGAATTAGTTAAAGGGTTATGAGTCAGACATGTCAGGCGGTGTTGAAGCTGCGTACACCTACAGTAAAATAAAATGTTGCATTATTCTACTGGCACATAACCTATGCAAAACAAACTACAAGAACTTCATGAAAAACCACAACTTTTTTAATATGCATACAACATAAGCATTTCTCATGAGAGAGAAAAAACATCTGACTTTGGCATAATTAAGCTTGTCTAACAACGTGTAGCACAGTTGATATATTATGATAATTGTACGTGGACTCAACAATGCTACATATAACTAAATCCCTGCGCGGTTGTGGATATCCGCAAAAACTTTCACCTTGCGGATATAGTTTGCATGACTGCGGATAGCGGATAAGCTGCGGATAATGTTTAGCACACATTTGCGGATAGTTTTTAGAATACAACGTTGAACTGGATTTATAAAAAAATACTTTTAGGTTTTGCTAAGACCTGCGCCGTTCACGTTTCTTGTAATTTCCGTATTTGCTTTCGCCAGGATTGTATGAGAATAATAGAGAAATGAGAGAAGCCAGTACGGAAATATACTGAATTAGTGTTGACTTATGCCAAAATAAGGGGAACGAGTTTCTCCTCACATGTCTTAATGTGTTGCTTTAATTCTTTATGCTTTATCTTATAAATTAAAAATAGTATTGTAATGTCAGCGGATAACAAACGTGCGGATAACAGTCGTACGGATGCAGATAAAGTTTTGTTAATCCGCACAGGGCTCTACATATAACTAGGTTATCTTCAACCAAATTAATCAGCACCACTGTCTATAGCGCGCCACCTGTAAGTTCTAGACCAATGTGGCACTTAAGTCCAACAGATGATCCAAATGTGTATGTATACTGTACTATATAACCACATAACATGTCGCAAAAGAACAAAATCACTAAGTGAATATAGCAAAAATTGCCCATTCGGACGATCCTTCTTCCTTTACTTTGTGTATAGTTGATTCAAAAAAGTAATTCTTTCATAAATGGAGCATGATCCGTAAGATCTGACTTGGCGAGTTGTTGTTCTAGTGATTGAAGTGATTTTTAGACCCACTATGGAAATAATGTTGAAAATAGAATTTGTATTGCCGATACGTTCGAGGACCATAATCGATTTCAATCTAATAAAGTTTCATTAAAAATATATTCGCAATTAAGTTTTTCAGTGTTTCTCAAAATAAAATGTTGGTCACGGACCAGCCTAGCATATTTGCTTTCTGGTGGGTTCGCTTGCGTGAGTTCGACTATTCCCAAATCAAACGAGATTTTCTTATAGGTGGGTAAATGAGTAGGAGGTTGTTGTTTTAAGGGGCGAAATAGCGAGGTTATCTGCCCCTTGAGTAGGAAGGATGAACGATTAAGTCACAAGAATGTACTTCCGGATAGACAAACACTGTACAGTATACGCTGAGTAAATCCGTCTGAAACGACAGCATATCCTTGCGGTAGGTCAATGAGATTTGTGGGTAAACACTTAGGTCGCCGACTCCCAGAGAATTAACTTGACGGATCAAGATCGACCAGCAGGTGGCCAAGGTTACTACATAGTGACCTCATACATCAGGTGATGTACAGTTCACGCCACGGTTTTTGGGTCTGTGAGCCCCGGTTTCGCAGTCGTACAGAGGACAGTCGGCTAGCCTCACGCATGAGCAATTGATACGTGAGGTTATGTTAAAACATATAATAAAGTTATAATTATCGTCGAACATAAACAGTCGTATGCAACTCGCCTATAATGGTAATTAAACCGACAGTAGTGGCTCAGCTGGCTAAAGTGCAGCATTAGGTCATGGGACCAAGCTCTCTGCTGACTCGGTAGACGCGTGGGTTCGAGCCCCACCGTCGGCCGTCCTTGAAATGGTTTTCCGTGGTTTCCCATTTTCAACACCAGGCAAATGCTGGGACGGTACCTTCTGATAGGCCACGGCCGATTCCTTCCACATCCTTAACCAGTTTCATTCATTCACCTTCCTCCATTCCATCTCCCATCCCGACGCGCAGGTCGCCCACGGGCGTCGAATAGAAAGACCTGCACTCGGCCTCTGAGGAGGCCACACGACAAAAAAATGGTAATTAAGACACTCTTATGGAAATTATAAAACACTCTTCGCTCGTTTTACTTAATTATTGCCATTATAGGCTCGTTGCATAATGCACTATTTCAGTTGCTCGAAAAGCAACTCATGTATCAATTGCACATGCCTGAGGTTCACCACCTATCCTCTGCACGGCTGCGCAATCGGGGCTCACCGGCCAAAAGCCGTGGCATGAACTGTACGCACCAGCATAAGATCTGATGGTAGAGCGCACGTCGGAGTTTCATTTAGAGGCTTGTGACATCGGTCCCGTGTACTTGTGGGTGAGGAATTTGCTTGATAACTGTATTATATGGCAGCGTATGGAACTATTATCAAGATAGAAGCCCTGGGACTAGAAATATAGTTAGAGATATTCGCTGACAGCAGCCATCCTATCTCTAAAACACTAGCTACTCAGACCTCGTCGTGAGGCTTGCTCAGAACCACTCATTCTAATAAATTGTCACACCTAAAGGCAATGGAAAATTACATCGAGACAATAATGGAATGGCTGAAACAGCTTCACTTTCTTGTTCAGGGGAAATTACACTGCAACCGATGGATATTTGAACACAAAACTCACCTGTGAGCCGGTACAATCGACAACCGTGTCACCAAGACGCCATGGGTTTTAGGAGTGGCAATCAACTTGAAAAATATACAGTTGGTGTTGCGTTTCCGAGATTCACCCCCTGGGTCTAAGGCTTTAATAAAGGTATTGCGGAATGGGACATAGGGCCCATTGGATGTAATACTAAATATACTGTATACGTTACTAAAGATAGGCTGCTGTATCTGTGGACTGGTGTATCGTACATAAGGAGCTGTAATTTGGGGAATATGTCCCGGGAATACTAATAATGGGTGTGCAACGTCCCCCCTAACGACTGCAGGTTTACAGACGCCGAAAATTCGAACAGAAGGGGGTCTTTAACGATATCTCCTGCATTTGAGCACCATCAAACACAAACCGACTGCACCGGGACACGATCTCGTAACCTTCGGTACAGCAATACCGCCCCTTGACCTGATCGGGTGCTCTTAGGTGTGCCCGAATGTCGAGATAAATTACCATTAATGCTGAAAAGCAATGGACGACTAATCTTGTGGCGAAGCTTAGAGGTTTCGTAACTCTCCCACAGATAGCACGCGTCATTATGTGGGCATGATGAATACGAAAATCATGCATTCATTTGCTTGCGTCCTGATTGCGGTCATTCCAGATTGCGTTCACCTCATTAGCAGTCCCGATTACGGTCACTTTCATTTTAGGAAAGAACTATTATAAACATTCCAGCGTCCAGATTGCGATCACTTTTCTTGGGTGACCGGTCCTTGGTGCTTGGTTCTTCCCGACTGACTCATACCTCCCAATCTGACGGCACCTCGCAAAGCAATGATTATAAAATTTTCAGTCTTTTAAGAATAGAAACGTTTCAGGATCGGAATAAAGGACCTCCACTTTCATCAAAATTGTTGTAACGGGAAATTTTATACTTACTGTACCAATTTTGCAAATCGGTACATGTTCATCTTATCTTCGAGACGCAGCTGGAGCTCCAGGTCTGGGCAGATTCTCACGAGAAAATACACCAGGGCCTTTCTGAGAATTCCATTCACCAAGTTGACACCTGGCTACTGCTGAAATGGGTTCGCCTAGCCCTTTCCGACATGATTTGTGCCCTTGTGTGTGCGGTCACCTAAAGGTTTATAATAAATGGAAAAGAGGGATAAGTCAAGCTTTGATCCGTGAACCTTTGAAAGGTGAACAATTCCTGTCAGCTGCATTCGCCAAGTTTTTATTCTGAGAAAGATCTTACAAAGGACATTCTGTAACACCTCGACTCCTAGAAGGTTTCTACGCAGTAACCTGTATGGGGTGATATTCTATAGTACCCACTCAAGACCTTGAACCCTGGCTTTTGTGCAACTAGTAGCAGTTGGTGCTACTGGAGGTTTGTGGTGGGGATAGGCTGATATACAAGGGTGGAATCGGTGACACAGTAGAACAGTACGGGCAGAACGGTACGAGAGGAACAGGGTGTGAGGAAGGTTGCTGACAGAAAGACTCTTGAGCACTTGCCTCCGGGGAAAACGTGTGTGCAGTTTTCCCCGGAGGGTTCGAAGACGGCAGGTGGTACTATCATGATTTAATTACTAAGGGGCATAACCAAGGACAATCAATACAAACTTTGACTGCTAAATTTTGTAACGTCATTTTAAGGCCATGTGGCGATGGACCGTATTTCGAGCGGACTGACATTATTATTTTTAGTATGTAATATTTTGGAAGGGTTGGTACGATTTGTGTGGCACCTTTATATGTAATTACCGCGGAGTGGATTATTATTATCTTATTTCCGGTTAGCTGGATGGGACCCTCGTGGTTTTAACTTTGGTCAGAAAGGCTGGTGAAGACGTTAAATCCGAAGCAGGCTTTCGGACCGCCTTAGTCGTATTAAACGGCTCTTAAATTACTTATGTAACCTTGTTTTGGAAGTGGCACAGAGTCTAACTTCATGTTATTATTCCATTAGTTTTGGCGTCAGGGGAATCATTCCTGATAAATTCGTTCCTATCACAAATGTAGGTGTGTCAAAACTTGCCAAACGGGTAACTGTCTGGTTTGTTTAAATTAAGTTATTCATTTGTGTTTAATTAGATCATATTTGTCAGTTAGTTAATTAAGTGGTGGAAGGTTTATCTTGTAATTTGTTTGATCTTAATGTTCAATACATGTTAGCTTATTTTGATTTGTCATGTTATTTATTGCGTGAAGTCACTAGGAAGATTATTCCCCTTTTCATTCTTCATCTTTGGCAGGGTCAATTTAATACGGCCTGCTGAGGTACGCATCCAGCGTTCCACTCAACAAGCTGGTCTTGACATTGGTTTCGTCCCGCCTGGTCCCTTTTCCTAAATCAAATTGGGGATGTTCTTGAAAACCTAGCAAATCGGAACATTCACTCCTAGGTTTTATTTGCTGTGGACTCAGCTGGCCTAGCGAGTAATTAAATTAGCCCTTTCATGTGTTTTTTTTATTATTAATTCTGGGTGTGGTAATGTCATGTGATCATTTATTTTGATATGCTAATATTATTATTATTATTATCATTTTGGCCTATAAACAGGGTAAGGGGGGATGAGGCTAACCGTTACAATGGTAGCATGAGCATGGTTTTGCTCTGTGATCTTGCCATTAGTAAACAATCCTTCCTATTGACTGATTGCAGTAATTAATTAAAATTAAATTCAGTAACTTAATTAATGTAGATTGGGCCCTCCATACTACTAATCTTTTCTCCAATAGGTAGGCTAGTAATTAGAGCAGAACCTAATACATGTTGTGATTTGATTTCATGTAAAATAACCGCTGTGTACACCGAAGACCAAATGAACAATTCTGTCGTCAGCTGTTAAGACGAGCAGATAGCCGAAAGTGGCGATCACGTGCGCTGGACGAAATCAGGACTGACGGGAGAGTAATGGCCGTGCTGCGTTGCCAGATTGACGAGTAGACCGGCTGAAGGAATTTCACACGTGGTGAGTTTTGATATGCTGTTTGTATGGTTTTGGGGTGGTTGTAAATTCATTCTGTTCTTGTAGGAACTAGTCCAGCTCAATTTTACTGCACCTGTGTTAAATCTACACCTCGGGAAGTGTTGTTTTGACTAAATTGTGTCACGTGTTTGAAATAATAAAATGTTTGTCTGGTTGGAAGTAGTGTTGGTAAAATTTAAATTAGTGACGTTTTAAATTCTCTTGAAAATAGGCTGAAATTGATAAACTTGTATTTCCAGTAAGAATAACTTAGTGTCTGTTTTGATGTGCGTTTAGTACACGCCTGTTGAATCACGTAGTGATTTTGAACCATCATGGCAGACGTCTGTGACAAGTTATTATTTTATACAACTGATGTCAGTGAAAATGTGAATTGCGTGTGTGGATTTATCATCAGCAGGTTCCTTGGGGTAAATCTGTAATTATTCTTAATAATTGTTAGCAATGTAAGGCTGAAATTCTGCAATTTGCTGTGCGTAATACGTGTGAGGTATAATTGGTAGTGATCAGCTGTTCATTAGGCCAAACATTTCATGGTTTGTTGTCATTTCTTTAGCTGGGGGTTAATTATTTCGCTGTTGGTAGTTCTGTCAAATTAAATTGGACCGTGAGGGTATTAAAATTTGGTATTGTCAACTTATTCTGCGTTAAATTAATTCTGGAAAATGGTCGAATTGCTGTCTATATGTACGTTCGGTAATCGTGTTTTGAATGATGTTAAGTGTCGAATTGCGTGTGTGGTAATTCAGTATAAATGAATCAGGTGAGTGTTTATGTATGATTGGTTGATGTTTAAGTTTGCTTAGTAATTGGGGGGAGAGTAAATAGTCTTGTTGTGACATGGGGATTTTAAGGTTAGATTGTCATCTAAATTGGTCAAGTATTAAATGGCTTTAATATTCAGTATATTAGTGTGTGTTCGTTGAGTGACTTACTAAGTGGGATGTTTCTGGGAGGCAGTCACCTTCACGTCGCGTCTCATTTAGGGTGTAAATAAATATTTTCCCCCGATTCGTGTCTTTCGTTTTAGGACGTTTTCCTACGATGTAAGGAGAACTGTGATTTCAGGGCTACAACTACGGGTTGTTTTATCAGGTCCTTACGTGAGTTGATACTCCGTTGGCGTTATAGTGTCTTGACGATCCGAATACTAACATACTGATGTAAATGGGGAATTTAGAGTTGGTCAGGGAAGGGAGCACGTATGTCTGGTGGAGGTATGAATGTATTTCTGTGGTTGATTGTGTTCAGGATGAAAGAGTGTGTGTGATGCGATTTTTATTGCTGCCCTGACTAGGAATCGAACTGGTGTTCTTGGGTGGTCAAAATTGTATTTATTTTCTTCTGTAATCTTTCAGTTTTTTTTAATCCTGCTGATTGAATGAAAGTCATGTGTGAATGAATTGATGTAGGTTGCAATTTGAATTTGGGTGGGAGTAATTGAGGCCTAATTGCCAGTAACGTAAGATGGATTATTATTAATTTTATATTAGTTGTATTAGTTGCATTTTGAAAATGGACCTATTATGCAGATGTGCTTCGTATGGGGATCTACTGTCAGGAGTCCATTTAATTTGGGGTGTGAGTACCATCTTGATTGGGCCCGGGCAGGGTGTATATAGTATTTGCCCGAGTCGAGTGACTATAGGTATGGGACTTCGTTATCTCGGTGATAGGCGAATTTCTTTTTGGGGTATTTAGAGGCCACTCGTCCAGTTTGTATGGAGAGTCGAGCCACAATTGTTGAGCTGTCGGTAAGTGTTTCTATACCATAGGGTATTTTGTGTTCATGATATCTGTACGATTGCTAATTTGCATAATTGAATGTAATGGGTTATTGTAGTGGGTGGTAAAATCTTATAATGAGATGTTTGAGAAGGATGTGTGATGGATGATGGATGAATGTTAGGAACTGGAGTCCTGTGTTCGAGTTCCAGTGATGAAGTTGCTAGCTCTGGGAATACTTGTTGATTTTTGGTATTTAAAAAAAAAAAATATTTGGTAGTTCGGTTGGTGAAAGTTTTCCTTTAGGGAGATATCCTGCGGTGGCATGCTGAGCTGTCGTTGTATGTCAGCTGCTGTGTTCACTAGTCTGATTTTGAGATTTTTGAGAGGTTGCAATGCTTCGTTTGCGATGGCATTGAAATAGGCTGGTTCGTTAGTTATTCATAACTTGCAGTTTCTTGCTGTTAGGCGGCTAGGTTATTTCTATTGTGGTCGCATTTCTGAGGGGTTGTAGGTTCGTGAGATTTCATGTAGACTCCCGTTAGCTTGGGTGTGTTCACTTCACAATCAGCTGTTGTAGGCGTTCATGCATATTTTGATATTTTGATTCTGGAGTTTTCACTTGAGGGTGCTTCAGTGCATTAGTTGGTTAGTTATTTATAACTTGCAGCCTTGATCTGTTAGACCGCTAGGGTCTCTGTTGTAGTCTCAACTCTGAAAAGTTCTGGGTTCGTTAAAATTTCGAGTAGCCCCGTCATCTTGGGTGTGTGCGAGTTCGGCTGTTGCCACCGGATGTTCTGATCGATTGTGAGCCTTAGTGACAGTTAGTGTCCTGGGTAGATACTGGAGTAATCATCTTGGGTGGTAAATAAATTTAAATTCTCTGAGTAATAGGGTGTTGATAGCTTGGCAGTTTTTTTTTGGGTGCGAGGTTCCAATGTGGTTAGGTGCGAGCTGGATTTATGGATTTATTTTGAAGATATTAATTGCTTCGTGCCTTTTGAGATGTAACAATCGTCACTTCTGTGATTTGTAATTCTGAATAAATTAGTTTTGATATTCTGGGAGAAATTTTATTGGCGTTAGCAGTTGGTGAGATACAGACACGTGTTGTTAGTCGAGGAGGTTGTGAATTTTGAGATTTTAAGTAGCTTCGTGAAGTTAATGTTTTGGGAACGTATGATGACAGTGGTGCGTTGAAGCATCATGGGTTCGATTTGAGTGTGGTCATAAGGTGTCACCCGGGATTTGAATGGTGAACTTGAATGGAAGATGACACACGTTGTTAGTTAGAGACGTCTGTAGTCTGTGGTAACACCACTTAGAGAAATTTTCGGGGTTGTGATTGTCTGTGTTGTGTGATTGGAAGGTGAACCACGTGCACTAGGGTGTGTGTGACGTTTGGTGGGTGCCCTACCTTGTGTCGAATGTGTATTTATGTTTTGGTAATGTGTTGTACTGTCATCTTCTGAGGCGGCCATGCCTTTGTAGGGGAAGATGTTAATTACCCTCTGTGGGGTCGTGAGTTGATCCAGAGGGGGAGCTCAGGTACCGAGCTGATTATGTCGTGATGGCCAGGGTTTGGTGGCGCAAGAGTGATGTTCCTCCCGGTGTCATAAGGGAGAGGACCTGTCATGTGAAGGACAGGGCGGTGTTTGTTTGTGTAGTGTGTGAATGACAGTGCATACTGTTTTAATAATTCACGTCAGGTTATGAACTGCAGTCCTCGTGCTGTTTTCCTGGTTCGCTAGTTGTCCTATGGAATTTAGGGTTATTTATGTTTTGTGTTGTCGCCGGGAACAAGTGCCCGTAGGCAGTTATGGAGTGGGAGACGTTGTGTTGTCGCCGGGAACAAGTGCCCGTAGGCAGTTATGGAGTGGGAGACGTTGTGTTGTCGCCGGGAACAGAGCCCGTAGGCAGTTATGGAGTGGGAGACGTTGTGTTGTCACCGGGAACAGTGCCCGTTGGCAGATATGGAGTGGGAGAAATATCGGGGTGACAGCCCGATGGAATTAAGGGCATTCTTATTATTAAAGTGTGAATGTGTGTGTGTGAATTATGTGGGTGACGTGGTTTTTCCTTGTTTTGTTTGTCTTGCTGCTAGTGTGCTTGCGTGATAGGATGTTGTGGTCTCTTTTCCTCCTGTCCTTGGAGGCCACTGAGGGCAGTGTGGGTCAGGAACATGTAAAATTGAGCAAGACATGTAATTTGTGTTTGTGTGCATATCAAAACGAGCTCTGTGTGATGCCTTCGGTGCGGTAGGTAATTTTGTAAGGTATTTAACTTGAGCAATACCACGGGCGGTATAGTAAATGTAGTTTTGATGGAATGCCCCGTGCGGCATGTTAATGTAATTGTCATTGTGAATTTTGAAAATAGTTGCGTGCTGTCCTGATTTCGTGAAGTCGCAGAAAAATGGTCCTTCGGTTTTGTTAAAGTAAATTCATTTTGAAAAATTGTTTAAAATTTTTGGTGGGCAAGTTTGCAGGTGCCTTTGATTTGCATATTCTAAAGAAAAATTTTGGGTTCTGTACACCTTAGTTAAATTTTAGTTATTCTTGCTAAGTATTGTAGTGAACTTTCAATTAAGCTTGTTAACGTCAGTCATATCGTATAGTTGGTTGCCCCTTTCGTGTGATTTTAATACTTCAGTGGACCTTTAGTTATGCCCTGGACACTATCTCTTTGCGCAGAACCTTGTTTGAAGCATCAAGTATCCCTTGTGATTTGAAAGACTCTTAAATGAACTTCGATGGCACGCTAATGCTTCGTGTGATGTTTTTTTTTATCATTCCTGGGATAACTTCAGCTGTTATGGGCTGGTTGGCTGGCCTGGAACGATTGTTCCCTCTAAGGGAACTGTATTTGGACCATACGCTGCTGTTCTGATGTGTGTTTCAGTGGTCACTATGTGGGACGTGTACTACCAATCTGGGCCCAGTTTGGAGGTACCATCTAGGTCCCGTGGCATCTTTCTACCCGAGGAGATCTACTTCAAGGTCCGCTGGCGGAGATTGGAGTAGCCTCTTCAGCTACCAAGAGACCAGCTGGACACCATCACCCGTTTCATCATCCCCCCATCGTCTTCCTTTGGAGGAGGAGGATGTACCAATTTTGCAAATCGGTACATGTTCATCTTATCTTCGAGACGCAGCTGGAGCTCCAGGTCTGGGCAGATTCTCACGAGAAAATACACCAGGGCCTTTCTGAGAATTCCATTCACCAAGTTGACACCTGGCTACTGCTGAAATGGGTTCGCCTAGCCCTTTCCGACATGATTTGTGCCCTTGTGTGTGCGGTCACCTAAAGGTTTATAATAAATGGAAAAGAGGGATAAGTCAAGCTTTGATCCGTGAACTTTTGAAAGGTGAACAATTCCTGTCAGCTGCATTCGCCAAGTTTTTATTCTGAGAAAGATCTTACAAAGGACATTCTGTAACACCTCGACTCCTAGAAGGTTTCTACGCAGTAACCTGTATGGGGTGATATTCTATAGTACCCACTCAAGACCTTGAACCCTGGCTTTTGTGCAACTAGTAGCAGTTGGTGCTACTGGAGGTTTGTGGTGGGGATAGGCTGATATACAAGGGTGGAATCGGTGACACAGTAGAACAGTACGGGCAGAACGGTACGAGAGGAACAGGGTGTGAGGAAGGTTGCTGACAGAAAGACTCTTGAGCACTTGCCTCCGGGGAAAACGTGTGTGCAGTTTTCCCCGGAGGGTTCGAAGACGGCAGGTGGTACTATCATGATTTAATTACTAAGGGGCATAACCAAGGACAATCAATACAAACTTTGACTGCTAAATTTTGTAACGTCATTTTAAGGCCATGTGGCGATGGACCGTATTTCGAGCGGACTGACATTATTATTTTTAGTATGTAATATTTTGGAAGGGTTGGTACGATTTGTGTGGCACCTTTATATGTAATTACCGCGGAGTGGATTATTATTATCTTATTTCCGGTTAGCTGGATGGGACCCTCGTGGTTTTAACTTTGGTCAGAAAGGCTGGTGAAGACGTTAAATCCGAAGCAGGCTTTCGGACCGCCTTAGTCGTATTAAACGGCTCTTAAATTACTTATGTAACCTTGTTTTGGAAGTGGCACAGAGTCTAACTTCATGTTATTATTCCATTAGTTTTGGCGTCAGGGGAATCATTCCTGATAAATTCGTTCCTATCACAAATGTAGGTGTGTCAAAACTTGCCAAACGGGTAACTGTCTGGTTTGTTTAAATTAAGTTATTCATTTGTGTTTAATTAGATCATATTTGTCAGTTAGTTAATTAAGTGGTGGAAGGTTTATCTTGTAATTTGTTTGATCTTAATGTTCAATACATGTTAGCTTATTTTGATTTGTCATGTTATTTATTGCGTGAAGTCACTAGGAAGATTATTCCCCTTTTCATTCTTCATCTTTGGCAGGGTCAATTTAATACGGCCTGCTGAGGTACGCATCCAGCGTTCCACTCAACAAGCTGGTCTTGACATTGGTTTCGTCCCGCCTGGTCCCTTTTCCTAAATCAAATTGGGGATGTTCTTGAAAACCTAGCAAATCGGAACATTCACTCCTAGGTTTTATTTGCTGTGGACTCAGCTGGCCTAGCGAGTAATTAAATTAGCCCTTTCATGTGTTTTTTTTATTATTAATTCTGGGTGTGGTAATGTCATGTGATCATTTATTTTGATATGCTAATATTATTATTATTATTATCATTTTGGCCTATAAACAGGGTAAGGGGGGATGAGGCTAACTGTTACACTTACAGGGTGTAATTTTTAATTTCTGCCCCTCTTCTCCCATTTGAGGCGCGAGATATCGATTTTTATAATAGGTACTGTATATCGTGAAGAACATTCTTTTCATTATCTCGAAAAATTCGTCTCGTAAAAGTAATTTGTTCTGAGTTTGATTCTAAATCCCCTTTGTAATCAATTTTTGTCCCCGCCCCCTCCTACACACAAAGTCAAACCTTTGAAGTTTTAGATTTATTAACATTCCAGATTTGAAATCAGCGACTTTTGAGAAGTCAAAATCAGTAAGTTCACTGTCAAAACTACTCAAATTATAAGATGGTATTTTTTTAAGGAAGCTTCCCCCCTACCTTGCCCTCAATGATGTGGTCAAGGTAGGGTACTCCTAAAAGAGCGTAGGGTCCGAACCGGTCTTCCAAGAAAAGCGATCGCAATCTGGAAGCTGGAATGTTTATACCTCTTCCCTAAAATGAAAGTGACCGCAATCTGGACTACTAATGAGGCGAACGCAATCTGGAACGACCGCAATCAGGAAGACACCATTCATTTGGCGTAAAAATAGTTCACAAAAGATCACAATTCAATTCATTTACCATTCCAGTATTTCAAACCAGATTACAATTCTGTCAGTGCTGGGATTCGGGAATAGCAAGGTACAATGCTAACCATTCCAACACGAGGCGCAAATAATTATATTGATAATAATAATAATATTAATAATGATTTTAGACAGCTTTAACTGCTATGGATTTAACGACTGCCTGTATCTCTAACGACATGAGGCTGTTGTGTTAACTGGCCAACAATTCGAAGAAGCATGCTACGCGTTGGAGCTTCGGTAACGACGAATTTACTGGCATGTTTAAGAAACCATCCAGGAAAAAATACGGCATCACTTCGTCTCTGTAACAACAGTTAAGAGAGATGGTATATTGGCTTTCACGGCCGGTGAATTAAAACTCAGCAATTCTTCTAGGTTTGTGCCGTGTCTTGTGTGGGGTTTCGCCTAGGACACCAAGCTGGCCCATCGGTGGGCTCTTGGTGTCCCCGCCCGGACCCCCACAGGCGTAACGAACTGCGCGCTACCTCCCTTTATATTGAGTGAAACTGCACTACTTTACTGCGAGAACTAAAAGCTCAAGCAGCCTTAACCTCCCTATGGAGGCTTACAAAAAGACGGTATATTGGCTTTTACGGCCGGTGAAAAACTCAGCAAACAGACACGGCACAAACCTAGAAGAATTGCTGAGTTTTAGTTAAGAGAGACTTTTAACTCTTATTAATTATGCAACTCCTGAACTTGGGATCACAGTTTTGCAGTTTCAGGATTGACTTTAGCCGTAGCAGTCATAAAAACAATGCAAGGCCCCATCATTGTGTAACGCCGAGTAGCAACAGTGACTTCATAACATCCTGCCCTACCCAACATTCTACTAGTCAGCACATGTCAATGTAAATAGCAGTGAAACCTATCCCATTTCCGATTTTTCAACTGAGAGTTTACGTGGAGGTACAAAGGAAAGGAAGTGACGGTGGCCTCCAGTAACTTAAATCTTCATTCAATTTAGTGGGCCATGGTACACAAGTAACGCTTTAGTATATTAATTTTTAAAACAATTCTAAATTAAAAGAAAACTACCTGGGAAACAGTTATTTTTAAGAGTAATCCCAAACCCTTGCACACTAAATACTCATACTGTCTGGTCTGCAAACCTCTGTTTGCGAACAAGTCGCATCCATGATGCCCTATTAGCAGTTAGCACTGCGGCCTCTCTGCTTCTACACCTCTCACTTTGAGATCGTTCATCACTGAATCTGACCATCGCATCCCTGTTTCTCTTACCCTCTACAGCCAAACCCATTAACCTCTTAGGTAATCTCTCATCACATGACCCCACCATCTGAGTCGGCTTATACGAACAGCTTCAGCATTAACTTCATTAACTAGGAAAACTCGAACTAACAAAATAGAGCAGCATGCTATCATTCTGCCATCAATCATGTTTCAACTGACGGTTTCGTGCACACCAAGTCCTAGTTTTGATACTGGTCTAAGCCTAGCTGTACTACCCGTGCTTCCCTACTGATATGGTTGAACCACGGAGGTGTATCTTCCCTAAGAAGTGTAAAATAACCTTTTAAAATGGATACAGTTATTCTGCAAAGGAAATAGAGCGAGGCCATCTGCCCCTGAAAATGAGTTTAAATCTGAAAATGTATACAGTATCGGGTAAATACCGGGAGGTGTGATTCTGATGCCTTCCACTCGCCAGCCAGTGAGGGCAAAAAACCTGTACTCAGGACAGTGGCTTCGAATTACGCCGTCGACCATCACCAACCTTGGGACTGTGCCGCTTCACTCTCGATCCTAGTCTCAACACAGAAAAAAACGGACACTATCGAGACATGCCTCACGTGCGTCTTATTAGCTATATAGGTCTCATTACGTCCTAAGTGGCTGTTTCTTTTGTGGCTTGTATTTCCGAAGCCATCGTCGCACGGTACCGGTAGGGATAGCTTCCCCAACACAGACGGGCGGGGTTCAATCCCTAGATCTGCCAAGGGCAGGAAGGGGTCCGCTCCGCTTCATGACAGCTGAGAAACAAACTTGTTTTACTGAACTGTAAACCTCACGGTTATGAGAACAGAGGTGGAATCAAATCCTATTCTTGGTCATCCTTTAAACGTTATTTCCGTGGTTACTTCAGCTCCAGATATATGTCATTGGTACCTAACTTATGGCATATCCCAAGGGTATATGCCAGTACAGTCGCCGCAACAAGGCTTTATCAAACAGATTATACACATAGTAGACCGGGCTGATGATACAAAGTCCCAGACACTAACCAATTAAGTAATAACCAGCCTTATATTTCCATCCGCACATCGGACTTTTATCAATTTCACGGCACAACCCACTACTTTAACCCTTTAAGACGGTATGTTGATATGGGATGTCAGTCATGACTCTTGAGATTGTTTGGAGCTTCTGTGCAATCAAGTAACGGGACTACACATAATAAATACGATTAAAATAACCTGCTAGAAGTGTATAGGGTGTAACGCAGGCGTCCATACCGGCAGTCCCCGATCGAATTTACAAATCTCAATATGTAGATACACAATATTTTAAAAATCGGAAAAGGCTGATTTTTCTTCCTAATACGCTTAATGGGATAATCTTAAGTACATTTGTTCGTATGACATACAATGTATCCCATTAATAAGCGTACGTTGCTGCGAACTTTTAATGTGTCTTAAAAATACAGCGTTAGTAAAACGGACTCCTAATAATAATAATAATAATAATAACACTTCTTGGAAACATACTGCTTGGATTACGAGTTACAGAACGATATATTGACAATTTTAATCGTCGCAAGGCATACAGAAAGCCGAAATGTCCACACACATTTCTATGGGATCGGGAAAGGATACTGGAAGGTCTGCAGGACACACCCACCGTATGCCATATTGCATATCTCGCCAAGCTACTTATAATTTAATACCAGTGGTAAGGTTATCTCCCTACAGTAAGAGAACATACCACATTCATCGATCCACTCGTAATAGTTTTGTTCTAAATATTGTAGTACAGAACTAAGGAAACTATACAGAGTGAGATATAGTGCCAGATTACGCCTTACATGCCCCTAGCATTTCATTCAACATGTTGCGATAATAAACACAACTTGTTTCCCTTTTTCCATTTCTTATTTATTTTTATATCTTTAAAGTAAGAAATGTAAATGAATTTATGAATAACAAACCGATCACAACTTAAGTTAAATCCCCAATAGTTAAGAATATATACAGAGTGTCTCTTACTAACGTTTAAAACTTTCTATAGCGACGTAGGTGGCATCGAGACAAGTAATTTGTAGGGATAGGAATTTTTCGGTGATTTCAGAGTGAAGAAAGCGGTATTTTAAAGTGGCAAATTCGGTGGTTTCAAGTGCACTTTTCGGTACTTTCAAAATGTTAAATTTTAGGTGGGATGTTTTTAATATCATGGATAACATAACACATTTCAGTCATCCTTCAAAGTATACTTCAGTGAAGAGATCCAAATTCTCTTGTGACAAACGATGACACATATCACTTAACGTGTTAGTATAAGCTGAAAAACAAAAGTTCACAGTTAGCGTTTGAACAGGGTATCAAAATGGTTTTCAACACAGATTCTGAGAACTTGGGAAATACAAATGTCATTCCTTGCAAAACTCGAACAATGTCTGTCTTGGTCCTGTCGTGCATCTGCTTCTTGATTAAAGTTTGCAGTTCTTTGTATCTTCTTATCACCTAACTTTCTTCCAGTGTTCCACAGAACGGCAACTTCTTAATTTTCTTTGCAAGGTCCTCATTTATGTTCATTGGCAGTATTTCTGCTGGATCGAACGCACAAATTTGTAAATCTTGTTCCCAGGGTCAACGGATCTCAAGCTGAATAATACTCTAAGAGCATGGTACCCAACGTTTACTAAAACTGAATGTATTTTCTCTCTTTTTAACACATTTCCACAACCCTCCAACAGCTCCTTAATGATGGTACTTTAATTTCCAAAAACAGCAAGTTTAAAGGCTTGCTGAATTCTCCGTAGATGTCCATCTAGAAGGTGAACAGTCTGATAAGACTGGCCTTCTAATAAAGGGATAAGTTCAGTGATGTCTGTGCCAAATTTTTGAATCTCAAGTATTTCGTCATGTGAAACATTGTTCAGGAAATCAACACCAGAGTTATCAGTCCCTACTACTTCATTCATAAATTGCACAATGTCTTTCAAGTATACTGACAGGTACACTACAGAATGAAACCAAGAAGACCACCTAGTTAAGACCTTGCTGTTCTGGCCCTTAAAACCTCAATAACTTAGTAACTTACCAGGATGACCACCCAGATTGATAAAGATCGCTGTATGCAGAAAGCGAGGTCCGCTATCTACCGTTAAGTTTCCGATCATTCCGTGTTTGTTGGATGCTTTCCAGGCAGTCAACTCATGAAAGAAAATTACCGCTACTACACTCGCACAAAAACAAGCCTTCTGCTTCTGTGACAACGATATTTCAAACGGGCAAGGTGGTCTCACTACGATGACATTAGGGCAAAACCTGGATGAATGCCAAGATGCAAAAGAAAGTGACATTCAGTAGTTAGACTTCGATAAAGACGATCATGGTTTCAGACATGAAAGCGATGAGGATATTGTACGGAATTTGACTGTCGGTGAGGTAAGCTGAGATCCAGTACATGTCTAGTGAAGGAGTAATCAACGGAAATCCCGAAAGTTCCCACAGTCAAGCTAGTGTGTCTATAGTCACACTTATCTCATATAGAAAATCGAGATGAATTTTAGTTCTCATATATTGTTTTCTTCAGAATTGTACAATCTAAAATTAGAAAAAATAAACTATCTAAGAAACAAAAAGCGATGACAGTCATTTCTCTAAATAAATATTGGTGTAACCCACGTAGTGTGTCTTAAAGTACTATGTTATAAAGTATTATAATTATTTTTTCTGCGTGTTCTTAAAATACATTTTAATATTTTAACCAAGAGTTTTCTTTTTGCTAGGCTTAAAACATTACTGCAGATAATTCACGGCTTTTAAAAATTCGCGTAAATTCGTACATTAATTGCCGCGAATTATCGGAAGTGCACCATAAAGAAAAAAAGAAAAGAGCTAAAATTCGCGTTTACACGCGAAATTCGCGTTTTTATGCAAAATTCGCGAAAATTCACGAGCTCAAAAACAATAGGGATGTAGCCGGAGAAAGTTCGCGCCAGATAGCGCTCGTGTAGTACTGGGTAAGCGCAAGACGATCGTCTTATGTTTCTCCCAGTCAGCTGCGAGGAATGTGTAAATTTTGACCGAGTTTTCTAAACCAAAAAGACAACAACCCCTGGCACTATCCAGCCCATGACGGGCTAAGGCCGACCAAGCGACCGCTGCCCAGCCATTTGGCCTGCAGATATTGGGGTGACGCGTGATCAGCGCGTCGGGTCCCCTCGGCCGTTAATCTTGGTATTCGTGATCGGGGCGCTGTCTCACTGTCAGACAGCTACTCAATTGTCCTCACGAGGCTGAGTGCACCCCGTTCCAACCCTCACGTCAGTTTTAAAATCCCTGACGGAGCCGGGGATCGAACCCGGGGCCTCCGGGTGAGAGGCAGGCGCGCTACCCCAACACCACGGGGCCGGCCCCGAGTTTTCTAAGCAAAAGTAAATTATATCTTCTCGAATTTTACTCCAAGACTATATTAATTCATTCTATAGGTATATCTCCTAATATATTATGGACGATTTTCGGCGTTTAGGCGTTAGACAGCTGCAAAATGAGCTACGGACCAGAGGCGCTAAAACTAGCTCGAGGAAGGAAGAAGTAATACAGCGTTAATATCAAAATTCGAACACGCTTTATTATTCAAATAATGAATATGAGTCGGCATGCTTTTTCCTAAAGATTACAATTACTTGAGTATTGTAGACCTATGTTGATAATTAAATTTCCATAAGACTTAAATCATAAATAGAGATTTAAATATTCACTTGCTGCCCTTGCTTACAGACTTCGATTTTTTTTTTTTTTTTTATATATATTTGAGAATCCCTGCTTTTGGGCCACGAACTGTTTCCATTCATCTGACTATGTCTCAAGAATGTAGAAGTCAGTCGCTACCACATTCTCCGTCGGGCAGATGGAAGTTGACGATTAATTCTGATTTCAAGAAACCAATTATAATACGTTTGTGACTGTTAATGTTGCGACATTTATTATTGAAGTATTTGTCCGAGTATTGATGTCTTTGAAAATGGGAGTCAGAATGTTACATTCACTTCTCCGTGTATATTGACGATTTCTTCCCGTACTTCAATGGAGATGATTTCTGCAGATTCCGATATTGTAGGCTTATCGTGATAATCCGGCATTTTTCTTGTGTATGGCCTCTTCCTTATTTTTGTTGTGTTCGTGGTCCACGGAAAAAGCGATGGAAGCCCGGTTTTAATCTTGCTCACTCACCTTCAAATACAAACGCATAAATTCATTGGTTGTTATCGAAATGTAATCAGTTTATAGGTACAAAATAGGAATTATTTCCCTTTGTAAATCACACTTATCCAACACAGTTTTCGTGGAAGTCATCGGGTTGTAAATGATGGGAACACACTTTAATCTATTCGGTCAGATTTTTCTCATCGAAATTTTTCCTTCTAATGGCACGTAACCATTTCTTCCTCATATTTATTTTGTGGAAATTGGTGAAACGAAAACGGGCTTCCCTGATTTTTGCAAAGAGGAACACTGCAATAGCTCGGCATAGTCACGAAAATAACAATTTAAACAACTTAAATTCGTACATATTAGCGGCATGAGAACACAGGAGACAAATGAAGAGCGCCTTGCGCTTACCCAGTACAACAGCAGTGCGCTCTATCGGTGCTAGTTCTATACATCCCTATTATTTCGCCATTTCTAGGGTTATTTTAACACATTATTACCTGTGTATTACTTGTTTTAAAAATTCGCAGAATTCGCAATTGCGAATTTTTCCTATCTCTAGTAATTTGATATAGGACATTTAGGGTCGCAAGTGTCCGGGAATAGCCTACCTTAAAAGTGAACCACAACTGTTAAACATTTGACGTCATCAGGTGACGGGTATGCTCGAGCGGTAAGGCCCGTGTTCTCTTACGCACCTTGAACAAGAACTACGCCAATGACCAGAAGAATGCTACAGGTGAAGCGTAAAATTCCATGGATGTTAGTGGGCTCATCTCTTTTGGAGAGAGTTGTTGATTCATTATAGTAGTTTGTGACATCATGGTCATCAGCCCCGTGTAGGCCTACTTGGCGTGCCTTGGATTTGTCTGATATAACATGGTGTCCACAGAATTTTCAATGTCAATTTTCCTGACTTTTCCTGACCATTTTTCAACAAAATCCCTGACTCGCGAAGTCATCGTAACATCGGAAAAAAGGTTTATTGAGCAAATATGTATGTATCTTTTTTTTTTTTCATTTGCAGAATTTGCCCTACGCACGCCTCTTTATACATTTGAAATAGAAAATAAAGTCAATTATAATGCAATAATACATAAAACAAAGTACTTAATGAGGGGCAGAAGACCTCGTAGTTCCGCCCCTTAAAACAACAATAACATAACTAAAGTACTTAATAACCTAAACTATAGTGATGGGGTTGCCACATCCCTACGCCAAAAAAGCGTACAAAAAATAGGTAAAAGAGGTTTTTACTATGAGGTACTGTAAAAATGGAAACTTACCATAATGTCCAGTGAGATATTGCTTTTTATCTAGTAACATCAAAATATGGCTGTAAAACACAAAATACTGTATGGTTAACTTTCTAATACTTTTCGCCATATTTTCCTGACTTACGACATTTTTTCACACTTTTTCCTGACCAAAAACAAAATTCCTGACTTTTCCTGCCTGTGGACACCATGTATAACCTGTATTTCTGCGGTAACTGATGTAGGATGCGCAACTATACTATATCCCCGCATTTGCTTGGAGGGAGCGTCGAAATACTACTCTCAGGATGGCCGTTGTCAGCGCCAGTATTCGAACCATCCATGTCCGAACTATTATTTGGAGAGGAAACTAGATTGAAGCATAAGGTCACGTTTGAGAGATTCTATTAATGGACAGACCAGAAACGTCTGTCTAAATATTGCAATACATTTCGGGAAACGAATTGCCATTCCAAAGAACAAACGACTACACAGGTTGGTATAACTAGGCTACTCACTGTTAAAATATTTGAGCCGATCATAATGATTAAAAAAGCTCCAACAAGCAAAAGTTACGTATGAGACATGCATTCTACGCGAAACTTGGGGCTTTGAAAGCAACACTAGGCAGTTCTAAAATGTATGCTTTTCACCTATATACTCTCAGTTTTAAACTAACATTTTCAACATGCGCATTCTTCAATGCTATCACCTTTTTTCTGTACGTTAGACGTGTTAAATCTCATACTGTCTGAAGACGCTTGCGAATGAACATAATACCTCTCAGTTAAGTTTCCGTTGCGCACTCTCCCATTTGTCAATGTCCTTCATCCGATAACCATCAGGAGGAAATTTTGGTTCCGTAAAGAGCAGAGAAAGGTAGTTGTCAGAAATATGGCTTTCAGAGATTTATAACCGACGAGCCAGTGACTCACCCATGTCTGCCCTCCATCGAATCTACCAGCACGTAGGCCCTTGTCTTAAACCTACACGTGCCCTCTGCGGCTCATTGATCTTTTAATCCACCAGCCTACTCCACTCTACAGAGATTAAAAACTATTCAGAACGCGGGGAAGTTGTTTAAGAACTACAGTATTAAACCCCCAGTGGATAAAACTGGCCCTAAAATAACACCAAGTGTACAACATTGCAAACATTCTTCTGAAATTTCCACTCAGGAAAATGCTATTGTCAGAAGAAGATTATATTATTATTATTATTATTAATAATATTATTAACGTATTTGGTGAATGGATTGTATTATTTCGTACACTCCAAGATTTAGGGTCGTGATGGACAGCAGTTACATATAACCGGTGTGTTCTCCGCGTTCTATTTCTGCAGTGGACAAACTTCTCTTCGAACTACGGTACCGTTAATGTTTTATAACATAATGACGTAAGAGGAGGGCGAATCGGGTGCGAGAATATGATCACAGCATCCATAAGTTCCCTGATTGCCACTCCTATAGGATTCAGAACGGCTAGACGAGATACCCATCTTAATTAGCCACTAAAAAGTGAGTTTTTTTTTAAATTCTTGGAGACATTTTCTCGTTCGAGACAAAGCTGCTAACATAAATACATACTTTCGCACCACAATAACGTAACAGTACGTTAATTATACATGCATAATCATGTGGCAATACGTAGTAGATATAATATTCAGTCTACATGAAATAAGAATGTATTATGTTCTTCAATAAGCTTTGATATACGGCTAATTGTGTGAAGATTGGCAAGCATGGAATGTCACGAGACAAGACGATCAGCACATGTCTGCCCTCAAGTTACATTATAAAGGCCAGTTCCAGTGTCGGCAAACATACGAGGCAACAATGAATACAACCCTGATACAACCAGACAGTAAAACATAAACACTAAGCTTGTAGTATTGGACAAATTATCAGGTTACATTGTTAGTAACTTAAGGTGATGAGTATATTGGAATTTCGGATACCCAGGATTTGTATGTTGACAATAGCCTACTTTCTCTCAAATGTATGGGTATACTTGTAACTCGTAGTCTTTATCAAGGAGTAGACTACAACAATGCTCGTTGTAGTAGCTGGTACCGCAACCTAGCGGTGAATTAATATATACCGTATCTTGTACGCATCTGAAGCTATTAACTGAGATTCTTGCAGCTATAAACCAGGATAATCAAATTACTGGCGTTGGTGAATACGGCCCTGAGCGTTGAATGGGCAGGCACTTTAAAGCAACCAGGAGGGATGCGATCCAGCTGGCAGTGCTTAAAGGTAATCTGAGCGCGGTCATGACTAGAAGTTGAACTAGTACAAAATTGTAATACTTCAGGATGACAGGTATCTGCAAAGAGGAATGTATGGAACAATTATCCACGTAATCCGCAAAAGGACATTGAGAAGGCAATGGATGACAATGTGTATCTTGTTTTTCTATTCTCCTTTTTCTTTTGTCTTCTGTTTATATGCGATGCTAGGGCTGTGATTATTAATAAACGAGCGTATACATTAGCCTCTCCTTTGAGCTAAATAACATTTTATTTAGTAAATGTGGAGAGAACTCGTCCACATCTATTGTAAAAGAAATCAAGTAAAAAAAGCTAACTCGAGTAGGTTTCGAACCCCAGCCAACCGCGTGAGAGACAGACACTCTAGCACAGAGCCAAACATGTCCATAACATCTCAAGTGTTATTAACCGACTTAGATACAACGTGTTAGGAAATGTCTTGAAATTAACGATTTCTTCACTGCAGTACATCTTCATTATAAATCATTTCATACTAAGTTTATATTATTTCTATCAGTACGCTATATCGCATGGAACATACTCAACTACTGAAATATAGGACAGGCACTAGAGGTGAGCTGCCATCTGTCATGTGACGGAATTGGTGGTTCCTAAGTTATAAATTATAATCCTTGCATAAATCATACGGCCGCCATCTTTAAATGGTACGTCTGATGACCTTGTAGTTTGAGCACAGGACGCGTCTCATGTGTAAAGCCCTGCGCGGATGCGGCGGATATCCGCAACATTTTTCGCCAAGCGGATATACTTTGCATGTCTTTGCGGATAGCGGATAAGCTGCGGATAATGTTTGGAGTAAATTTGCGGATAGTTTATAGAATACAATCCGAACTTGTTGAATATTATGGGGAAAGTTGGGTAATTGTGCGCAGCGGGTAATCGTGCGAACCAATGTTTTTCGAGTTGGTAGTACAACTAGCAACTAGGTTCACTGCTACCCTAAAGCTGTCATCGTACCTATCAGATAGGGACAGTCAGCATGATGCCAGTCGCTATGTGATAACCGGAGGCTTGGATGAAGAAACTTAACACGTTGCATGTTATGTTCTGTAGCCAGCAAATACGAACGTAAGCCTACAGTTGTGATTCAATTTTTTCAGTGTGTACAGTGGTTTTGCATGTATTTATTTTTCAATATAATGGATTAGTTTACCGGGATTCAGTGAGTTACGTTTTAAAAACAGAGTGGGGTATGTTGCGCAGATCAAATATGATACAAGTACTACAAATACAACGCGACATTAATGGCAAAATATTTCGTGTTTGTTCTCCAGATGCTAAGAAATTATACGCGGAAAACTGAGAAAAACTCCTACCCAGCAGAAAATGTGCAGAAATCTCGACGTGCAATTAGGGACAATGGGAGGAAAATAAGGGAAGTGGGGAGAAGTTTCAACATTCCCCAGTCAATCCTTCCAAAGCAGTTGCTGAAAAATTGACTTGCTCCACCTCGTCTAGTCCGTAAAGCTGTTTTACCAACGAAATGGGAGTCATAATTATCCAAATACCTTTTGACATTGGCAAAATTATTTTATGGCTTAACGCCCACAAAGCTTGTCAGACGGTTCGTGTTCAAGTTTGCAGAGGAGAATAAGATTCTCCATAATTTCCATAAAGTTACAAGTCTAGCAGGCAAATATTGGTTGTATGAGTTCTTGAAGAGATATCCTGCATTAACGTTGAGACAACCTGAAAGAACAAGCCTAAATTGGATTGCCTCCTTTAATGCTAACGAAACGAAGATATTTTATTCTAATATCCAAAACTGAAGAATTTTAGTTCATTGCATTGTTATGATTTTGTAAAAAGCATTGGAATATTCTAATGTTAATGCACAGTGCAAGTTTCTGCCAATTCACATTGTATTAGTATGGCTTTCCAACACTCATCCCATGCGCATAATTTCCCAACCCATGCGCATGATTACCCTGCAGGGTGGGTAATCGTGCGCAAATGCATATTTGCGAGATTTCGAATTATAGTCCACCAAATTTATTTTTGAATTAAATTTGTGTCTGCACATTGAATATAGAGTTAAGTTACTTACTAAGGCTCCCTTATTCATAACTGCAGTTGTCTTATCTATTATTTCATCATCACAAGACCGATTCTTGCTTAAGTGCGCACAATTCCCCCCCACTATCCCTTATTAGGGCCCAGATGTTTATGACATATTTTTCCGTTATGGTTTTTCATGACAAATGTAAGATGATTTACGCTAATCCCATTCAAATTATGTCATTAAGCATAATCAACACTCCGAACTGCAAAGGGTTGCAATTCTGGCTGTGTAACATTCATTTTAGACATAGCACATGACATACTGTACAGTACATAGCCTAGGGGTTCGACTTGCTGATCAAATGTCTCAAAGATAAAGTATAAAGCAACACATTGAAAATATTATTGTAATGCCAGTAGATTCGGATAACAAACGTATGGGTAAAAGTCGCGTGGATGCGGGGCGTATGCGGATAAAAGTCGTGCGGATGCGGGGCGGATGCGGGGCGGATAACAGCCGTGCGGATGCGGATAACGTTTTGTCTATCCGCGCAGGGCTCTACCCATAAGCTGTTGTTGGAGTCTTCAGTCTTTTGACTGGTTTGATGCAGGTATGGTTATACCAAATTTGGTAAATATCCGATTATTAGTTTGGTGGCTAATTTTAATTTTAGACCATTTCAGTGGCCGCCATTAAGTTTTGGCAAAGATGGCGGCAATATAAAGTCTACTTTCATTCTTTGCAAACATCGAAAGTAGGCTAAAAACAGAAGAAAAGCAAAGAACAAAACACGACTTTTAATTTGATGAAGATCAATACTTCCAGTCAACTTAGGCCAATTAGGGCGAGACATTTTCTAACTTTCTGTACTAAGATTGCATTAAAATATGTACACTTACAGGACAAGGAGCAGTCACCAACACAAACTGTCTGTTTTAGACGAACCATGGTTAGCGACATCTTTTCAGATTCAGAAGATGCCTGAACTTAAAACTTAATTATCTCACATTTAACCAAAAGAAGAGTTATTCAAAAACAAGGAACTTGAATGCAAAGGCATGTGCACCCACTCTTTGTACACCGCTGCCTACACAAGCGGGACGACTGTGAGAGCAGCGGAGAGACGGACACCAGCTAATACTTGCAAACGAATGATGTGTATTGCCCTTCGGTGAGGGACAGTAAATTAACTGACCGAAAGTTGTCTTAATTAAGCACACATACTGCAAATGCCATCGGACTGAGCAGAAATCAAAAAAGCGGCTAACTTAGGTCCGAGGCCACTCCATGATCGCATGAGCCCGCTATAACGTCGGCGAGTTCACGTCCCACTGAACTACGGCCAACGTGCTGTCATACTCCACAGAAATAATGGACCAAATTTTGGTATGTTCTAAAATGTATAATTGTTTAGAGAGCTTTCTCCTATTATTTGGAATTATTCTTATATTTTCAGTGCGAATGTCGTAAATAACCGTCAGTGGTCACAAGAGGGTCTGTTAATTTTTAAGATTCGTAATGAACGGAATTAACTTACTAGATCTTTAATCTTGGGCATTAAAACTCATTCATAGTCAGAATATACTATCACTAGCATTACCCGTCGCGGGTTCGCCCGCGAATATTCTAGTTGTAAAGAGTACACTTAGCAAAATCTCAATCATGAATGCTATGACTGATTTATCCTTTGTATGAATAATCAGACTATCAATTCAGCTACTGGTGCAGTGGTTAGGGGTTTGTCATTCCTTCATAGGTATATTAGAGGGAAGTTAGTTGTCTGGGTATATCACAGACATTGTTAATTTAAGGGCCTTTAAATGTGGTTTTCGGAGACCCTTTATAGTCGGGTGAAAAAGACCTTCGTACCACACTCACACGTGAAAATTGCGTGAAAAAATTCTCGAGTGCCCCTTGACCCCCTTAAGGGCATTATACTGTATGTATTGATGACGTTTACAGCGTAATTTGGTTCCGTGATAACCTTATAACCGTCTGGAAACTTTCACAGTAATGTAATAATTGGAATTGCATTGCGTCTTACAGAAATAGATGGACCTGTGAGATTCTGTTACCATGGCTACCGTGTTGCATTCTTTCATTATTTCATTGTAAATATACATGTTTTAAGGTATGTATTTAATTGTGAGGCATTTAAAGAGTAAGTGAGTGCGTTTCGTTTACGCATTGGGTTATGCTGAACCTGTAGGTAGCCAATAAGTGTAGGTTGGTGTTAATGAGAGCTTATTTTCGGTACATAACTGGAATGGGACCTTAGCAGATTATATATAGGGAGGGATTATAAGGATTTGACGCATATGAGCTGAAAATAAGACCACCATTGGGAGTCTACTGTTTAGAACCTGATGCGATACATGATAACGACATAGCGGTCCACGCCGGCTCAAATACCCTAAATTCACTTCAAAGAGACAAGTTTCTTAGGCAAACAAAAATTGTAAACGTGTTACGTCCAGGAAAAATCTGCACACAATCACGAATATAATATTTCGTTCCTATAAAAGGTAAGTCCGCCCAGGAAGACTACAAATGATAAACTCACTGGATAGCAGATAAAAATAACAATTTTAATGTCTAATTATGGTAGCGGCTTCAGTGGCGTAGTTGGTAGCATACTGAGCTTCAATGCCAAAGATCACAGGTTCAAACCCAGCAGTGAAGTCGTCGGATTTTTAAATAACGTTAAAAGACCCTCAGTATGCATTCCTTCGGAGGGGAAGTAAAGCCGGGGGCCTATGGCATAGATTTATGGCATGTAAAAGAACCTTACACTATCTACAATTGTGAAGCTAAAATTGTTTGTTAGATTTGAATAACGCTCTACTAAGTTTCAACGTTCGCCGCCAGGTGCAGGTTGCGGTGGTATCTAGTAGCCAAGACCACAACTAGGTGTCGTTGGCGGTAGCATTTGTTAGCAAAAGTAGGGACTTACCTGAATTACAGATGACACACACTAAAACAGCCATCACAATTAACACAGGTTATCAGACAGATTCTACACAACCCAAAGTACACGGGGCTACATGACCGCGTTGTCGCAACTCCTAATCTAATCATAAAATAATACATATTACATGGAATGCTCAGTCAAGGGGAGTTGATCCATGAATTAAGAAAAATCTTTTTTAACTCTACTTTCTTCTAATGTTGTCTTCAAAAACATTTATAGCCTTCGTCTAACAACGGCTAAAGCCTCATAAGTTATCTTGCCGGAATCATCTAGCTGTTAGACAACACGAGTGGGCAAGCCCACCGATGCGCAATGAAAGTGTAGAGAGGAGGAATATCATCTCTCGCACGGTCCGAAAGGATCCTAACAAGTATTTAAGAGCAAGAAAACTCACACTGCCGCGAAGACTGGACTACAACAAATCATATAACCTACAGTAATTTTAAATCACTTCTAATTTAGCCGTTCTCTTGATAAAACTGTGCTAATTTATACTTCATTTGCTAGCAACTACAGCTAGTTTCTTCTGAGATCGATGAAAGGACTGCATCCTTAATAGTCTTTTTTTCGAATCGAATGAATCCCATTATAAAATGCCCCCTTCAAGCAAATTCCTAGAAACACCTTATTGATTTGAAGAAAAACAAGTAGTTCCGCGTCGGGATTTTCCGCCAACACAAAAGTTGCTCCTTTCTCTCCTAGAAAGCGCTATAGTGTCAACGAGCTTAGATATCTAACCTCCTTGACTTTCATAACGTTCCAAGCAGCGATAAAATTCGACATGCAAGCTGCCTTCTGGACGTCAATTAACGAAGCTTGCACCCGGCACCCGAGGCCACACGATATTATTATACAGTATACCCTACTTATGTTAATTGCCTCTATCAACATATACTGTACAATTTCAGTCTGGTTGCTGTAATAGATTCGTAGATATTGGGAACCATCTAAATTTTTCGGATGGTCGCCATGTTGGATTTTTATATGTACACAAGTGTCCAAAAGTTAAGCATAAGTTACGAATAAGGAGGGCAACCGGAAATAGACTGCAAATCGTACGACATATGCACCTACCAACCTTACGGGCTCGCTCTGTATAGGAAAGGAGTATTCCCTCCTTTGACACAGCCAGTGCCTGCGCCCCATATTCGCTCAGTCGTGTTTGCCCTGTTATAGTGTGCGGAGTGTAGCCTCGTGGTGAACGTGACAGCATAATGGCACAACCATTTCCCGACAAACTGTAATGGAAGCTCAGAACACCAGGACTGTTTGCCAGACGTCGAGCGGTGTGCGTCCCGCTCACTCCATCACAGAGACGGGCTCGTTTACTATGGAGCCGTCAACGTCGAAACTGGACCATAAATGAATGAATGGAGACATGTACTCTTCACAGATGAATCCCGCTTCAGTTTGCAGAACGATTCCGCCGCACATTAATCTGGATAAAACCGGGTAGCCGATACAACCACAGGAACATCGTGGAACGGGATCAGTATGGTGGTGGTGGCATCATGATGTGGGGTGGCGTCATGGTGTGGGGGTGGCGTCATGGTGTGGGGGCGGCATCATGGTGTGGGGGCGGCATCATGTTGAATAGCCGCATGGACCTGCACATCTTCATGGAACACTGAACGCTCGGAGATACAGGGATGAGGTACCGAGACGGAGACCGAAGTGCGGTTGGTCCCGACTTCCACTTAATGGACGATAATGCCCGACCGCACCGCGCTGCTCTGGTGGATGAATTTCTGGCTGGGGAAGACATTCATCGCATGGACTGGCCAGCGAGGTCTGCGGATCTGAATCCTATACAACATTCCTGGGAACCATTGGGGAGGCAAATTGCATCCCGTCAGCCTACACCAAGGACCCTCCAAGTCCTTCACATTGCCCTTTCGGAGGAATGGTATCGACTGCCACAAGAGCTCTTGGACCATCTGATAGAGAGCATACAACGTCGCTGCGAAGCATGTGTGGCCGTTAGGGTTAACCATACACCCTATTAACAGTATATTTTGTTGTGGAAGACATTGCCAAGTATTGTTAGTTGTTGTCGAAGATGTACCTTAGCTATCAGAAACATTCTGACACCGTTTTTTGAAAAAGTTGTGTGACATACGGTGTGTGATTCAGCTTCCGTTTGTTCAGCAATCCGTCTGACATTCCTATCAGGCGGTATGGCCTCGTTTAGTGATTATGCTGAACTTTTGGACACTAGTGTAAGTAGACAATAGAGTTGTGTACTATTACATGATAATTACGTAGGTTTATTATTCGAACGTTGACTTCGATCGTGGACACAAGAAATAAAAACTTGAGATAATTTCGCACAGCCGCTAACTTGAGGTAATTTAAACAATTGAACTAAATTAGATGTCAGTGCATTACAGTGTGTATAAACATTTGCTGTACCGTGTTTCACTGCGCTCGGATGGTTAAATCGCGAGAAAGGTCTATTTAAATATTTCAACTTCGCTTGGCCGCCATCTTTTTTACTTAAGTTTATGAAAGTCACATAGGTGAACTTCTATAAGTGCCCTTTATCAACGTACAAAATTTCAGGGTGATATCAGTAATAGCTTCGGAGATATAAAATGCCGGTGAAATATTTGCACAGCCTCCATGTTGAATTGGTGCGACGTAATAAAATTTGAAGGACACGGTCGGAGTCGGGCGAAGTAGTACTATGTCCTTACTGAGTTTCTTTGAAATCGCTCCAGCCGTTTACATTTTATTAGGGACACACACACACACATACGGACAAAAGGTGATCTCAGAAGCCTATTTTTTTTTTCAAAAAATGAAAATAGACTAAAAAGTGCATGTAGCCTACCTCATACAATTGCCAAAATACATCATTCATTAGAATCTATGAACATTCAGGCTGATTAGTAAGCCAGCTGATGAAGATGGATATTTGTAAACGAAGTACCGTATTCACACGAAGTTTCACAGGAGGAAAATCAGTCTAATAAAGCCTCATAAGTTGTCTTGCCATTAACTTTCGGATATGCATAGGATACTGTTTTAGGTATAAACCCCTTATTCAAGCTCCCGTACACACCCTGTTAGGCCCTTGAACCACTTCGGTCAGAAGCCCCATCTACTTTTATGGGTGTAATAAATTTGTCTGATCTGTGTTATTCTAAGAGTAGTGTAACTAATTATTTGGGTCACGATTTGAGGAAGGTGTCCCGCGATTTCAAGAAAATTAATATCCCGACCTTTGCCTGGAGTGAGAAAGAGGAAACTGACACGATGGCTTACGTCAGCGTTGAGATTCGAGCAACCAATCTCTGAACAGGCAGCTCTCCATATCAGTTGTGTAGAGTAAGACTACGCTAATGGGTGACACGATTGTGACAATGCTATGTCATTCATAAAACAAGGATGACCTCGAAATTACATCTCCAACGGCCAATTTTATTAAAACATGTCAATGCACATACCTGAGTATAAGAGGGTCGAGGCTGTCAGAACCTGTTTTAGAAAGAGTTCTTGGTACTAATCAAAACGTAAATCAGACTATGCAACCATAACAAGAAACTGGAATGGATGAGGAAAAATCATCTTATTACCGTACTATAATGGTAGATGACCAGGTTTCCTCGAGCTATCTTATGAGTGAATCAATCTAGTAAAAGTAGACCATAGCCTACTAGCTTCAAAAAATCATACCCATGAATATCATTGAAATACTAGCGGCTTCGGTGGTGTAGTCGGTAGCATGCTGAACTGCTATGCCCAAGATAGCGGGTTCAAACCCGGCCGAAGTCGTCGGATATTTTAAGAGCGTTAAAAATCCTTCAGTCTGCCTTCCTTCGGAGGGGAAGTAAAGCCGGCGGTCCCATGTCATAGATTTATGGCATGTAAAAGATCCTTTCACAGACTAAACTTGTGTAAAGCAAAATTTGTTAGGTTAGATTTCGTCAGAACGCTCTATCAAAGTTCCAACGTTCGCGACTAGGTATCATTGATATCTGGTGGCGAAAGTTGGAACTACTTGAAATTGAACGGAACTTGTAGCTCACCCTTTAGGGTGTCCGCTGGAAGCAGCTACAGACTCAGGCGAGACGAACATGTCCTCGGACACTCCCGGCACTAAAAGCCATACGATAGATAGATTGAAATACTAAAAGACCGTGTACTAGATGTACTAGATTCGAGCCTTCTTAAGTCACGGAGAATTTCCCAGTTGATCTAGTTGGGCACAAGCAATTAAGTGCATGGGGGGAATCATCGTTCATTTTTTAAAACTTCCTGTAGATACCACGTAGGCCACGGTTGGTAGATTTAATTTCTTCTCGGCGCCTACTTCTTTTGGAAAAATCGCGAGGCGTACTGCTGAGTGGAAGATCAATTCATGCTCATTTATGGGTTTAAAGGCTATTACTGCCATGCATACTTTTGCGATTTAAGGTCATATTTTGGTTTTATTGCGGCAATAATAGTATAATCAGAACTATGTCTCTAAATTATAGGCCACCTCCTAAGTAAAGATACATATCTAGTACAGGTCTATCTCTATCTCCCCTATAGATTCCAGGTGGGCATCATACAATATATACCGAAAACTAAGCCCGTTTGTGTTTATGTTGAGTTTGGAGAGAAATACTTCAGCACACTGAAAAAATACTCTTTTGTAGAGTATAATTAATTTCAAGTCAGGAAAAAAATGTAATGAACAACAGCGTTGCGATACGTCAAAACAAAAACAAAACAAAAAAAAATCATGTCCATGTCGACTCATATTTCACTAATTATAACGTGATTTGCTTGCGTATTTCGCATTATTTAAAATTCAAGACCAAGCATCCTAACTCTAAGCATTACCATTTCAAGACTTTCACACAAAACTATCAAATCTACTAGATTCTGCACCCGGAGCTGTTACTATTATGAGAATCAGTATTGCCACTCCATTTTCGAGAAAAATAAATGTAAACACCATTGATTTTGCACAGCATTATTGTACATGTACAATTTATTGTTAAACCTCAGCCTTGTGAGGCCAATCTGAGAAGAAGCGGGTTCGATTCCTACCTCAGCCGTCCTGGGAATGGCTTTCCGTGATTTTCCACTTCTACTCCAGGCACATGCCGGAAAGGTCCCTAACATTAGATCATAAATTCAATAGATGGCTGATGACGTCACATTGTTGAGACCCGTCGGCCACGGTTGAGACCAACATCACAGTATAGTAACCATATATCTATATCTATACTGTGCCAACATGATCAGCTGACTAAAGGGAACTGCGGTAGTTTGGAACACTGAAATACTACACGTGATGATAGAATTGGGCTATTTAAAGCGAGTTCTATACATTACTCAGCCAGAATGGTGTATTACTGTGTCGCGTATGGATGTAAGGAGACGTTTAAAAAAGGATCGGACATTTCGTTCCATAGGTAAGTTAATTCATTGTAAAATAACCCTAAAAATCTTGACTTAACTAGTTGCATTTTTTTAGCCTACGTTTCCTCTTAACTCCGAAACAAGAAAGAAAATACTTTTAACATGTAAATTTAAAAAAATGGAGTGCCATATTCCCTCCAGGGACGTAGGCAACCTGAAACCAAGCATCCCGAGCCGGAGTTCGCGTGTGGTAGGGTGGCCAGTTCCTCCTCCCGCCATAGCATCCGGCAGGTTCCCATTTTGCATCACGAGGCTGGGAGACCCCGTACCAGACCAGACCATGCCATACCATGACTTAAATTCTTGGCAGAGCCGGGGATCGAACCCGGTACCTCGGGGGTGACAGCCAACCATGCTAGCCACTGCACCACGAGGTGGTCAAAAACATGTAAATGCTGGCATTTATTCAATTTTTTTATAATTTACCCCTATCCCTTGCTCCACTGAACAGGCCTGTATTAATGCTCGAAGGTATAAAGTATTTACATGTCCATAGATTTTTTTCTTGGGGTTTTGTTGAGACTGCTAGTAAATGCATCTCTGAACATAAAAATGCTTTATGTCCCTACGCTGGATTTATACAGTAAGTGTGGACTACGCAATGCAGTCATCAATCAGGTTCAGTGTAAAATTGCAGGTTATACTGCATATGTGACGGTGTATTCTTCGATAATAAATACGCTGAGGTAATATTTGTCATATTATTAAATGTATGGGCAGTGGGTTTGGTAGGGGAAATTGAGATTCTTCTAGGACACATTGCATCCCTAAATTAGTAAATTCTTCCTAGAATTTCAAAGTTCTGGGTTATTTTTGCGAAGGTTTCTATGATTCATAGAAAATGGAATTTAAAAGGAAACCGTTAATTGATTCTAATGTTTTCCTGTGTAGCAAATGTAATGCATAGTTCTTAAAAAGCAACGCTTACTAAATCAATAGACTTCCTTATCCCGGTCACTCCATGTGAGATCTGTGCTGGACAAAACTGAGGCAGACGGGTTTTTCTACGGGTACTCCGGTTTTCCCTGTCAACATTTCATTCCAACAACACTCTCCACTAACATTTCATTTCATCTGTCATTCATTTAATCATTGCCCCAGAGGAGTGCGTCAGGCCTCGGCAGCCGGCACAGTCCATATCCTTTCCGCTAGATGGGGGCTTCATTCATTCCATTCCTGACCCGGTCGGAGACTGGAAGCAGGCTGAGGATTTTTTTTTTCTTCATTTCCATTTGCCCATGTTGTTTTGTTCACTTTCATGAAATACTGAAGTGGAAAGTAACGCTGAATGAGAGCTCATCGTACGATAAAATTTTCTAAAGTACCGATACTGAAATTAGTCAAAATACATTTTATAATGATGAAAAGTACATTAGGAAACGTAGTAATAGATTGAACTGTTGGGAGCCCTCGGGCGTACAATAAAAAATGACCAGTTACACAAAACTGTTCCTGTTCAAAAATCAGCAGGCCTAATTCAGAGTTGGATTTGTTATTAATTACTGTATTTACAAGAGGGGATCCTGGATGAATGGAACACGACAACCACTTTTAACACCAAATATGTTACATTCTTAACCTTTGCTACTTTCCGGTACGTAAAGAAACATGCGATGCTTTTCCCAATGTCGTATAAATTACGAAAATGTGTGTTTAAACCCTCATTAAAAAGCATTTCCCCAGCTACTCCTATCACCTTCCATTACGAGTTCCTCTGTTTCACCTTCAGCCAGCTGATCGAGATGTTGGTCTCACGTTTATGTACAGGCGCCGTGTGGCAATGCGCCCTCGATTATATTTATGCTCGAAGTTGCTAACATAAGACCACGGCCGCTTCCTACCCAAATCCTACCTTAATTACAAATACCCACACTAGTACAGCCATCACAGTGGCACAGGTTATTAGACAAATTCTACACACACTCAAGTACCCGGGGCTACATGACCACGGTGTAGCAAAGCCCCTAAATGATTCAACAACACTTCAGGCAGAAATACATAATTCATATAATTAACACTGCCCAGAAATTTTAATTCTGGATTGAGGGCTGAAACGGGAGTTCACTCAGCCTCGTGAGGTAAAACTGAGAAGAGGCGGGTTGAATTTCTACCTCAGCCATCCTGGAAGTGGCTTTCTGAGGTTTCCCCGATCTTCTCCACCAAGTAAATGCTATTAACCTTTGTAATTGATGTGCCGTTTAGGGACTTGCGACACTGTGAAAATCAGCCCTGTGTACTTGGGTGGACTTTGATAGATTGCGTGACTACTAGTGTGTAATATTATTGTAATTAGGACTACGAGTGTAAGGAGGCGGCCGTGGTATCATTCTAGTAGTACTAAGTGATACTACTGCATTGTTGAGATCGCCTCAAACTGAGAACATGCATTTATAACGCATTGCAAGATTCCAAGGCAAACAAGAATATTTACCCTACTGCCTGCGAAGACACGTGTGGGCAAAGTGACAACCTAGCTGAGGAAAGTGCGTTATGCACAAGCATCACAATTATTCTGAGAAGTAGGCCTACCAACGAAACTTTAAACGATGCAAACATTCAGTTTGCTTTTCGCTGCATCATCAAGTCTTCTCCAGCTGAAGCCTGGTTGATGAAAATCCAGTTGCTGCTACCCCTGGTAGTGTAGTACAGTACTTTAATAATAAGCAAAGTGCCTACTTCACAAACACTTCTCCGGCAGTAACACTTGACACTTTCCTGTCAGCTGTGTCTTTGGAATATTGAGCAGGTTGGAAGTCGGCTGTCATTCCAAGACATGAGATTAGATCCGAACCCATGCCAAGGAAGTCCATTGAACTAAGCGCTTGGTGAATATAGACAAGAAATAGTGACGAAGATAAGTTTACATATAATTTATTAATTGTAACTAAATAGCAACGAAGTGATATGAACTTAAATCTAATAGCTTTCCTTATTGACATTTAATCTAGGCCTAAATGAAATACCAATTGGTATTTGATAAATTGATTACACTTTAGTCTATAAAAATAAATTAATAAAGTAATTAATGAAATGTACCAGTTTCGGCCATATTATGGCCCTCTTCAGTGGTGGTGTTAAAATGAAAAGAAACGAATGAAATTAGTAATTACGAGCCAAGTTTTGTTGATAATATTTTACTCGGGTTTTCTACGAAAAAAATTATAAAATAGTCCACTAAAATCTGTAAAATAAGTGAGCTTTAATTTGATGTTAATAAAAACAATTTTGCGAAAGTGACATATAGCATATCTAAATAGTTGGTATTTGTATATTCCTATACGTCAGTCTAAATAGTAGTCGACATTATGCAACGAGCCTACAATGGCAATAATTAAGACACGAGTATGTTTATAAAACGAGCGAAGAGAGTTTTATAACTTCCATACGAGTGTCTTAATTACCATTATAGGCGAATTGCATACGACTGTTTATGTTCGACGATAATTACAACTATTTTATGTTCGAACATAAATATTCATAAAGATCTGTCGAGATTTCGGCAGTTTTATGTACTGAACAGAGCGCATGGGACGCAGAGAATACCTTGTATTTGACCATGGCCTCCTCAAATACCCCACTATGACACTAGCCACGCAGTGAAATTTAAAATAGGATGACGTGGAGTCAGCGCAAGTGCGATGCTATCCTTCCCAAATTGGTCACAACTGTTTCTTGAGCACTGATTGGTGGGAGAAACTGTTTCATAATGAAAAATAGTGTTACGATGACCGTCATTATGATACAGTTTTCTGACATATAATATTTTCATTTCGACATCGTCGAACATAAAATGTTTTAAAATATCTTGAGATGGTCAACAGGATGTGAATTGTGCTTTCTATATGATGAAACTAGGCTCTTTGTGGGGAGTCTTTTATGCAGAATGAGCTACTGTGGGAGAAAAAAAAAACCAACAACAAACCAAACCAAACGAAAAATCAGGGAGTCCATTCAGTCCTGGTTTTAACGTATATTTAAATACTTTTCATTCCATAATCTTGATTTTATGCTTATTCACGGCAACTCATATATTTTAATTGACTAAGGTGTAACACATTTATTTTAAATACCCATTGGTATTTCATTTGTACTAAATAGCAATTAATTAAACTAATAAGAATACGGGAAAATCCGTTCAACGGCTGTAATCCTGACTCCTGAATTTTGCGCTGGAGGTGCTCATCATCGCACCGGTAAATCTTGGGATGGGACTATTATGTTTCGGTGTGTATACGGTATGTATACCCACAATGTTAGGTTGACCTGTTTGATTGAGGAGTCAACAATACTAGGTTCTAGCTGTTAGCACGTCGCTGTCGATTGAGTTACTGCCTGCCTGCTGTATCTGCGGCTGAGAGATGAATCCCGGCGTAATTGGTGGACATGTGGTCCTTGAGAGGAACTTGCAGGCCTATTGGCCATGCTTAGGGTAAGGCTCTACCACAACTTCAGAAATTGAAGGCGGTGTTGCCAATACTGCACCTCAACTAGCCTTTAACCATACAGGGAACCCACCAATGAAAGACATTTCTCCAGTACTTGAGTTTAAAACTAGCTAAGTCGAGTAGGCGCCACCTGGCAGGGAAGACAGCCCTAAAATCCATGTCGTTGTCGGGAATAGGACTAGGAAGCTTAACTTCTAACCTATTCAACAAACAGAGGCTCTCTAATTCTGTGCCTAATCTATTTTTATGCATGTATTTTATACAAGTAATATTTATCAACACGGTACCGATTTTATTACTACTATGTAAGGTCAATTATTACACAATCAACTCATCAGAGCACTTTTCGGTCACTTGATGGCCAGAGCTGTCACATTTGTATGAAGCCCATCCTTTTGGAGCGTGCTATATCCGGATTTGCACGTCTGAACGTGTCTGTTCCAGGATATTCCCAATGAAGAACCAAACTTCGATTTAGCACTATATCAACATTTCAAGGTCTTGTGGGAACTCTCAGGGAAGGGCTTAAGAGTGATTTCCTACCTGCAAACAAAACCTCTGCACTGACCGAACCAACCACCCACCCTCAATTTACGCAATATCACAGTTTAATTTAAAAAAAAAAGGCGGAAAATGTGAACCAGCCCAAATATGTTGGTTCCTCAGTTAGGGGCTGCGACAACGCGGTCATGTAGCCCCGTGTACTTTGGGTGTGTGTAGAATCTTATCTGATAACCGGTGTTAATTGTGATGGCTGTATTAGTGTGTGTTATCTGTAATTCAGGTAAGGATTGCAGACTATCAATTTTCGAGTAGTTCCTACTTTTGCTACCAAATGCTACCGTCAACGACACCTTAATTCGCGGAAGTAGCATAATCCCTCAGCAGTCATCGAGGATAAACTACAACACGGAAGAAAACTTATGTATATTGAAAAAGAAGGAAAAACTATGACGACGTAACAAATAAGAATAAACGACATCTTGCCTTCCAAGAAGGGAGAGTTTCGAAGAACAAGGAAGGCAGGCGTCCTTGATATCAACAACCCGTATGGCGGGAAACAGCTGAGCCGGTGCGAGCCAGTGGCAGCCAGTTCAGGCGTACCTGTGTGCCACATTCTGCCTTTCCTGGCTCGCCTGCACCCAACTCCCCTATTTCGAGTAGGCTTACACTACAGTCCTTCAGAACCTAACTGATTGAAGAAGAGACCAAGTCCTTACACAGTGGTTCATCCACAGACGGCTTGGGGAGAGCATCGTATCCCCGCGACTTCAGAAAATCCATTCTACTAACTTTAAAAAAAAATATCTCTGCCTCTTATTATTCTAGTTTCCTCGGTGTTGGAACATGTGAGATTAGTCATATGTGGTGAATGTTTATGTGGCTGCATGCTCTTCCCGACGCAAACCTCGTCAGAGGGGTTATGCAAGCTGAAAAGAGTACTATCAAACAGAGTTAAAGAAAGCGATAGCACCCTATTTGCAGGAGTATTAATTTGTAATGATAAACCATGGAAAACCATTCAAGGACGGCCGATTATGAGGTTTCCCGAGTTTAGATATATTAGGCAGGGTAACGCACTGTGCTACCACGGCGGGTTTTCATTATTGTTACAGTATAAACAATAGAAAATTTCACTCGGGTAGGTTCAATCATAAAGAAAGATTCATTTGTAGCGCGAATGTTGAGTGGTGAGTGGTGCCTCCACTTCCGGAAGTCACAACACTGCCATTACTATCAGCGTAGACATTCTGTGTACTCCATAAATGGAACAATAACCAATTGGCGTAGGCTACAGAAAAAACAAAACAGAATGACTTTCCTCGTTTGTGTATGGGTGGACTGGTGGCAAATATACCCATTAAAACAAAAAATAAAAATCTTTATGATAGCACGACGTAAAAAGTACCAGTCTTTTGACAGTTATAAAATTCGTAGCTCTCAACTCCGTTGTGCTACAGCAACCAAATGTTGACACACCTAAGTCACACACGATTTTCCATGCATACCGTATTTAAAGAATACAATTTTTTATTATTTTCAGTGCAAAAAAAAAAAAAAGAAGTGGAAACTGGACTTGCGTAGAATTTCGACTGTGCGAGCATTGTAATCCACATATCGTAAGCGTTTGTGTTATACATCCTGTAAATACATGGGTTTAATATACATGTACTAATATTACGATTTGGAGAGTTGGCAGCTGACGAGACACTTTGGTACGTTCGTACGGCCGTCACAAATAGTCACTGCCTGGTCAGAGCTTCCTCGGTACAAAGCATGATCACATAAAATGTTAAGTTTTCACAGTAGGCCTAACATTAGCATTTCTCAAATTTTAGTTCATTAAATCACAAAATGTACAGCATCTCCTCCAAGAACTACAGAAAGTCGACTGTTGAACATTTTCTCTAGCACATTTCATATACTATTTGTCTTACAAATGGACCTATGGGGGAGGGCAAAAGCTACCCTATCCTGGTTATAGGGTACTGGTAAATCCTCCCTAAAAATTCGTCAAGATCGGAGCGTTTTGACGATTAGTCAAAACATTCTGACAGATTTATATAGAGGCACAGATTATGAATTTGGAACAAAGCTGTAGCGTTGACAAATTATGTGATCCCTCGCCTTTATTGTTTTTAGATTGAAATGCATTGTGTAAATAATAATAATGCAAAACATCGATGGTCGGATGCTATTCGCAGCGACATGAAGTTACCAGAAGTGGAACTGGGTGAGTTAGCCGTGGTCGTTACGGCGTGGCTGCAGGCAGTCGCTCACATTCGGGAGGCGACGAGGTTCGAATCGAATCCCCCTGCCGGCAACCTTGAATATGGTCTTCTGTGGTTTCCCATCTTCCTTCCAGGCAAATGCCGGGGCTGGTCCCCAACTATAAGCCACAGCCGCTACCTTCCAACTCCTCGACCTTACATTCAGACTTTCCTCCCCAGACAACACTCCACACGCGACGGTACTTGTAGCTCAGCCCATGGGTGACCACATAGAACCAGATACAAACTCTGGTGAGCCGAACATGTCCTCTGACACTCCCGGTACTGAAAACCATACGCTTAAAAAGAAAAAAAGTGGAAACACCATACAAGAAGACTAGACCCTGCTACAGCGGGAAAACTGCTAGGAATAATAATACTAGACTACTTAAGTCAGACATGATCATAACTTAAGGGGAAAAGAATCAACCTTTCTGTCAATGACCACCTGGTGACCTTCGGTTCTTATCACTCCGTTGAAACCAGATAATCCATCTTTATCAATATTACATCCCACTTTATCGCAGTAATGCATAATATTATGTAAGGTGTTATGTACATCTATAAATGCTATACATGGGGCCTTGTCCAACACTATGATGATCAATTGCAGCTACGATGAGTTTTGCCATACACAGGTCTGGAATTAGACGGGACATAAGAAGAATGAACCCTTGTGAGAAAAATGGCTGAGCCTCAGAACCGGGCGTCCCCTTCATATTTTAGAAATATGAAATATAGGGAATCAATTTAGCGTTTATCTGTCTTAATCACCGATTGACAGTTCAAAGGAATTTTACAAGCACTAGTCAGTTAATTACATATATTCCACTCAAGCAAACTGGGCCATATTGAAAATACGACGAGACATTTTTTTTTGCCAACTACCTTGTTGTCAACATACCGACTGTACTAGTGAGTGATTTAGACCTGAACGTTTCAAAGACTGCTGACTGTTGAATGGCAATTTATGAGGTAGCAGGGTTGTATATACAAGGTCCTCAGTGCTAACCAAAGCCTACATACTTGATTTACGTAAATAAAATTCAGATTTTATTCTTCAAATTTAATAAGAGACCCACAATTCAAAACTATCACTTTTATGTCTGTCGGTATGTAGGATATAACAGTCGATCAGTGGTGGTTAATGAAGAAAATCAGTTGTGTGCTGTAACCCATGCGCCCCCCCCCCCCTCCCCCTCCCAAAAATAAAAATATTTAAAAACATAATTTATAGGATCAATCACACAGAAACACTCAAAGAGGCTCTCCACTGAGTTTTACATTCTGAAGAAACTACATTCTAGAAAAGTGACACCTGCCACGTTCTCATTTCGTGTGACCATTGCTACCGCTCTGTGGTCGAAAGAAGAATCGCCGTGATGTCTTGGCTGTTGTCCCAACAGTATAACGAAAAAGTTGTGCACGAATGCGCTAAAGTCAGAGTTCATGTTTGCTGGCACTAAACGTAGATAGGCTATATTCGCTGAGCTGCGATCTACACAGCCAGTGCTGGACACGGAGTAGACCTCGTTGCGAGGAGAGTCAATATTTCCTCTTCTTTCAATGCGCTGTATTTGATTGTCGATAATATTATTAAAGTTATTTATTATGAAATAAAGCAATGTGCTGCAGCACTTCAGCACACAAGGTACTGCTCGAGTCCAAGCTCTATGAACTTGCGGGGTGAGGAGAAAGAGCAGGGAAGGGTCGGGCGTGAAGAGAAGGATCTGTCAACAGCCCACCGTGATATATGGTATTCCTTTCTATTCCAATACTGCTAACATTCGGCCGTTGCTCAAACCAATGTGGTGTTAGGAATGACTGAGTGAGTCACCGACCAATGTATTTGGTTCTGTACTATGCACGGACCGAGAAACCTCAACACTCGTCAACACCACTACTGATAGTCCAAGATGCACATTCCTCTCAGGTTCACGCAGCTTGGACTCGAGCAGTACAGCCGCCCGTGCGCTCGATACAAATAATCGTATAATACCGGCCCTTTAAACAATATAAGTACTGCATATACATTTCATAACTAACACGTCGAGCAAGCCAGCAACAGTGAATTTTAGAAATAATTCAAGCGCCATCCATGATATTTTTTAATAGGTCGTACTTGGGAATTTCATTAATGACGACAGTTTACTGATCGATCATAACTAGGCCAACAGCATGCATATCAGGGAGCAGCAGTTGGGAGACATGTCTCCCAGGATATCTATTATCAATACTGTGCTGTATGGAGCAAGGTGCAGCAGCCAGCTATTGTCAACACTTGACGTTACAGACAGAGAACATGGCTTCGAGTCAGCGAACAGCGACGGAGAGATCCGAATGGCTTTCGCTTTGACCGCCATTTAGAGGAAGGGTATAGTTATAAATGTTCACCTCGTAGGATTTCATCAAACTATTTTAATAAGTCCTTCCGCATTTTATGGTAGGATCGACATCTTAATCGACACCCCAGAGGATTTGAATGAGGTTTTAAATGGTATTGATTCTGTCTTGAGGAAAGAATTCATGATGAAAATTAATAAATATAAAAGAAAAATATTGGAATGCAGCCGAAATAAATCAGAGACCCCTATGGATGTCGAATTGGCAGGTGAAAAGCTAAAGGAAGCAGGTGACTTCTGTTACTTAGGAAGCAAAATAACCAGTGATGGACGAAGCAAAGAAGATATAAAAAGTAGGTTAGCACAGGCAAGGAAAGCATTTCTACAGAAATGAAATCTGTTGACATCGAATATAGATTTAGGTATTAGGAAGTCATTTTTGAAGGCCTTCGTCTGGAGCGTGGCACTCGATGGAAGTGAAACTTGAACCGTTGGAGCAGCAGAAAAGGGGGGAATTGAAGTGTTTGAAATGTGGTGTTACAGGAGAAAGATGAAAATCAAATGGGTAGATAGGGTTATGAATGAAGAGGTATTAAGACGAGTGGGAGAGGAGAGATGTTTCTGGCGACTGCTAATGAAGAGAAGAGATAGGTTGGTAGGACACATACTAAGACACTCAGGAATAGCAAACTCAAGTTATACGAGGAACAGTCGAGGATAAGAACTGTAGGGGTAGACCAAGGTTAGAATATGTTTAACAGATTGCCTCATATGTAGGGTGAGGTAGCTATATAGAGATGAAACGATTAGCTCAGAACAGGGAAGCATGGAGGGCTGCATCAAACCAGTCAAAAGACTGAAGACTCAAACAACAACATGGTAGCAAGACTCAGTCGCATACACGTTTTCCAGTATCCCACTGTCAAACAACACAATTAATATATCAACGATATAATCAAGGGTTGTGTGAGCTGATTTTGGTACCGGTATATGGTATTGAAATTACTGTCCATTATCACTACTGGACAGGAAATACGTGCTGAATTACATAAATATGTGACTTGAGTCGTTATTTCTTGTTCATTCAACGGCGGCAATCGACATTGCTCAACTGCTACTGAAAGATGCGCATAAGATGTCTAACTATTACAGAGACGCACACGGGCGTATACATTGACAATTTCACAGTTGCCAATGTATCTATGTCTACCCCTCATTAATCCAACAGGGTTGGGGGTGAGATGCGATGAAATTCCACGTGGCTGATAGTTTCTACGGCCGGATGCCCTTCCTGACGCCAACCTCATGAGAGGAGTTAATGAGAGATGAAATGAATGAAGATAAATGAAAAGTTCAATTTCAAGTAGTTCCAACTTTGGCTTCCAGAGGCTACTGTCACTAATTTAACACCTAGCAGCGAACGTTGGAACTGGATAGAGCGTTTCCTAACCAGTCAAATATAACCTACAAATTTTGCTACACACTACCAATTGCAGTGGTAGGTTCTTTTACATGCCATAAATCTAAAATAAGCAACAACATCATTTATATGGTGTAACAATGTATAACTACAGCCAAACATGTATATTATTCTGTATCTTTGTTACACAAAATACACGACACACAGCAAGCTAAGCGAGAACTATTGGAAGGAAGTTTGCAGTTTTACGTGACCGTTACTATCGTGATCATGAGCCACGGGACCTCCTTTTTACGTGGAATCCGAACCACAGGACATGGCATTTCACTTTGAAAACACCCCGCTATGACCATTGGCTGCATTTCAAATATATATATTTAAAAAAAATCTCACTTGCACTGTCCGGGAATCGAACCCGATCCACCGGGGTGAGAGGCCAAGAGCTAGACCGCTGCGCCATCACGTCCCTAAGAAACTGTTAGCTTACGAAGCGGACTGAGAAACTACTTCTGTCTGGCCGAAAATTACTGCTTGTACCAAAGTATTCACTTTATCACACATACAAATCGCGCCCGAGATACAAAACTTTGAAACAAAGCGGATATAAGCTTCTCACTTCGTAACAGATCGTGAATTTTCCGTTACAGGCCGGACGTTTGTTTTAGACGATTGCCCTTGACCTTGAAGCCTGCGGGTGAGCCTACACACACTTACTCTCTCGCCCTATCGCTTCACACTTGTCACCACCGATCTGATGTAATGGAATTCCAGACTTGAGCAGACAGTACAGTCCACATCGAAGTATTGTGTGACGTGGAAGTACACGTTACGTAGTTACGAGCAGAACGTCATTATATTTGCCAATGACTGTACTCCTAGCAATAGTGTGAAAAAGCTTTGTCAATCATCGGACTGCTTGGGGCAGCTGATAACAACACAGGTACTGTGGTAACTCGCCTCCAAGCTTCCATTAAGATTTTTCACTCGTCTAAAACAAACGTCCGGCCTATACCATGTGGTGACTCGAAGCCATGATTTACTTCGTAACCAATCGTAACACTTCGGCTTTTTCCGCAACTCGAATTCCTCTCTGTCTGTAACGTCAAGTATTGTCAACACGCAGTATTCGCGTCGCATGAGAACATAAACAATGACAAGCCCCCGTTGGCAGTCAGTACAATGGACACTCCAACCAATGTTGCCACCCTGTACGATAATTGTCGTTTTACATGATAATTTCTCTACGTTTATCCGCAGGTAATAATAATAATAATAATAATAATAATAATAATATCTTATGGCCGCAGGTGCCGGGTGCAAGCTTAGTTACTTGACACCCAGAGGGCAGCTTGCATGTCGAATTTTGTTGTTCCTTGAATCACTATGAAAGTCAAGGAGGTTAGATAACTAATTTCCTTGACTTTATAGCGCTTTCTAGTAGAGAAATGAGGAAATTTGTGTTGGCGGAAAATCACGAGATTAATTTTGCCATTATGAACACGGCATACTGAATTCAAATGGGTTCTTTAACATGCCAACATCGTATGACATGCGTGTCTGTCATTTTTTCCGCCTTTCAAAAAAAAAATCACTTACCACGGCCAGGAGCGAACCTGCAAGCTTGGGGGTTAGTAATCCAACACGATAACGACTCACCTACCATGGAAATATCCGCAGGTATGGTACAGGGTCATTATCTATGTGCGCTCCGATAAACACGGCTAGCTAAGCCGGCTGTGACTGGCACAGATCGCGGGCACTCGTTCAATAATGTGTACTTACCGTGCTCATAAGCGATGCTGAAAATATCCTCCCTCTCTTGTAACACACACCTGACATCGTCTGATGAATGAATGTCTGTCAACTCTTATTATTTACGGAGCCCGTTTTCTTGATTAGTTTAGCGAGTCTCGAAACCTCCAAATTGTACTGGCATTAGGCACAGGTCTTCCTGGAAACTTGATTCGACATTTTCGTCTCGTTTCAGAACAAGATTTTCTGCTTTTCATATACGAATTATGGATATACACACGTTCGCGCAATGTGAATTGGTGTCTAGACATGACCAACAATCACAGTAATCACAATACTCACTAAACGTGCGACACTTAACGTCTAAGCTTTGCAGATACACGTCCATATGAATGACGAAACACGTGTGAACTAACGATATGAGTCAGCGGAGCGCGCCAACCACTGGCTGAACCGCGTACGAGCGCCCGCAATCTGTGCCAGTCACAGCCGGCTTAGCTTGCCGTGTTTATCGGGGCGCACATAGATGAGGCCAACGGCCTAGCCGTGTTGAAACACCAGATCCCCTGAGAATTCCGCAGTTAAACAACATTGGGCGCAGTCGGAACTTGGATGGTATGCCGGTTCTAGGCACTGCGCGCTGTTGGCCCAACATAAGGAGGAGCGGAAAGGCCCTGGCCACCCTACCGCATGTAAACTCCGGCTGGGGGTAGCCTCTTCGGAGGCTCGGACCTGCCTTCGGGCAGAATACCAATTAAATTTATTAATAAGGAAACAATGCAGCGCAAACATGTTACCAATATCTCACAGTCTTAGTGATTAGAGAATGACGTTCCAGGAAGAAATGAATTTACTTACTCTAAATTATTGTACAGATCTTCCGAGCATTACTATTATTGCCTTCCCATCCATTCTCGAACAATATACGTACGGCGTAATGCTGATTTCCGGAATTACACTGCTTGTTGTTTCACGAAAACGGGCGAATCACTGAACTTAGCATTACAAAAGGTATTATTAGGCCACAATATCTCTTGTGTAAATAATAGTTATGAAAATAGCCTTAACATAGTTGCTAAAGTACGATTGCTGTTGATTGATTTAGGGGCATTGCGACATCGTGGTAATGTAGCCCCGTGTACTTGGGTATGTGTGTATTTTGTCCAATAACCTGTGTTATTGTGATGGATGTATTAGTGTGTGCATTTGTAATTTAGATGAGGATTCGGGAGGAGACGTTTGCCTGGAGTAGAAGTGGGAAGCCACTTCCAAGATGGCTGAGATGTGAATCGAACCCACCTATTCTCAGATTTGTGTGAAGAGGCTGAGTGTACCCCATTCCAGCTCTCAGACCAAAATACAAATTTCTTGACCGAGCCGGAAATCGAACACGAACCTCCAGGGCGACAGCCAAGAGCCGTTACACCACGAGGTGGTCTAACGTAAGATTGCAAAAACGTTGAACAATCGTTGTTGTGTTGTTTATTTTAGGGGTTTTGCGACATCGTGGCCATGTAGCCCCATGTACATGGGTGTGCACAACTTTTAGGATAACCTGTGTCAGTGTGATGTGTGTACTTTTGTAAGTGAAGTAGGATTTTGGGTAGGAAGCAGTCGTGGCCAAAAGTTAGGTACCATCCCGGCATTTGCCTGGAGTAGAAGTGGGGAAACCACGGAAAACCATTTCCAAGATGGATGAGGTAGGATTCGAACCTGCCTCTTCTTAGTTTGGCCTCACGAGGCAGAGCCTTAACAATGCTTCAGGGAAGAAAAAAAACTACACACGCGCGTCACTAAACAGACAGAAGATAAAAAATACCTAAATATGTTACCATTAATTTTCCAAAATAAAAATGTTCATCAAGAGTACCTGAAACACACTGGACAAAACTAGCTCACTGTGGTACAAGCCTGATCAAACCTGAAAATACTGACGTAGTGAATCCATTATCACTGCCAACTAGATTTCTTACAAACCTCAACCAGATGGAATCAGCTTATCTTGAATGGGAGTGTATAACGAGTGAACGACTCTGACTTATCAAGACAGTCCGTTGAATATGCAGGTCAGGGTTGAATCGTATGAACTTACCAGACAGGTGGAAGACAGTGGATTTTTTAAATTATAGTTACGTCACCTTAGTTAGGTTATGGCGGGAGTCTAGAAGAGAGAAATAACTGAAGCACCAACTCCTATCGTACCTCTGGGTTGCTACTGCTGTCCTGATGACATGAATCAGTTACTATGCTATCGTAGTCGGTGACCATAGTTTATCGTTTGCGATAACAGAGGAGATAAAATGTGTAGTCAACAAGGAACCAGCTGTGCCACACATTCAGATAAATGGGAATCGCGCGATTTAAGGCTAATCCGCAGCTGAAATTTAAAGCAGTCATTTATGGTGCTGTATCATGCACATTTAAAAACAGAGGTAAAACACATTTTCAATACTAAATTGAAGGAAACTCAAGAAAAAGACAAATTGCCACTTTAACACATCATCGCAAAGTTGCATTGATGCCTGAATGGCAATCAACAAGGGACATAAGGCGAGCCGACAGGCATACTGAGACAGAGCTTACGTGCAATAAAGTGGCCAGTAGAGCTGGTACTTTAAATCGATTAGTTTCAACTATCGAATAAACGATTAATTGCTACAAAATGAATCAATTATTCGACCAATGATTGTGCGTTTAATAGATTGGTCGAATAAAAGATTGTTTTGTCAATCGATGTACAGGTACAGTACTTCGCTCCTTTCACCACGCTCTCACAGAAGTAAAACAGATTTAATTCATTAAAATATATTGTATCCTATATTTTAAAATAACGTACATCCTTTGTGAAAACTAGGCTAAAACAAAGTAAAACAAAAATGTTCCTGTCCTAAATTGTATAAATTCAACAAGAATTCAAAATCTTGGCTGAAAACTACTAGTTTTCTTTTTTCGAACCCCTTTCCAATTTGATTGATGTTTGTCCTTCCGATTTGGTTCTCGATAACATAAACAAGGAAGGACACTTTATATATTTTAGGCAAAGATTTCAATACATCATTCCGAAAATAAGCGTAACTCAACCTTAGCGATGGCATCTCATTTAAACTTCATCATCTCGCGTCTACTAATCAATTAATCGATTCTTCAGTTAGCCGATTAATATATTATTCGGTTAGTCTATTGAACAGTCTGTCGATAAAATAGTTTTCGTTTAACTTAAAACTATTCGATTAATCGAAAATCGCTTATTACCAGCGATCTAGTAATCAGTTGCTTTTCGCTCTTCTCACCTTCTCTGACTTAGCACCAAACGCTAAGTTAGGTAAATCAAAATGATTGCCAAAGCTAGGAACAGAATCCGGGACCACGGCTGCCAGGCAAGAAATGTGGCCACACTCATCACTAAAACTCAAGAAATGCGACAGATTATTCCATAAGAGGCCCAGGTTATATAGGCTGGTAATTAACTTTATGATTTAGGGACATATTGGTCACCAGCCTCAGATACTCGAACGCGCATGGCTACTTCGCCGCGGAATGCAACGAATATAACAAGTAGCGTTATAAATGAATGCTTTATATTATACTACCAACCCGCCCCGGCTTCACCCGGTATCATTAACGGATTACCCAGCTTACGTTAAGCTTATAAGGCGCACGGACGGCAGGTTTCTCTTAGACTCGATTCACTGAAATAGTTACTGCTCGGCTTCCTTTTGACATAACTTCAAGTTTTTCTACAGAAACCTTCCTCGAGAAATCCTTTACAGAATGGTGAAAACCGCATCAAAATCCATCCAGTGGTTCTCGAGATTACCCGTTACATCCAAGAACCGGGGACTGTTTTATACTCCGTGAAGATACAACCGAACTTAACGAGAGGATTATTTGATATCAGACTGTCCTGATGTGGGTCCATTGGGGATAATGCCTCCCCAGTCCAGAATTAAAAAAAAATTGTTGGCATTCGCATGGCTACTATCGAAGTATAAGACCTGAAATTACTGCTACATTGACTCCCATATACAAAATTACAATGGTAAAATGACAAAATCCACCTACTGCGAAGTAGATGGTAATGACGACCAACAAGTCCTTAAAGCGTCCATAACCAGTGTTTAGAATCACCTGGGACGAGATACATGCGACGTGTCCTACAAAACAGAACACACAATTGGCAACTCCAGCTATCTGATATGACATCTAGCGGTAAAAATTAGAAACTTACCAAGTAGGGTACATTTGTCACGTGGTGACTGTTTGTATATGGTTTCTTGTATTTGTAAGCAGATCGTTGTAAATTCTTCGTGTCTTTGTACATAAGTAATAAGTTTTACTCGTTGATAGAGTGCAAAATGAGTAAAAGCAAAGTATATTTATCAGTTTACGGCTGTAAGTCGATGTATAAGAGGGCTGCGGATATAAGTTTTCAGCACTTTCCAAAAGATGCAAATAGCAATAGCCGAAAGGTGACGATACCAAATAAATACGGGCAACAGGAGCGGGTTAGACCACTCACCACTACACTTACTGACTACAGGACGGGTTGTTCACTGTTACGCCAAGCCAAGCTGCACCTAGACAGCCAAGCACAGTCTCGCCGACCCAAGCCGTACCAAGAAGCCAAGCTTCATCAGTCAGGTATCTTTCCCCGATCCCTAGTTCATTTCCAATAACCCTACCAACCGCCATCACCTCGCTCTGCGATATCCGAGCCATTTCACTACGAGTCATATAGGCCTAATTTGACTTCGCAGAGTAAATTTCAACTGTGCGAGAACCTGCTACTAGTCCGATATTCAACACCAAATCCACCTGCTAACCATCCAAATCAAGCAATTCCTATCTACCCCGAGTTTTAATACAAGTTAAACACATCCATTCGCCCTACCAAGCAGCAATTTCTTTTTTTTTTTTTTAGAGTCTATGGTACCGGTACAGTGAGAAAACTCAAATATAGCTTTTAAACGTAACAGCGCAATGACTCGAGCTGCTCAAAAACAAATACCAGCAGACAACCGACGCTTGATAATATGCATTTGACACATAAAATCCAGTGGAACACACTAATTAGATCACGTGTATCGCACATGTATACATATATACAATTAAAAATAACACTGTCATTATTTTAGGGACTGCATTTACTGATTGTAACCGAGAAATAAAAAGTGTTCCATATCAAAGGCGTGTTATTGAGTATTTTTACCCTACTTATCCAGACCGACCGCAGCGCCCCAAGTGTTAGTTTGAGTTGCCACTGTACTAGCATTTATTGCCCATAAAAATAAAAATAAATCCTCTTGGCACGCCGGAATGCGAAGGTAGATTTCACCAGGCAAACTAGGGGATATGCTATAATAGGAAAAATATGCAGGTTTTCGTAGAAGGATAAGACCTCATTTATTGCGAGCAAGTAATTGGAGCTTAATTTAATTTGTTTTTTCGTCTTTCTATGAATATTTTTAACGTTTTACTGTCTTATGGGAACAGTAACCTCCTTGTCATTGGGGGTCCATTTTTAGCCCATTTTCATATCATGGAAAAAAAAAAGGCTTATGAGATCACCTTTTGTGCGGGTGTGTGCCCCCCCCCCCTCCCCTAATAACTTCTAAACGGCTGGAGCGATTTCAATGAAACTCTGTAAGACCATAGAACCATTCTGGCCGACCCCGACCATCAAATTTTATTGCGTCTCACCAATCCAACATGGCGGATGTGCGAAATATTTCACCAGCATTCAGTATCTCCGAAACGATTACAGATATCACTCTGGCATTTTGTACGATAATAAAGGGCACATATACAAGTTTATCTATGTAACTTTCAAAAACTGCAAAGCACAAAACTAACATGGCGGCCAAGCGAAGATGAAACATTTTGACAGACTTTTCTCGTGATTTAACCATCTGAGGGCAGTGAAATGTGGTACAGTAAATGATTTTACATATTGTAATGCACTGGCATCTTATTTAGTTCAATTGTTTACATAACCTCAAGATGGCGGCTGTGCGAAATTTTAAAATCAAGTTATTTCTTGTGTCGTAATCATGCCATCGAAGTGCACGTTTGAATAATGAACCAACGCAATAATTTTCCTTTAATGGTACATAACTCTACATACAACATATAACGATCCAACATGGCGACCATTCGAAATATTAAGACGGCTCTCAATATTTACGAATCTTTCACAGCAATCAAACTGATTTTTTAAATGTTCATAGGGGCTATGAACATAAGTTCACCTATAGGACTTGCAGTAACCTGGTGAGCACAAATCCAACATGGCGGCGACGCGAAGTATAAATATTTAAATGGACATCTCTCGCGATTTAACCATCCGACTGCAGTGAAACTTTGCACGTTAAATGCTTATACAAATGTTAATCCACCGGCATCTAATTTATTTCAATTGTTTTCATAACCACAAGATGGCAGCTGTGCGAAATTTTAAAATCTCGTTATTACTTCTTGTGTCCTAATCATGCGATTGAAGTTTGAATACCACACGTACACAATAATCTTCATGTAATAATACATAACTAAAAATCCAACCTGGCGACCATCTGAAATATTTAGACGGTTCTCGATATCTATGAATCTATCACAACAATCAAACTGAAATTGTGTATGTTGATAGAGGCAAATAACATGAGTAGGATACATGAAAATAGGCTGTATAGTTCTTCTCGGAACTACTTGTTATATACTTGTGGTCACACTGTCCTGATGCAGGGTTTGGAACTGATGTGTAACTATCTAACAGTCTGTTACTTCTTCACGCAGAATTTTATCTCCCGCAGAGATGTTGGTTGGTTCTTCAGTTTAGGGGTTGCGACAACGCGGCCATGTAACTCCGAGTACTTTGGGAGTGTGTTGAATCTGTCTCATAACCTGTGTTAATTGTGAAGGCTGTATTAGTCTGTAATTCAGGTAGGACTGCAGACGGTCAATTTCAAGGTGTAGTTCCTAATTTTGGTACCAAATACTACCGTCAACGACACCTAGCTGTGAACTTGGCTACTAGATGCCACCGCAACCCGCAACTTTCAACAAACGTTGGAACTTCCCCTCCGAAGGAAAGCATACTGATGTATTTTTAGCGCTTTTAGAAAATCCGACGACTTCAACCGGCTTTGAACCCGCGACGTTGGGCATAGAAGTTCAGCATGCTATCAGTTACGTCACCGAAGCCGCTTTCCACAGAGTCAGATGGAAAACTGAATGTGATATCGTGCAATGGCGTTGTGATGGCAACCTCTGATAGCTCATCCTTCATCAATTTAGAAGCGTTGTCATGGTAACCTCTGATGGCTCTTGGCATTTTCTTAGCTTTCTAATGAAACTACCTAAAAAAAAAAAACACTGCCACGGCCTGATCAAACACACCCAGATAATGAATTTCATGTATGTATATCAAGTGACCGCACCAGACCCAAGAATGTTAGACTACTCACGTGACAATCTGATTAAATTTTATTAGGAGACGAGTGGACAAATAGCTACTGTGTATAGGCTACTACAAGTTAAGTGCCCAGAAACAACACGCTGAGCACCCCTACTCCAGGAGCAAAGGGTCAACAGCCAATCAGTTCACTTGAGCAGAACTTTCTTTTAAACCACGGACGTCACCGTGGAATTTCAGTGCATCCTATGCAGTAAAGGGAGTGTTCGTAATGACTTAGGATCCCGTTGGAAAGAACACGTCGAGAACCAAGGCACTCAGCTGACTTCGCAATTACCGGTTAACGTTTTTACGACTGACACTAATCCTCACAAGTAAGAGTAACTATAATAACAAATAAACCTGCAACCTCCAATTGGTAAGATACATTTACTACTGCAACCTAATTGTCATTTCAATGCACTCTTCCTGATTTCTAAATAACTTATTAAGGGAAAAAATCCCTCTCGACACGCCAGATGGCAAAGATTTCACAGTGAAAAGAAAAATGTTTCGAATTCACTAAATTTGCCAACTGCTGTATACCTACAAAAGTTCCACATATTGAGCATGTTTCTTATAATTTCGAAAACATTTTGCTCAACCCTCAACGATCCCCCCCCCCCCCCCGCCTTGAAACGCACATTTTCCCCACCCTTTTGGTCAATGGTTGATACTGTCAAAAAACTTAACTGAGATAAGCTTTTGGCCCTTATCCGCAGAATAGTATGAACTCAGAACGGATTCGATTTTTCAATTGAGAGGTTATACCGATACATCACTTTTCCGAAAAGGGTCCCATATTTCCACCACATTTCTTTCCCATTAATGAACCAATCCGAGATTTTAAATGGGTATATTTAATGTATACATTTGGAAGTGATGCAAAATGACAGTTATCGTGTCCAAAAGAAAGTAATATATATATATATATATATATAACTTTTGAACTGACAGTGGTTTTGGAGCCTGGGGCATGTGAAACGCGAAGATACGCCAAAATTTTCCTAAGTCGTTACATGGAACCCATTGCAATAAGTAGTTTTCTAATGAAATCTACGTAAAAAGGAAGGAAGCTTGTAGTATTATGTGACCGTTAGTCTCGCTATCATGGGCCACGAGACCTCCATTTTTACGTGGAATCCAAACCACAGGGCCGTGATATTACACTTTAAAAAGCTCTCGTGCATTGACCGAGAATCGAACCCAACCCGCAATGGCGAGAGTTCATGTTAACAAATATGGCATTAGCGAGGAAGTGAGCATAAATGCAGCAAGATATACTGCAAAAGTAGATTCAATACAAACATGGAATTCTTTTAACACCAACTACAGATACAACGAATAGTATCCTGAATTAAATGGGTACGTGAAATTCCCAGACAAATCTCCATATCAACAGCAACAACGTGCATAATGGTTATAAGTCCCATACCCGATGGAGAACTCACCAAAAACACGTATTATTCTTAAAGTAAATATAGGAAATATGCCAAGAATATGCACACTGAAGCAGACAGTTTTTTTAACAAAAGAAACTTGCTATATCTGAAAGAAAAGTAGGGAAAAAAGAAGCTACACGAAAACTGAAGACCACTTCGGAGCACAATACAAAATAATCCTGCAATTTGTAAGAGTCCTATCCAGAAATTAAGTTTCTCAATTTTTCAAACACTGTAAAAAAGAAACACACGAAAAATTTAACTGGCACCAGATACAGCGATGTTTGAGCTATTTTTCAACATAATCACCATTCATGTAAGTTGCATTGTGTGTGGTTAAGTGTAAGAGAGGGCCTAGAGCCCTAACTTCGCCACAATAAAGATAATAATGTTATTGGTTTTACGTCCCTTTTAACTACACTGGCTTTTAGAGACGCCGGGGTGCCGGAATTTTGCCCCGAAGGGGATCTTTAACGTGCCAGTAAATGTACTGACACGGCTCCCTCGCATTTGCGCACCCTCAAATGCCAGCTGACTGCGCCAGGTTTCGAACCTGCAACCTTGGGCTCAGCAAGCGAGAACGTTACCCCTGAGCCACGCAGCCAGACACCCCACAATAAAGGCACCAATAAATAAAATAAATAAATAAATAATTTAGACACCTGTCATGGGACCAACTTTTGTATGCCTGTCTCGTAGAAATGTGCCGCCTGAGAATGGAACCAGCTTGTGACATTTGTCTTCAGCTCTCCGTCAGTGTGCAAATTCTAACCGGAGGACAAGAATTTTTGAGGTGCAAGAAATTATGGGAATCGCAGGGAGCAAGATCAGAACTATACCGCAGATGATCCAATAACTCCCAGCAACTGGGCGGGACCCAACCTCAGCTGGGTAACCATGCCATAAACATCAAAATGCATTAAGCTGCTGCAACATCTAATTATATCACTCCACTTATCAAACTCAGCAACCATGCCGAGCGTATTAACACCTTACAGCATCGGTAAAGTAGTGAGGTTCATCAGCCCAGGCAATGACAAAAACCTCACTATTTTGCCGAAATTAAGCTCACTAACTAGATGATATTCTTAACCCCACCTTAGCAAGTAAACATTATTAAACCATTAAATGACTCACCGAGCAAAACAAAACATTTCACTAGACGCTAACAAATTAATTAACAATCAATTATAACCTAGACAAAAATCGCCACCACAAAATACAGTACAAGGATCATAATTTCAGGCACCAGACTCTTCCCATCGAAGCATCCAACAATCAGTTGGATATTCGTCCACTGCTTGAGAGTACAGCCGCTGTGAACCGAACCCTATGCGGTTGAAGCGATTTCCAACTTTTCTTGTACCTTAAGAAATTCCTGTTCTCCGGACACGATATGACAGGTGACAATTTTCTCACTAACGTGCTCTTGGGGAAACGGCGCGTTACGTTTAGCACGGACGTATTGGCATTGCCATGCCCATACAATTTTAATATTTCGGACATTTTTCCAGTTCTTAATACTGTGTCATTCACAATATACGCTACTCTCCCAAATACGACACAGGGAATCGAAAGCGGACCTCCACGCTGACGGCCAAGAATGGTAGTCACTACGCCACGAAGTGGACGTCCAATTCTAAGGCTGGAAACCTATTTGATCAGTCCCCAGTATCCAGGCGAGCTGCGATTTGACAACTCGTCTTATTATAGTACGGGTAGCAGGGAATATTAATTAGGGTCAAACATGGGCTTATAAAATGAGGGATTGAGTCCTGCACAGTACTGATAAATTGTTTTACGGGAACACGTTACTCCACGCAGGGCTTCAGGACGGCTGTGGTTACGTAATTACAAATGGGGTGCATTGTATGATGCAAAGAATTCGCTATTGCTCTGAAAGACGTTTAACTCCTGCTCTCAACCCAGCCTTTAGTTTTAAAAGCTCGCAATTACACATTCCTATATAGTGTGAAAAGAACTTGCGTGGAACAGAACGGAACGTGCACAGGTTCAAATCTGCTACGTATTCGTGTAACGCAGAGCCCATAACGTTACTACTTGTACTTGACCAGGCGGTAACGTGGAACGGTGTTTTTATCATGCACCAGGGAAGAACACAAGATGACGCCATATCGTTATCAGCCATACGTCCTTAACACAAGCGGCAGTTAGTCACGGATAACCTCATTTTCCAGCACTCGGAAGCTAACACAGCAAAGGAATAAAACTCTACCGAGGCACACTTAAGTTTGGCGGAAATAATCTCCACGACATAAAACAGTGCTGACCCAGAAATGGGGATAATTAATACACCGCAAATTTTCCGATACTGGTACTGTCATTTTTCTACGAAGACTATCGAAGCTACTTCATTTGAGGGGCATGGACATCATGGTCATTTTGCCCAGTTTTGAAATTTTATCTAATAACCTGTGTCACTGTGATGGTCGTTTCAGCGTGAGTAATCGTAATTCAGGTACAGATTGGTAAGGAGGCGGCCGCGACCTTCAGTTAGGAACCATCCCGGAGTAGAAGTAGAGTAGTACGGAAACCTATGTTAGGATGGCTTAGTTGGGAATTGAGCTCACCTCTTCTCAGTTTAGCTTCACGAGACTAAGTATATCCCGTTTCGGCCTGCAGACTAGAAATATTTTCCTTGGCAGAGACAGGAATCGAACCCGGACCTCCGGGACGACAGCCAAGAATGCTAGCCGCTACACCACGAGGAGGTCATGAATACATCAAATCGAAGGATACAAACGAGTATAAAAAATGTTCTATTCTGAAGGTAGCAAAGATAGGCTAATATGAATTCCAATGCTAAGTTATATTGGTGGCAATATTATGATACTATATTTTTCTTTGATGTGCGCTATCTGCATGTCAAACAAGTGTTTGGACGAGAGTCTCTACGCTTTGTTGTTTAAACAATGGAATATTTTACCTAAAGGATACCTACTAAATATGAAATGAAAATAAAAATATTTGGACTAGACCTATATATGTAAATATGAATCAATTCGTAGGGAAATAACCACTACAAAATCACGCGTCTACGTCAGATATTCTGCTCGAGACACTAACTTTCAAAGCCGTCCTAATTGCATGTTAGTCCCGTAGATACATCACGAGACAATACACTCAAAACACAGAATTTGAAGACAGAACCTTGAATGGTGGCGATTGGCACCGCAGTTTCAGGTAATGAAACTACCACTGCCCCTACATTATGATACATGTAGTAACATGTAGTAACCCTATGGCGTAGCCGTGAGCGTTAAGTTGCACACCAAGACTGACGAGGAGCTGCAGCAAGACAAGGAAGAAAGCTTTTAGTTTTACGTGACCGTTAATCATGCGATCATAATCCCCAACCCCTAACATGAATTTTAACAAATATATATGAATTGCAGCCAATGGCCATAGCAGGGTATTTTAATTGAACGCTCGAAGGTCCCCAGCTGAAAATTTCAAGTAGTTCCAACTTTTGTCTACCAGATGCCACTGTTACTGTACTTGATAGGGCGTTTCTAACCAAATTTAACCTACAAATTTGGCTGGTAGTGTGTATTGTATTGGTAGGCTCTTTTACATGTCATAAATCTATGACATGGGCCCGCCGACTTAACTTCCCCTCCCAAGGAAGGCATACTGACGGATTTTAACGCTCTTAAAAATCCGACGAATTTGGCCGGGGTTGAACCCGCGATCTTGGGCATAGAAGTTCAGCACGCTACCGACAACGCCACCGAAGCTGTTTATTTTAACATGTAGCAGCCTCTACTAAAAACCAGCTGCGGAAGTTTGTACAGCCAAACGTTAGGAAATCGCAGTAACATGCCTAGGCAATTCTGAAATAGGAAACATAACACGAGTCTAGATCCTAGATCCAAAATAAATGAGTGCGTCACAAGATGTATAGCTCAATCGAAGGTCAGAAGCTGTCGCAACATCTAACGATGGTTGTCTCATTTCAGGATCTTGCAAAATCGTGGTCATCAGCCATCGAGTAATTGGACGAGTGTAGAATTGGTCCCGCTATCTTTTGTGGTCTCGGGGGATGTACTGAGACCAAGGTTACGAAAACCCTGTATTCAATCCCGGCACCACCAATAATGTTATTTCTGGGCTGAGGGCTGGAACGGGATATACCCAGCCTCATAAGGCAGAACTAGAAATGGTTTCCCTTGGTTCCCCACTTTTACTCCAGGTAAATGCCAAGATGGTTCCTAACTTAAGGCAACGGCCGCCCAATTTCAAGTCCGTCTCAGTTACAAATATGCACATTAACAGATACCACAATAACACAAGTTATAAACGAATCGAGTATGGTAAGACACTACTTCCTCCCGTCGAATTCCCTCAATTGCTCAATCTTGCAGAATGTCTTAGATGATTGGCTGACTGATCAAATCCAAAGCCAAAATAAGGAGCAGTGCATGGCGGGTAGCATCATCTTTACTGATAAGTAACTTCCGCTTCACATCCCCTCCGACATCCTGCAAAGAAATTCTCCACAAGAGATATTACTGAAACGCCACATATCACCTCTCCATAAGTCTCGAAACAGATAAGACTATATTGAAAGTGAGCTCAACGCGCTAAATTATTCCCCCTCACTGAGAAATAGAACAAAATATAGCCTACTCATCTTCGTTAAGATGCACGATGGCACAGGGGTTAAGATGCTTGCCCCTCATCAAGGCGGAACGAGTTCGATACCTGGTTAATGCATGTAAGTCTATCTAGGTGAAATGCAACGTCTGAAAGTTCGGATACCACGTAAAAAGATCCCGGAATACAAGTCCCTCTCTTTCATCAAAAAGTGTTCTTCAGTGGCATTCCAGACAAATGTCGCAATGATACTTGGGCTAGTCACCTCCATCCAAATCCGAGCCTGAACAATAAACACACAGCCTACACAATCACAAACGAATTGCACACATCCAAATATAATGGAAGTTGATGTCTCAAATACCCAAACGAGACAAATTATGGGATAGCAAAACGTCCACGAACGAACCTGGACGCGACGCAACAATTAATTTAAAAAAAAAATACATTGAACGTGTTTTAAAAGATACACATACGAACTCCCACCAAGCAAGTGAACTCAACTCGAAGGTTTTAAGGTTGAGTCATAATAGGTCCCGACAGGACAGCCGATCGTTTAATACCTACCAATGGGCGTTCGATGCGCACACGATTAGCGGACCAAACGGGTCTAGAGGGTCAGGTAACTTATATGAACTCTCAAGGTTGCCGCTAATACCACAGAGAACCAACGCTGAATAGCCACATGCGTAAGAATTTGTAAAACTAAGAAAACAAGTCCACAGATCACTTTATGTCCTAACAAAATTCACCACTGCAGGTAATTGATATTACACTTTTCAGTCGGTCAACACAATGTGATCCCATTACTGGAACATGCGAAAAATAAGCTGAAAAAATTACACGTGATTAATATTTGTTTTGCACTACAGAAGGAATTACGTCATTTTTCGCATGTCCCAGTAAATTATGTTGACCGACTGAAAAGTGTATTACCAATGTGGCAACACTGAAAAAATGGTCTCAAAGTTATCTATACCCTAAATGTAATGCCACTGGATGAGAAAAAACATCTCTTGACTGTTTGCTAGGAAGTTAGCCCGAAGGTTGGTCGGATTCTTACGGAGCATCACCACAGGCTGTGTTAAAAACTCCAAATATCAAGCATTTTTTTTTAGCGTATGGCTTTTAGTGCCGGGAGTGTCCAAGGACATGTTCTGCTCGCCAGTTTTGTAGCTTCTTCGAGACGGACACCCGATGGGTGAGCTACATGTACCGTTGGGGAGGAAAGTTTGGATGTAAGGACGAGGCGTTGGAAGGTAGCGGCTGTGGCCTATAGTTAGGGACCAACCCCGGCATTTGCCTGGAAGGAAGATGGGAAACCACAGAAGACCATCTTCAAGGTTGCCGGCGGGAGGATTCGAACCTCCTCGCCTCCCGGATGTGAGCGACTGCCAGCAGTCAAGCCGTAACGACCACGGCTAACCCACCCGGTTATCAAGCACTGTTATAATGAGATTTGGTATACAAAGTCAAGTAGTTGGCCGCTGTTTTCCACACTACGAAGGCTGTGGTACTCCTCATACGTCAGTAGCTTCCATATAATAGCTGGATTCAAACCGGAAGAATGGATTGAGGTGAGTAAAATAGATTCAACTGCATAATATGGTCTACATGCATGTACAAATTCAGAGACGTTATCATATTCAGGCCTCTCTTCATTGTTTTGTGAATGTTATCCTGTATCTATATTCTACCCTAATTGGTCGAAATAACATTGAATACAATTTAAATCACTTGGCAGTGTGTTCAGTTGCTGATCACGGTAACCGTGCGAGAGATGGGCGGGATCGAATCCCACCACGAAGCACCATCCTTGAACGTGGCCGTTAATCTTGTGATCATGAGCCACGGTACCTCCCATCATACGTGGAATCCGAACCAAAGGACGTGATATTTCACTCGGAAAATCTCATATGTACTCTATTGACCGGGAATCGAACGAGCTCCATCTTGGTGAGAGGCAAGTAGCTTGACCACTGCACATCACGGCCCTCATCCTTAAATTGGCCGTTTGCGGTTTCTTATTCCGATACGCAAATCCTGAGTGGCGTGTTTAAAGGCCGTAATTATGTCCTCCTGAAGCTCCCTTCATAACAAGACCAAAATCTTCTTTCGTCTAACATTACATTCTGCCTATAACAATGGCTCAATGTAAAGTGGAATAAAACGAATGCAGATGATAAAAACTGTATTAGGTTAAATATACCTTTTAATATTACGTAAAAACGTACTTAGTAGCATAAACAAGACAAATTGGCACATTATAAACCCAACCTGATTTTTTTAAGCCTTAACCATGCCTTAGAAAAGTACTTTCGTGAGAAAATCCTCGAGTCAGGTAACACACCCGAACGTACAAAATACCGGCCTACAACTCTTGACCTTGCGCTACCGAAACGAAGTCAGGCCCAATAAACTATACGGCGCCTGGTGATGTAATTGGGAGCTACTACACCTACTACAGAACAGTAGGGCATCGACAAGTTGGAACACTTCTTATCTTACACGTTCAGATCAGCAGTATAAACAACGTGCACGTACGCTATATCAGCCCGTACTAGTATATAAGTAACAACGGTGACCCCATTTCAGCAGAATGCTGGCTACGCCCATCCTCCACTGTTACTAATGAACTAAGCTCCTGAAGAGAATGCCTCGCATGATTAATTAGTGAAATTGCGTGGCGTCCTTCCACACTGAGACGACAGTCCTCCGTTTGCTTGTCAATAAGAAGGTCATCTGCCCATACTTACTGATGAGATAATTGTTAGATCAGAGATGCGTGTGCACAGCTGAATAGCCTACTCGTAATCCTGACAAATCTCCTGCAAACACCAAAAGCATCACTCTCCGAGTGTGATGTAGCCTACATCTGCAAATCATTCAACAAGATAACCACAACTGAAGCCAAACATGATTAAAAAGTTGAATAACCATGCTATAAACTAGTTAGTATGTATCTTCCCGTCTCAAACCATACTATAAGATAACATGGGAATAACTAAAAATATACGGAATTCGCCACGCATACCCATAACAAGACGGCTAAAACGTTCTAAATATGATGTAAACCAACCTCCAGATTCCACTCCTTGAAATACATGGTGGCACCCGCTGTAATATATTGGCATTATTTGACGGTGAGTGAGTGGTCAACGTGTCGGTCTACTAACCCCTAGCTTGCAGGTTCACTCCTGGCCGAGGTAAGTGATTTTTGAAAGGCGGCAAAAAATTATGACACCATGTCATACGATATTGGCATGTCAAAGAACCCATTTGAATTCAGTAGGCCGTGTTCATAATGGCAAAATTAATCTTGGGAGTTTCCGCAAACACAAAGTTCCTCATTTCTCTACTAGAAAGCGCTATAATGTTCAAGGAGCTTAGATATCTAACCTCTTTGACTTTCATAGTGCTTCAAGGAACAACGAAATTCGACATGCAAGCTACCCTTTGGGTGTCAAATAACTAAGCTTGTGCCCGGCACCGAGGCCATACGATATTATTAGGTCTATCTGACGGTCCAGAATTTTGAAATATGTGTACACAATGTAGGCTTCTGTATGGTAGGCCTATATCCATAACGTTCGGTTATTTAAAATAACGCTATATTTCGGGGCACTAGGCTACTACATCATACATGTGATGTAAGCCCGAGTGCAATTGCCACACAAAATTACAGTTAATTTCTCATCGTAGCGAAGCACACCCAGTAACTCATGATCATAACAGGACGAAGATAAACCCAGAAGCCAAGTTGCTCTCAATCTCATCATTCGACAGGGAACCTCCACTTCAACTGGGTTCTCACTCCAACCCAATTCAGGTTTTCAGTTGGAAACATGAACTTTAAAAATAATTTACATCACTGGACTCCACGTGAAAAAAAAAATGCGAATTCAGGAGTGTCCATCCCACCGAAAGTGGGAATAATGAAACAACTACCGGTAGCCTACTCAATTCTGAGTTTTAACTCCCAACCAGAAACGGAATTTTCAAAAGGTAATGGCAACGTAAGTCTATTCGTCATGGATTCTCTGGTCACATGGACAGAAAACAGAAACGGTACTCTTGGACCATAGTGGAAACACAGAGAGGCAGAGACAAACTCGTCGAAATGCTGAAAAAATGTACTGGAGCAACAGTCAAACTCGAAATTACTACACAATATAAATCAAAACCATTCAACGTTTGGCCACACCACTGGAGGAGATTTTACTAGTTCGATAACCTCACATATATTAACCAGGAATCTAACAAAAATCGGCTGGACTGGTGATAAGCAAGCAGCTAATCTCCTGCGTGTAGGGGTATAAGGCCTCGCTGTTCCACCGCTTAAAACAACAGCTGATTTATAAAGTACCTAAACACTACCATTTCGCACCAGGCAAGACGGGCAAGGCGTTAGAGGGCTCGCAAAGCAGAGGGAAGAAAAAAGAAACACACTTAAGGACGTCCTTCGTGCTAAATCCCAAGACTGTTTTTTTTTTTTTTCCTCTCTTCGAGGAACAAGAAGTAATTATTACCCTGCCTGACGACTCAAGTGGAAAGCCATGCAGGTGCGCAGTGGTGACAGGGTTGCAACACGCTTTCGTGCGCGTGCCCGCGGCTACTCACCCTCAACAAGGGTCAGGAACTGGGTCGTGTCGGAGGTCGCAAGCACGCGTGCCTGTCCTCAACATACATCACAGCAGAGCGCGCTGCCAGCCTGCCTACTCCAGCAATACAAGGTGCGTTCTGTAGAACAGGAAGTTAATACGCACAACGCAAATCACACCTTTGCTGAAAAAATAAAAATAGAAAAACACAACTGGTCGAGACCCCCAAGAACACACACATCCTTCCATCTCTGTTGTACAGTAGCGTTACAAAGTAATGCAATAAAAGACCCCCCCCCCCCCCCCACTCCGGCTGAATAGAATGTACTGGAAGTATTCCACAGTAACTTAAGTGCAAATGCTACCAGTTTGACAGACGCAGTTTCGGTGCAATAGATAGCTAAACCAGCAAAGAACTCGCCGCGCTGTTAGGTGTATAACGAGTAATGTTTCTAGTATTACATACATACAGCACATCCTCATTTGAGACAGTTTTGCCTTTCAGCGTCCAGTCTAGCATGCATACCCCTGTTTGCGAACAAGTTGCCTCCATAACATATAGCAGTTAGCACTGTGGTCTCCTCTGCCTCTACACCGTTCACTTTGAAAACGTTCAACACCGAATCTAACCATCGGCTCCTAGGCCTACCTCTGCTAATCTTACCCTCTACAGCTGAGCTCATTAACCTCTTAGATAATCCCCCCCCCCCCCATTCTCTGCTCGTACATCTTCATCTAGCGCGTTAATTTCTAACTTAGCCTTTATTTCTTCATTACGAGTATTTCCCTGCAATTGCTCCCATCTATTTGTCCCAGCCATAATTCGTGCTACCTCCATGACTAATCTTATTTAGGAAAGATACATTTTCGGCACACATCATCGAATGAGGTTAACACAGTACAGGATGTTCCCGCCTTACTTCGATGGACTTCCTAGATTGACACAATGTTATGAGGGAAACAATGCTCCACTCACGCCTGCCCTTGACACAATTAACAGAAATTGCAACTCCGAAGAACAAGAGTAAACTGTGAACGTAACGCGCAAGAGGTACTACAAGGCACTTACACTATCCGTCGTGTTCTCACAACATACTTCTAGGCTAATTAACTAGCCTAATCGATCCTTCTAGGCGACAAAACTCTGTACACAATTTAGGGGGTGCTATCAATTTTCAGTTAGTAACAGAATCAAGGTCAGCGCTTTGGAGCGTATCTGTAAAGGGGTCTATTGTCGACAATGCGACTTCTCAGCCACATTATAATTAGCGATGGCCCAGGATTCCCGCATGCCCAGATGCAACAATGGTGAAGTAGACTGAACCATACTGGGAAAGCTACACCGCTGCCCTTTCTGAAGAAAACCTATAGATATGCTGCTGCTATAGAAGTGAGGAAGATGCAAATTTGTCTTCCATAGCAAATGAATGGATTAACTCTGTTCGAAACGAGGCCATTCTTTGCTTACAGTAATTTTCAAAATTATTTCTTTAAGACGCTGGGCATCGTTTGGACGTTATTTCATTTCATGTTCTGGAAAACCGATCACAATGGGAGGGGCACATAGACATAATGCATTCATTACCTAGCCGCGCTCCGATTCATACGCAAACCCACCAACTAGAATTCGAATCTGAAAAAAATGTCAGAAACGTCGAGTTTAATATACCCGCCCAGTTACTCTTCGGAACATGGCACAAGCACTGGGAAGCTGGGTGAAAATTACCTAGAAGGAGAACATACAATTGTGGGTGAAACGGGATGCAAGCTACCTGATCCCCTATTTATCACACTGAACTTCGGGTCTATAGATCTCGAGTGGATACACACATGATCTGGGCGCATAAGGATACAATAACTCATTAGTACTGGGTTAGATATCTCGCCCTAGTGACTCACACCTGAAGAACGTGAACCAGGAGGATTCCGAGCAGAGCTCAGTGTTGTCAATCTCATACCCCAATCCTTCCTTTCCAACTCCCTCCATTTTCCTTCGATCCTTCATTTGTGATATAACCGCTAAGAGTTCCGATATTCGAAACGAGGCCATTCTTTTCTTACAGTAATTTTCAAAATTATTTCTTTAAGACGCTGGGCATCGTTTGGACGTTATTTCATTTCATGTTCTGGAGAACCGATCACAATCTTACAGCGTATAAACATGCTTGGCCAATGCTAAAAAGTACAGGGCTAACTACAGTATAATATACGTAGAACTCCCCATTCCATTACAATGCAACGTAACGCTCACACAACAAGCTCCTATCCACTAAAAGAAAGGGCAAATTCCTATCTTCCCTTGCCCACTGTCTAATCAACTCCCACCAGCCTTTTCGCGCACCACGGCCGAGTTACCGGCGGGCAATTAGCCACTGGCACCAGGTGAAGTAGCATTGACATGCGCTGGTAGATACAGTATAACTCAGGATTTGCTGGAGCGGTCTTTTTCAGTTGTAATTCCGAAGGCATTCACTTTTCACTGTACAAGATCTTCACAGAGGGAATAGAACACTTGTTAATTGTCTGGACTGCATGAGAGGCCGGTGTGTGTGCGCCAACAAGAGGTGTGCACTGGCAACACTGCTGTAACCATGTCTTGAATAGGTGAATCGGACGATCCAACTCCCGTTTAAAGCCCATACAATTTTCGACGGTTTTTCGAAAGTAACATCTTCAGTCTTACATTAAACAAGACCGCTTTAGTTCATCCTTAAGATCATATACTGTACATATATAAATTCCGCCTAATTTGAAGTGAATTGCCGTGTTAGATTATGAAATATATTTTTGATAACGGAAAATAGGAATTTCCGGTAAAAACTGTAAACCTTCCCAATGTAATCCAAATATTTCGAAAGCTATAGGAACTATTCACATGATGAGATGACACTAAAAAATCTACTTCTCTTAGTGCATAAAGCTCTGATTATAATCCGTTCCATCTTCAAAACGCTACTAACAATTTAACATTACCACTTGATTGTTAGGTTTTAAGGGGCGGAACAGTGACGTCATCTGCCTCTCGTCACCACTTGCCCTTCACCAGTAAAAACATGGTGATTTACAGTTACACTATTGCCACTTATGTCCAAAGTCAACATGTTTGCAGGAACTGAAACAGGGACCTATAGTGTAACTTACACGGCTGTTTGTCTTATTAGACTTATTTCAGGGTGGCAAATCTTCACTTCGGTATCCAAATAGCAATGCATAACATATCCTCCAATGCAATGCCTATTTTAATTAACATTGATACAGTTTCACTTCATGTAAACTGCAAATATCATATGATCGGCACAAAACTGTGCCATCTATATTTAACATAGGCCTACTGTTAGACTACATGATAATGTAGCGCGATTCGACGAAGGTTTCGAAAGTAAATACCAATGTTGTACCTGCCGATACATTCCATTCAAAGAATACATAACTTAAGAAGTTAAAGCAAGATGACTCCTACTTGTCCGCGATCTGGATTCATGATTATGTAGATGCCCGTAACATTTTTGGTGTGATCGCAATCAAGACACAACCGACCAAGGCCAATAAGATACCTTCGCCACTTTCATTTCATTAAGTCTACTCCTTGATGCGGTTGGAGTCAGGAAGGATATCCAACCACACTGGAACCCATCTCGCCTCAATACCAGCCGCTCAGAAACGGAAATTAGAAGGTAAAACGACATTAATGCCACTCAAAATATCAATAGAATGCATTGCATGTGAAATAATACAACTGAAAATACAGCAGCTGAGGCACGAGAAGTGATACCGGCACGATTCATTTACAGGTCCACTGTACTTGCTCTTTACGGCTGATAGTAATCACAAGGTCAAATGCACGCAAGTACATATTAGCACAGTTTATCTGTCTGATGTAATAGTGATACAGTGACAAGACTCTCCCTACCATAATGGCAGGGCACGTGCGGTACATAACGCAGAGAATAGATTGTCAGAAATACGCAGAGATCAAAATTGCAGAACACTGAGCTGCTCAAAGTACCTTAAAATACTACCCTCTATAAACATAAATGATTAAGAATGAGCTTCAATGTTCAAGGATGGCTACTGCCCAGGAGATTGAGGGGAAACAGGATTTTGCGCGGCAACACCCTTCAGGCCCATTACATTTCCCCAGTTTTAGGCCATGGGACGCTACTTCTCATGCCCAACAGCTACGTAATTGTGCCTACGGGACTGAGCATATCAGACGAGTCTTAAAATATATGTGGAAGACATGATTCGAACCCGTTGTCTTCCAGGCATGATACCCCTATACTACAAGCGTGGAATAATTTAAATCGTAGCTTATTTTTCAAAATCGAAGATCTATCTTTACAACATTAAAGACCACCGTTAAATTTACAAACGATGATGATGATAATTGATGTTTTAAGGGGCCTAACATCTAGGTTACCGGCCCCTAATGGTTTGGGCGATCGTGAAGATTATAATGAAATGTAAACTATAGCTAAAACTAACTACTAACTTATATACTAGAAGAAGAAATGGAAAACAAAAGCAGAATAAGGCAAATAAAGGACAGAAGGAAAAGAAATGCCATCAACCCTCGAAGAATGAGGATTGAGGGACTTGCAAGGAAGTAGAGCCATAAAAGGCAGATAGAAAAGTGAAAGAGGAAAGGGTCCGCCCCACATGTAATAGATAAAAGGGGGAAAACCGGACCCAGCTCAGGAATCCCTCGGGGTCGCCAACTCCCGAACTCACCAGCCGTGAGCCCCTGAGGGTGTAGCAATATCTAGGGTGCACCAGAAGTGGTGGGGCTACACACACCCTGCCTCATTGAGGGCCTTGAGCAGAAGGCAGACCCCTCACAGAAGGCGGGCATCAGAAAAGATGAGACAAGGGCCAATTAAGGCAGGAAAGGAAGAGACTCCCTAGGCCTCGGATACCCTAATACTGTCGTGGTCTGAAGAGAACAAGAGATGACCAAGTGAGGTCGACAGGAAAGAAGACGGAGAGGAGCCCGGCACAAGTAAGTGGAAGCAATGCCGGGCTCAATTGGGGCCCCGAGGCCGCCAATCCACGTACCACTAGATGTGAGCCCCTGGGGGAATTTACAAACGATCAACATGCAAAATACCGTATATTCAGCTACTCATTACTCATACGGAGCGATTTTCAGCAGGAATAAGCCGGCAACATTACTTGCAGTACACCAAATGGAATCATAGCTTTAATATATGCACGCCAATGTGCCGTCAAAATTAACAGAACAGGCTATCCTGGAGCAAAAACATACCCACCACAAAAGTAAAATTATAAACAAATTGCATGACAACACGACGAGAGGTACTGGGAGACAATATCTAGAGGTAAACCATTTTAGGTTATTTGACAATGTCTGATCAAAATTAACTGGATTTAATGTACCCCAACTATGTGTAGCCTATGAAATATGCTCTACCACATACACTTCTCTCCACATCGCATCAAGTGAACAAAAGTTTGAGCGAAACTCATCAACAAACCTTATAAGAAATTGGGCCTTACTGTACTGTCACATAGGATACTAGACTCTAAACAGAATAACCACGTTTCTACCTATAAGTTAACTCTTCATTTGGTAGCTTAAAACATCACTCACTAAATGACTTAAAAAAATAGAAACCTACAGAAAAAAAAATATCCGGAAGATCCATTAATGGACCACAAGGAAAAGCCAAAACCCTTGACGACCAAAATCTAAGCACCAATTCGCAACAGTGCACCAGACAAAGCAGACAGTCATAGTCTTAGGGGAAGATTACGTCAATAATCCGCCTCTTAAAAGGACGACCACCACCGTCGTATGTTTGGAAGCTCAGCTAAACAATCCTTAAGCTATGATCGAAACTGCGAAACATGGCTACATCTAACTGCAGAACAAAATTAATAAAATATTTCAATATAAAGGGATCACTATCTTCACAAACCTGGTGAATGTAAGCATATAGGACTTGGTATTCGATGTTACAGAATGTGTGTGCGAGTCTTCAGCCTTGAGACTGGTTTGATGCATTGCTCCATGCCTTCCTTCTCCTGGGTTGATCGTTTAACCTCTACACAGAAACTACACCCTACAGCTGAGGCAATATTGGTCAACCCATACAGTTCTTGCCCTCGACCTATCCTTCCAGAACTAAAGAGTAGATATTTTAAAATCCATCAGCGTAATTCGTAATATATTCAATCCAGGTTGGCTATACACATGTTTCTGTAAACTAACGTAAATACCTACGTTTCCGGGAAGTGTTCCCTTCTTATTGACCACTAACCACTGTCCTGAACAATATACATACACTATATGCGACTTAAAGCAAACCGGTAGCTACCCAATCCTGTAACAATTGCAAGAGAAATGCAACGTAAAGCCAAGTTATAAAACAACACAAACTCAAGGTAGACGGCATAAAAACTACCGCAGTGGGAATGACTCATCGGACGTAAAGGAACGCTCTAACAATCGAGGAAATAAAACTTTGGAGTACCGTACATCACACATTCAAATTAATATCGAAACGAGAGCTTATTTAGAAAACAACTCCATAACTCATGCCACAACGGGGGAGACAGATCAAAAGGAAACTAAGCACGACATGGTTTCAAATCGCCTGGTACACACATTCCGTACGGTATTATGCCCAAAAACAAAGGAGTCCAAATTAATTCAGATAAATTCACTAAACTTTGGTTGACATCTACCAAGGCACAATACGGACCTGTATTTATTTTAAGTGAAGTTATTCCATACACTAAACCTAAAGTCATCCGGTTCGTTCATGCACATCCATTTACTACTCTACCTTGCCTCGTAACAATACAATTCTGACTTAAAATCACGCAGCAAGATACTAAACTAACACCGCAATTCATGACATAATGCCGACAAGTTAAGTGTTCGTAGAAGAACCCACCGGCATAACATACAAGGCCCCATAAATAGCACAGCTGTTCAGAAGTTTAGGGCGCGGCGGACATCAGTTCTGTGAACTCTGTATGGAAGCTGTCTTCTGCTGTAGAAGCGTCTGTAACCGTAAATATAGGATCTTAGATTGGGGTATCAACCCTAGGTCTCGAAATAGGGAACCATACTCCCATTTGCCTGGAGTTCAGCAAGGAAAATCCAAATTCAATGCATACGGCAGCTTGGGTATCAGCTGCGCTGGTGTGTGCAAATACGTTATACAATCATGCAGTTTGATCAGCTTCACTCTGAAAATTACGTTGGTCCAAGAGTCCTAAAAACCCTTCGAGGTGTTAATTCATTTCAGGGCTCTGTCACCCTTCACGTAAGTCTGCCGCCGTCATGAAGAAAGATTATACTTCTACTTGTCTATTACAGCCACTGAAATAATTGAGGAAAGGCAATGACTTAAATAGATGTCCACACAAATGCACAACAACGTATTATGCAAAGCTGACATATGGGATGTCTTACGTAATATCCTACTGACACAATTATATAGCTTCATTGAGATGTTGGACAAGGGCTGGGCTTCAACTTGGAACGAATCCACAGTCTGCAGTGGCTGCCAACAAAGATCACATAACAACGCAGAACAAGGGTGTTGAACAGAAATCTATAGCCCACTAGAAAGACTTTGGGTGGGGGAGGATTGTTCTGATGGCCGGCACACAAACAAGGAAATACGTAAGTTGACTATAAACGTCGACTGGGTGATACAAAACGGGGACATTCCAGCTTCTGTTATTCCAGTACTATCCCTTAACCATCAAATAGATAGTATGTAATTAACTTAAAATGTCCATTAGGTAAAATTGAAGATCTATTTTTATGTTACTAAGGAGGAACTTAGATAACATAAAAATAGATACTTAACTATCTTCAATTTTACCTAATGGTCATTTTAAAATAATTAAGTTACATATCTATTTGATGGGTAAGGGATAGTACTGGAAATTGATTATAACTCTGTTACCGGTACTTAACAATAAATGTGTTTTTCAGGTTGGACACATTCGACACTTTTATTTACCGTAGGCCTACTCGGATAATGTTGAAGGTCTTTTATTATTGCTAAATGTACAAAAAAAAAAAGCCCTCATTATATCTCTGCCGGTGAGGACCGTTGCATTTCTGAGAATTCGAGCCGTCAACTCCTCTACTCCTATTCATAGTGGGTCTCGGGAGTTCTGGCGGCCGACTTAGCATAATGCACTCGGCACACTAATTAGTGCTTACCACGCTATTTTTGGTGTGCAAATTTGAGAAAATTAATGTCTTTGGTGGGGCCAGTACAGTCTGTATACCTTTCCTGGAAGTAATGACGTAGCTCACCGGCAGTTATAACATGGACACAGTACTACATGAATTATTCTTGGCAGATGCGAGTCGTCGGTGATTTGAAACATGTACTAAATTACAGTAGATATTATTATATTAAAAGTTATTGACTAAGCAGATTTAAATATAAATATATATATGAAAATCCACAGCCTGCTTCCAGTCTCCGACCGGGTCAGGAATGGAATGAATGAAGCCCCCATCTAGCGGCGAGGATATGAACTGTGCCGGCTGCCGAGGCCTGATGCACTCCTCTGGGGCAATGATTAAATGAATGACAGATGAAATGAAATGATAGTGGAGAGTGTTGCTGGAATGAAATTTTGACAGGGAAAACCGGAGTACCCGGAGAAAAACCTGTCTGCCTCCGTTTTGTCCAGCACAGATCTCACATGGAGTGACCGGGATTTGAACCACGGACCCAGCGGTGAGAGGCCGGCGTGCTGCCGCCTAAGCCACGGAGGCTTTTAAATATATATATATATTTAAATAAAAATAAGTTAGCTTCTACTTTCAACTAAATCCATGCTTAAAAACTGGGTCAATTCCAACAAACCAAACTACAACTCAATGTCAAACAATGTAAATGGCGATACCACCCTACACCAATAAATAGCATAGGCCAACCTGTTACACTACTCTACTAAACCAGAAAATTCTATGAAGCGCCAAGAAAAGATTATCTCGCTGTTCCGCCCCTTGAAACATCAATAACCATTATTTATTTATCGTATGGATTTTAGTGCCGGGAGTGTCCGAGGACATGTTCGGTTCGCCAGAGTCTGTAGCTGCCTCCAGCGGACACCCAGAGGGTGAGCTACACGTTCCGTTCAATTTCAAGTAGTTCGCCACCAGATGCCAATGATACCTAGTGGTGAACGTTGGAACTTTGATAGAGCGTTCCAACGAAATCTAACCTAGAAATTTAGCTCCACACAAGTTTAGTCTGTGGAAGGATCTTTTACATGTCATAAATCTATGACATGGGACCGCCGGCTTTACTTCCCCTCGGAAGGAAGGCGTACTGAAGGATTTTTAACGCTGTTCAAAAATCCGACGACTTCGGCCGGGTTTGAACCCGCTATCTTGGGAACAGCAGTTCAGTATGCTACCAACTACGCCACCGAAGCCGCTATCAATAACCATGAAGCGTCACAATATACAGCAGAATTGATAACACGAGTAAAAGTCACATATCGTACTGTCACATCAAGTGCGAAGGAAGATGGTAAGAAAAACAGCTCATAATAAAGCATATGGGCTAAGGGTTTGGACACAGTGGCATCAGCCAAATGTCAAATGTGTTTGGTACTTCTAATTGCGATGTCAGCGCATTTATTAGCTTGATTCACGTCACGGCTTGATTAGGCCCTTCAACGCCATTCCACAATATTCATATACAAAAGAACGTTGCTTCCTAAAGGACTTGGGAAATCATTGGTCAACAACCCTCAAACATGTGTGTGTGTGTAGTCTGTGTGTATGGTAGGACTAAGTGCCTAATTACCTGTAATATCATTGTAGTTTTGGGGTGGATGCTCCGGGATTTGACAGCTGCTGAGATTCGAACTTCGGACCATCGACCTATTACGGTAGTGGAGCAAGCCTTAACACGCCTCATTACAATGGTTGACAAATCCCGCGATTTGCTTATAATCAGGTCGACAATGCAGCAAACCTCAACACCCTGGTTCACAGGACATCAGACTAATTGCGATCAAGTGAGGACAAGAACTCTGGTATTCAGCCTCAAAATGGACATAAAACCTGTCATTGGATGCTAATGATTCAGCATACACTAAACCAGAAGTTAAATCGACGGTAGATGATATAAACCACCATCATTCTGAACGTTGTACAGTGTAAGACTTTGGTGAGAAAATTCTCATACCCTTTTTAGAAGGTGAAATAAGTCTATCCAAAATGTAATAGAAAAATGGTAAGGTCAAGTTTGAAGAATTAAAGACACCGAGAATACTACCGACCTATTGTTACAATAGGTCAACTGTGGTTATCGGACGAAGAACGTTTTTCAACATAGCGACGTAATCCCTGTCGCCTTAACGTTTTCATAAGACATTGATAAAATGCTGATTTTACATTCTAGTTGGAGTCCCCGCGTGGAACGTTTCCAAATATACCTGACACATAGCAAGAATGGCATTAACTATATAAATCGACAGAACCGAACCACCACGCCCTCACGCTACTCTCAAAACTCAACCGGAGAAGATGAAAGGTAACTTACTAGATTTATTTCAAGATAGATCGAAAAGAAACTAGAAACTCATTACCATGCGTAGGTAACACATTGTTACAAAGAATTATTATAAATGAGATCAGGACCGGCTGATGCATACCACTTTTTAACAATGGTGAAGACTCCAACAATCTGTGACAGTTCTTTCGTGGCGCCACCTGCAGCGCTGTTCGATAAATCAATGAAAGTGCCGAGCCGAGGGTAGGGATCAATACGGACCGTGCCTCGCGCTACGAGGGCAGCCCCTAGGCTGGTCCTTACCCATTGGCTCTCATTTACAAGACCTCAATCTTATTTCAAAAATGCCCCTTCAAAAAAAAACATCGATGTAAGTTGCAGACCAACTATTGCTCACACTTAAAACGTATGTATGCGTAACTACAAAATCATAACGGGGAGGGAGATGAATCGTACTAGAGACCAAACCAGCCCTAAGCCTATTAATTAAAGGAACAATGCAACAATACACCTAACATATTTGCAAGGGCATGCAATCGTTTTATTTTTAACTAGCAACCACATTCATTTCGTAACAAGGTTGAACGGCACACCCAGTTCAAACTCCTCGCGTTATTTTAACGATGATCGACTTCAGCGACACAAAAGGACGTTGCACCTGAGGTGGGGGCACAATGGAGAGATGGCATCTTCTACAACGAAACTACACAACGCAAATCCTTTTGCTAAAGCCTACAGGTTTACTAAATGTTATACGCTGTTAATTGCACCATAAGCTCATAATAACACTATGCTACTCAGCATTTCTTTCAAGCAAACAAGTACTGTGATGAACGGGATAAACAAGCCAGGCCAACGTGACAAAAAAAATATAACGAAAGCGAAGAACCCATATCTAAGACTGTACTACATTCATAGGCAGAAAGGACATGGAAAACAGAAGAGGAAACTGCCTTGAGGAAAAAAGGTATATCTCACCTGAATTTTGAAGATACATGAGAATGAGCCAGAAGTTCATTTAGAAGAATAACTAACCTTATCAGCCGGCATGTTGGCGGTAGAAGTGTAGTATCCCTTGGCGTTAGTTGCTTGGGCTGTTCAGGCGAGGGGCAGAGGTGTGGTCGGCGTTCGGCAGCAGTTGTAATAACTATAGTCCGCCTTCCTGTCCTGCAGGGAAGTAACGAAGGATCCAGTAAAACTTAAGAAGCAATCACACGCACTACAGCACTAAAAGGAGGGAGGCACAACACGACCTTCTCACACTGCACAACTTCCACACTGTGTCCAGGCTCGGCGGAGCAAGCCAAGAGACTGCTCCAACTGCAATGGCCTTTATTGAACGCCTCGACTGCCTGCTGACGTCAGACTGCGTCATGGCCCTGGCCGCGATGGCGGCGCTAGCTTCGGTCTCTCTTCGGACATGTTCGGCAACTATCGTTACTAGCAGGTGCAAGCCCCTCTCCCTGAACTCCCCCCACCATTGGTTCAGCAACCAGGCCGGCCGGCGTTCGTAAGAAAATTGCTCTCGCATCATGTTCTTAATTTTTAACTCTCCAGACGATGGAAAACTAGCGCTTGCAGCATACTACACATACATTTTATATAACATTCTTCCTAATTTACCCTGGTCAGTTTGGGAAATGGACATCTTGTATCACAGTTATTCCTTGTTAGTGGAGTTTTTACTCACTCGAGGTAAATGCTAGGTTGGTAACTTTGAAGAGCCTGGCCAGCTGAATAGCGAGTTGGTTAGTCTTACCTACTGACCAAGGTTGCGAGATCGAATCCTAACTCAGTATTTGAGTGTGCATAAATGCGAGAGACACATTTCAGTAAATTTTCTGACACACACGAGAGTCCCTGCGCCAATAAAACCCCAGCAATTACAACCATGTTATTAAACTATATTATAATTATTATATTGTATTATTGCGAGTCTCTCGCCTACGAGTTACTAGGCTGAAAATTAAAAATCGGACGTAAAAGCTAGAACGGGGTGTATTCAGCCACGTGAGGACAATTGAGTAGTTGCTTGAAATGAGAAGTAGCAGCCCACGATTGTGTGGCTGAGGGTGTCATCCAGTTGTTCGGATTCCACGGAAAAATGAAGTTTGTTGATTCTTTAGGGGCTTTGCAACATCGTGATCATTTAGCCCCGAGTGTGTAGAAGTTATCTGATAACCTGTGTCACTGTGATGTCTGTACAAGTGTGTGTATTTGTAATCTAGATTGGATTTGGGTAGGAAGCGGTCGTGACCTTACGTTAGGCACCATCCCGGCATTTGCCTAGAGTAGAAGTAGGATACCACGGGAAACCACTTCCAGGGTGACCGAGATAGGAATCTGAATCCGTCCGTTTCTTCTTAGTTTTGCCTCAAGAGGCTGAGTGTATAATCGTTCCAGCCCTCAGACCAGATTTTTTTTGGCAGAGCAGGAAATCGAACTCGGGCCTCCGCGGTGGCAGCCAAGAATGCGAGCCACTACGCAATGGGTGGACTAGGTAAAAATGAGGTCCAGTGGTGAGTTAAGAGGCACATAATGAAACTACAAGCTATGATATCCCCCAGTAGGATTCATCCAGCAACAACAATATTTGTCACCGGAGTCTGGATTTTGATGACCTAAAAATCGCCTATAAAATGACCCTAAAACTGTAACAAATCTATTATATAATGTTGATCTGTCTGTCTGTCTGTTATTTATACTAATCCACACCGTTTCACCGAACTGAATCAAATTTGACGTACTTACCATCTGGAACACTGCCTACTTGAAATTTGGACAGCCCTCTGCATTTCCTAGATTTGGGCCATTTAGCACAGACGAAATATCGAATTTGTCTTAGAAGGACCAATCTAGGCTCATTTTAATCCTGGAAATGCAAGAAACAAATCTTGGGACGTAAAATTTGGTCCAGTTCGTTGAAACGGTATGGATTTGTATAAATAGCAAACAGGGCAAGGAACCACAAAACCACGTTTTAAGGCCCTAGAACCAATCGTGTCTGAAGTATTTCGGTGTTGTGGTGGAGGTCCAGAGATGCTGAGAATTTAGGTGTAACTGTAAGAATATTTAAATGAATGTATTGTTGCCAGGCAATGTGGACAGCAACACGTCACCCATACCCTTGTTCTGGTGCGGAATTGAGAAAATAGTTACATCTTACGCTGCTTACAAATTTCAGTAACAGGGAGTGCTTAACGAATTCTTAGGCCCCTTAAAACAGTTATGATCATCATCATGCATGACTGTATGCCACAGCTGTTAACTAAATATTATGTCTCTCTATATTGGAACAGAACATCGTGGTTATCAGCTGCAACAAGTGTTGGTGCTTTCAAATTGTCTTTGACGTACTCCGATCATTTTCCTACAGGGCTATGCGGCAAAAGACGACACTATTGCTCTCTATTCTAACAGTCAATGAGATATAGGCAGCGTATTATAGTGTAGGATTCCGTCTTCTTTTCATTATTTTTTTATATTCGTTGGTAAATTACATGTGCCGGTAGTAGGTAGTCGTTTCCATTTTCATTATTATCATTGGGGTCAAATGACCTGGATGATACGTCCATTATACTACGGAGGCAAGTCAATAGGCATCTGCAATATTGTGTTCTAAGTGTCGTTAGGTTGGCTGTATGGTGTTGTGTGCTCACCAGCCACCGTTGTCCACGTCTGTGGCAGATTTCAGCGTTATCAGATCAGTACAGCTTGCACTGTTGCGACGTACAGCTGGCCGCGCCACTCTCGGTTTGCACCAAGGAAGAACAGCGTTCCGTAATCCGTTTTTTGTGGTCAGAAAGAAATTTAAGCGTCCACCTTCTGCAGGAAAAGTTATGCTCACAGTGTTTTGGGCCAAGGGAAATCCTGGAACATTACCAGAGAAAGAAGGAAACAGTGAATTACTGTGATATGCTGGTAAACAAGCTGAAACCTGTAATTCGCAACAAAAGCAGAGGTCGATTGTCGGAGGTCTTTTGTTGCATGACAATGCGCGTCCACATACCACCGCCCACACCGCTCAAACTAGTCGGACGCTGCGAGCCGTCGCTTCAGCTCCGATCAACAGGTGAAGGACGCGATGCATACCCAACCAGAAACCTTTTTTTTTGTAGAGGGTATCAGCAAGCTTGTGAAACGATAGACCATGTGCATTGAAAAGCAGGGAGACTATGTTGAAAAATAATATCAGTATAAAGTGTGTACTCTTTTTGTAGGCTAATAAATTATACAAATTGATTTCAGATACGTATTGACTGCACTCGTACTAATCACCACCATAATTATAAAGTCTTCCTCAACTGGGATTTTTTTTCTGTTAGTTTGTAAGTTTGATGTGTCAGCTCAGTAGTGGTTTTTATTATCACCCTTAAAGATAAATAAGCGGCTTCGGTGGCGTAGTTGGTAGCATGCTAAGCTTCTATGCCCAAGAACGCGGGTTCAAACCCGGCTGAAGTCGTCGGATTTTTTAAGAACGTTAAAAATCCCTCAGTATGCCTTCCTTCGGAGGGGAAGTAAAGCCGGTGGTCCCATGTCATAAATTTAGGCTATGGCATGTTAAAGAACCTTCCACTAATTACACCTGTGTGAAACTAAAATATAGGTTAAACATTTGACTAACGTTCTTAGGTTCCTACGTTCATCGTCAAGAGCCGACTGCGGTAGCATCTGGTAACTAAGTTCTGAACTAGTTGGTCGTTGACGGTGATGTTTGGCGCCAAAAGTAGGAACTACTTGAAAAAAATTCAATGTCTGCAGTCCTTACTTGAATTAAAACAGATACACGCACAAATACAGCCATCACAATTAACACCTGTTATCAGACAGATTCTACACACACCGAAAGTACACGGGGCTATATGGCCGCGTTGTCGGAGCCCCTAAACTGAGGAACCAACCAACCAACAAAGATAAATAAAATAAACAATTAAAATTCACAAAAAATGATGACTATATTTTACACCCACTTGAAGCAATATGCCAGATTATGGAACAATATTTTTTAAAAAAATCACCCCTTTCCATAATACCAAGTACGACGGCTATATTTAATATCGATATATCTATGGACTTTGATGGGGAAGGGGTTGGTAGTAATTATAACAAAAGCGAGCTAAGTAAACGCCACTTTTATATACATAGACAATATTTTGTGGAATATCTCCCCACGTTGTATGAATGTGACGTTCTGAACAAGGAAGGCCTGGGTCAGTCAGCCGATATGCAAATCGCTGCGACCCTCATTTCCATTTCCTCTCGACGTTTAATTTCAGTCTCCCACACAGCGAATCGTTTGTGAAAATCTAGTTCGTATCATAGCATAGCCAGTCATCATATCTCCCTCCTACCCATTGAATTTAACATGCTAGTCAAAACAACAATCTATATTCTCAGACACAGAAATGGAGTTGTTTCATTTGATGGGCTAGGACATCGTGGTCATTTAGACCCGTATACCTGGGTGTGTGTGTGTAGAATTTGGCTGATGACCTGTGTTGTTGTGATGTCTATAATAGTGTGTGCATTTGTAATTGAGGCGAGGATTGGGAAGGAGGTGGCCGTGACCTAAGTTAGGAACCATCCCGGTATTTGCCTGGAGTGGAAGTGAGAAATCACGGAAAACCACTTCCTGGATGGCTGAGATGGGAATCGTACCCACCTTTTCCCAGTTTTGCCTCACGAGGCTGACTATACCACGTCCTGCCCTCAGACTAGAATTAAATTTCGTGGCAGAGCCGGGGATCGATCACGGACCTACTGGGTGATAGTTAAGACCACTAGTCGCTACACCAGGAGGTGGACCCCAGAAATCTTCATTCATTCATCCATTTATTTATTTATTTATTTTTACTTGCGAATTGACCACTTAGGATAACGCTACAATTTCACTGTTTTAGTTGTAATTTCCTCTGTCTCCAGTACTCCTTCATGCGATCGCTGTGCTGCTGCCGTTGTTCAGCCGTCCAAGCTCTTCCGGTCTTTGTAGCTCGTCTCTCGTCATGAAACCCTTCCAAATTGTGTATCCTGTTTCGAAACGTATCCCTTTCCAACATTTGGGCCTCCTGGTGTTAGATCTCTCAAGGTCTTTCCGAGTTTCTTTAATCCATGATTTTTTTGTTCCAGAAGTAGTCAAACAACTGCTTAGTAAATCTGGATTTGTCCAATCTGTACATGTGTCCAAAAAATATTAGCCTCCGTTTCCTCATGGTCGCCGAGATTTTTTCTACATTCTGGTAGACTTCGGCGTTGCTCCGAAGTTTCCATCCTGTTTCCGTCTGGATTGGGCCCATGATTTTCCGGAGGATTCTCCTTTCCAGAACCTCCAACTTCTCTAGTCTATAGTTCATTGAAAGGCATTCACAGGCGTAGAGGCATTCTGTTTTGACTACAGTGTCGTAGTGCTTTATTTTGGCGTTCTAGGATTATTTATTTATTTATTTATTTATTTATTTATTTTCAATTAGGGGAGTGTCCCCCGGTGGCGAATTGGGTATACATAACAATTCAATAACAATTAAACTGGATTGTTTACAATATAAATCGTCAGTCTTTTCTTAAACACACCTATATATTTGGGAAAAGGTTCTAAAAAAGGAAGATTGTAGTTAAACGTGACCGTGAATCTTGTGATTATGAGCCACGGGACCTCCTTTTTACGTGGAATCCGAACCACAGGACATGGCATTTCACTTCGAAAATCTCACATGCATTGACCGGGAATCGAACCCGGACCGCCTTGGTGAGAGGCATACAGCTAGACCGCTGAGCCACCACGCCCCTGAAAAGGTTCTAAGACTCAGTCCAGTTGCCAATGGCACTGTTTACAAAATAATATTTACCATAATTTGTACGCTGTGGTCTAGCGGCTTTTCTGTGTACCATTTCCAACTCATTGATGAGCCCTACTTGATATGGATACCAAACCGCCGCGGCGTTGCCTTCAAATGGATGGGAAGTTCTAATATCTTCAACCAACTTTGTAACTAACAAAGTGGTATCCCCCTAAATATCTGGTAGCAAGGAAAGGAAGCTTTTAGTTTTACATGACCGTTAATCATGCGATCATGAGCCACGGGACCTCCTTTATACGTGGGATCCGAACCACATGACACGGCATTTCACTTCGAAAATCTTACATGCATTGACCGGGAATCGAACCCGGTCCACCTTGGTTAGAGGCCAACAGCTTGACCGCTGCGCCACCACGCCCCCTATAACTGGTAGCCAAGCACGTCAATTGTTGACGATTATAATTTAAAAGTGGAACACAAGCCTTTTCCATTCTTCTGCGACAAAGGTAGTGAGTTCACCGTACTCGTCTGCAGAGTTTGTTCAGGCAATTTATTAACAAGAAATTTTGTTAACAAGAAAAGTGCGATTAACAAGAAATTTTATTAACGAGAAGAGTGCGCTCGAGTGGAGCATTAATTTACACATATTGAAGAACATCTAAAAGAATAGATTATTCTTTGCTATATTCTGTAAGCGATTTTGTCCTCTTTACGCATGCCAATGTGTGATATTTGTCACAGGTCTGCCCGCACAGCACACATTGACAATCTTCAGTCGGTGTATGGTATGTTTTGATATTGCATATCTTGTGATGGAATCCGTGAATTGCAGTTCTCGTGATAACATGTCTCTGGGACTGGCATTCCTTCTTCCATCCGTCATCTATCATTGTTGTAGAGTGGTTGTGAACTAGTACAACTAGGACATCAGACTAATTTCCCTTCGTTCCGCTGGAGGCGCAATTTAACAAGATTAGCAACCACGCCCAGTAATAACAGAGATCGCGGGTTCGATCTCCAAGTTGGTTGCTCGTATAGCTGTCATAATTATAATAATTTTATTCTTAGGATCAGCCATTTAACTGGACTTAATCTACTTATGAGACTGGCGGGGAGAGGGACTCCCCTTTTTCTTTCTGGCAGCTTTCTATGATCTCGGGGTAGCCCACGTACAGTTTTGAGGCTCTGGTTCCAAAGTTTCTGGGATCGATTTTCCTCTCTGCATAACTGATGATTGGAACGGTGTACAATCGGCCAGTAAGGACAACTGAGAAGATGAGGGTTCAATTCCCACCTGAGTCCTACCTGAACAGTTCAATGTCGACAGTGGTTGGTAGCAGTTGCACGACAACGGTTCCACGTCGCTCAAACAATCAGCTAAGTTCACAATCCAATCTAATCGGACCATTTAATAACAATCACATAATCACACTAAGCAAGAAAACTTGAAGGTCAATCACCACAAGACGCAAAATATAAATAGTTAAATGGACGTTTATGGCGATTTAACCATCCGAGCGCAGTAAAACTTGGTACGGTATACGCTCATATAAGTTTTAATCCACTGGCATCTAATTCTTTAAATTATTTCCATAACCACAAGATGGCTGCTGAGCAAAATTTTAAAATCTCGTTTTTATTTCTTGTGGCGTAATCATGCGTCTGAAGTTTGAATAAAACACATACACAATAATCTTCATGTAGTTTAATAGTACATAACTCTAAGACCTATATATAAAAATCCAACATGGTGACCATCCGAAATATTTAGACGGTTCTCAATATCTAAGAATGTATTACAGAAATCAAACTGAAATTTTGTATATTGATTCAGGCAATTAACATATAGGATATATGGAAATAGGCTAAATAATTCTTCACGGAACTACTTGTTACAAAATGTGAAAAGTAGGCTAAAAATGAGTAACGAGGTTTATAATACAACAGAGGACTTCTACTACCAATGAATCTGCCCTCTTCAAACCAATACCATGATTTTACGTCCCTTTCAACAACTGCGGCTTTTGGGACGCCGTGATGCCAGAATGTTGTCCCGAGGGGACCTTAAACGTGCCAGCAAATCTACTGACACGGCTCCCTCGCATTAACGCATCCTCAAATTCCAACTGGCTGCGCCAAGATTCGATCCTCCAACCTTGAGCAAAGCAGGCCAGAACGTTACCGCTGAGCCACGCAGCCAGCTTCTTCAAACTAAATCTAACTCTTGCTAAGCGTAATTTTCCATACTTTCCTAACTGTTACAATGCCCTTCCTAAAAACATAAAATAGCAGGTACATAAATCTGCAAATTGTATACATAACGCAAAGAGTAAAAATGCCATTGAAGTAAAGTAGCTTAATCTATACATTTGCATTACCATTATTTCTACTTCGCTATTCCACAGTTCTTATTTTAATAATTTCTATTAACAATATCACTCAATGCTATAATTATGTATGTAGACCTAAAATACCACCCACAAGGCTTTGCCTTCTGTGGTATAGTTCACATGTAGCCTATATCTTCCCTTACTCTGCTGAATTTGATATTCATCACATAGATTTCAAAATACTACATTTTTAGACTAAAACGGTTACTTAGATTCTTCTTAGTCGTTTTACCCTCCATGGTTGGCTTTTCCCTCGGACTCAGCGATGGATCCTACCTTTACCGCCCCCAGGGCAGTGTCCTTGAGCTTGAAACTTCGGGTCGGGGGTACAACTGGGGAAGTGGGACGAGCACCTCGCCCAGGCGGCCTCACCTGCAAAGCGAACAGGGGCCTTATGAGGGATGGGAAAGGATGGGTAGATTGAGCGGGATAGACAAGGAAGAGGGAAGGTGGTGGCCGTGGCCTTACGTCAGTTACCATCCCGGCATTTGCCTGGAGACGAAGTGGGAAACCACGGTAAACCACTTCAAGGATGGCTGAGGTGAGAATCGAACCCCCTCTACTCATTTGGACCACCCGAGGCTGAGTAGACCCCGTTCCAGTCCTAATACTACTTTCCAAATTTCGTGGCAGAGCCGAGAATCGAACCTCGGACCTCCGGGGTAGCAGCTAAGCACGCTTACCACTACACCACGGAGGCGATGTTTACTTAGTTATTAATAAGAAATATATTTAACTTACTATAAGATGAAGAATGTACATATTTAATATAACGGGACTTCCGGCGATCAAGAAAACAATTAACATTATACAGTGTTGTGGTGTCAAGAACAATGTCTATAAGTACTCATACGCCATGTGCTTGAACAATTACTGGTATGTCCTAATACTTAAGAGTCTATGTATGTACAGTATGTTTTTATTTTCTTGTATTGCTGGATGTAATATTGTTTATTCTCATAATAATAATAATAATAATAACGGAAGAGGAAACCACAAAGTGTGAAGAATTGACATTAATTGGCGCGTGGTCCATAACAGGCCTCGTCGGAAAGAAGAAGAAGAAGAAGAAGAAGAAGAAGAAGAATTACAAATAATAATGCCAAAAAATTAGAAGTCTGATATGAGTAAAATTTTTAACTATATTGAATGCTAAGCTATGCTAATATATTTTATAAATATAAATGCAATAGATCGTTATATAAAAGTAATACTGGGTCATTATCTATGTGCCCCCCGATAACCACGGCAAGCTAAGCCGGCTGTGAATGCCGCAGATCGCGGCCGCGCGTACCCGGTTCAGCCGGTTAGTGGCGCACTCCGCTGACTCATACCGTTAGTTCACACATGATTTGTCATTCATATGGACGTATATCTGAAAAGCATAGACGTTAGTGTTGCACGTTTAGTGAGTATTGTGATTACTGTGATTGTTGGTCATGCCTAGAACCAATTCACATTGCGCGAACGTGTGTATATCCATAAATCGTATATGAAAAGCAGAAAATCTTGTTCTGAAACAAGACGAAAATTTCGAATCAAGTTTCCAGGAAGACCTGTGCCTAATGCCAGTACAATTAGGAGGCTCGCTAAACGATTCAAGGAAACAGGATCCGTAAATAATAAAAGAGTTGACAGACAACGTTGGGTTCTTATAGAACAAAAAATAGACGATATTGACGAAAGATTGGAACTTCACAATGTTGTCCATTCTTTCATCAAAAGATGTCTGGTGTGTGTTACAAGAGATGGAGGACATTTTCAGCATCGCATATGAGCACTGTAAGTACACATTATTGAACATGTTTGGTAAAAGTGTGAAAGTGCGCGGCTGCCACCGGCTGAACCGGGTACGAGCACCCGCGATCTGCGGCAGTCACAGCCGGCTTAGCTTGCCGTGTTTACTCGCGCGCACATAGCCTACTAAATGACCCCGTACTATACTGATAAGCCCTAAGAATCATAATAAATAACCCGTCACAAAAATACTTTATTAACAATATTTTGGTGTTTGAAGCCATTTTTCAGTTTTGCCTTAGTAACCGTAGTTTGATGCTTTTCAGTCAGTCAACACGATTGTACCCAATTGTGGGTTATTCCCTAATCCTGAAAGAAATTTACATGAGAGTAATACATTTATAAATTTACTAGCAGAAGTACCCGTTCTTCGAACGGTGTTATATATTAACACCAGACATTATCAATTGAGCTACTGTTGCAATGGTTAGCGGCTTGTCATTCCTTCATAAGTTTATCAGAACGAAGTTAGTTTTCTGGGAATATCACACACACTGTTAATTTAAGGGCCTTAAAATGTGGTTTTCGGAGAACCCTTATAGACTCGCGAATTTTGTGTCTCACAATGAGAAGCGCAACATATGCTTTGATCGTCTTTCTAGGATAATTTTTATATTTCGCCTATTTTAGCATGAATTTTGAGAAGTTTTTCCCTATATCCACCCTTCTACTGTATGAAAAGTACGGTGAGGAGTTTTATAAATGATTGGTGTATTGACTCATGTTTACCATACCTAATTTTACGATGCACCAAGCATCCGAAGACGATTTATAGGCGTACATAAAGATACACAGAAAGACAGACAGACAATTAATTCCATTGTCTACAACATATCACCCAGATATCCAAATATGCGTATATCTACCATACGTATCAAACAAAATCATCCTTACGATGAACCCGTATGTCGACAAAAAAAAAAAAAGATTAGTTACAATGTGCTCTCAAACTAAATTCACCTAACGTGTACTTCCTGACGTGAAATAGAATTGAAAGCCTTGTAGACGAAACGCAATACACGTCACATAAAAACTGACCCTCTACGTTGTGTTAGGTCCCCATACACAGGAAGACCCATTTCATAAATTATAAAGGCTTGTGGTGCATGAAAATTCTGGTTCTTTAGCCTCAAATGGCCCAAATTCCTAAAAGCCACAAAAAATGCTGATTCAATTCAGGAATTTTTGAAAATAATGTTTCTGTTTGTAGATATAATAGGCTTTCTGTACTATATGTCGGACGTGAAATTGCTTGAAAAAATTCTAGGTTACCCCTTGACCCCCTTAATTGCATTGACGAATTATACAGTCTACATTGGTTCCGTGATAATCTTATAGCCATTTGCAAACTTTCACAGAAATGTAATAAATGGAGTAGCCTAATAATAATATCGTATGGCCTCGGGTACCGGGTGCAAGCTTCGTAATTTGACACCCAGAGGGTAGCTTGCATGTCGAAATTTCGTTGTTCCTTGAATCACTATGAAAGTCAAGGAGGGTAGATATCTAAGCTCCTTGAACACTATAGCGCTCTCTAGTAGAGAAATGAGGAACATTGTGTTGGCGGAAACTCCTGAGGTTAATTTTGCCATTATGAACACGGCCTACTGAATTCAAATGGGTTCTTTGACATGCCAACATCGTATGACATGCGAGTCGTATTTTTGCCGCCTTTCAAAAATCACGTACAGGCCGGACGTTTGTTTTAGACGATTGCCCTTCACCTTCAAGCCTGCGGGTGAGCCTGTACACAGTCACTCTCTCACCCTATCACTTCACTTTTTTCACCACCGATCTGATGTAATGGAATTCCAGAGTTGAGCAGACAGTACAGTCCACGTCGAAGTATTGTGTGCCACGGAAGTACACGTTACGTAGTTACGAACAGAACGTCATTATATTTGCCAGTGACTATACTTCAGCAATAGTGTGAAACAGCTTTATCAATCATCGGAGCGCTTGTGGCAGCTGATAACAACACAGGTACTGTAGTAACTCACCACCAGGCTTCCATTAAGATTTTTCACTCGTCTAAAACAAACGTCCGGCCTGTACCACGGCTAGGAGTGAACCTGCAATCTTGGGGTTAGTAGACCGACACGCTATCCACTCACCCACCGTGGCAAGTTAAAAATGGAGTGATATTGCTTCTTACAGAAATAGATGGAAAGTTGGTGCCACCCCTTGAGATAATGTTGTCATGGTTACCGATTTCCATTCCTTCATTAGTTTGTTAAATTAATTTAAATTAGTTTTCTAGGAATATTTCAGACACTGTTGGTTTTAGAGCCTTATAATGTAGTTTTCGAGGCCCCCAAGTTTTTTTTCTGGCACCGAGGGGCTTTGTCTCCTCGTTGTACGCCATAATATACTACTAATAATAATATAATATAGGGATATGAATATAATAGACCTGCCGTACCACACCCGCAGGTGTAAATCGCGTGAAAAAATTCTAGTGTACCCCTTGACCCCCTTAAGCGCATTATACGTATTGATGAATTTTACAGCTTAATTTGGTTCCGTGATAACCTTCTAGCCGTTTGCAAACTTTCACACCAATGTAATTAATGGAATTGCATTGCGTCTTACAGCAATAGATGGACCTCTGAGAATCTGTTGCCATGGTTACCTGCTTGTATTCGTTCATTAGTTTATTAAATGAAATTAGTTTTCTGGGAATATCTCAAAAATGGTTGGTTTTAGGGCCTTAAAATGTGGCCCGAGTTTTGTCTCTCACATTGAGGGGATGAAAATGATCTTTGTCTCGTCCTTCTATTCCTATTTCAGCATGTATTTTAAGGGGGTAGGCCCTCTTTTATGAGAAGTACGGAGAAGGGTTACATCAATGATTAGTGTCGTGCCTCTGATGGATATCTGTACCAAATTTTACGTTGATACACCCAGCCGTTCTCGAGTTATAAGGGAACAAAATTGTCCACTGACAAACAGACAGACAGACAGACAGACAGACCAAAAAATTATTTTCGCGCGCATCCATAATAAAACAGTCTGAAACGCGTAAATAACTCAAATTTCCGTAGAAATTGCGAAAAAAAACATACAAACTTTAATTTTTATGTACGTAGAGATATACTGCACCGCTCAGTGTTGACCGTGTTTTATTGCACAAATTTAGGTTATACTCGCTAACCGTTGGAGATACACGAAAAGTGATAATGACCTTTTGGATAGAAAATTAAATTTTAAATCTTGTGTATGCATCAAACGTTCGCTATTTGTTAGCGTTCCATTTTTATTTGAAATGGAAATATGAAATTTTGAAACCAAAGGGTGTAGTGACGTCACATATGTGGGTTTTACTCGCTAACCGTTGGAGATACACGAAAAGTGATAAGGACCTTTCGGATAGGAAATTAAATTTTGAAGCTCAAATGTGCCATCAAAAGTTTGCTATTTCTTAGCGTTCTCTTTTTATTTGATATGGAAATATGAAATTTTGAAACCAACGGGTGTAGTGACGTCACTAAAATGGTCGTCATTTTTCAATAATGCAAAATATCGAAATTAAGAGTATCCTATATGTAAACATGTTAAATCAGCTACATCCATGCAAAATTTCATTTAAATCGGACCAGTGGTTCTTGCGTTATTGAGTAACACACAGACACACACCATCTCATTTTTATATATTAGTATGATTAATCTCATATAAATTGGGTACAATCGTGTTGACCAACTGAAAAACATCAAACTACGTATATTAAACCCCATCGATGGTATCTTTACCTTGCCGTGGTGGTGGGGCTTGCGTGGTCAGAAGATCCTGAGAGCTATGCCGGCGGTAGCTTAGCTACTGGTAGGGCCTCCCAAGCCGGACAGGTCGAAGGTGATGATCCAGACTAAAAGGGATATCATGGTCCTCCAGGCCGGGGGTTGGGCATAGGGCTGACAACCCTATCCCGTAAAAAGATAGTTTGTTGAGAAGCCGCAAAGAATGAAAATAAACCTGACGGATAAAACGGAAAAACGACCTAAGCGAGGAATTGGTTATGGATTGGTATTAGCGACTTGGAGTGTGAGAAGCCTACTCCAGTCAGGAAAAAGCAAAAACTACAAGTAAGAACTAAGAAAGTATAATGTCGAAATTGTCGCTCTCCAAGAAATTAGATTGCGAGATATTGAGATGATCGACTTACAGGATTATACATTAATTAATAGTGGAAATAGTGACAACATCTGTGGAACAGGCTTGATGATATCCAAATTATTGAAGCACACTTTAATGTGTTATAAGTGTGCCGTAATTACGTCACTTTTTACTCTTACTGCTCTGTTTAGTCGATGGTCTCTAGGACTCTGCCTGCAGTGGAGATATCAGTTCTCTGTTTTGCCGCTAGAGAGCTGCACCTCGGTAAGAAGTTGATTGTAACCTTGGGTCTGCTATATGTATCTTTTGCGCATGACCAGTCTTCCTGATATTTTGAAGTCAATTGCTGTTTTTGTTTTTCTTAAATGTTCTGTTGGGTTTCTTAACTATGCACGACAGTCAGTTGTGATGTAGACAGAAAAGGATCGAGGGAGCCATTGCTAAGTTCTGACTTCTTATGAAGTTATTCTAGTAATTTTTTTTTTTTTTTTTTTTTTTTTTTTTTTTAGCGTATGGCTTTTAGTGCCGGGAGTGTCCGAGGACATGTTCGGCTCGCCAGTTTTGTAGCTGCTTCGAGACGGACACCCAATGGGTGAGCTACAAGTACCGTTGGGGAGGGAAGGAGGGAAGTTGGAATGTAAGGACGAGGAGTTGGAAGGTAGCGGCTGTGGCCTACAGTTAGGGACCAACCCCGGCATTTGCCTGGAAGGAAGATGGGAAACCACAGAAGACCATCTTCAAGGTTGCCGGCGGGGGGATTCGAACCTCCTCGCCTCCCGGATGTGAGCGACTGCCATCAGTCATGCCGTAACCACCACGGCTAACTCACCCGGTAATTCTAGTAATTAAAAGGTCTCATTATCATCGAAGGAATGGCCATTAAAATATTTTAAATATTCTAGTAATTAAAATATTTTAATGGCCATTCCTTCGATGATAATGAGACCTATATGTTTGATAGTTGGGTTTCTGAAACTATGCACGACAGTCAGCTGTAATGTGGACAGAAAAAGATCGACGGAGCCATTGCTAAGTTTTGTCTTCATATGAAGTTATTCGAGTAATATAAAGATTTTAATGGCTATTCCTTCGATGATAATGAGACCTATATAATTGATAGTTGGATAACTGTCGTGAAATGTATGCTGGTCTACAAAAGTCTTTCTACGTACGACAGTCAGCTGGGATGTGAATAGAGAAAGATCGACGGAGCAATTGCGAAGTTCTGTCTTCTTATGAAGTTATTCGTGTAATTAAAAGATTTTTATGGCTATTACTTCGATGATAATGAGACCTATATGATTGATAGTTGGGTAACTGTCGTGAAATGTATACTGGACTACATAAGTCTTTTCTCCGTGCGAAGGCAAGTACTGGGAACGTGAACTATTTCCACATCTTCTAGTTTTGTTAGATCTAATCTTGTTGTTAATATTATTGTAAATGTAATGTTAAGAAATGTCAATAGAAGTTGTTCATTTAAGGAACGCAAGTGTATCATTTCTATGTCTAAGCTTAATACTGTGGTCACGGAATACTATTCTGGGTATGTTTTTTATGGGCCTGGTCATTCCAATTAAGGAGGTAATTCCTGCGTGTCAACTTGTATCATGAGCGTGGTTTCAGATTATTTACCACATCTATATTTAATTGAGGTTAACTTGCTGGTTATAGACATGGAAGTGATTAGATATTGAATGAAATTACGTAAAGTGTTTACGATATTTTTATATAATCTCTAATTATTGTATTTTTTGTTTCATGTTATTTTACACCAAAACCAAATGGATAATCGAGCTATGCCTGCCATTTCATATTTGAATAAAAGTGAGGTGGCCTATGAGATATTGATTAGAAATGGATCTCCATCCTATCATCGTGAATTAGATGTCATTGCTTTAAGGAAACTAAAAGGTGTGCCTATTGTCATTCCCTCTCATGACAATATCTGTTGGGATGTAGGTAAGTCTGACATTGTACCCTCTGTTTCTTGCTTATTGGATTCGTTAGGTGCTTTGAATTGAGTTGGAAATCAGTCTGCTTCGCAATTGAATCGTATTAAGTACAGATCCATTCATTGGATTAATAGATTGCACGACTTGATTGAAGTTTGGTCACGAAGTGATAAAATATTTTCTGAAGAGTTATCTAGATTGCGAGCTAAACTTGTTGAGTATTATGACCAAATCTTTGCTGAGGTTTCTGAAGGTGAGAGTAATGATTCTATTGTGTGTGCGAATAGTGGTATTAATAATTGTGATGAAGCGTGTGAAAATAGTGATGGTCTTAATATTATCGAGAATTTAGAACATGTGTCATTGAGTGAAAATGAAAACATGGTAGATAATTTTGAAAATAGGAATACTTCTGATGTTAATAGTCTGGTAGGGTCGTCAATCAGTTTATCCAGGGGTAGGTCGTGTACAATTAGGACCGATGTGAACAAGCAAAGCAATTTCATAGAAAAATGTATCTCGGTAAATACTTCTGTACCAAATGTTTCTGCAATTAGGACTCCACTTAATCTGAATTATAGCTGTTCTGGTGTTAGCAAGTCTGTGCAGACTGGGAGGAACCTATTAGATAAAAGTGAAGCGATTGATTGTGATATTTTCAATCCTCTATTGAGAAATTGTGCTTGGTCTCAGAGTAACGTACCGATGAATGCCATGCCTGATAATGGTGTTAGGTTCCAAAATATTCCCAACCCTGTGAATTTAATTCTAAAAGACTTCCATGTGTGCGATGGCACTGATAGTGACCTATTGGTAAAATTTTTAAGGAAGGTGATAGAATTAAGAGATGCTGCGGTCATGTATGGGTTATCCGAGTTGCAAATATTTAGGATCGTATACCCATGTACGAATGGTTTACTTCGAGACAAGTTACTAGAGTGCATGTCTGCTAATTATTCTTTGGAATATTTTCAATCTGAAGTTTTAAATTATTTTATTTCCCCTCGTCTGTTGTCTGATTTACAAAGGGATTATTTGTTTCGAGTACAGCGCATGGACGAAACGTTAAGTAATTATTTTATGGACATCAGATGTTATGCTAGGTTATTTGCTGTTGGGTTGTCTGAACAACAAATCGTTACTTCAATGGTGGAGGGAATTAATCCTAATTATAGATTATCGTTAGCTATGAATACCAAACCCAAATGCTATAAAGAGTTCAACGATATTATCTTCGAAGCAGAGAAAGTTAATAAAGCTAATTTAAGGCGCATGGATGGTCCAGGGAGGTTATGTTCTACTGGTTTTCCCCCTTCTGGAGCTATTGTTGATACTAATTATTTTCAGAAGCGTGAAGAGAGGCAGCATGCTGACAGATATAACCAGCCTGACCAGAGTAGAAATATTTTTTTAGTAATGATTTTCAGCATAGTAGCAGAGAACTAGTACCAGTTCGTGTAGGTGCGGAGACTCCTCAGGGGCATAACTTCAAGAGACCCGATAGGGGTAGCAACAAAGGTAGGAGATGTGATCTTTGTGGATCATATGATCATCTACGTCGATGGTGTGATGCCACTGTGAACCGTTATTATTGAATTTTGAGTTGTATGATTCGAATTCTTCAAAATTGTGTACGGCAATTGATTATTCCTCTAGTATGTATGTTTTGTGTGTGCTATTGGTACGTTTTTTGTCTGCACGTGTGATTTTTCTAAATTGTATTAGACAGTCAAAATCATTTTCTTGTATGCATGGTATGGGTATTTTGTTATGTGAGTACAATTTTCTAAATTGTATTAGACAGACAAAATCATTTTCTTGTGTGCATGGTATGGGTATTTTGTTATGTGAGTACAATTTTCTAAATTGTACTAGACTGACAAAATCATTTTCTCGTGTGTATGGTATGTGTGGACGTTGAGTGATCGTGTATATTTAGCTTTGTTTTGGTAATTGGGTGGGTTGTTGTTGCTTTGATGGTAAAATAAGTTAGGGTTTTATTATATTTAATGGTTTTAAGGTATTTTAATATAAAACAGAATATATAAAGTGGGATCTCGTTAGGATATCTTGGGGCATCTTACGATCCTAATATTATCAAGGAATGGGACTTGATTGCGTGATATAAGGTGTTCAAAAATGTGATGGTAGGTATTTACAAAACAATTCCATTTGAGTCTCCAAGTAAGTGTCTAGAGTGCACTTTTAATCGCTTGTTGATTTCGGAATGTAAAGACTTACAGGTGAGTTGAGGTTATAAGAAGTATGTCGAAAGGTAATTGTTGTTGTTGGTCGAAGATAAGGTTAATTTTAATGATGGGTCGACATATTAATAGTGTTTCAGGGTAATTTTATTTTGTGTATGTCGGTGTTCTAATGTGATCCTATTTAGATTTTTGGTAGAGTTTTGGGATATTTGTGGGTGGTAACTTGTTGTATGTAAGGTGTGATTTTTGAGGTTATGGATGTAGGAATGTAAGCTTTCTTATGTGATTTTGTTTGTCTGTACGTGTGGTCTGGTTATTAATTTATTGTAGAGTCTTTTGGTTGATCTTGGGATTTGCTTGAGATCTTTCATCGTTTTTTTTTTTGGATTTGCTAATTTTTCGTTATGTATGTAATTTCCTAAATTTGTGCAGATCTTTAAAATGGACACAACCTTTGTTTATCGTGTGGATATATGTTTGAGTGTGAGATGTTAGCTTTGCATATTAATTTGGGTGGGATGTTTCGTTTCTTGTTATGGTGTCAAAATAAGGTTAGGTTTCTAGCGATTTTTGGTTTAACTTATTAATTTAATTTATTACCGAAAGTATAATCTAGTATTTGTTAAAATACCTTTCAATGAGGTAAGTATTAGTTTAAGAGAATTACCTTACGATCCTTGACATTTTCTGTATGGGATCTGGTTTAAGTGAAAAAAAGTAATTATTAGTTGTAAGTTTAGTGTTTGTTAATATTAAAGGGTAATGTATTTGTGTCATTGTGTTTGAATAGGCGTTTTAACGAGAACTTGGTTATATTCTGGTATTTTCTGGGTAATTTGTGGGTGGTAATTTGTAATTTTGTTGATTGTGTGAAATGGAGGTTATGTGAGTGGTGTTATGAAAGGGTTGTGTGTTTATTTTGTTGGTTTGTGCGTGTCGTCTGATTCTGCTATATTTTTCATTTTTGAGAATTTTTCGTTGTTTGGTTGAATTTTATGGGCGATTCTTCTGTTGTTTTTTCCTCTGGTTGGTGTGTGTCTGGTCAGGGTTTCTATGAGTGGAAACAGATGGGTGATGAAAGATTTAACCTGCATTTAGTTAGTTCTGTGAAATTTTATTATTTTCTTTGGCAAGCAAGCTCATTTTCATTTATGTCTATATCTGAGTAGGTGGAAAGTATTTGTTTTCTGTAAATAAGAGATTTCATTTTATTTGGAAATAATGTAGATATAATGGAAAAGATTATTTTGGTTGTTAACGATGATAAATATTTATTACATTTGAGTACATGACATAAAAAAGATTAAAAAAAAAACAAAGATTGTAAAACTTAAAACCTTGATTGTAAAAGATGTGGAAATATTTCTTTTTTTTGGAATTCGATTTTGTCGAAACTCTTGCCAGATTTAATTGAAAGTTTATATTTTATGCTGTTTCGAAAATCATTTTATTGTGTGTTAGTTGTAAGATCTTTATTACATGGTACTGTCCCAAGCGAAATTGATTTCAGCCCTATTTATTTGGAGATGGCTTCTGCGGAGAAGATTCTTGGTGTATTATGTGAGGCAATCCAGAGTCCGGATGACTAAGCTGTCGCCGAGGGATCTGTACGAATGGGAAACTACCTTCGTCTATGTTTGAAGACTTCGAAGATACAATTTATATTGTATTTGTACGAGAAAACCTGTATTTGTAATTTTGTACCATTGTAAGACGCGTGATAGTACTAGCAAACGTTCTTGACATGATGTCAAAAACCTGGTAACGACATGCTAGTATGATTTGAAATTGGTGGAAGAATGTGAAAAGACTTTATTTGGCATGAAGAGTTCATATTCTAATATGTTGTGATTAAAAAAAACTTTATTTTACATGAAGGTTTGCATGTCAGCATGATGTAACAATTCTATTTTCATTGACGTGGTTGTTGAACCAACGTCAAGCTTGTAGAGGGGGAGATTTGTGCCGTAATTACTTCACTTTTTACTCTTACTGCTCTGTTTAGTCGATGGTCTCTAGGACTCTGCCTGCAGTGGAGATATCAGTTCTCTGTTTTGCCGCTAGAGAGCTGCACCTCGGTAAGAAGTTGATTGTAACCTTGGGTCTGCTATATGTATCTTTTGCGCATGACCAGTCTTCCTGATATTTTGAAGTCAATTGCTGTTTTTGTTTTTCTTAAATGTTCTGTTGGGTTTCTTAACTATGCACGACAGTCAGTTGTGATGTAGACAGAAAAGGATCGAGGGAGCCATTGCTAAGTTCTGACTTCTTATGAAGTTATTCTAGTAATTAAAATATTTTAATGGCCATTCCTTCGATGATAATGAGACCTATATGTTTGATAGTTGGGTTTCTGAAACTATGCACGACAGTCAGCTGTAATGTGGACAGAACAAGATCGACGGAGCCATTGCTAAGTTTTGTCTTCATATGAAGTTATTCGAGTAATATAAAGATTTTAATGGCTATTCCTTCGATGATAATGAGACCTATATAATTGATAGTTGGATAACTGTCGTGAAATGTATGCTGGTCTACAAAAGTCTTTCTACGTACGACAGTCAGCTGGGATGTGAATAGAGAAAGATCGACGGAGCAATTGCGAAGTTCTGTCTTCTTATGAAGTTATTCTTGTAATTAAAAGATTTTTATGGCTATTACTTCGATGATAATGAGACCTATATGATTGATAGTTGGGTAACTGTCGTGAAATGTATACTGGACTACATAAGTCTTTTCTCCGTGCGAAGGCAAGTACTGGGAACGTGAACTATTTCCACATCTTCTAGTTTTGTTAGATCTAATCTTGTTGTTAATATTATTGTAAATGTAATGTTAAGAAATGTCAATAGAAGTTGTTCATTTAAGGAACGCAAGTGTATCATTTCTATGTCTAAGCTTAATACTGTGGTCACGGAATACTATTCTGGGTATGTTTTTTATGGGCCTGGTCATTCCAATTAAGGAGGTAATTCCTGCGTGTCAATAAGACAATAAATGAAAGAATTTGTGTCATGAAAGCTATGGGCCGTTTCTTCAATTACACATTTATAAGTGTACACGCACCTACGGAGGAGAAAGAAGATGAATTAAAAGATCATTTTTATGAAGAACTTGAGAAACAGTATGATGAGGCAACTAGACACGACATTAAAATAGTAATCAGGGACTTCAATGCAAAAGTGGGACAAGAGGAAGAATTTAGACCCATAATAGGAGCACAGAGTTTACACATTGAGAGTAAAAATAATGGATTGCGGCTCATTGACTTCGCTATGACAAAAGATATGGTAATTAGTAGTACTACATTTGAGCATAAGAGAATTCATAAGGAAACATGGGAGGCACCAGATGGGAATACCAAGAATCAAATAGACCATATATTGATTGATAAAAGGTACGCATCAAATGTCCAAGATGTTCGTAGTTTCAGAAGTGCAGATGTTGGTTCAGACCACTACTTAGTAAAAGCTAAAATGAAGCAAAAACTTGCTGTAAGAGTCAGAGGTAATGCAGAAAGGAAGAAAGGATATAATCAAGAGCAACTTAATGATGATGCAAAGAGAATGGAATATGAAAAACGAGTAGAAGAAGGACTGAAAAACAGCAAAAATTCAGTAACAGTGGACGAATCATGGAAGGAGATTAAAGAAGCCATAACAAATGCAGCCCAGGAAGTATTAGGAGAAAGAAAGAAACGGACAGAGAAGGATTGGTATGATGAAGAAATAAAGCTAGCCTTGGAGAGAAGAAATAAAGCAAGGATGACATACATGCAAAGGGAAACAAGAGCCACTCACCAAACATACGTGGATTGTAGAAGAGAAGCTAAGAACCTTTGTAGAAAAAAGAAAAGGGTAAAAGAAAAGGAACTGATAAAAGAGATGCAACAAGATTATGAAGATAATAGAAGCAGAACATTTTATAGAAATGTAAAACAGAGGAAAGGTGGATTCCAACCAAGAGTAAGCTGTATACAGAACAAAGAAGGCCAGCTACTTGGAAGTAACCAAGAAATATTAAACAGATGGGCAGAATATTTTGAGGAAGTGCTGAATCCAGGACAAGAACAAAGTGGGCAAAATGAAGAATATGAATGGGAATTGCCAAATTGTGAAGCTGAAGATAATGAATCGGCAATATGCAATAGCGGACCACCAACTTTGGAAGAAGTTAAAGCTGTCCTCTTATCGATGAAGAATGATAAGTCTCCAGGAGAAGATGGGATAACAGCTGAGTTACTAAAATATGGTGGAGCAATATTGATCCAAACATTACACAAGTTGATACTGGAAATTTGGCGAACAGAGGAATTGTCAGAAGAATGGGAGACTGCTTTAGTGCATCCTATCCTTATGAAAGGAAATAAGTTGAAATGTGAAAATTATAGAGGGATATCTCCGCTGAGTATGAGGTACAAGATCTTCACCATAATAATATCCAACCGTTTAGCACACAAGGCAGAACAGGACCTTGGAGAATATCAGTGTGGATTTCGTTCAAACCGGTCAACCATAGATCACATTTTTACAATGAGGATCATTCTGGAGAAATGCTATGAATATAACATTACAATTGATCAGCTTTATGTGGACTTTAAACAGGCTAGGTTGGTTAAGACAGCTTTGAGCGGAAGTAAGGCCAAAGTATGTGTACAAGGAAGGGTAACGAGAAGCTTTGATGTTACAGTCGGGCTGAGGTAAGGAGATCCAATGTCTGCTGTCCTCTTCAATATCGCTTTAGAAACAGCCGTGCGTACCATCACTGCAAATCGTGAAAGGAACATTAATCATAGATTGATTCAAATTATGGCATATGCGGATGATGTGGCCATAATTTCTCGTACAAAGAATGCACTTCTTGAAACCTATGAAGAATTTGAGAGGGGAGCACAACAAATAGGACTGGTAGTGAATAACAGTAAAACAAAAGTTCCAGAACGAGTGAACCTGCACAAGCATTTAGAAGTGGAGAAAAGTGTTTTGAGGGAGTGTCGGAATTTAGATATCTAGGCTCTCTGATCACTTCACAAAACGAAATTAAAAAGGAAATCAGCACCAGACTGGCTGCAGGAAATAGATGTTATGCTGCTTTAATTCCAACATTAAGAAGCAGGCAAGTATCACGGAAAGCTAAGGTTACTATTTATAAAACTGTCATTCGACCAGTGGTTACATATGGAGCTGAGACTTGGGTATTAAATAAAACAGAAGAAAAAAGGTTAATGACATGGGAAAGAAAGGTACTGAGGAAGATCTTTGGACCAGTTAAAACGGAGCTGGGATGGTGCATTAGAACAAATCAGGAGCTTAGAGACCTGTACAATGAACAGGATATAGTAACAGTGGCGAAGACTGCTAGAGTGCGTTGGCTTGGACATGTCCATCGAATGGAGGAAATAAGAGAACCTAAGAAAGTGCTGGAGGGGCATCCAGGAGGTAGACGACATAGAGGTAGGCCAAGAAAGCGGTGGATCGAGGAAGTGGAGGCCGATCTACGTACCATGGGAGTCAGGAGATAGAGGACCAAGGCAATCGACAGAGAGCTTTGGAAGAAGATAGTTGCGGAGACCAAGGTTCTGCAAGGACCATAGCGTCAAGGAGTAAGTAAGTAACGTATATTAAAATCAGCTGTTACGCCCTACGGATGTACATAACTTACGAATATAAATGGTGTCCCAAAATACTAATAATACTTTTATTGCAGCCAAATAGCCATTGAAAATAAAGTATAAAAACGTACACTAAAATTGCACTCTGACACTTTGAGTAGCATAGTCTTTGATTGATTTTGTCCTTTTCCTACAGAGCTCTAAGTGGTAGCGATCACATGCTTGTCCACATAGTTGGCATACACACGTCACTGTAGGTTCATGGAAATATTTGCCAACGCAAATAAGGTGGTGAAAACCATGGACAGCCAGACGTGTAAACACATGCCTCAACTCAAAGTTGGCTGTTGTCCACGTCCGGTCAACCATGGCTCGGGTTCCATAAAATTCTTGAGGTATGTCTTCTCATTTTTTCTTCAATGATGTTAGTAGTTGTTCCAATGCTCTGGTATCTGGTAGATGTAAATAGTTTCTAAGGTCTTCTATAAGAAATGATTCTCGTGCCAGGAGGTAGTTTTTGACACTCCGATTGCTTTTTTAAAATAAATAATGCTTTCACTCTTTCTACTGAGGAAAGGTTCTTTTTTGTTAGGTGTTGCCAAATGACTTCAATGCCATATATTAGAATTGGCATGATTTTATTTCTGAACAGAGCCATTGCTGTCTCTAAGCTGAGGATTCTCAAGTATCTAATTTCATGCATTGCCCGTACTGCTTGCGTTGATTTCTCTATCACATGATATGCGAAACATGTAGCACTTGTTTGGAGCGTGATAGCCAAATATTTGAATTCCTTTACGATGTTTATTTTTCTCCTCTTGACAAAAATTTCTGCCGCTGCTGGAACCTTTCCTCCTTTTCTAAACACCATCATTACTGTTTCTGAAACGTTGATTTCAAACTTGTGATTGGAGCACCATTGTTCTATTTCTGTTAATGTTATTTTGGAGTTTTGTGACGTCTTTAGAGCCAATCACTATGTCTTTAGAGCCAATCACTATGTCATCAGCGTACGCGTATGACACTACGTCCTCTCTTTGAGCTATTCTCATGATTTCTTCTGTTGCGAGAATGAAAAGTAAAGGGCTAATTGGGTCACCCTGAAGTATTCCGTTGGTTTGCAATAATGGTTCTGATAATGAAATATTGTCTGAAATTATTAATTTGTTCCATAAGAGTATTGATCTTATAGTTTGTGTCCATACATTTTGTCTACCTAGGGTTTCTTCTAGTTTCTGTATCACAAGTTCTCGGTTTATGAGATCAAATGCTTTGGTAAAGTCTACGAAGACCGTGTAAAACTTTTCTTTACTTTCTAAGGCTTCCCATAAATTATTTAGTAGTAGTTTTGTTGCGGTCATAGTTGATCTTCCCTTCCTGAACCCGAGTTTAGTGTCTGGGATATGTTCATCTATTTCATCTTTTATTCTTTCTGTAATTGTCTTTGTGAGTTATTTGGAAGGAATATTTTCAAGAGCAAAAGCCTCCGTGGCTTAGGCGGCAGCACGCCGGCCTCTCACCGCTGGGTCCGTGGTTCAAATCCCGGTCACTCCATGTGAGATCTGTGCTGGACAAAACGGAGGCAGACAGGTTTTTCTCCGGGTACTCCTGTTTTCCCTGTCAACATTTCATTCCAGCAACACTCTCCACTATCATTTCATTTCATCTGTCATTCATTTAATCATTGCCCCAGAGGAGTGCGTCAGGCCTCGGCAGCCGGCACAGTTCATATCCTCGCCGCTAGATGGGGGCTTCATTCATTCCATTCCTGACCCGGTCGGAGACTGGAAGCAGGCTGTGGATTTTCATTTTCATTTTCAAGAGCAATGCCTCTGTATGTGTTAGTGTCATTTGGGTCTCCTTTTCCTTTCTACAGTACTTTTATTATTGAATGTCTCCACCTCTCGGGTATGGAGGCTGTGTCTATGCATTTGTTAAACAGATTTGTCCATGTCGGCAATAGGAGGTGAACTGTGTCCTTTATGTACTCACTATATACAGGCTGTAAAAAAAGTCCTGCACCAAACCTAAACTCCGCATGGGGGAGGGAGCAGGGAGTAATTTGAGATAGGGAACCCATGTCCGGAACGCAACCGTAACGTCCCTATGAGCGATTTTAATTATGAGTACATCTGGCAACGTCGCGTGCTATCCACGGCAGAGGACCGATTATCGCTCACAAGTCTACCTTGCTCCAGTCCCACTTCGTGGCTCAGTGGTAGAGCGCTCGACCCTCCGGCGTAGGTGACTTCACGCTGGGGTTTGAATCCTTCTTCCAACCCAATTTGATTTTTTCCCTCCGAGTAATTCGATTATGGATCAACTCAATTACCGTAAGCTTGATGTTATCAGGTAGATTTTTCAAGAACGTTTTAAGAATCTTAATAAAATATTTACGCTTATCCTATAGCCACGTGTTCGGTAACGGTTCAAACTTCAGCAATGTTGCGACTATGTCTTGTCTTAAGATGCTCTGGCAGTTCTCTTTTTCATTTAATTTATTTATCTTTTTGTCGCCTCCGTAGCGTAGCGGTCAGCATCCCGACCAGATGTTCCAGGCTCCAGGACACTGCCCATAGAGGCGGTAGTGGTGAGTTCCCTCGCTGAGTCCGTGGGAACCACCAACCTAGAGGGTAAATTGACTAAATAAAAAAATAAAAATTATTTATCTTTTTATGGTCGCCTCCGTAGCGTAGCGGTCAGAATGGTTAGCTGCCGCCCCGGAGGTCCTGGGTTCGATTCCCGGCTCTGCCACGAAATTTGTAAAAGTGGTATGAGGACTGGAACGGGGTCTACTCAGCCTCTGGTGTTCCAAATGAGTAGAGGGGGTTCGATTCCCACCTCAGCCATCCTCGAAGTGGTTTTCCGTGGTTTCCCACTTCGTCTTCGGGCAAATGCCGGGATGGTACTGTCCCCGATAATCCGGATAGTAGGCTGTCAGAAATCCGCCCCCTCAATCGGATTGCCAATAATCGATTGCACCGGCACAGCTACATCAATGAAAATGGCACTGACAGATACTACCGAGATTAGAGCACAATAGTTAACATGAAATTATTGTGGAACACACCAAAATATACGGGGGTTCATACTTACCTTTTACTTACCTATTCAATTTAATCTCGGGTCTGGGTTTTCAACTGGATCACTTAATAGTATGCCCTCACAATAACCTCCACCACGATATTTAAAATGAACCAAGTCGAAGACCAGAAAATTTAAACTGCACAATAATTTATTTCACATAAAGAAAAAAAATATTTTAACAAAATTTAACAACAAAATAGTTATGGCTGTCTGAAGCCATTGTCAATGCAACCATGTCCTCCTGTAGGACTGTAGACTTCACATACAAAAATTCAGCTTTCTCTAGCTCAAAAGAACGTAATAATAACAACAATGCACATTGGAATGGATAAGGGAGCTGGGACGAGACATATAGCATTTGTTTCCTTGTTCATGAACTTCATAATTTAGTTCATTGACACACATTTATTAATAACCGCAAGGCCGCTAAGTAGTTGACCTTGACCTCCACCATTCAGTTATCTGGCCACCTGCAATACACCCTAAGCAGTGTTGCATGCTTGCTTCGTCAAATGGACGCAGCTGCCTAACCAGTGTCACCATATGCTGGCCAACGCAGAGTCTAGCTCTCATTCAAAACAATTTAAATGCTCACATCTCAACTCAAATATTATCACGCAAAATTTATACAAGTTCCGTTCACAATGCAATGGATTACTCTGTTAATCTCAAATATTATTTAAATGTTTATTCCAATTATCGAACTAGCGTTGTTTAAATGTTAATAGCAAAACGCATAATGTTATATCATAGTGTTCAATAATTATTTATAACATTAAGATTGTTCATAACTTAGTCAAACGACAATTGAAAATTTTTTACACGCCTCTATTAATCCCGTTTGTTTCAAATTATTATTATAGATATTTACATAGTTATTTACATTATTTATATTTTATTTATATTTGAAATACATTAACCACACGTTTATCCGGTTGATATTTTCTTAAATCGTGGTAATATAATCGACCGATGAAGGTTACTTATATTAAAATTTTAGATTCAGGTTTAATAAGATTTAATAATTATTATTTGTGACGGTAACCTCCATTCAAAATCTATAATTCAATCAATTTATCACTCTTGTTAATTTTAACAGTAAATTCACATGAATAATATTCAATGGACCTGAACAATACAACTCAGCGGAAACATACCTCGCACAAACGCACAAAATTGGCCCATAATTCATCATATATCTCATTATATATGGCATCAAAATCTTCCACAATACACACAAAAAACCTCCAATTATAAATTCATCATCATCATCAATATTATTGTGGGAACCTCCTTCACTTATTAAAGGGCATTATTCATCAGCGACTTTTACACGTCCACTGAACTAACGATTATACATCCATAGTTCCTCTTTAAAAATTCTTATATTCATCAATTGTATCGAAAACTGTTATTATATTTAACCTTCGTGGGTTTCATTCATGAATCGATATGAAGTAAACATTTGCCAGTCACGAATAAATTTAATAGCAAATACGATTAGACACGCCTCCCTGGTCTATCAAAATGAATTCATCTCATCATAATTATCGCAGTATAAAAATACTATATTCAAGCAAAATTCATTTAACTGCAGAAATAGTCGAATAGAATGCAAATAGACTAGAAAATGCAAACATTATTGTTTCAATCTAGAATTGAGAAAATCTCCTATCAAATGTTCATTACTATAGTGTACTGAATAAATCGTATTCAAAGTTCATATTTCATAAAATTGTCTATAATGCAATGGTATTTCAGAATTGACTAAAAATGTCTGTGTTTCAATCATGATCATAAAAACGACTAGTATTTCCAAGATCGTCGATAAAGTAGTAGATTTTAACGCTCTAAAATCTTTTAATCATTCTTCTTTCTTGAGGATGACAGAAAAATGGTCAAAGTAATTTACTGGAAAGAATTACTTTAATAAAACGACACGCTGTCTGAATTCAAACTTGCCATAGAAAATCGTTAACTTTACAGTCAAATCGTGACTACAAGAAAAATTCAAATTCTCGAAAGAATATTTAACTTCAATATAAACTGACCCAAAATGTTTAAATATGCAAATGACATTATAATGTCTCAATAAATCGAAGAAAATGGCATAAAGCTGCAAAGTGTACAGAGTACAGAAACATCTAGCAAAAGAATATGGGGCAATCAAATATATGACAGAAAATATGGGAAAGATAGTTGCTCAGATCTCACTAAAATGGCTCAAATAAATCAAGAAACGTTCACGGCTACCTTATCTGTTGGATTGAAATTCTAGAAGAAAATTTCAAAGAAGACTGCTGCTGGTTCCATTTCATCACAGGCTAGATGTGCACCGACATCGAACCTGGAACCTGCGCCCTCGGAGAATAGAACAGCTTCCTCCTCCGGAAATCGCACTGCTCCGTGTAGACGATAGACATCCTTCTGGCAAAACTCTTCTTTGTGTGCTGGGATAAACCCTTGCCCCTCTTGAAAGTTCCCTGAAGTTCTTGTAGAAATCAGCCATGAAGTTCATTGCAAATATTTCCGCAGAAATGTTCATAATTGTGGAGTATGAATTTATTTCCACTGCCATTTGATGTAATTCAGCGATGGATTACGATGCATGAGTGTAGCTGAATGTTCACTACATGCTCGTCTTTGTAGAATGACGATTATCGAAGCTCCATGTTGCTACTTCACACTACTGATGTATGCCCCAATTGCATTAAAGTTTTAGTCTTCCATCTCCACTTCCATTATAATGTTAGTCGAAAGTACTGCCAGATTGTATAGTTCCATTGTAGAATGTAGCGTTGTATCACCAAATGTAATCTTCAGTATCACGGTTGCAATACACGTGTCTGCCGTAGCGTAGAATGTGGTATTAAAAGTGCTTCTCAGGATTCGAGAAAAACACTTTTCTCTGCAGTCTTTAAATGCGAATATCTTCTGAAGTATTATAATGAAAATGTTCAACTTTCGCACACGCCTCAATATTGTAATGCACTATTGAATTAGTATAAATGCAGTAGCTAATTCTTGATAGATAAACTTGTAGAATCGTTTATGTGTGCGCTCCAACTTCGCCTAGTTTTAGTAACAGTAAAATTGCACTGCTGGATACCCAATACTGTTCGATGCGGTGGGCTCTGCCACGCTTGCTTATGACGATATGCTTGTTCTATCAGAACACGAAGTCAGACTATCAAGTCAGAATAAAACCACGAAGTGAGTAGATCCTCTCTGCAGTGCAAGGTCTTTTATCAACTTTGAAGGGGCGTATCCATCCCTACCATAGCTTCTTCTTCCATCATTACTCGAAGTTCCAACTTTGGCTATTCTTGACGGATTTTCATATTTCAAAAACATATAAATAATTTCTTCAAAATTCCAAGTCAATGCCATAACTGAAAATAGTTTTCCACAATTCTGCATGCCAAAAGTTATTAAATATGGTAGTTTCAGTAATCTCCGTCTCCCTTCAAGCTATCATTCATTGGTTCGAGCCTCTCCTCCAATAGCGTAACTTCTTCCTCAGCACGTTTACTTGCTTCCCTGCGACTGCGTCGTAAATCTAAGATCCTTCTCGAACAAAATCGTGACGTCAGCAAGAATCTAAGCTCAGCCAGCCTACTTGCTCGAGCGTTGCGTCATCCACGCCTACGTCATGAATATACACGTCACAACTATGACGGCCATAACTTTATTCACATATGCCAATACAGCCACCGTGGTCTCAGTATAATTCAATTTACGGGGGCAGTACCTTCTTCAAGGCCACGGCCGCCTCCTTCCCTCTTCCTTGCCTATCCATCCTGACCTTCCATTACCTTCCCTCATGAGGCCCCTGTTCGCTTTGCAGGTGAGGCCGCCTGGGCGAGGTGCCAATCACACCTCACCAGTTGTATCCCCTCCGATTAGAAGTTCCCAGCTCTAGGACACTGCCCGTAGAGGCGGTAGTGGTGACTTCCCTCGCTGAGTCCGTGGGTTCCACCAACCTGGAGGGTAAACGACTAAGAAAAGAAAGATTTATCTTTTTATTGTTGTTACGGAGGGAGGTCTGTAATTAAAAAAACAAAACTTTCTCGTTTTGAAAGAAATGAACAATAGCAAACTAAATTATCTTTACTTTGGGAGAGTTTTACAATTTTTTTTCGTTAAAGCAGTTGCTCAAAATTACCTCCTTGCACATCGATACGAAGGCAAAAATGAAGACGGTTTACAAGTGATTCGCGGACTCGTCCATAAATTTCTTCTGCTCTGTCCCGAACGACGCCGGCCGCTACAGCTATTCTTCCGACTAGCTCTTCTTCACTGTCGATTTCTGTCCCATCGTATATCGGGTCCTTCGTGTATCCCTAAAAGAAAAAGTCAAGTGGCGTTAAATCAGGAGAGCGTGGCGGCCACTGAACTGGACCTCCTCTGCCGATCCGAACTCTCGGAGCCAGTACGCTGGGGCGCCATCATGCTGGAAGTCCATTTCAGCCCTTGTCTCCAGCGGGACATCCTCCAGAAGTTCTGGGAGAACTTCTTGAATATACCGCAGATAAACGCGTCCGTTGAGTCTGGCTGGTAAAATGTATGGCCCGATTAGATGGTCCCCAATAATACCCGCCCAAACGTTCACAGATTTTTTCTTGATTTCCTTGCACGACTGTCTGTTTTTTTTTTTCGTGACTCCACGTGTGATTGTTGTGGATGTTGAAGCAACCATCCCTGGTGAACGCCGCTTCGTCGGTGAAAAAAATTTTCGACAAGAAATCAGGGTCCTCCCCCATGCGATCGATCATTTGTCGAAATCCATCCGGACTGGAAGATCCTCAGGCTTTACTTTTTGAACTTTTTGAAAATGATACGGATACAGGCCATCATCTTGTATCACGCTGTGGACAGTGGTATGCGTTAACCCTTTCGCAGGTCCGATCACACGCGTGCTTGTGGAAGGATTGTTGCGTACACGCTCCATTTCTGGAGTTCTCCTCCCCCGCGGTCTTCCTGGTCGGGGGTTGTGAGCCTGTGTAAGGAAAAATAACAAATGAAAAAATGTGAATTAAACCGTTCTTCTTTGTTCCCACTAAACGATAACTTGAAAAATCCAACCTAAAATTCAGATTAAAAAACAAAGCAGAAAAGAAAATCTTCTTTCAAAACTGATACCTCTAATAGGAAAGGTACTCAGAAAAATCACCGACGGATACCCCTAATCATAACAAAATGAACACTATGAATCACTAAAATTAAATTAATTTCAGGCATCCAAAAACCCTGAATCCGCCTTGAAATTTTAAGGCTTCACACTCAAAGAACATACGGTCGGAAACCCACCGTTTTGCCGTCCAGGCGCTTTCAAACGTTTGTTATCGGTACCCGCCATTCAGACTGGGCACTGTTCTTTTTATTACAAATAGTCGAGTTGAACAAGGTGCGTTGTATTTTTTAAAGTGACTTTCATTTCAGATATCTTTGTCCTATTTGGAACGGTTTGGGTTTTAGGAGCCAAAAGCGAGATGCGAAAGTGTTACGTTCGATGGGACAATGTTTACATTCTCTTTTCGGCTTCTAGTACCTACACCGTTCCATTTTTAAATTGTTTAAAACACTAAGACGTAGCTATTATTTTATCACATTTACAGGGAAACAAAATATGAATAAGAGATACACATTGACAGATATGGTACTTACCTGAATCGATCCTGTTGCTCGCAAACGATTGTGAATTCGCGTAAAAAAAATGGTAGTGTGGGATACGGCGCATGGGGAACCTCTCTTGGTAGATGCGCTGGGCCTGGCGACTATTCCCGTCGGCCAATCCGTAGACGTAGTGGATGTCTGCGAGGTGTTCGTTAGGATATCCGTCCATTGCGATTTTTCAGGAAAGCTACGGTTTAGAAGACTCTCGCGGAAGAAGTGATAACGTATCGCTGTTCTTAAAGGCTTTTATACTCTGACAGAATTTTCTAGACTTTACAGAAACCGGAAACACCGAACTTTCCTGAAGTTCGATATTTGTTCCACAATGTTCTCGAACAAATTATGTGGCACGATTAAAAATACGTGTAGTTACTCAGATTCAAACCGGCAACGCACGATTCGTAGGTCAGCACGCAAACAAAAGGCTACCTCACTTGTGATTGAAATAACGTGTAACAACAATAAGGCCTGGGAGCAACAAAACGACTGTTAGAAAATTCGGAGTTTCATTAACATACAATAATTAGGAAATCTAAGAAAAGCGACACAGAGAAGTGATCTTACGCAAAATTCAATAAAATAATTGATAAGCATTTAAGTTCCTCCGTCCCAACGATCGCTGAACCTGTATCTGTATCTTCACTGTAACTTTTTTGAACTCGCAAACTTTTGTTTGTAAAGTAACCGCCTATGACCTTTAACTCAAATTGCGATCTTAAAGATATCATTGCGAAACAATCATACAGCAATTAAGACAAAAAGAAAGAGATCATTTGTATCCGTCTGGCTGCGTGGCTCAGGGGTAACGTTCTCGCTTGCTGAGCCCAAGGTTGCTGGTTCGAAACCTGGCGCAGTCAGCTGGCATTTGAGGGTGCGCAAATGCGAGGGAGCCGTGTCAGTAGATTTACTGGCACGTTAAAGATCCCCTTCGGGGCAAAATTCCGGCACCCCGGCGTCTCTAAAAGCCAGTGTAGTTAAAAGGGACGTAAAACCAATAACATTATTATTATTATTATTCATTTGTATCCAAACAAAATCCTACCGCGAAGAAATAAATCGGCAACGAACAGAACCAATTTGTTTTTCTTTTACAATGCAAAATTGCGGCGTATAATTTAGCTCATTTTAAAACGAAATTAGACACAAAAATGATCTGATCTAGCCCTATGTAGTAATTAATTGATGCAAAACCAAACGACTCGAAGAAAAAAAAATCAGCACAGTCGGAAGGGGATTCGAACCCGGTTACCTCAAAGTGAGAGTCTAACGCCTTGCCACTAAGCCACGAGGTGGGCCTTTAGCTTGGTTGACTTGTGAACGGTAATCGGTCCTCGCCCGTGGGTAGCACGCGACGTTGCCAATGTACTCATAATTAAAATCGCTCGTAGGGGCGTAACTCTCTGCCCCCACCCGCATGCGGGATTTAAGTTTGGTGCAGGACTTTTTTACAGCCTGTATATTGTCTGGTCCAGCAGCTTTCTTTTTATTTGTGCTGTCAATGATGTTTTGAACCTCGTTTGTGGTCAGTGGGGCCCAATCTTTTGTTGACTGTAGGCCGATTCCTTGGGTGTTTTCCTGTACCGGTACGTCCTTTATTTCATATTTGTTTAGTATACTGCTACTATACTAATGGATCCCTTATGGTCTGCTATTGCTATTGATTTTATAGTGCTTGAAATTTGAAATTTCCTACACGTCGGTGCTGAAAGAGTAAATATTATTCCCCACGTGGATTTCACCTTATTAACAGGAAAAGAGCCAAAGATCACCATATAAAGATAACTATTACATAACGGAATTGTTGCTGGCCAATATGAGATTTCGTTATTACATTCTATTTTTGCGTGGAATTAAAACTCAGTAAGATAAGGAATTCAACAATCTTAAGCAGTGGTACAACACACACTCATGCATTATTTAACCAGTCTGACAAAACCTTCTGTAAAGCAATAACATCAAGCATTGCGTGACTTTGCATTTATGGAAGTGTTAAAGGACGCTTTGTGCTTCCCATTTAATTATTCTAGCATTATCTTATCAGATAAGTGCGCTTAACATGGCAAGCTATGCTCCTCCAGTCCTCAAATGTTCATGCAAATACATATTTTTAGCGGATGTTCATCTTATAAAACGAAAGAAGGCAACAAGGCTGATGAGACCATCTTTTAGATAGTGTTGCTTTAAGGAGTGGAACAGAGAGGTCATCTGTCCCTGAGATCACCTTTTGTCCGTGTGTGTGTATGTGTGTGATCTGTGTGTGTGTCCCTTCTGAAATCTAAACGGCTGGAACGATTTCCATGAAACTTGCTATGGACCTACTACTACCTCGTCCAATCTCGACTGTGCCTTGCAAATTTTAATACGTTCCACCAATCCAACATGGCGACCACACGAAATATTTCATCGGCATTCTATATCGCCCTGAAAATGTGCATGGGGATAGAGAATACTATGACAAGTGCGCCTATGTGACTTTCGAAAACCTGTTAAGTACAATATCAACATGGTGGCCAAGCGAAATTAAAATTTTCTCGCGATTGAATCATCCAAGTGGTGTGAATATTTGCACGTTGCGTATCTTCATACAAGGTTTAATATTTTGTCGTCGTTTCTTCTTCTTTTTTCTTCATGTGTCCTAAACAAACTATAGAAATGTAGGTTGGTGTAATAAACCACAATTATAATATTCATCTGCTGTCATATAATTCTATAGCCTATTATATTCAACAGTCCATTATGGCGGCCATGCGATATATTTCACTCGTTCACAATATCTCTGAAACTATCGATGCAATCAAACTGAAATTATGTATGGCAATAGAGGACAATTAACTAAGTACATACATGAGACTTTCAAAATCCTGAGACACACAAAGCAATATGGCAGCCAAGTGATTTTTCAAATATTTAAAATGTCTTTTCTGGCGATCTAATCACCCGGAAGCAATGAAATTCAGCACAGCAAAACTTTATTAAGAGCTTAGTATAAAGACATCCGATGTTTAATTGTTTTCAAAAATTAAAGATGGCATCAGTTTGAAATTTTAAACCCATTTTTTTTAAATTTCTCGTATCCTATTCAAGCGATTGAAGAGAAGATTCATATGATGAGCTAATAGAGTATAATAGCACTAAGTTCTGTAGCTTACCTTTCGTAAATCATAAGAAGGCCTGTATTTGACGTTTCTTAAAATAAACTCTTGTGACTCGTTACAGAAAAAAACCAACTAAATAAGAAAGGAACTAAATAAGTGTAAGTATTATTCATAACATAGATTTAATAGCCTGAAGATAATCGCTTGACGATCGAAACTGGTCATCCAAGTGTATTCATTAGTCTCACGTAATTTCTTCAGGATTAGGGAACCAACTATTACAATTGGGTACAAACTTGTCGACCGACTGAAAAACATTAAATTTGGATTAACCAGGAATCGAACTTAGCTTTGGTGAGTGGCAAGAAGTTGACTATTGTGCCATCACGCCCCGTAAGATAGAACTCTAAATCAATTCTTCTCCTTCTCTTCTTCTTTTCCCACACAAGTGGGGTTGACGTTCCTGGCAAGTCTTCTCCATTTCCCTCCTCCATACGTCCTCTTCCCTTAGATGTTTCTCGCTCAAGTCATCTCGTATACAGTCCTTCCATCTTCTTTTCGGTCTTCCCCTTCCTCTGTCACCTTCCACTACCATTACTGTCATTCTCTTGCCAACATAAGTGACGTCCCTTCTCATGGCATGCCCATACCACTGCAGTCTTCTCTCTTGAACCTTCTTTGATATCTCCGTCACGTTAACACTGCCTCTAGTCTCTCATTTCTAATCCTATCGGCTCTGGTGACGCCACAAATTCTTCTTAACATTTTCATTTCAGCCACACCCATTGCCTTACAATGTGCCTTAGTTAGTGTCCATGTCTCTGCTCCATAAATCATTGCAGATCTCACTACTGACAATTCCCTTAGTCCTCAGGTTTATCCTTATATCACACAATACACCTGACGTCCATTTCCAGTTCACCAATCCTACCTGCACTCTGCAGGCTAATGCCATCACTGGACACTGTTGAACCTAAGTATGAACTACTATCTACTTTCTTCAAGTCTTGCCCAACCAATTGAACTGTTTCTTCTCCTTGTCCTCCTAGGCACTGTGCCCATTTCAACAATGAAATATGCAAATCACAGTTAGCCAGCAATGCTCAATCGGGAGTATCGGGGTTCATGGTATGTTCTCCCACTCTGTGACTTACACACTCTGGATTAAGCATAGGATGCACTTCCAAAAATAAACAAAATCAAAATCCTACTATCAAAGCATTTAATTATTCAAAAATCTTGGCGCTACAAAAATAAACATAAAACACTGAAATTACACTTCACACTTGTTCCAAAGACGAACAAGGAATTCAAAATAATGATTCACAAATAATAATTAATGGTTATCCAAAAACCAAACCAAAACTTCATCTGAGTTTCACTCCCATATAGCACAAATCCTAACTTCTTAAAAACGAGCTCCAAATGGCTCGATAAATCCTACATGCATCGCGTTAACAAATAAACACACACCATTTAGTCTTTAATTGAGTCTATCTAGATTTGGTTACATATTTGGTATGGCTACTTATTATTTATTTTTGGGCTTCCACAATGTTCAGTTTGTTACCATCTCTCTTCTCAAGCTACCAACTCACTACCGTGCCTGGAAAAATTTGCGTATCCCCGAGTTATAGTAAACTACTGACAAAGTCAACTTAAGATAACTCCCAAATATCTCAAAATTCTCATCATAACGCGTGAACAAATTAACTCATTTAATAATAAAGTTGTCGCCTCCGTAGCGTAGCGGTCAGTATAGTTAGCTGCCGCCCTGGAGGTCCTGGGTTCGATTCCCGGCTCTGCCACGAAATTTGAAAAGTGGTATGAGGACTGGAACGGGGTCTACTCAGCCTCGGGTGGTCCAAATGAGTAGAGGGGGTTCGATTCCCACCTCAGCCATCCTCGAAGTGGTTTTCCGTGGTTTCCCACTTCATCTTTGGGCAAATGCCGGGATGGTACTGTCCCCGATCTCAGGATAGTAGGCTGTCAGATATCCGCCCCCTCAATCGGATTGCCAATAATCAAACGCACCGGCACAGCTACATCAATGAAAATGGCACTGACAGATACTATCGAGATTAGAGCACAATAGTTAACAAGAAATTATTGTGGAACACACCAAAATATACGGGGGTTCATACTTACCTTTTAAATTTATCTCGGGGATGGGTTGTCAACTGGATCACTTAAAGTATGCCCTCACAATAACCTCCACCATGATATTTAAAATGAACCAAAACGAAGACGAGAAACTTTAAACTGCACAATAATTTATTTCACATAAAGAATGAATTTAACAAAAATAAAACAACAAAATCCACGTGGCAATCAGAAGCCATCGACCACATAACCATGTCCTCCTGTAGAACTCGTATACTCTACATACAATGTTTCAGCTTTCTCAAGCTCAAAATAACGTAAAAATAATAATGCACTTGGAATGGAAACGGGATTTGGGACGAGACACATATATCAATTGGTTTGCGTGTTTATATACTTCATATTTTATTTATAGCCACAAGGCTATTATGTAAACGTCCTTGGCCTCTATCATACAGTTGTCCGGGCCAGCTGCAATGCACCTGCATCGTCAAAGTGGACTCACCTGTCCGTTCAACCCTAGCATAAGCGAGTTACATCAGAGCTTAGCTCTCCCTTCAAAACACGTTAAATGTCCACATCTCAACTGAAATATTATCACGCAAATGTTTTAAATGCTCCATTCAAACACCAGTGGATTACTCCAACAATCCCAAATCATATTTAATTGTTCAATCCACTTGCTTAATTAGCGTTGTTTAGAGTATAAAAACAAAACTCTTAATGTTAATAACAAAAGTTCATTAATTATTTATAACAATAATAAATTGTTTATAACAATGTCAAACGACAATTGAAAATTTTATACACGCCTCTATTAATCCCTTTCATTACAAATTGTTATCAAAGATATTTACAAAATTATTTACAATATTAATATTGTTTATATTATTTATACAAGAAATACATTAAACCACACGTTTATCCGGTTGATAATTACTCAAATTGTGTTGATATAATCGACCAATGAAGGTTAGTTATATTTAAATGTCAAATTCAGGTTTAATAAGGTTTAATAATTATTATTAATATTTGTGACGGTAACCTCCATTCAAAATCTTCATCTCAAATTATTTAACACTCTTGTTAATTTTAACAGTATCTTCATATGAATAACTTTCAAAGAACCAGGACAATACATTCAGCGGAAAAATACTTCGCTCAAAACGCACAAAATTGCTCAACAATTGGCCCAGAATTCATCATATATCTTCATATATATGGCATCAAAATCTCCCAAATTACATACAAAAACCTCCACTCATAAATTCAACAACTTCATTTATTACTGTGGGAACCTCCTTCATTATTCAAGGGCATTACTCATCAGCGACTTTTACAGGTCCACTGAATTAACGATTATACATCCATTGTTCCTCTTCAAAAATTCTTATATTCATCAATTGTATTAATGTCTGTTATTATTTAACCTTCGTGGGTTTCATTCATGAATCGATATGAAGTAAAAATTTGCCAATCACAAATAAATTTAATAGCAAATACGATTAGACACTCCTCCCTGGTCTATCAAAATTGAGATTAATATCTTCAAAGTAATGCAGTATAAAAATACTATCTTCAATCAAAGTTCCTCTAAACTGCATAAATAGTCGAATAGAATACAATTAGACTGTGGAATGCAAACATTATTGTTCCAATCTATAATTGAGAAAAACTCCTATCAAATGTTCATTACTATAGTGTATTCAATAAATCGTATTCAAAGTTCATATTTCATAAAATTGTCTATAATGCAATGATAAATGTCTATGTTGCAATCATGTTCATAAAACGACTAGTATTTCAAAGATCGTCGATAACGTATTAGATTTTAACGCTCTAAAATCATTTAATCATTCTTCTTTCTTGAGGATGACAGAAAATTGGTCAAAGTAATTTACTGAATAGAATTACTTTAATAAAATGACACACTGTCTGAATTCAAATCTGCCATAGCAAATCGTTAACTTTACAGTCAAATCGTGACTACAAAAATATGCAAATTACTGAAAGAATATTAATTATCAGTCTCAACTGATCCAAAATTATTTAAGTATGCCAATGACATAACAATGTCTCAACAAATCGTAGAAAAAAGGCATAAATCATCGAAGTGTACTGAGTACAGAAATGTTAATCAAGAAAATGGGGCAAAAATAAATGGGACAGAATAAATGGGAAAAATGGTTGCTCAGATATCGCTACATGACTCAAATAATACAAGAAACGTTCACGACTACCTTATCTGTTGATTGAAGTTCTAGAGGAAAGTTTTCAAAGAAAACTGCTGTTGGTTCCATTTCACCAGCGTGAAGATGTGCTCCGACCTCGAACCTGGAATCAGCGTCCTCGGAGAATCGAACTGCTTCCTTCTCCGGAAATTGCACTGCTCCATGTATACGAAAGACATCCTTCTGGCAAAACTCTTCTTTATGAGCCGGGTCCACCCTGGCCTCTCTTGAAAGTTCCCTGAAGTTCCAGTCGTAATTCGCCATGAAGTTTATTGCAGTTATTTCCGCAGAAATATTCATAATCGTGGAGTATGATGATATTTCCACTGTCATTTGATATAATTCAGCGATGGATTCACGATGCATGAGTGTAGTTGGATGTTCACTACATGCTCGCTTTTGTAGAATGACGATTAACGAAGTTCCATGCTGTTACTTCACTCCATCGATATATGTCCCAATTGCATTAAAGCCTTAGCCTTCCATCTTCACTTCTGTTATAATCATTGAAAGCACTGCCAGACTATAATGTTCCATAGTAGAATGTATCGTTGTATTACCGAACGTATGCTCCAATATCACGGTTGCGATATACGTGTCAGCCGTAGTGTATACTGTGGAAATTTAAAAGTGCCTCTCAGGTGGCGAGAAAATCACTTTTGTCTGCAGCCTTAAAATGCCAATATCTTTTAAATTATAACTGTGAAATTGTTCAAATCTTCTACACACCTCAATGTTGTACTGCCCAATTGAATTATAATGAAGGCAGAAGTTAACTCTTTATATCTTATCTGGTAGAAACGTTAATGTGAGCGTTACAACTTCACCTAGTTTCGAACAGCGTAAAATGGAACTGCTCCGTGTTCGTTCGATGCGCCGGGCTTTAACCACACGCTAAAGACAACTTGCTTCACTTATTCACTCGAAAATGACTCTATGACATCTGAAATATATATGCGTTATCAGAATATCAGATATGAGATATCTGAGCGGTATGAGAGATATGAGAGAATATGAGAGCTCCTCTCTCCTGTGCACGACCTTTTATCAACTTCTTAAGGGGCGTATCCATCCCTTCCATAGTTCGTTCCTCCGTCATTGCTAGAAGTTTTAACTTTGGCTATACTTGACGGATTTTCAAATTTCAAAAACTCAAAATTAATTTCTTCAAAATTCCAAATCAATGCCATAACTGAAAATAGTTTTCCACAATTCTGCATGCCAAAAGTAATTAAATATCGTAGTTTCATTAATCTCCGTCTTCCTTCCAAACTATCGTTCATTGGTTCAAGCCTCTCCTCCAATAGCGTAACTTCTTCCTTAGCACAATACCTTGTTTCCTGCGACTGCGTCGTAAATCTCAGATCTTTCTCGAACAAAATCATGACGTCACCAATAATCTCAGCTCAACCAGCCTACTTGCATGAAATCTGCGTCATCCGTGCCTACGTCATGAATATCCACGTCACAACTATGACATCCATAACTTTATTCATATATGCCAATACAGCCATCGTGGTCTCAATATAATTCAATTTACGGGGGCATTCACCCTTCACCACGTTTTAAAAACAGTTGCAAATTGTTTTTAAACTCTGTGTTATAAATATCTCAATTCACTTGAACACGAAATTGAATTATTATTGGCTTACTCTTGGATAATATTTCTTCAAGTTCCCAGCATTGAACTTGCCATAAACGACATTATTCTCATCATCGTAGAGTTCATAACAGTTGTTTCCATAGGCATTCGTAATTCTGAACGGACCCATGAACACTATTCCAAACTTGGGATAGATTTTCTTACCCACGTTAGCCTTGACAGGTCTGCGTAATAATACCAGATTTCCAATTTCTAAGGGAGCACCAAAACGTTTTCCAGCTACTCTTTTCAGTCGTTTTTCTGCTGCTTTCTGGAGTTGTTCTTTCGCTCTGTCTATTCTCTGCTGCCTTCCTAGGTCGGGATCTCTAGGAACGTGGTTAAAAAGATTGTCCCACGGCCTTTCTGGGTTTCTTCCTAGATGAAGTCTCATTGGCACCTCTCCTGTGCTCTCCTGCACTGTAGAATTTAGACATTCCTCAATAAGGGGTACAAATCTCACCCAACCAGAATGATCATTCGGACAGAAAATTCGACAGAATTTCGAAAATTCAGCCATATATCTTTCTGAAGAATTCGATTCCGGATATCGCACGCTTGAAAATATGTGCTTAATACCAAGCCTTTCCATATCTGCAGCAAATTCTAAGGACGTAAACTGAGCTCCATGATCCGAAAGTAGATATTCTGGTTTACCAGCTTTTGGAAATACAGCATGTTCCAGTCTGCTTACAACGTTCCTCGTGTTAGCTTTTTGCATGGGACTCATTGTTACAAATTTTGAGAAGACATCCACGGTAACCAACAGGAACTGATTACCCTGATATCCCTTCGGACAAGGACCAAATATGTCTGTCGCCATGAGTTCATTTGGTTTAGAGGGAATCATAGCCTTAGGTTTTCCTTTTAATAGAGCGGAAGCGTACTTTGCTCTTTGACATTTATCACATGAACGAATGACATTAGCAATGCTGGAACGCATGTTAGTCCAAATAAACCTCTCTTTAAGAGTATCAAGAGTTTTATCTAAACCCGCATGTCCAGTTGCGTGATGAGCTACCCACACTAAATTGACAACAAGTTTAGGTGGCACGACTATTCGAAGCTTTGTATGCGCAGAGTCAGCATACTTACATACGATGTCTCCACTCAAGACAAAGTGTCGTGAATCTCTCTGTGTAGCTGCATAGTCAACATCAGTATTGTCCATGTAACCCTTAAGAAACCTGTACATTTTCCTGATTGGAGCGTGTCTCTTCTGTGACACACCGATTCGGGCTAACCTCCTAACGGTCTCTTGATCTTGTTGCTCCAATTGTACATGGTGTATCTGCACATTTTTGATAGGGTTACGTGATAAAGCATCAGCCAGTAAGTTATCTTTCCCAGGCTGATGGACGATAGTGGCGTTAAACTGTTGGGTGAACAAAGCCCAACGTGTCAATCTATCGCTAGACATGTCAGTTTGCAGCTTAAACTGAAGTGCTTTGTGATCTGTAATAATGATAACCTTATGTCCCAGCAATTTTTTTTTCCAAGCTTGCAAAGCTGTTACAAAAGCTAACGCTTCTAATTCAGTCGTAAAGTAGTTTTCCTCGTGTTTCTTTAACTTTCGGCTAGTGAACGCAATGTAGTGATTGTTGCCTGCCTCGTCTTTTTGGTATAAGACAGCACTAATGCCTATTCTTGATGCATCAGACTCTATATAGAACACCTTCTCAAAGTCTGGGTACTCCAGTTTGACGTTGTTTCTGAGCATCTCCTTTGCTTTCTCAAAAGCCTCGTCTGCTGCGGTACTCCATTTCCATCTATTATTTTTCTTGAGTAAATCATACAGAGGAGCCATAATTTCAGAGTATCTCGGACAGTGGCTGCTAATGAATTGGCATGCGCCTACAAATTCTCTGACTTGTTTCACCTTAGTTGGCTTTGGGAACCTAGTGATCGCATCTACTTTCTGCATGTTTGGATGATATCCATCTTTATCAATAGTATGCCCCAAGTAATTGATCTCCTTCTTCAAGAATTGACATTTTCCAAAATTGACCTTGATATTGGCCTCCCTTAAATTTTCAAACAACTTTCTCAAGTGCACTAAATGTTCTGCGGCGTTGGGTGAAGATACAATTAAATCGTCAATGTAGCAGATTACATTCTCCTTTACTTCGTCAGTGAGCTTGCTATCAAGTGCTCGAATAAGTGCTGGTCCACTGTTGACCATTCCAAAAGGCATTCTCACAAAGACCCATGACGTCTGGTCAAATAGGAATCCAGTGTACTGCATACTTTCTTCCTCCAGTTGAACTTGGTAAAACGAAGATGTCAAGTCAAGAACACTGAAACATGCTCTCCCTTTGAACTTTCTAAGCAGATCTCTGATCTTAGGTGGTCGGTCATTTTCTGGAAGAATCTTCAAGTTGATGGTCCGAGCATCGAGACAAAGACGTATCTGACCATTACTTTTCTTCACTACAGTGATGGGGTTTATGAAAGACGACGCCTGTTTTTTAATAATCCCGTCTACCTCCATTTTTCTGATCAACCCTCGTACTTCTTGATAGTATTTCTCAGGTATGGGGTATATTCTCTTTTGGTAAGGGGTTTCATCGGTCAGCCTTATCTTATACTTATAGTCTTTAATCAATCCAGGCTTATCATCAAAAATATCTTGGAATTCCTTTATCAAATCCTCAAATTCCCCCTGAATTTCTTCAAATCCTTCAGTTTTTCTACTGGGTATTTCTGTTATATCCTCCACTTCATTAATAATGGTATTTAAAATTTCTTCCCTAAGGTCTATCTCCAGACTGTTTTTCACGTCCTGTTCTTCAATCTCTTCTGTAGCGAGGTTACATCTTCTCACGTAATTTCTATCCTCTTCACCAGTCAATCCTTCAGTATCCTTGTCTGTGATTTCCGTGATGACTTTCCTAATCAACTCTTCCTTATAGGTTTCCATCATGCTAGCTTCTCCTAGTTTCAAATTCTGAAGTTTGCACGTAGTTTCATTAACATCAGAGACAACCTTATGAATCTGTTCCTCTAACGCAGTTTTTAATGCTTGCACGTCCTGACCCATTTGAGTTCTATCCTCTACCTGCTTTTCGGATAGCGAATCCATCCTTACATTCAAGTCTTTCCTAATCTGACCTACTTCATTATTAATGTCTACTTGTGTACTGGCAAGTTTTCTTTCAATTCGCTCCTGAATCTGATCGACATGTTCCCCACTTGACCTGTTCCATTCATCTTTCCACACCGTTACATTTGCAGTTAACATTTCCGCGATATCTACCTCAATGTCTTCCTTAAGTAAACGATTGTGATCTAATACTTGGGTTCTCATGACCTCTACATCGTATTTTAAACCAGCTAAAGAAGCTGTTGTCCTAACAGACTCGTCAACTAATCGAGTTGTTAATGCACTAATGTTACGAGTACAAAGCGTTTTTGAAGTTTCAATTTCTTCCCTAACTTTGTTAACATCAGTCTGAACTTTAGCAATGTCTACAAAAACAGTATTGACTTCTACTTGTATCTTATTGATATCGCTTTGCATATCATTAACATCTGAATGAATATTATTGATGTCTACTTGAACATTTGACACATCAGTTCGAGCATTTCTAACCTCTCTTTGAACTTCCTCTACTTTGTCTTGTACAGTAGCAACATCATTCCTAACAACAATGACTTCAGCTCTAGCACATGAAATATCACCCCGGACATTAGCAACATCAAGATTCAACATAGTAAGATCTTTCTGTACCTTAGAAACATCAATTTTAACATCAGACACATCTTTATGCACATTGGATAAATCTTTATGGACATTGGACACGTCTGTGCGCATGTCAGTTACAGCATTCTCGATTCCCTGGGTATTGATCTGTAAACGCGACACATTATTTTCTAGGTTTGCAGAACTGGTCTGAAGAACTTTCATATTCTCCTCCATTCTAATAGACAAATTACTAGCATTCTCCTCCATCATCTGCTTCATACTGCTATTCATGCTAGCTTTCATCTCCCTCGCACTTTCATCCAGCCTAATAGACAAATTAGCCGACAAACTGTTGGACATCTCCTCCAACATTTTCTTAATACTTTCATCTGACATTTCAATAATATTTCAATAATAAACTGCTTTAGGGACATACATCAAACAGAGCAAAATAACAACATCTGAGCAACATTTTTCACCATATATAAATTTGAGCAATTTTCTGTCTTAAATCTAACTTATTATTACCTTATAATTAACCTTCGTAGACACTTCATGTTGAAATAAACTCAAGCACATGTTCAAATTTCTTTGGTTCATTTTAAAATATCCTAACACAAATAATTTACATTTACAATCCAAATAGTTTAATTTTATCTTTAATATGACTACACATGTCATAAGCCGGTCAAATAAAATAAGATTCCAGATCATAGGCGATTTTTCTAAGTTTCCAGCCTATTTAACCTCTCTTAAGTTGTATAAGATCTGATCTTTTCTGAGTGTAATTTTCCTAATACAACACAACATTTTATTCCTATATAATCACACTCTCAAATTCTACAATTGGCCAAGACATCTAACAAAGAATCAACCTCTTTATTTGAGTCTTCACAATCCCTTTGACATCGATAACTTGGTAATCCAATGTTATTCGAACACTCCACAAAAATTGCGGTGCCAATTCTACTGCAATAACTTGGTAATCCAATGTTTTGCTGATCGTGCCCCACGTTTTAGGGTCGCCAATCCTACTGTCCCCGATCTCAGGATAGTAGGCTGTCAGATATCCGCCCCCTCAATCGGATTGCCAATAATCAAACGCACCGGCACAGCTACATCAATGAAAATGACACTGACAGATACTATCGAGATTAGAGCACAATAGTTAACAAGAAATTATTGTGGAACACACCAAAATATACGGGGGTTCATACTTACCTTTTAAATTTATCTCGGGGATGGGTTGTCAACTGGATCACTTAAAGTATGCCCTCACAATAACCTCCACCATGATATTTAAAATGAACCAAAACGAAGACGAGAAACTTTAAACTGCACAATAATTTATTTCACATAAAGAATGAATTTAACAAAAATAAAACAACAAAATCCACGTGGCAATCAGAAGCCATCGACCACATAACCATGTCCTCCTGTAGAACTCGTATACTCTACATACAATGTTTCAGCTTTCTCAAGCTCAAAATAACGTAAAAATAATAATGCACTTGGAATGGAAACGGGATTTGGGACGAGACACATATATCAATTGGTTTGCGTGTTTATATACTTCATATTTTATTTATAGCCACAAGGCTATTATGTAAACGTCCTTGGCCTCTATCATACAGTTGTCCGGGCCAGCTGCAATGCACCTGCATCGTCAAAGTGGACTCACCTGTCCGTTCAACCCTAGCATAAGCGAGTTACATCAGAGCTTAGCTCTCCCTTCAAAACACGTTAAATGTCCACATCTCAACTGAAATATTATCACGCAAATGTTTTAAATGCTCCATTCAAACACCAGTGGATTACTCCAACAATCCCAAATCATATTTAATTGTTCAATCCACTTGCTTAATTAGCGTTGTTTAGAGTATAAAAACAAAACTCTTAATGTTAATAACAAAAGTTCATTAATTATTTATAACAATAATAAATTGTTTATAACAATGTCAAAACGACAATTGAAAATTTTATACACGCCTCTATTAATCCCTTTCATTACAAATTGTTATCAAAGATATTTACAAAATTATTTACAATATTAATATTGTTTATATTATTTATACAAGAAATACATTAAACCACACGTTTATCCGGTTGATAATTACTCAAATTGTGTTGATATAATCGACCAATGAAGGTTAGTTATATTTAAATGTCAAATTCAGGTTTAATAAGGTTTAATAATTATTATTAATATTTGTGACGGTAACCTCCATTCAAAATCTTCATCTCAAATTATTTAACACTCTTGTTAATTTTAACAGTATCTTCATATGAATAACTTTCAAAGAACCAGGACAATACATTCAGCGGAAAAATACTTCGCTCAAAACGCACAAAATTGCTCAACAATTGGCCCAGAATTCATCATATATCTTCATATATATGGCATCAAAATCTCCCAAATTACATACAAAAACCTCCACTCATAAATTCAACAACTTCATTTATTACTGTGGGAACCTCCTTCATTATTCAAGGGCATTACTCATCAGCGACTTTTACAGGTCCACTGAATTAACGATTATACATCCATTGTTCCTCTTCAAAAATTCTTATATTCATCAATTGTATTAATGTCTGTTATTATTTAACCTTCGTGGGTTTCATTCATGAATCGATATGAAGTAAAAATTTGCCAATCACAAATAAATTTAATAGCAAATACGATTAGACACTCCTCCCTGGTCTATCAAAATTGAGATTAATATCTCCAAAGTAATGCAGTATAAAAATACTATCTTCAATCAAAGTTCCTCTAAACTGCATAAATAGTCGAATAGAATACAATTAGACTGTGGAATGCAAACATTATTGTTCCAATCTATAATTGAGAAAAACTCCTATCAAATGTTCATTACTATAGTGTATTCAATAAATCGTATTCAAAGTTCATATTTCATAAAATTGTCTATAATGCAATGATAAATGTCTATGTTGCAATCATGTTCATAAGACGACTAGTATTTCAAAGATCGTCGATAACGTATTAGATTTTAACGCTCTAAAATCATTTAATCATTCTTCTTTCTTGAGGATGACAGAAAATTGGTCAAAGTAATTTACTGAATAGAATTACTTTAATAAAATGACACACTGTCTGAATTCAAATCTGCCATAGCAAATCGTTAACTTTACAGTCAAATCGTGACTACAAAAATATGCAAATTACTGAAAGAATATTAATTATCAGTCTCAACTGATCCAAAATTATTTAAGTATGTCAATGACATAACAATGTCTCAACAAATCGTAGAAAAAAGGCATAAATCATCGAAGTGTACTGAGTACAGAAATGTTAATCAAGAAAATGGGGCAAAAATAAATGGGACAGAAAAAATGGGAAAAATGGTTGCTCAGATATCGCTACATGACTCAAATAATACAAGAAACGTTCACGACTACCTTATCTGTTGATTGAAGTTCTAGAGGAAAGTTTTCAAAGAAAACTGCTGTTGGTTCCATTTCACCAGCGTGAAGATGTGCTCCGACCTCGAACCTGGAATCAGCGACCTCGGAGAATCGAACTGCTTCCTTCTCCGGAAATTGCACTGCTCCATGTATACGAAAGACATCCTTCTGGCAAAACTCTTCTTTATGAGCCGGGTCCACCCTGGCCTCTCTTGAAAGTTCCCTGAAGTTCCAGTCGTAATTCGCCATGAAGTTTATTGCAGTTATTTCCGCAGTAATATTCATAATCGTGGAGTATGATGATATTTCCACTGTCATTTGATATAATTCAGCGATGGATTCACGATGCATGAGTGTAGTTGGATGTTCACTACATGCTCGCTTTTGTAGAATGACGATTAACGAAGTTCCATGCTGTTACTTCACTCCATCGATATATGTCCCAATTGCATTAAAGCCTTAGCCTTCCATCTTCACTTCTGTTATAATCATTGAAAGCACTGCCAGACTATAATGTTCCATAGTAGAATGTATCGTTGTATTACCGAACGTATGCTCCAATATCACGGTTGCGATATACGTGTCAGCCGTAGTGTATACTGTGGAAATTTAAAAGTGCCTCTCAGGTGGCGAGAAAATCACTTTTGTCTGCAGCCTTAAAATGCCAATATCTTTTAAATTATAACTGTGAAATTGTTCAAATCTTCTACACACCTCAATGTTGTACTGCCCAATTGAATTATAATGAAGGCAGAAGTTAACTCTTTATATCTTATCTGGTAGAAACGTTAATGTGAGCGTTACAACTTCACCTAGTTTCGAACAGCGTAAAATGGAACTGCTCCGTGTTCGTTCGATGCGCCGGGCTTTAACCACACGCTAAAGACAACTTGCTTCACTTATTCACTCGAAAATGACTCTATGACATCTGAAATATATATGCGTTATCAGAATATCAGATATGAGATATCTGAGCGGTATGAGAGATATGAGAGAATATGAGAGCTCCTCTCTCCTGTGCACGACCTTTTATCAACTTCTTAAGGGGCGTATCCATCCCTTCCATAGTTCGTTCCTCCGTCATTGCTAGAAGTTTTAACTTTGGCTATACTTGACGGATTTTCAAATTTCAAAAACTCAAAATTAATTTCTTCAAAATTCCAAATCAATGCCATAACTGAAAATAGTTTTCCACAATTCTGCATGCCAAAAGTAATTAAATATCGTAGTTTCGTTAATCTCCGTCTTCCTTCCAAACTATCGTTCATTGGTTCAAGCCTCTCCTCCAATAGCGTAACTTCTTCCTTAGCACAATACCTTGTTTCCTGCGACTGCGTCGTAAATCTCAGATCTTTCTCGAACAAAATCATGACGTCACCAATAATCTCAGCTCAACCAGCCTACTTGCATGAAATCTGCGTCATCCGTGCCTACGTCATGAATATCCACGTCACAACTATGACATCCATAACTTTATTCATATATGCCAATACAGCCATCGTGGTCTCAATATAATTCAATTTACGGGGGCAGTACCTACTGTAAGGCCACGGCCGCCTCCTTCACTCTTCCTAGCCTGTCCATCCCAATGTTCCATCCCTTCCCATCCCTCATGAAGCCCCTGTTCGCTTTGCAGGTGAGGCCGCCTGGGCGAAGTGCTGATCACACCTCCCCAGTTGTATCCATCCATACCAGATGTTCCAAGCTCCAGGACACTGCCTATAGAGGCGGTAGTGGTGAGTTCCCTCGCTGAGTCCGTGGGAACCACCAACCTAGAGGGTAAATTGACTAAATAAAAAAAAGTTAGGGATTTTATTATATTGTCTTCAAAGACAATTATATCTTAAGGAAGCAACGATCTGAACTCTGCAAGCGATAATAATGAACGTAAAAGGACCTCAGTTCAAATACTGGGTCGTTAAAACAATCTTAAAATCATCCGTGTAACATGAACCAGACAGCTCGTTCCTGTCCTTTCTCTATAAGAGAGTTTCTAAGAGTGTGTCTCAACACTTGGCTAATTTATGGCTTTGAAAGGAGGGGACCACAATCTCACCCTCACGAGACGGACTACAAAGCGCCTGCTACCGGCCGCTCCAATACATTTCTTTTGAAAGACAAGGCATGTAAAAACAAATCAACAACAATACATTATTAGGTTCTACAGACCTATTCTTTTAGCTTCGGTAAAGTATAATTATGAAGTGTCATCATTAGTGGGTAAGAGGCTCAATGAAACAACAAATATAAAAGGGGCTTCGACGTGAAGGAATCTGAGTTCGTTCCTTTTAAACTGCCCCGGGAACCATATCCCACTTTTGAGGACTTACAATCAAGAATTATCCCTCCAGTGGTATCAAACCAACTGTCCATCATATTAGCGACTTAGGGAAGGTATTCGCACTCAACCAGCGCTACACACTCAACATAATTTGCACCCTTTTCCTGTATTGCATACAACCACATCATATTAGCGACTTAGGGAAGGTATTCGCACTCAACCAGCGCTCACAATTCAACATAACTCATTACCGCGACTAATTGTCCCTCACAATTATCTTACCGAGCATTACAACGCGTTCCTAGCGTGACAAATTACGGCAAATGCGCGACATGGCGCTCATTACATCAAATAACCAAGTTGCCTTTCAAAACAAAGAAATAATAAAATTGAAATCAACATTTGATCCCAGTCTCAAAAAGAATATAATCAGCATTAGCCTCCATCAACAATAATTAGATTTAACCTTAAGAACATTACTGGTTCCTCAACATATCAACAATGCATATAAGGAGCTTCCGCAGCTACAACCTATCCCAATATAAAATTCATCACATAATTAATTTCTTTAATTATTATTATTATCGTGCTTGCGTTACAATAATTATATTATTTGCCATTATACTGATATTCCACTGAATATTTTCCACAAGGGATGAATTAATACTTCAAATTACTTATATTTCAATCAAATTAATCCTTCAGATCGCGCAACCTATATTTCACATGTTTTCAAACATCCCTACTTCAACTTCTGAGGATTTTACGCAAATCTTCCCAAAACACATAATACTGAAATTGGTACTCACATGATTCTTCCAGTCAGAGACCGGGTTTTCCAACGATGAACATTTCACCCACTCACTGATTCTTAAGCCATACTTATGATCATAATTACACTTGGTACCACCTCTTTAAAATCACACAATACATATACACTGATCATATTTAATCTGGAGAATATCCTTCTGGGATTCATTTTCACTTAAAAACACAAATTCACTAAAAATATATATATTACTCAAAAATTTCACTAAAATCGAATTACATATAAATTTATCACTTCTGGCACCTATTACATTTGCCTTAACACACGTGATTATCTTCTCCTTTCCCGTCTCCAAGGGTTGCACTTTGTTTGCGTCGGCTTCCTAATCCTATTGGGATGATTGAAAGTCTCGATCGAACTACCCTCACTGGAACGGTTACTCCTCCTATTCCGTTGGTTTCGACTATCGGCTTACTGAATTTAATGTACGATATCGTATCTTGCTGGTTGCTAAATTGTTCGTTTAACATAAGTCTGTCACTGATGTTTTACTTCTCTGGTAATCCACACGTGGATTTTACTTCTTGATGCTGCGGTTCTTTAACTATTGGTATAATTCCAATGCCTTACTGTTCGTTTGTCTAAACATAGACAATGCCTGGAATCTCGATTCCTAAATTCTATCGCACCCCGCTCTAGTCTCCTGAGTTCAGGAACACTAGGCGTTACTATCACGTTTTACTCTGATCTGGTTATTTACCGTAGAGATAGAATTTTATAGTTCACTGTTCTCGGGTACTTCGAAATCCTATGATGCTGACACTTTAGCTGCAAATAGTTAGGTTCGAGTTCCTATCGCCGGTAATTGCCTAAGTCCACAGTCTAAAACTTTGACTGTACTTGTAAAATTTATAAAGTCCGAAGCTTGATAATTCGTTTCCTATAACACGGATTCTGTTGCATCTTCTCACGGCGATACTGTTGACGATACTTAGACGGTGACTCCCGTAAGGGGTGCTCGTCTGCGATACAGAGTAACACGACCTCTCCCGGTCTGATGAATACTTCATGAGATACAGCCTCACGCCCCACTGGGCTGACGAAAACTGCATACCCATCCTGGCGCGACCAGGGTTTAAATTGTTACGGCTGTGAGTTTGTTTCGTCGCTAGCCGCATGAGTCACAGCTGCCCCCGGACTGTGCTCGCCTCAGTGTATTACGTGCGCCTTATGCAACAGGGCTACTAGGACAAAAGCGATGGTCCAGAATATTCGTGACCCAGCCAGTGATGGAAACCTCGAGAAGCCGTGAATCCTGGATGGGTCTAGAAGCATTTATTGAGTCACCGGCCTGTTATATAAGAGCGATTTGGCAAGCGGGGTACACAGTGTTTTTCGAGCTTGTGCGAGCGTTTACCTTGAGCGACAGTTGTTGGCGACGTGACTTGCGAAACCCTAGTGAAGCTGATTCTCTTGACAGCGAAGGAGTGTGTCTTGAACGAGTGTGTTTTCCAGTGCAGCAGAGGTTAGTGTGGTGAATTGCGAAAGCGCCGGGAACTGTTTCCCTAGCCAGTGGACAGTGAAGCCGAGTGTAGTGGTGAGTGACCGGCTATCGTAAATAACGGTAGCTTGCGTAATCTAGGAAGTGTTGCAGGTAGATATATCGAGACCACCGGTCTCATTAGGAGGAATTAACTTCTGTGGCTTCTTGACAAGTGACAGGCTAGTGTTCCCTAAGAGAGGAAACTGGAGTGACGTACTAATTGCTTGTATTTGCTATTTGTGTGGTGTATCTTTCAGGCCCGCAATCAAGCTAATTATATTTCTTTAAAGGAACAATTGTGTTTGTGCTTTCACCCATCGTAATCCAGTTAACGGAAGTGCCACTAGGGGGTGGCACGTAACAACTGGTGTCAGAAGTAGGATTACGAACTCAAGCACAAGCACAACATCTGAAGGTCCTGGTTTCAAAACCCGAGCAGGTCATTTTACCACAGTTCTCTAATTTTTCTGTGAGTGCATGCCCTTTACAAGACAAACGTCTAAAATGGAAGCGCAATTGGCAGCATTGCTAGAAAAGTTAAGTGGCATGGAAACCAAGATGGAGGCCGGCCAGAAGAAGATGGAAGACGGTCAGAAGAATTTAGCCGAGGACATAACTTCCAAATTAGAAGACGGCCAGAAGAATTTAGCCAAGGACCTAACTTCTAAATTAGAAGACGGTCAGAATAAGTTAACCGAGGACCTAACTGCGAAATTAAAGGACCCCACATTTCCAAAAAATATACTATTTCCGCTCTGCGATTTATTTTACTTTTCTCACGCCGGTAGGAAGACAGACTTGCATTGGTCCGCAGATATATCCATCTCAGCTCCTATTTCCCTCCAGGAATCTACTTTTAGTCTAATGGTTTCCTAAAATGATCCTTATGTTGAGGATCCCACAGAAGAGGCTTTTTGCGATAAGCATCGATCTCTTTTATCACAGATTCGTCTGACCACTCCATTATCACCACTTAAAACGCACAAATATTGTAATCAGATGCGCGCGAGAAACAACGAACTTCTCACAATCCCGTCCAAATCTGAACTGCGAACACTCCAAGTGCGCGTGGAAAAAACCGACAGGAGATGGATCGTCGTGCGCCGCGCGCGCGCAGCTTCGAAACTCCGTACTAATCTAGCGAAATTGCTGCGCGCGAGCGGCGTGGCGCGCAAGTGTATACCCACCTTTAGAAACAACAGCGTTTCCTCCATCAATAAATAAAGAAATCGCACCAGTTAACAAATAAATAATCAACAATCACTGTAGACAGAGTGCGTGCGTGGCTACACGAATGCAAGCGAGTGTGTACTGGCTAAACTTAGTACCTGTCCGCGCTCGGCATTCGCCCTAGTTCGTCTCCTTTGATCCGTGTAGGTGGACCGCCAAAATAGCGAGCGCAGCCGAACACGAATGTTGGCGATGCGAACTACCCCGAATGTACACGAGCACACCGGGTACACTATCGCGCTGTCTCAGTTCACCTACATTCGGCGATAGTGTACTGCAGGCTTAAGAAGGGACTGAGTTTTGAGGAGTGTGTACTTACCTAGTGCGACAGAGATATTGTGGTGAATTGCGAAAACACAGGGGGCTGTATCCCTAGCCAGCGGACAGCGAAGAAGTGTGTAGTGGTGAGTGACTGGCTATCGTAAATAACTGTAGCTTGTGTATTCAAGGAAGTGTTGTAGGTATTCTACCGAGGCCACCGGTCCCATTACCGAGGATTATCTGCAAGACCGAAGTAAAAGGGAAGTGTTCCAAGCAAGAGGGGACCTAGAGTGAGATGATAATTGCTTGTATTAGCTATTGTGTGGTGTATCTTTCTGGCCCGCAATAAAGCTAATACGTTTCTTTAAAGGAACACTTTGTGTTGTGCTTCTACCCACCGTAATCCAGTTAACGAACTTGCCACTAGGGGTGGCACGTAACAACTGGAGTCAGAAGCCGGATTACGAACTCAAGCACAAGCACAACACCTGAAGGTCCTGGTTTCAAAAACCGAGCAGGTCATTTGACCACAGTTCCCTAATTTTTCTGTGAGTGCATGCCCTTTACAAGACAAACAACTAAAATGGAAGCGCAATTGGCAGCATTGCTAGAATAGTTAAGTGGCATGGAAACCAAGTTAGAAGACGGCCAGAAGAATTTAACCTAGGACCTAACTGCCAAATTAGAAGACGGCCAGAAGAATTTAACCACGAACTAACTGCCAAACTAGAAGACGGCCAGAAGAAATTAACCAAGGACCTAACTGCCAAACTAGAAGACGGCCAGAAGAAGATGGAAGACGGTCAAAATAAGCTAGCGGAGGACCTGAAGAAGATAGAGGACGACCAGAAGAAGATGGAAGATGGGCAGAATAAGTTATCACAGGACCTGAAGAAATTAGAACTGGGTCTGCGTGAGAAAGTCACGGCAGTGGAAAAGAAGTTCGACGCCTTACAAGAAGAAGTTGCCGACCTACGCCGACGCCCGCTGACGGGGGTGGAAGAGAGATTCAACGCTCTACAAAAGGAATTTGCTGAGCTGCGCCGACACCCGCCGACAGGGATGGAAGAGAGATTCAAAGCCCTACAAGAGGAAGTTGCCGAGCTGCGCCGACGGCCGCCGACGGGGGTGGATGAGAGAATCAAAGCTCTACAAGAAGAAGTTGCCGAGCCGCGCCAACGCATGCCCACCGTTACACCGGGAATATCAGGAGCGGGACAGAGCAGAGTGACGCCCCCAACCTTCAACGGAAAGGTCCCGTGGAGCACCTACTTACGTCAGATCGAGGCAGCCTGTTCCATAAACAACTGGAACAGCACGGAAAAGGCTACAGCTCTCATTTTAGCGCTGAGAGGGGACGCCCTTAACGTCCTTCAGGCCATCCCGACTGGATCCCAGGACTACGCTTCACTAATCGCCCATATGGAGTCCCGATATGGAGATAGCCATCTTCAGCAGGCCTACCAGATGCAGCTCCGGACCCGGGTACAAAAGAACGCGGAAACCCTGCAGGAGTTCGAGATGGACATCGCACGCCTCGTAAGCCTCGCCTATCCAACAGCGCCAGCCGACTTTATAGAACAGATTGCGACGCAGACCTTCACCGACGGGAAACGGGACTCGGACACTCAACAGGCGCTGCGACTCGCGCGCAATAAGACCCTGGCAGATGCGCTGAGCAACGCACTCGAGTTCGAGACGGCAAAACAGGCATCTAGAATGCACGCGCGGGTGCGGCAAGTGGACGTCGACGAACCAGCAAAAACCAACGACACCAAGCCCCTGGCCGCCGAATTGATGGAGGCGGTAAGCCGTTTCTTCGATAGTCGCAGCACCACCAGCAACGACCCAAACGGAAGACAACCGGTGAGGCGGCCCGGAAGAGGGCTACCCACCTATTGGACCTGCGGTAAGAAAGGCCACCTAAGCAAGGACTGCGGTGATCGCCGCCGCCGAGGGTATCCGACGGGATATCAGTCGTCTGAAAACCGCGCGGCCCAGGGAAACGAGTATTAGCCAGCCTTGGGGTCAAAGGTTGGCTTGTGACAGTCGTCAAGCCCCGGCAGTCCAAGTTGTGTGACGAAGTTACGGAGGGACAATAGCAGCCTGATGGTCGACGGAGTCGTCAACGGAGTGAGCTGGCCCATGCTGATCGACACGGGAGCGTCGAGGACCATCGTCATCCCACAGTGATCCCGAGTTGGAGAGTGCAACCCACACAAAGGAACCTCCAACTAATAACCGCGACAACTAATAACCGCGACTGGAGAGACTGCACCGGTACATGGCGAGCATCACTGGAGTTCGTCTTTGGTCGACGGGTGGTGAAGCATCCAGTGCTTGTGGCTGACGTATCAAACAAAGTGATCACCGGGCTGGACTTTCTGGACCAGAACAACATCATCTTGGACCTGAGTACCAACACTCTGCACTTCGGAGGTGAGGAACTTGCTTTGCATCCAGCACACGAGGCCATCACCGCGCGAAGAGTAAGGCTGAGAGATGTCGTCATCGTTCCTGCCAGGACGGAGGTCAGAGTTGCCGTAATTGTCAACGGAACTGCTGAGGGGGTGACGGCTGTCATCGAGCCAAAATATGAGGACATACAGACAAAAGGATTGGTAATTGCCAAGACCCCCATCAACACGACGTCTCGGCCGTACGTCCGCCTGTCCAACCTGAACGACTACGACATTACGGTTCACCGGGACACCAACCTAGGAGTCTGCGAGCCCGTTACCTGGATTGCCTGAATCACAGACACGACGGACGGACACCTGCAGACGGACAACCGAAGAAGACGCGCCCTGCCAGAAGAACTACAGAAGCTGTACCAAGGATCCCAGGACCATTTAGACGAGGAACAATCACGCCATCTTCGGGACCAGCTACACGAATTCCAGGATGTCTTCTCCGTGGGGAGCAAAGACTTCGGCAGGACAAGCTTGGTCCAGCACAGAATCGACGTGGTGGGCAGCGCACCGTTTAGGGCCCAATTCCGACGTGTCCCGCTCGCCAAGCAAGCTGAAGTCGACCGGATGATAGAAAAGATGGAGGAGCAAGGGGTGATCGAGCCATCACATAGTCCTTGGAGTTCTCCGGTCGTGCTAGTGAAGAAGAAGGACGGTTCCACCAGGTTCTGCGTGGATTACAGGTGGGTGAATGACGTCACGAAGAAGGACAGCTACCCTCTACCCCGGATCGACGACACCCTGGACACCATATCAGGGTCAAGATGGTTCTCCACCTTGGATTTGAAGAGTGGCTACTGGCAGGTGGGGGTCCACCCCAAGGACTGCGAGAAAACTGCGTTCTCTGTGGGCAGCGGGCTCTGTCAGTTCACCGTCATGCCATTCGGTCTGTGCATCGCCCCTGCGACCTTCGAAAGGCGTATGGAGTCAATTCTGAGGGGACTACACTGGAAGACCTGCCTGGTCTACCTAGACGATGTCATCATTCTGGGGAGAAGTGTCGAGGAGCACTACAGCAACCTGAAGGAAATCTTGATGAAGCTACGGACGGCCCAGCTGAAGTTGAGCCCCAAGAAGTGTCAGCTCTTCCAGAAGCAGGTCCAGTACTTTGGGCATATTGTCTCCGAGGAAGGGGTGCGCACCGACCCTGAGAAGACCGCAGCTGTGAGGGAGTGGCCAGTTCCGAAGGACAAGTCCCAACTACGAAGCTTCCTGGGACTCTGCACTTATTACCGTCGCTTCGTGAGAGGATTCGCCGACATCGCCAAACCACTGCATCGACTGACTGAGAAGGACCAACTCTTCACATGGACAGCAGAATGCCACAGTGCCTTCGAACAACTCAGGCAGGCTCTGTGCACCGCGCCTATTCTTGCCTACCCCAGACCTGGAACAAGGTTCATCGTCGATACCGATGCCAGCGACTTTGGTATAGGGGGAATCCTGTCGCAAGTAGTGGACGGCAAGGAGAGAGTAGTGGCCTACTTCAGCAAAGCCTTGTCAAAGCCAGAGAGGAACTACTGCGTCACCAGGAAGGAGCTACTCGCCATCGTGAAGACCATTGAACACTTTCACAAGTACCTGTACGGGCAAGAATTTCTCATCAGGACCGACCATGCATCCCTGCGGTGTCTCCTGAACTTCAAGCAGCCCGTGGGTCAACTCGCGCGGTGGTTAGAGAGGCTTCAACAGTACAACTTTGAGATCCAGCACAGGAAAGGCCAACTGCATTCTAACGCCGACGCCCTGTCAAGAAGACCGTGCCCCGAAGACTGCACTTTCTGTGCCCGAAGGGAGGAGAACACCGGGATACAGTGCCGAAGGACTACCGTGGAACTTCAAGGGAGCTGGACCCGCGAATCTTTCACGCGGGCCCAAGCGGAAGATAGCCGAATGGAAGAGGGCCTGTGTTCCCAGACCCGGGTGGAACATTGCGAGTGGCTGCAGCCCAAAGTTTAAGTCCTACTGGTCGCAGTGGGACTCGCTGGTTGTAAGGGATGGCCTCATCTGCCGTACCTGGGAGAGCACCGACGGGAAGACGTCTCGGGAACAAGTCGTCGTTCCAAAGGCTATGACGGAGGACGTCCTGAAGGAAGTCCATGGAGGATCATCTGGTGGACAACTAGGGATAAAGGAGACCCTGGAGAAGCTGAGAGAGCGGTTCTACTGAATCGGATGCCGAACAGACGTGGAGAACCACTGCTCGAGGTGCCACGATTGCGCAGCCAGCAAGGGCCCAGGACGAAGACGACGGGGTCCACTGAAGACCTACAACGTGGGCGGCCCCATGGAGAGAGTGGCCATTGATGTTGCTGGGCCATTCCCGTTGAGCGAGGCAGGGAACCGCTACATATTGGTCGTCAGCGATTACTTCATCAAATGGCCAGAGGCGGAATTCAACAGCCGGTACGGAGTACCCCTGGAGCTGCACTCCGACCAAGGGAGGAACTTCGAGTCGCAGGTGTTCCAGAACCTATGCCAGCTGCTGGGGATCCGGAAGACAAGGCCGACGCCGCTACACCTTCATTCCGACGGGATGGTAGAGCGATTTAATCGCACCATCGAGAACCATCTCCGAATAGTTGTCAGCGAGCACCAGAGGGATTGGTACAAACATCTTCCACTATATCTCCTGGCCTACCGCGCCGCCGTGCAAGAAGCCACCGGGTGCACACCAGCCCGGGCCATGTTTGGGAGGGAACTCCGTCTACCTGTCTATCTTGCCTTCGGCCGACCTGGGAGTGATCCGGTCCCGGTAAGCTAATTTAATAATTAACATGTTATTTGAAATAATGATAAAATTAGAATAATTGAATGTATTAATAAAATTTTATTATTAGCCAGTATTGTCAAGAACTGGTCGACCAACTGGAGGACGTGCACGCGTTCGCGAGGAGGAAACTGCGGATCGAGACCTACCGAATGAAGACCCGATACGACCAGCAGACGGATGCCGGCGGATTCCACGAGGATGACCTGGTCTGGCTGTTCAACCCATTACGGAAGAAGGGCCTGTCACCCAAACTGCAGAAGTCCCGGGAGGGCCCGTACCTAGTCGTGAAACGGGTCAACGATGTCGTCTACAGGATCCAGCGGAGCCCGAGGGCGAAGATGAAGATCGTGCATCGAGATCGCCTGGCAGCCTACGGAGGGACACAGACGGACCAATGATTGATCGGGACGATCAGCCTTTAAGGAAGGGGGTGGTGTTACGGCTGTGAGTTTGTTTCGTCGCCTCGCCGCGTGAGTCACAGCCGCCCCCTGGCTATGCTCTGCCTCTGCGCCTTACGCAACAGGGCTGCTAGGACAAAAGGGATGGTCCAGAAAATTCGCGACCCAGCTAGTGATGGAAATCTCGAGAAGCCGTGAATCCTGGACGGGTCTAGAAGCATTCATTGAGTCACCAGCCTGCTATATAAGAGGGACTTGGCCGGCGAGGTGGACCGTGTTTTTGAGCTAGTGCGTGCTTCTACCCGAGCGACAGTAGTGCGGTGACGTGACGTGCGAAGTTACGTAACCCTAGCGAGGCTAATTCTCCAGACAGCGAGGCAGCGTGAATCATAAGGAGGGACTGAGTTTTGAGGAGTGTGTACTTACCTAGTGCGACAGAGATATTGTGGTGAATTGCGAAAACACAGGGGGCTGTTTCCCTAGCCAGCGGACAGCGAAGCAGTGTGTAGTGGTTTGTGACTGGCTATCGTAAATAACTGTAGCTTGTGTATTCAAGGAAGTGTTGTAGGTATTTCTACCGATGCCACCGGTCCCATTACCGAGGATTATCTGCAAGACCGAAGTGAAAAGGAAGTGTTCCAAGCAAGAGGGGACCTAGAGTGAGATGCTAATTGCTTGTATTTTGCTAATGTGTGGTGTATCTTTCAGGCCCACAATAAAGCTAATACGTTTCTTTAAAGGAACACTTTGTGTTGTGCTTCTACCCACCGTAATCCAGTTAACGAACTTGCCACTAGGGGTGGCACGTAACAATACTCTTACAGTTACACTACTACGGACATGAATGGTTCTAGGGCCTTAATACGTGGCTTTCAAGTTTATTTTGTCTATTATTCTAAATGTAGAGAATGGAGAGAGTTGTCCAAAATATCATGTGGACAGTGTTACCAGCAGGGTTTCAAAGTGTATGTAAAATTTGGTGCAATTATGAGAAACGGTGTAGATTTGTGAGAAAGGGCCTACTTGCAGGGAATGGAGTGGTCAGTCCAAAATTTCAAGCAGACAGTGTTACTCGTCGGGTCCAAAGGGTAAGTATGTAAAATGTGGTGCAGATCGGTGAAACGGTGTATATTTGTTCCAAAGGGCCTAAATACAGGGAATGGAGTGGTCTGTCCAAGATTTCATGCAGACAGTGTTACTCGCAGGGTTCCAATGGGTAAGTATACAAATTTTGGTTCAGATCGGTGAAACGGTGTAGATTTGTGCCAAAGGGCCTAAATGCAGGGAATGGACTGGTCTGTCCAAAATTTCAAGCAGACAGTTTTACTCTCAGGGTTCCAAAGGGTAAGTATACAAATTTTGGTTCAGATTGGTGAAAATGTGTATATTTGTGCCAAAGGGCCTAAATGCACGGAATGGAGTGGTCTGTCATAATTTCCATGCAGGCAGTGTTACCCGCAGGGTTCCAAAGGGCAAGTATACACATTTCGGTTCAGATTGATGAAACGGTGTATATTTGTGCCAAAGGGCCCAAATGCAGGGAATGGAGTGGTCTGTCCGAAATGTTATGTAAACAGTGTTACTCGCAGTGTTCCAAAGGGTAAGTATACAAATTTTGGTTCAGATCGGTGAAAAGGTGTAGATTTGTGCCAAAGGGCCTATATGCAGGGAAATGGACTGGTCTATCATAAATTTCACGTAGACAGTGTTACTCGCAGGGTTCCAAAGGGTAAGTATACACATTTTGGTTTAGATCGGTGAAACGGTGTACGTATCACTATCCATAACGCCAGCGCATGCGGATAGAGCTGTTCGGGAGCGCTTGCTCTACCGACTTACTGAACACAAATCAATCTTTAAGGTTACCTGAGAGGTGTAGACTAATACTACATATCTTAAACTATTCCTCTTGAATCTGGCTATCATATAAAAAAAGATTTTTTCGAATCGGACTGGTAGTTCCAGAGATTAGCGCATTTAAAGACACAAACACACAGACACTTCAGCTATATTATATTAGTATAGATTGCATCCTTTTAACAAATTGTAGATGACGCGCACATATATGGGAATTCCTATAACTCGTCCCGTATTTATTTTTATATCCGTGAAACTTGGAATAGTTGACCACTACTATAGCCTAAACCTACAGGTACAAAACTGTATCATACTTTTCGTAAGTTTTAGCTGGTGGCGATATATAATATAACATTGAGGTGTCATCTACTAATGCTACCATTATTCCAAATTTCATTCAATTCGGTTTCGTAGTTAGGAAATGTATAGAGGGACAGGTATACACAGACATTTGCCCCGTGAAGATGTCGTAAATCTACTTTAATTCAAAAATAATCTGTTATCGTCTCTTGATGATGCAATATTTATTTTCATTTGTATCTTGAAACTGACTAGAGCAAACGAGGCTTTTCACCTTTGTCTCAGTCGCATTGGTGGCTGTGATTATGGAAGCACAGAGTAATGCAAATTGTGGCACAGCTGTACTAGCTTTCTTTATGAAAGGTTCCACTAATAGGGTTAGTAATGCTGCACTGTCTTAGAGAGGAAAGTCATAACAAACTACCCCACTCCTCTCCTTGTTTAATAAGCCTCATTACAGCGCTGCCTTCGGTTTCTACCGACATAACCTATGGTTGTACTTGTTCAGGATCCAATCAGTGACTGGATTAACATTAGAGGTATGCAATAATGAGGGAACTAATGATGTTAAAAAAGCCCCGAAATGTCAGTTACTACGTATAACTTCGTAACTTCGTAACTTTTTATAATTATTGGTACCTAACTATGTAATTCTTTATTTATGTAATCTGAATATCTTCCTATTTTTAGCCTACTTTCGATTTTTGCAAAAAATGAAAGTAGACTTATGAGATCAACACAGGGCGAAAAAAGTGTGTCTGTCTGTGTGTGTGTATGTGTGTGTGTGTGTGAGTCTGTGTGTGTGTATGTGTGTGTGTGAGTCTGTGTGTGTGTGTGTGGGTGTGTGAACTCTGAATGTCTGTCCCCCCCTATCAATTCGAACACGGTGAATGCGAATTGAACGAAATTTGGTACAAAGGTAGCACTAGCAAAGGACACCTCAGTGTCATGTTTTATATCGCCGCCATCTTTACTAAAACTGAATGGCGGCCACTCAAACGTTCAAAACGTAAAATCAAATAACGACTAACCAAATCATCCAATCTCTACCAAATTTGGTAACAACATACCTTCGTATAGGATGCGTCTTGTGACCAAACTACAAGGTCGTCCGCCATACCATTTCAGGATGGCGGCCGTGCGAATTATGCAAACTTTATAATCCATATCATGGGACCCACCAGTTCCGATTATCGAGCCGAGAATCGTTTTAACTGTTCTAAAGGAAGAGGCACGTACGAAATTAAAAGTTTATTTTGTAATACTATAGTGCAGACGTGATTTTAAAAAGCTCAGCTGATTCATTAATAAGACAAGATGGCAGCGGATATCTTGTGCCTGACTTATATTTCACTAATTTGAGTATTGAATGCAATATAGCGTACTGATAAAAAATAAATAAACTTTGTATGAAATGCTTTATATATAAATAATATACTCCAGTGATGAAATCGTTTAGTATAAATCATTATTTGCTAACAAGTTCTATGTAAGTCATTTTAAATAGAACGATATTCGTTGACACAATTAGCTCAGTGGTAGAGCGATAGCCTGTCGCTCAGATTCCTATGGTTCAAACCCGATCAGAGCTAGTTTTTTTGCTTGAAATGTTATATGTTTATTGTTTTGTAATGACTCAGATGTTTTAAAATTAAGCGTTATATTGTGCAAATTTTGGTGTAAAATATATATTTAATTAAAACATAATTCGCCAGCAGATTTACTCGAGACATCTAGCTGCCAAAAAGGTAACTTCCAGATTTTATTGAAAAGTTTCTTCTTCTGGCCGCTAGAATGCACTCGCTCTGTTAGGATTATATTGTTCGATATTTCACCACTAGATGTCCCGACTAGTCTACGTGGGGATCCATTGATTACTATACCATTATCATTCTATGCGCATCGAATTTGAAGAATGACAAGTTGATACTACGATACATTTTAACTTTTTATTTTAAAGGGTTTGTAACAGCCTATTTTGCGTTACTTGAAAATGTTATTAAGCGTTATATTGTCCACATTATGGTGTAAAATATATATTTAATTAAAACATAATTCGCCAGCAGATTTACTCGAGACATCTAGCTGCCAAAAAGGTAACTTCCAGATTTTATTGAAAAGTTTCTTATTCTGGCCGCTAGAATGCACTCGCTCTGTTAGGATTATATTATCGAAAATATCCACATAGTTTGTATACACACGTCTCTGTAGGGTCATGGAAAGATTTGTTAATTCAATTAGGGTTGTGAAAGCCATGCACAACCAGACGTGTAAAGACATGCCTCAACTCAAAGTTGGATGTTGCCCACGGCAGGTCGTAATAATAATAATAATGTTATTGGTTTTACATCCCTTTTAACTACTGCTGCTTTTAGAGACACCGGGGTGCCGGAATTTTGGCCCGAAGGGGATCTTTAACGTGCCAGTAAATGTACTGACACGGCTCCCTCGCATTTGTGCACCCTCAAATGCCAGCTGACTGCGCCAGGATACGAACCTGCAACCTAGGGCCCAGCAAGCGAGAACGTTACCGCTGAGCCACGCCGCCAGTCCGGTCGATTATGTCTCCAGATCCATAACATTCTTGATATACTTCTTATCTTTCTTTCTTTCTTTCTTTCTTTCTTTCTTCAATGATGGTAGCAGTTTTTATCTAGGTCGTGGCGTTTGGTAGAGGTAAATCGTTTCTAAGGTCTTCAACAAAGAATAGTTCTATTATACTCTTTGATAATAACAACGAGTTATAACTATACTCATACATTTCGGAGAAAGTAGGCTATATGTTCTTTACTGAACATCTTGTTTAAAATAACTAATGGTAACTTAGTCAGTAACTATTTAAAAAATTGATGATAATAGTGTTGTAACTAACATGTATTCAATCCTTCTTCACCTTTTTCAAAAGTCACTTTACTACTACAGTGAGATTCTTTTGCTGGAGGGGGGACGGCGGCCGACTGTCGGGCACGCGCATCTTCCGCCAGCCAACCGAGCTGGGGCCGCAGGATTGTGTGAGGCGGTGGCGAGCTAACCAGGGTCATTAAAGTCATTAAGTCACTAAACTGGCATCAACGAGGATCTGTAGTGTCAGCGAACAGATAAGAAGGTAACATAAACAACAGCTTCAAGATTTAATTAAAGAAGCACATATGTTTTTATTTTATTTCTTAGGAATCTGGATGACCTCACGTCACCAGTTAAAGGTTAGAACTTATCTTTTCACAGAAGATACTAAAAATATTCTCCTTCAGCTGACAGACAGTAACTTTGGAAGTTACATCGATACATTATGTAGCTACTCCTGCAGCCCCCTGCCCGTTTACTGTAATTAATCGAAGCACAGACCTAAGCCCGTTTGATGTCCAATTGTGGGTTACTTTAAAATACAAAGTGTACAGATCAATTACCTGTACTCTAGTGGAGCTGGAGAACAATATCCCTAACAACAGAAGGGAATCACAACGTGTAAACGCTAATTTATTTACATGGTACAACGCCTGTCTGTCAGCTGAAGGAGAACACTCTCAGCATCTCCTGTGGATAGGTAAGTTCTTTAATCATGATTTTATGGTGAATTTACCATTAATTAATGTTCATTGTTACGGTTTCCACCTGCGCGCAATCCGTGGTGCGAGCTCGGTTGGCTTGCAGAAGCCCCCCTCCCCCCCCCCCCCCGCTCAAGCAAAAGAATCACCCTGTATCTAGTTACACATAACTTACCTACACTAGAGATTAATTCATAACATTCTGAATTATCTTACAATCACAATGCACTATTGATATTAGTCTGCACAAGGAATATTGTCTGAACAACATAATGCTAGGCAACAACGTCAGGCAGTCTTTGGTTACCTTACTGAATATATTCTGGTAAATCTCCGACCCGACACTCCCTTAATCTCCCCCTCCCAAACCTTGCTCTTTGAATGATATATTGCACACCGCAGAAGAATATCGCTGCACTGTGCAAATGAATACGATAGATTTTGAAGAAAATATAAATTAAAATTCAGCACTGTATCTCGGTAAGTTGGAATAAAATACGAGTACAAAACTTCAGAATCTTATTATATAATACGCTAAGGTGTATGTTTCACAAAACTCAAGCTCCTAAACCAGAGGGAGTTAGAAGGTGTTGCTTGTACAAAATCTTCCAAATCGTCTCAATAGTACACGAAAAATCTTGCATTTCTGGAAAAATCAACGGAAATATATTTATTTGTTTATAAAGTGCTATTAAACAAATAAACAAGACGATAATTCCTGGCAGAACTGTCGCGCGTACAGCCCGTATAGCACTAGATCCCGGGCGGGTAGTCTGTACACATGGGGAGCACACAACCCATTAGAATATGCGAGAGTTCTCGCTAGTACTCACAAATGCTTTTACACACTAAATTACATGGGTACTTTGAAACTACATGAATTTCATGGAATTAGACGCAGTATGGCAACAATGCCATTAACTCTTCTCATAAACGATAGACGGCTGCATGGTGCAGGGGTAACGTTCTCGTCGGCATTTGAGGGTGCGCGACTGCGAGGGGGCCGTGTCAGTAGACTTTCTGGCACGTTAAAGATCCCCTTCAGGGCAAAGATCCGGCACCCCGGCGTCTCTAAAAGCCACAGTAGTTGTAAGGGACGTAAAACCAATATTATTATTAGTATAGGCCTATTCATAAACGATATAGTAGCTGTTTCATGATGGTGGGGCTTAAAGATTTAAAATAATTGCATATTTTCCATTTCCTTTGTTTGCGAATGTAGGACTAATTTTCACCACATAAAACACACTTTGATATTCCCTCCCCCTCACAAACACCACCACTGTTCCGGCACGTATCATACCTCTTGCTGCACAGCCGCCCACCGCGCTGGCCCCGTGAACTCCTGCAACTGGGACGTAAGCTCGTGTGTACTCTAGTATTTATGTGACTTTTGTCCCTGCCATCCCACAAAAGCTTGTGGCTTGAGTAGGATCTTCAGCGAAACAATATACGTCACTATCTGTAGGAACCTTCCTATGTTGTCAAGGGCTCTTATCACTTTATTGCAATGCCATGCTTCTTCCACACGTTCCAGACCCTATCAGTATCTTCCCTAAGACTACATGAGAGAAAAGGAATAAGATTAAAACAAGTAACAGGTGCTTGGAGTTGGAGTCATATTTAAAGTTACTCTTTTGAAAATAAGAGTTTAGTGCTTTTCAGTCGGTCAACACGAATGTACTCAAAAGAGCTGGGTTATGCCCTAATGAAAATGAAAATCCACAGCCTGCTTCCAGTCTCCGACCGGATCAGGAATGGAATGAATGAAGCCTATATCTAGCGGCGAGGATATGAACTGTGTCGGCTGCCGAGGCCTGACGCACTCCTCTGGGGCAATGATGAAATGAATGACAGATTAAATGAAATGAGAGTGGAGAGTGTTGCTGGAATGAAATTTGTGACAGGGAAAACCGGAGTACCCGGAGAAAAACCTGTCTGCCTCCGTTTTGTCCAGCACAGATCTTACATGGAGTGACCGGGATTTGAACCACGGACCCAGTGGTGAGAGGCCGGCGTGCTGCCGCCTAAGCCACGGAGGCTAGGTTATGCCCTAATCCTGAAATAAATTACATGAGATTAATAAATACACTAGGATGACCAGTTTCGATCGTCAAGCGATCATCATCAGATCCTTTACACATAGGCTATAAAATCTATGTTTGAAAATACAGGTGAAAATATTTACAATATGTACAATTATTTAGTTGCAGTATTGGTACTGCAACTGTCGGTGTATGCTAAATGCAGTATATATGATGTTAGGTGAAATGCTAAATGGTGATATATATCCGGAGTTTGTATATTTGGAGGATTACAATGGTTGTAAAAAATCAACTATGGTTAAACTGTAATATTACAGGCTACTACTTATCTAGTTGTCTTTCTACTGGAGCTACGCGCAGTTTCGTGTTCACTGTTACTCCAGGTGTGGTCGATTGAGATCACATTATAATACTGAGATGGGCTGTTATCTCAACGCCACTGGTATTTCCCTCCCCCTGTTCATATGTGCTATGCGGAGTCAGTGCGATGTGTTTATGTGCGGTGTTGCCAACCTAGATAAGATGTATGATATTGAATGAGGTGGGTCTACAACTATTAAAGACCCTGGATCATTCCACGCCACGCGTTGACCATAAGCCATTCAAAGTGAGCGCTGCCCGGTCTTTTGAGGACGTCCCGGCACCTATAATACTGCCGTGAATACGACTACACCTGACCCAGATAACATTTACCTATTAAAACCCCCTAATAGGTAAATGTTATCTGGATCAGGTGTACGGTGTACTTTTCTTCTGCAATAAACCAAGGCCCGTATTCACGGCAGTATTAAAGGTGCCGGGACGTCCTCAAAAGACCGGGCAGCGCTCAGTTTGAATGGCTTATGGTCCACGTTATGGCTTATGGTTCGAGCTGCCAGGAAAACATGCAAACTGGTGCAGCTGCACGGCGTACAAAATCGGGGTCGAATAAGCGTGGACGATCAAACGATCTATGTGATCCCACACCGATATCCATCACGAACCCAAACCAGCATGTCTGGTTATGTCTTCTGATTCAAAATCCCGGAAACGTCTTATCTATCTCGTTGCCATACTCTGAGAGATACCCTAGCGTCATCCGGCTTCTGATCAAAGAGATAGTAGCCTGTCCATGTTATGCCATAGAATACCAACTCTCCTATCTACCTGATTGTGTGTAATAGGCGTGGTGGGGGCATCATGTGATCTGATTGATTTTTCTGCTAGGACTGCAAGCGGATTAAAAAGTAATACTCCCCTCCTTCCCCCAAGCCGTCTCGATCTTTTTTTATTTTTATTTTTAGCGGATGTCTTTTAGTGATGGGAGTGTCCGAGGACATGTTCGGCTCGCCAGAGTTTGTAGCTGCTTCTATTCGGACACCCTTGGGGTGAGCTACAAGTACCGTCACGTGTGGAGTGTTTTCCGGGGGAGGAAAGTGGGAATGTAAGGACTAGGAATTGGAAGGTAGCGGCTGTGGCCTATAGTTAGGGACCGACCCCGGCATTTGCCTGGAAGAAAGATGGGAAACCACAGAAAACCATCTTCAAGATTGCGGGCGGTGGGGTTCGAACCTCCTCGCCTCCCGGATGTAAGCGGCTGCCTGCAGCCACGCCGTGACAGCCACGGCTAACTCATCCGGTCGTCTCGACCAAGCCTCATATTACCTGTGAAAGTAAGTCAGTACCAACAGAGCTATAGTGATGCACAACCTGGCACGTCATACCACGCCTAATAATTATACTGCTTGTAGCCCTCTACTTCATTCGTAGTCATGGTCGTTTATAGTGAGCAGTGCTATCAAACTGCTTCCCAAGCTTACTGACAACATGTATTGATTCACTGCCTCCGAGTATCAAACTAGGAACCACCACGCATTAATGGTTCATTAAAAAGAATAAAAAAAGGAAGATTGTAGTTTTACGTGACCGTGAATCTTGTGATTATGAGCCACGGGACCTCCTTTTTACGTGGAATCCGAACCACAGGACATGGCATTTCACTTCGAAAATCTCACATGCATAGACAGGGAATCGAACCCGGACCGCCTTGATGAGAGGCATACAGCTAGACCGCTGAGCCACCACGCCCCCTTTAAAAAGAATAGATTCAAACCAGTTACTAGTCAGCTGTGAAGCAGAATCAGCATCAACCGAGCTACAGTGATACGCGAGCAGGAAATTCACAACACACGTATTACTCTGCCTCCAGCCCTCCACTTTGCATATATTTAAGGCCGTTTACAGGAAACGGTGTTATTCAACTGCTTCCGAAACTCGTAGATATTCTAGTTATGATGGCAACATGAATTTGAATATTGTTCCATTGCCATTGAGCATCAAGTTAAAAATCTCATGTGATTTTGTTCATGACTACATTGCATTCAAACATTTTTAGAACGCTCATTTTTCTGTGCTGGTGAATGTACAGTAAATTGGAAGTACAAATTAAAAAGAAGACGAATTAATTTCTGTATTATTCATTGACATCAATCAATATTCTCGTTTAACTGAAATAGCTATTGTATAGCATTTAATATTCATATGATAAATGGTGTGAATTCGACCCAAGTCGGATTTGGTAGTGTATGCAACTCTGAAATAATACACTTTAATTTAATTTTAATTTTTAATTTAGTCAATTTACCCTCTAGGTTGGTGGTTCCCACGGACTCAGCGAGGGAACTCACCACTACCGCCTCTATGGGCAGTGTCCTGGAGCTGGGAACATCTGGTCGGGATGGATACAACTGGGGAGATGTGATCAGCACTTCGCCCAGGCGGCCTCACCTGCAAAGCGAACAGGGGCCTCATGAGGGATGGGAAGGGATGGAAGATTGGGATGGATAGGCTAGGAAGAGGGAAGGAGGCGGCCGTGGCCTTACAGTAGGTACCATCCCGGCATTTGCCCGAAGACGAAGTGGGAAACCACGGAATACCACTTCGAGGATGGCTGAGGTGGGAATCGAACCCCCTCTACTCATTTGGACCACCCGAGGCTGAGTAGACCCCGTTCCAGTCCTCATACCACTTTTCAAATTCCGTGACAGAGCCGGGAATCGAACCCAGGACCTCCGGGGCGGCAGCTAACCATGCTGACCGCTACGCTACGGAGGCGACGAAATAATACACTGACCGACAAAAATTTTCACGCACCAAGAAGGAATTGTGGGAGTTGCATGGAACTGACTATGGATGATTGTATTGTTGATGCACGTAATTACGAGGACCGTTCAGAAATTAAGTTACCCTATTTTTTTAAATAAAAAGAAAACATAGCTACATGAAATTTTTTATTGACGCCAGATACAGCAATATAGCAGCTATTTTTCGACACAATCACCACCAGAATCGAGACACCTGTCATATCGTGGGATCAACTTTTATATTCATGTGTGGTAGAAATCTGCCGCCTGGGAATGGAACCAGCGTGTGATATTCGTCTTATGCTCTTCGTCAGTGTGAAAATACTGACCGGAGGACAGGAATTTCTTGAGGTGCAGTAAAATATGGAAATCGCTGGGAGCAAGATCAGGACAGCAACTGTTCTGCAGAAGTTCGGCTGGGAGCTGTTTGATATTCCACCTTACAGTCCTGAGTTACGAGTTTCAAATTCTTACCCTTCTTGCCACGGTGGGTGAGTGGTTAATGTGTCGGACTACTAACCCCCCAAGCTTGCAGGTTCGCTCCTGGCCGTGGTAAGTGATTTTTGAAAGACGGCAAAAATTACGACATGGATGTCATACGATGTTGGCATGTTAAAGAACCCATTTGAATTCAGTAGGTAGTGTTCATAATGGCAAAATTAATCTCGGGAGTTTCATCCAACACAAAGTTCCTCATTTCTCTACTAGAAAGCGCTATAGTGTTCAAGGAGCTTAGATATCTAACCTCCTTGACTTTCATAGTGCTTCAAGGAACAACGAAATTCGACATGCAAGCTACCCTCTGGATGTCAAGTAACAAAGCTTGCACACGGCACCCGAGGCCATACGATAATATTAATATGATTATTATTATTACCCTATAATTTATGTCAATGTGGGACCCAAATCAAAACTTATTTATTTAGTTCATTACAAAGACAAACTATGTAATTGACTGGGAAGTTTAGTGATGTGAACGACCACTAGAATATTTGAAAATAGGCTATGTTAGTTCTTCACGGAACTATAGTAGCCTACTTGTTTACTTTATGCTCCAATTAGGCCTAGTTTCTCGGTTTGTGGCTGGGAAAAGACCCCCACTATTCTTCCCATGGGTACACCCAGTTCATAAGAAGTACATTGAAGATAAGAGTAGCACATACAGTATTTATCGTAACATTTGAAGCAATGCGAATGAAGCAAGCGTTTCCGATGAAGATTAATAACTGGTTATCGTGGTGATCGGACTTACGTTAGCAATCTACCCTCCAGCATCCCTGGGCAACACAATTAAGCAATAAAACTAAACTGGCCAGATTTTTCGTTGACCAAAAGGTCGCCTAGTTGGGTACCTGAAATAAAATGTGCTTACACAATTTCAAGAAGCAGTGACTTTATTGCTCCAACGCAGATAGCACTTAATTATTACTTTTTAACATTCCTTTCGATTTTATCATAGATTTAAAATCTTGTCGGCCCGGGGGTTCGGGTTTTATCCCTGGCACTGCCAAGAAATATTATTCTGATCTGAGGTCTGGAATGAGGTACACTTAACTTCATGAGGCAAAACTCAGAAAAAGGTAGATTCGATTCCCACCTTAGCCATCCTGGAAGTGGTTTTCGTGGTTTATCACTTCTATTCCAGGCAAATGCCGGGATGGGTCCTACCTTAATGCCACGGCTACCTCCTTCCAAAACCTCATTGAAATACAAATCCACACACTAGTACTAGTACATACACCACAGTAACACAGATTATCAAACATATTCTATGAATGGTTCGACTTGGCCTTGGGCTTGCGAGTGATGTTATAGACGAGCGACAGACCTTGGGCCATTTTACGGAAAAGGGATTCATTTGCAGTCCATATTTTCAAAAGGAGGATATTTCAAGTTAGCATTATCCAATGAAAGATGGTAGGCCAAGCATCCCCAAAGGAAGGTTGTCCTACCGAAAGGAGGTCGTCGGTTCACATTAAATTAAATAATGTTTACCGCCTGCCAGCATATAAACTATACATTCTCCTACACTACACTAATCTACACTAACACAACCGAGCGGTGGTGAAGCAACTTGCATTTAATTTTCAGTATAAATGACACCCCCAGTACTAAAGGTCTTAGGCTGGCTGCGTGGGTCAGCGGTAACGTTCTTGCCTGCTGTTCCCAAGGTTGCAGAATCGAATCCGGGCGCAGTCAACTGGCATTTGAGGGTGCGCAAATGCGAGGGAGCCGTGTCAATACATTTATTGGCACGTTAAAGATCCCCTTCGGGGCAAAATTCCGGCACCCCGGCGTCTCTAAAAGCCACAGTAGTTAAAAAGGACGTAAAACAAATAACATTATTATAATTATTACAAGAGGTATGCCTCCGTGGCATAGGCGGCAGCATGCCGGCCTCTCACCGCTGGGGCCGTGGTTCAAATCCCAGTCACTCCAAGTGTGATTTGTGCTGGACAAAACGGAGGCAGACAGGTCTTTCTCCGGGTACTCCGGTTTTCCCTGTCACAAATTTTCATTTCAGCAACACTCTCCCCTATCATTTCATTTCATCTGTCATTCATTTAATCATTGTCCCAGGGGAGTGCGACAGGATTCGGCAGCCAGCACAGTTCATATCCTCGCCGCCAGATGGGGGCTTCATTCATTTCATTCCCTGACCCGGTCGGTTGACTGGAAGCAGGCTGTGGATTTTCATTACTAAAGGTCTTATCACAACTATTGGTCTGACATTTCACTTCCTTTAATATTAACCAAACCTCATGAAGAGGATGAGGGAGGATATTCAGGCCCGATGAGAGTGAGGGGAGAATGGGGCTGTAGCTCGGATTTGCTGAGGGGCCCGAAGCCGTAAAAGAACTTAGAGTGGACAGCTGTTTTTTTTTTTTTGATATGACTCTGTTCGATGTAAATACTGCCAAAATATTACAATTATAACATACTCATATAGTTTAATTTTATGAATAACCATTGTGTATTTCATGTTTTCCTTCCGGGAAAATGGCAAAATTGCCAGAGTTGTCCATTTAATTCATAACGTGCTAAAGCTCAAGAGCTCTTTGTGGAGCATAAAGTTTCTAATCAAATCACAGAAAGAAATAGACTTGATACATTTTCTGAAAGGAGTGTGGCTTATTCTTGTGGTGCCTGAACACGTTCAGATACAACGAAAATGGACTTTTAAAGCACAGTGATCAACATTTTGAAGTAAAAGTACAACCACGAGGGAGAGTGAAAAAGGAGAGGGGCTGAATAACTAAAAACAAAGTAAATGAATATTCAGTTGGGCAAGATAAATTCCAAGGAGCTTTCTCTCTTTTTTTTGTGTGTGGGGGGGGGGGGGGGGAGGAGGAGGGGGAAGGGGGAGGGAGGAGGTTTAGGGGGCTAAAAAAGGTTGAATAAAATGGAGGGGCCCGGAAGATCTTGTCTCTCTACGGCCCTGAGGTACTAATTAATTCGTCTGTAAGGGTAAGAGAATCAGAGGTAGACCTAGATTTAATGTTCATAGATTTCAATGTGCTAACTGCTAATAGGGGATCATGGAGGCGACTTGTTCGCAAACAGAGGCTTGTATGGACTGGACGCTGAAAGAAATAACAGTCTCAAATGAAAATGTATGTCTTATTATTGATTTTATTAATATTAGGTCTATTAATTGTTCACTAAGCTACTGCAGGATTAAATGCAATGCTATAATCATCTTGTAGGTATTTTGATGCCGAAGCTCTTGCTGCAATATCCATCGGCCAAATTTTAATCAGGAAAGCAATAGTCATCAGCCCCTGTTGGTGAACCAAGTATTGCCGAACAGATGAAATTAACTATTAAAACTGTTTAAAAAAAATCTATGCCCAAATAGTAATTTAAAGTATATCTACCTATAAACTAACTCAGTATGCGTGGAAACACTCTCACCGTAAGTCTAATGAACCAAGACTTAGGGACGAAGGATATAATATTGTTTATTAACTTAAATTCTCAAAAAAGACAAAAATCTATGGGAATAGGGTAAAAGGAGTACATTAATAACACCAGTCCCTTCTTTAATTTAGGCATCCAACATACAGCTCGAAAAAATGAATATATACATGCTTAACTGGCGAAGAGATAACCATGATCAGGAAGGCGTTTCCCCATAGTAAAGCTCTTGCTTTGCACTTCGTTTTGGGTTGATTCCTGCGAACATCCCAAATGTGGGTATCTCGGGCACGGGATATGCTGTCTAGGGGGTTCATAATTAACCCGTCAACCATGTATAAGACTGCCAGTTTAATTATATAATTAAACAACTATCAGTCTTAGCCTGTGAATTGTGATAACGAGGAGTAAAAGTGAGATCGCATCGTAACATCATTGAGAGCGAGGACGGAAGTGATTGTCAGCGTCACTCTAAATGAGTTTTGTTAGCAAAGATCTTGAGAAACTAGGTCTGGCACGTCCTTCTTAACGTATTTATGAAGGCGTAATTGTGTTACCTGATAATGAGTCGAACAGGATAGTGTGGCACCTGCTAACTCGCTCGCCACGACAATAACAGGGAAACTCGATTAGATCCAAGCCGACAGGCGCCGGCGGATTAACACACTAATCAGCCATTGATACTCTAAAGGCGAATGCTCTCTGTAGTACACACACTAAATACCTCGCTTTCGGTATGCCTGGTTTCAAAACTTCTGGCGTGTCCTAGGGTTGCCAAACCTGTCATTTAAATTATGTTTTTTTTTAATCAAACTTTTAATTATTTTAACCATGTCTGTATATCATTATTTTAACCATGATCGTATATCATGCAAATGACCAAGGGTCTGTAGCGGGGAGTTTTAATCTCCTCAGCCTGGAAGGTAGCTAAGGTCATTATGATCAACAAGTCGAACACAATCGGCACCTTCCCACAAAACTATAGACCCATCTGTCTCCCTATCAGTTATTTCTAAACTATTTGAAATGACCCTCCTCACCAGGCTGAGGTCTCACATTGACAACATTATTAATGAAGAGCAGTTCGGTTTTCGCCAGGCCATTACACTGTATAGCAGCTTCTCGCGCTCATTGAGATCATTACGCGCGCTTTTAACGAGAAACGTATGACAGGAGTTTGCTTCCTAGACATTAGTCGTTCATTTGATAATGTCTGGCACAGTGGTCTGTTGTACAAGATGAAGCACAATGGATTTCTAGATTTCAAACATAGGAAATTCTATGTCCAGGTAGACGATGCCCATTCCTCTATTAGAAGGATCAAAGCCGGAGTACCGCACAGCAGCATCATAGCTCCCTCCCTTTTGAATATTTATGTCTCTGACTTCCCGACGACAGACGCTACTAGTCTCCACCTATATGCAGATGACACTGCAATCTCTAGAACCTCCTGGAGAGGACATAGAATTGACTCGAACCTCCAAGTCGCACTAGACACCCTAGAACCCTGGCTATGGAAATGGAGAATTAAGATGAACGTCAGTAAATGTGCTGCCACTCTGTTTACAAAGAATCGCAAACACACCGTTGTCCAGAACCTTAACTTCTTCGGTGAAGTAATCAGATGGCAGCGAGCCACTAAATATCTAGGCGTCACGCTGGATCGAGGCCTTACTTTCGCTAAGGAGGTTACACAGCGCGTTAATCAAGCGAAAGCGATCCAAGCCAAGCTTTGGCCCTTACTAAAGTCTCAAAGCGCTCTTGACGAATCTAGCAAACTCTTAACATATAGAACGATTGTTCGTCCTGTAATGGAATATGCCAGTCCAGCATGGGGATTTGCTGCACCATCAACCATCAACAAACTACAAGTTGTTCAGAACCGCGCGTTGCGCATGATATCAGGAGACCCCTGGTACGTAAGGAACGCGCAACTCCATAATGATTACAATCTCGCTACAATCCGGCAGCGAATACACGGACAGGCAATTAAATTATATAGAAGAGCCACACGAAGCACCACCCCACTCATAATCAGATTGGGTGATTACCAAGCTAGGGGGAGCCGCCACAAGCGCCCCCGCATTCTTATAGAATAAATTTTCTACAACACATGCTACTATAGCACACCTACTTTCCTTTTCATAACTTAATACTCTGACTATCCCTATATACTCTGATTTTCATTTCACATGAAATCTCACTTCCACTATCCTTTACTATATTTTGTTTCTCCAGTGCTTAAATGCACCAACCATATTCTGGTCAGTTAAGACTACTGGTAATTACCCAAACCCCCTCAATCAAATGCAGTTGGTCGTATATTCTTGATATACTATACCCTTGGAAAATAGCATGTAGACAAGATTCAAAATTTCGGGGTCGTAATGGATTTTTGTGAATGTGATTTAGAGATTTATGCTATCAACATAACTTTCAGGGTTCATAAGGTTAACTAATTATTACAAAGCCAAGAAAACAACAGGATCTACTAACAATGAAATTTAATAACTGAATCAAACATAAAAACACTTAACAATAAACCACCCTTATATTGTTCACTCGCACGTGAACAGATCTGACACTGACCAGCCTGACGTACCATGATAACACGGCATGACAGCTGTCAAACAAGCGTTGTGACTGCAATGTCACTTAATTCAAAGTAACAGAAGGAAAACGGATCACAAGATCCAAAAATAACAAACAAATAAAATAGTACAAGAATTTAATATTTATGAGCGACACGCGTTTTAAGACTAGTTTAAGTAATGAGCACTTTGACGGGCGCTCGTTTCCGACCAAAACAGTCGGTTCGGGAACGAACTCCGTACTGCGAAGGACGAATTACGGAAATGTGAGAACAACAATTACATATTTATATACATTACTGACATGCTCTAACCTTAGATTACCACAACCAAATACACGTGTGTATTATTTAAAATAAGGGCTGCGGAATTACCGTCTTATACCACAAACACTAGGAAAGCATAACATGACATGAACAAGTTTGGCCGGTTGCCAAATTATATTTATAATGAATACAATGGCCTTGAAAATAAGAGCCAACAACAACAAAATAAAAATTTTAATTTTCACGCCAGAAAATTTGGCGTTTTTAAAACAATGAACAAATAAGTCGTAGTCATGATAAAAGAAACCTTGGATCGACAACATGGCAACTCCCCAAATTAAACCAAATAAAATAACCTTAACTCATTAGGCTTTAAAGCAAACATTACGTGTCATAACCGAGCTGGAGACAGCCGGGTCTGTTATGACATATCTGAGTAAGTGGCTGATTTCTTCCCCCAACGTAGTAATTAGTGCCACGCTAAATATAGATTCTGGCCCATAGCCAGCGTCCAGCAACCTTTGCTAATCGCCACCTGTTAAACGCGTACAAACAAAATACATTATCTCAAAACATCCTCTCAGGGATTTTTAAGAACACATCTCCAGGTCAAACTTACCCCCAAGGGTAACTAATTTGCCGGAATGATGTCGCAGTCAAGGACAGGCTTTACCTTTCCTCATCATCACTTACACCCAAAAACACGTGGCACTTTCTCGAAGATCTCGTCGCAGCATGTACCAGCACACCCCTCAGATAAATGACACACATGTCCAAATGACAAAAGAATTAATAACTGGAATCAGAATTAGCCCGAGTTATCAAAGCAACTAAAACACTAATTTTCCCCCCACGTCTAGCTTTAGTTTTACACATCATTAATTCAGTCCATTTAACATTGTCGTTCCTAAGTTCTCATTCACGGCTACACTTTTTTATTGATCCGTTAATCATATGCGGCCATTTCGCTATAAGAATTACGTATACATAAGGACAACATTTAAGTTACAAAATTTTACTGTACAACATAATTGTCACGCAATGCCAAAAATTACTACACGCATGTCAGTTAAGAAATCAAACCCTAAAATTTAAATTAAACCACACAAATAAAATCTGTACAAAGTTCCACACATCTCTCGCGATTCCCCTCGTCCAAAATCAATAAATCAATTTTTTAATACTCATCACTTAAACCGCTTTCCAGAGGCCTTCCGCCTCGTCATTTCCCACCATTAGGCCGTTAGCCCATAACACTGATGGTAATGGAGGATGAAACTTGTTGTCTTCTTTCCATGGTCGTCATCTTGCTGCTGTTAAAAACACAATTAAATTAAAGTTTTAAAACAGTTCTATCTGCTTTATGAGTATTTTATTTCCTCATATTGTCCTATGCAGAATCGTAGACTTTCCCTATTCTATGGCTAATTGCCATCTCACAATTTATGAAATTTATAACTTCGTTGTCGACACACAACTAGAATTTTTTAACCATACCGTTTAAGGACGTCTTAAATTGACTGTCGAAGAATAATTAGGAGTGTCCCGGTTCATCTCAGACATTTGTATATATACAGAAAGCCTAAAGTTCCAATGGTGGGAGAAAACAGCTCCTCAATATTTTAAATAATGGGCCTATAATTATGTGTGACCTCTCAAAAATCTTGTAATTTCTCACAGGTCGCGAATCTGCCGCCGAACACGCAAACCGATCGCTAGATCTTTTTATGTCCGATTGGCGCGCAAAACACACTGATGCTATGTTCTGGCGTCCTGTTTTCTTATTGGTCAGATAAGTTCTGTCCTTACAAATCCCGCCCTTATTTTGACGTCACGACACTTGTCCTCTCTCTCACTCCTTGCCTTGGACCCATCATCGTGGCCTGTCGATGGTCACGTACGCCTCAGCGTCATACCTGATTTTCTCAGAAATATAAGAATAGCATTGGTTGTGAAACTGTCGGTAGTTTCCAGCCAGCACGTAGCCCGTCTTACCAAGTCCAGATTGCTTGCTACATCAATTTTACTCAAATATCCAGCATATCATGTATTTAGTATTTCCAGCGTTTTTAATAATATGAAACATTATTATTGGACACAATGATAAGGGTTCATCTGACCCCTAGGTGATGAAATTCGAACTCAATATGAAGTCGAATTTCACATCCCCTACTTTTCTGGCTCAAATTTGAAGTTGCTGGTCACCCTCAAAATATAATGACTGTCCGCCTCTGTCTGTTTCAGTAGCCGTCTCGCTCCAAACTCATTAGGAAATTCCTGTACGCTTGTGCCCTCCGGAGTCTTTCATCGCTACTCGTCTCCCCTCTCACTCTTTCAAAACATCAACATTGCTCATTTACAACTTCCGCCTGAATTTGTAAACACGTCAGAGCCGTCTTTCGAGCGCATTCACCACTAGAGTACCCCCGTATCTTTTGTTGTATGTTATCACGCGAATGTTTAATTTGCTGCAGTAATATTATTTCTCGGTTCGTATGGCTCTCTCTGATGATACAATTTTAAATTTGAAATATTATACACTGCCATGTTTCCTGTGCTCACCTCCCGGACTCTGTAGGCGTTGTTACCTAAGTTCGTAACCCCTAGTTGAACGTCCTTAAGCCGCTCCTGTCTTTTCTCCATTTTACCGTGCTGTCATCTCCTTCTTCTCTCCCGCGTTGCCATCTTCTTCCTTCTCCCCTCTTCTTCTCCGATTCCCGTATAATAAATTTCTTCACCATATTTCGAGACCCTTGCCTGACACGGCCTGCGAATCTCTCCTGCTATTCTTCTGTTTCCTATTGTCGGCTGCTCTATTTTCTTCTTCTCCATGCAGCTCCTCCAAATATCTCTGGGTTTCTACATGCATGGCCTCCAACATTTGATGTGTTCCGTTTTCCTCCTCGTGGGTGTCGGGATTCTTCCGCCGATCTATTGCTCTTTCCCATTTATCCTTATTATTTCCCTCTATGTTACGTGGATTCTCCAGGTACTGTTGTGGGTCAGCGTGTCTCTCGTTCCAATTTCTTTGATCATCCCTTGGATCCGATTGCTGGTTAAACCGCTGGTTATCTTGTGCGTTATATTGTTGGTTGTAACGCCTATTGTCCCTGGGCCTATATTGTTGATTATAGTGTCCTCCACGCCATCCCCGATTATAAGGTGCGCAGTAGCGGCTGGTGAAGAAAAATTGTGGGTGTGCACTCTTAAAAAAAAGTCTAAATTTGATGCATATCTAAGCATACAAAATAACTGTCTCCTCACTATGTTACTCTATTTTGTATGCTTAGATATGCATCTAGTGGCACTTGGAGTTGGTTTTTCGACACCTCGATATTTTGCTGTTCTATGTTCCCTCCTGAATGCACAATGAAGCTGTTGTCTGATTTGTTACTTTCCTAGTACTTGTAATTCCAATTCTGCATTCATGTAGGCTTTTGATTGTTCACATTTGTCGATTTTAGTTAGATTTCATTAGAAAGCTACCTATTGCAAAGGGTACCATTTCGACATCCGGAAAAAAATTAACATATCTTCGCGTTTTACATCCCACAGATCCCAAAATCACCGTCAGTTCAAAAGTTAATATTATAATGTATATGTACAGGCCTACATAAAATATAACCATTCAAAATCTCGGTCGGGTTCGCTAACGGGCAAAATCGGACCAAGGGGTTGGAAATGGGGGAGGGGGTGAAATATTGCTATAACTTTCATAGTATTTTAAAAACTGAATCCATTCAAAGTTCGTACTATTTTTGGAATAAGGGCCAAATGCTTATCTTCGTAAGTTTGACCAAAGGGGTGGGGAAAATGGAGTTTTTAGAGAAAAGAAATCATACCTCCCTTAATAGGCACAATATCAAAACAGTTTAAAATGGCCAATACCCCCTCTAAAATGTAACAACATTTTTTTGCCTGAAAGAATATTTGATATGACCCACCCTTGCACCAAGGGATGAGCAAAATGTTTCAGGTATTATAAGAAGATGCTGTATGCTAAACATGTGTAACTTTCGTAGGTATACTGTACAACAATTGGCAAATTTAGTGAATTCCAAGCATTTTTCTTTGCCCGGTGAAATCTACCTCCGCTTCCAGCGTGCAGATGGGGATTTTATTTTCTTGTGCACGTAGCACGACTTTAAGCACGGTAAGCAATACATCCAGTTGGTTAGTTCACAGCCACAAGCCCACTCATACTAACTTGCTGTAACTTCATCATGGAATAAGCGATTCCTAACCTTCGCTTTGCACAGGGATGTTTGAATTAAATTCAGGTTTGGAATAGGTCTTCCCATTTCTTATTATATGGCCACCTTTTCTTGCAGAGTGAGTAAGTAAGTTGAGACGATGTAATAGCCTGAACAGTAGCGATAATAATCCCGAATCCCACCTCGGCCGTCCTGAAAATGATTTTCGTGGTTTTTCATTTTTATCACTAGGCAAATACCGGGACGGTTCCTTTCAGGCCAACGGTCAAAATCTCTTCTTTGACCCTGAATTAGACCCATGTTTGCGGTCACATGTCACCATCCCCAGTTGCATTTGCTGAAAAAGAGTGTTTGCCTCCCAGACACCATCCTTCCGACGGTAGAGGAATGATTCTAGCTATGTCAGTGGGTGAAGCCAAGCTGGGAGGATAAGCTATCAATTACGTAATAATGCACACGCACTCAAATATTCCACACTTTAGAAACACACTTGTGACAAATACTTGCCACGTCCAAGATCAACAAGATAATAGGCTGCGTTAATCCTCCAAATTACTGGACCTTAAAAATCTGTAAATTATAAAGAAATGTAATGAAACTGAATTCACTGTTACAACTATAGACTATATAATATCATACAGTTGGCTGCATGATTGTGGTTTTTTAAATGCACATTGAAAATCAAATGGCAGTGACGCTAGCTGCGTAAAGACACAACCTTTCAAACCACTTCAATCTGCGCATGAAACTCTACTTGGTACAAAAATTCACCAACAGATAGTGCGGTAGCTCCTACACGCTAGCGGTCATCGCTTCTTCGTCTGTCAATCAGATGCGACAGGAGCTGAAAAAAAACGGAGCATGCGCAGTACAATTCGCCAGGCAAGGATTTGGCTCCGATTCTGTTATAGTAAACACACATCCCCGCTCCCCTCTTGCCATCCCCTCTCCTGCCGTCAAGCCTAACGCTGGCTACAATTTTGCAGGTGGCGAACGGCGATATTTGATGATACCTGAGTCAGCACACAAGCAACGTGCAGTGAGGCGCAACGAACGCGGTACATTTAAATGTAAAAAAGCGGTATTCTGGACATTTGTTAACGCTTTATACTACCATAAAATCTTATATTAATTTTTATATTCGTAAAATTCAAATGTGAACGGCAATTTTTCAAGAATGGGTGTGCACTGGCTCCAGGGCGAATACCCAGAAACCGCCACTGAAGGTGCGTTATTATTATTATTCCTATTGTATGACGTTTGGTATCTCCTATTATCTCGCCACTGCTGATTGTTTGTGTTCCGGTAGCGGTTAGTTTCTTCCTGATTGTAATGGTTTTTATCCCTATTTTCATATCTCGGTTGAGATCTCGGCTCATATTCTCCGGTGCTCTGCCGTCTTTGATTATCCCCAGTGTTTGTAGCTTGCGACCTCGTGTTTTTGTTCGGTGTCTTGACTACTTCGACTGCATTAACTAACTCTATCTGTCTCTTCTCTCTCGGGTTGATGTAATTAGTGGTTTCATCTATCCTCCTTAATACCTCTTCTGCCTGGACCACGGTCGTAATATTTGCCGCCACCAAGAATTGCTGAACGCTAATAGGCATCTGTTTTCCTATAGTAGTTATTAGCTCCATTTCGCTCGGGGGACTATCAAGATCTTGCAATTTGACAAGTTGCATGGCGAAAAGATCTGCATATTTCGTCTGATGCGTGGAATGGTATTTGCGCGAGTATAAGTCCATTCGCAAGCTTTGTTGATATGACGCACTCCAATATTTGCTTAGGAAGGCCTTGTGGAACCCTTCCATTGATTTAAATGTGTTCTTAAATCCAAGACACCAGGTAAGTGCTGAGCCCGCCAAAAATTTTTCAACCATTCTTAATTGTCGCGTTGAGCTAACATTTTGGTCCGAAAAATATTCTGTCAGTTCTCTTAAGAAAGCTTTAGGTGTTCCTCCGCTCTCTGGTAAAAACTTATTCGGTTTAAATTCGTTTCCACGGATGACTTGTATAACTTGCGTGGGAAGTTGTGTGTTTTGAGGTGTCGAGCTACGACCTTCATAATTCTGGAATGCTTGCGTGTCTATCGTTCTTGGACTTTGCCCAAGCTCGTGGCTGTCTACTGTGTGCTCTCTTTCCGCATTCTCCCCTTTCCCCTTTTCCATTAGTGTCGCAAACATCGTATTATGTCCAAGTGACTGCAACTCCGATTTTATCATGCGGTCCTCTTGAATTTGAAATCTTAACTTCATATTTTCTTCTAACGCCTGCATTTTCGCGTTATTTTCCCCTAGCTTCTTGCTTACTGCGAGCCGTTCATCTTTCGAATCAGCGCTCATCTTGGTCCAATCTTTTCTAATAGTATCCTTCAATTTAACAATGTGCTTTTCGACTTCCTGTTGATTAGCCTCCTGATTATCTTCGAGTTTATCTATCCTTTCTCCCAGAGAAATGTTGTTCTGCTCTAATGTTTGTTTAATTTCTTCCTGGTCAATTTCTAACTTTTTCCATTTCTCAATTGATTGTATTTCTAATTTGTTGAGTTCCGTCACTAAGCCAGTGATATTGTTATCTACTGTAATTATCTGATCTTGCATACCCTGTGTCCCTCGTTCGATTTTCTCAAACCTTTTTTCTAAGTTTGTGTGTGCTTCTTTAATCTCAGACGAGTTGGTCAAACACGCTTGCTCGATTTGTGCTAGTTTTGCCATAACAGTCTCATCCATTCCTTTTATTTCCTTTTTAAACGAATCTTCGATACCTTTTATTATTCCTAATTGTTTGGTATTGTTAGTGCTAACGTCCTTTGCTAATTGGATTAGCTGTTCTTTTGTGTGCTCTTTGATTTCTACCGTTAACGCAGCTAAATTTTGAGTGTTCCTTTCGTCTTGTGCGTTTAACATTTCATTGTTTTTCTCGGACTGCCTATGTAGTTGTTCACTAACCAGAATGTTTTGTGTAGCGATTTTCTGATTTATATTCTCGTTAACTTCAGATAGTTTTGTGTTTAACTGTGTCTGTATTTCTACACTATTTGCCGCTAACTGTGTCTGCATTTCTATACTATTTGCCGCTAACTGTGTCTGCATTTCTATACTATTTGCCGCTAACTGTGTCTGCGTTTCTATACTATTTGCCGCTAACTGTGTCTGCATTTCTACACTATTTGCCGCTAACTGTGTCTGCATTTCTATACTATTTGCCGCTAACTGTGTCTGCGTTTCTATACTATTTGCCGCTAACTGTGTCTGCATTTCTATACTATTTGCCGCTAACTGTGTCTGCATTTCTATACTATTTGCCGCTAACTGTGTCTGCGTTTCTATACTATTTGCCGCTAACTGTGACTGCGTTTCTTCACTATTCGCCGCTAACTGTGTCTGTATTTCATTGGTTATGTCCTTTCTCATCTCACTAAGTTGTTCTCGCGTACGAGCGGATGCTAATTCAATCACTTCGCGGATTTCTCCAAGAGTTGCCATCACAACAATATTATATTTTAGACATAGGGAAATGACATAAGGGCGGAGCCCTGGATACGCGCGCTCACACATATTAAATATACACACATTAACCCTTTACATACTCAGTTCATTTACTTTAAATTACTCCCACAAACTATAGCATCACTGAGTATAATTTACTTATTATTCCATTTAACTTTTAACCCTTTGATTCAGTTATAATCTTCCTGACCTTACTTCAATTACAAATTTTAACCAATTAATAGAGTATTAATTAGTTTTTAAGGTCTAACCTTCCTGTCAAATAATTCTTTGAGTTTGGCTTTTCTACACAAAGCTAATTTAATTTTATTGGGCGCCTGGAACAGTTTGTTCTAATTTTAATCAAAATTCAAACACTTAACTTGTTCCACATTTATTTTACTGCAAACTCCATGACTTTATATTTTCAAACATTTGGCGGTACTATCTTCGCCTAACTTACGTTAATAAACTTATCACATGCCGGTGATCTATTTTTTTAAACTCTAAAACACAAATGCCACACGTTCGGAAGCCAAAGTAGCTCTTATATACCCTAGGAAAATAGCATGTAGACCAGATTCAAAATTTCGGGGTCGTAATGGATTTTTGTGAATGTGATTTAGAGATTTATGCTATCAACATAACATTCAGGGTTCATAAGGTTAACTAATTATTACAAAGCCAAGAAAACAACAGGATCTACTAACAATGAAATTTAATAACTGAATCAAACATAAAAACACTTAACAATAAACCACCCTTATATTGTTCACTCGCACGTGAACAGATCTGACACTGACCAGCCTGACGTACCATGATAACACGGCATGACAGCTGTCAAACAAGCGTTGTGACTGCAATGTCACTTAATTCAAAGTAACAGAAGGAAAACGGATCACAAGATCCAAAAATAACAAACAAATAAAATAGTACAAGAATTTAATATTTATGAGCGACACGCGTTTTAAGACTAGTTTAAGTAATGAGCACTTTGACGGGCGCTCGTTTCCGACCAAAACAGTCGGTTCGGGAACGAACTCCGTACTGCGAAGGACGAATTACGGAAATGTGAGAACAACAATTACATATTTATATACATTACTGACATGCTCTAACCTTAGATTACCACAACCAAATACACGTGTGTATTATTTAAAATAAGGGCTGCGGAATTACCGTCTTATACCACAAACACTAGGAAAGCATAACATGACATGAACAAGTTTGGCCGGTTGCCAAATTATACTTATAATGAATACAATGGCCTTGAAAATAAGAGCCAACAACAACAAAATAAAAATTTTAATTTTCACGCCAGAAAATTTGGCGTTTTTAAAACAATGAACAAATAAGTCGTAGTCATGATAAAAGAAACCTTGGATCGACAACATGGCAACTCCCCAAATTAAACCAAATAAAATAACCTTAACTCATTAGGCTTTAAAGCAAACATTATGTGTCATAACCGAGCTGGAGACAGCCGGGTCTGTTATGACATAACTGAGTAAGTGGCTGATTTCTTCCCCCAACGTAGTAATTAGTGCCACGCTAAATATAGATTCTGGCCCATAGCCAGCGTCCAGCAACCTTTGCTAATCGCCACTTGTTAAACGCGTACAAACAAAATATCACATTATCTCAAAACATCCTCTCAGGGATTTTTAAGAACACATCTCCAGGCCAAACTTACCCCCAAGGGTAACTAATTTGCCGGAATGATGTCGCAGTCAAGGACAGGCTTTACCTTTCCTCATCATCACTTACACCCAAAAACTCGTGGCACTTTCTCGAAGATCTCGTCGCAGCATGTACCAGCACACCCCTCAGATAAATGACACACAACATGTCCAAATGACAAAAGAATTAATAACTGGAATCAGAATTAGCCCGAGTTATCAAAGCAACTAAAACACTAATTTTCCCCCCACGTCTAGCTTTAGTTTTACACATCATTAATTCAGTCCATTTATCATTGTCGTTCCTAGGTTCTCATTCATGGCTACACTTTTTATTGATACGTTAATCATATGCGGCCATTTCGCTATAAGAATTAGGTATACATAAGGACAACATTTAAGTTACAAAATTTTACTGTACAACATAATTGTCACGCAATGCCAAAAATTACTACACGCATGTCAGTTAAGAAATCAAACCCTAAAATTTAAATTAAACCACACAAATAAAATCTGTACAAAGTTCCACACATCTCTCGCGATTCCCCTCGTCCAAAATCAATAAATCAATTTTTTAATACTCATCACTTAAACCGCTTTCCAGAGGCCTTCCGCCTCGTCATTTCCCACCATTAGGCCGTTAGCCCATAACACTGATGGTAATGGAGGATGATACTTGTTGTCTTCTTTCCATGGTCGTCATCTTGCTGCTGTTAAAAACACAATTAAATTAAAGTTTTAAAACAGTTCTATCTGCTTTATGAGTATTTTATTTCCTCATATTGTCCTATGCAGAATCGTAGACTTTCCCTATTCTATGGCTAATTGCCATCTCACAATTTATGAAATTTATAACTTCGTTGTCGACACACAACTAGAATTTTTAACCATACCGTCTTAAGGACGTCTTAAATTGACTGTCGAAGAATAATTAGGAGTGTCCCGGTTCATCTCAGACATTTGTATATATACAGAAAGCCTAAAGTTCCAATGGTGGGAGAAAACAGCTCCTCAATATTTTAAATAATGGGCCTATAATTATGTGTGACCTCTCAAAAATCTTGTAATTTCTCACAGGTCGCGAATCTGCCGCCGAACACGCAAACCGATCGCTAGATCTTTTTATGTCCGATTGGCGCGCAAAACACACTGATGCTATGTTCTGGCGTCCTGTTTTCTTATTGGTCAGATAAGTTGGCGTCGGAGTTCTGACCTTACAAATCCCGCCCTTATTTTGACGTCACGACACTTGTCCTCTCTCTCACTCCTTGCCTTGGACCCATCATCGTGGCCTGTCGATGGTCACGTACGCCTCAGCGTCATACCTGATTTTCTCAGAAATATAAGAATAGCATTGGTTGTGAAACTGTCGGTAGTTTCCAGCCAGCACGTAGCCCGTCTTACCAAGTCCAGATTTCTTGCTACATCAATTTTACTCAAATATCCAGCATATCATGTATTTAGTATTTCCAGCGTTTTTAATAATAATAAAACATTATTATTGGACACAATGATAAGGGTTCAATACAGTAGCTCTCAAGGTCCCCCGGGGCGATCGCTTCCCCTACTTCACTTGCGAGGGTCAGGTCAGGTCCGTACTCTAAAAGTGAGAAACCACGAAAAACCACATCCAGGATGGGGTAGGTGGGATTTGAACCCATATCTTCCTAGTTTTACCTCACGAGGCTTAGTTTATCCCGTTCCAGCCCTCAGACCAGAATTAATTTCTTGGTAGATCCATGGATCGAACCCAGACCTCCAGGCCAAGAATGCTACCCGCTACACCACGAGGGGGTCTGGAGTGAATGAGGGCGAAAATCAAATACTGCAGAGATTGATGTCTAGTATCTCCAGCAGTAGAACCAGAGCATAATGCCTCATCTATAGTAGAACAATCTGCTATGGAACTCTTGCAGCAGTGTAATCTACTAATGTTTTGATTCTGTTGTGGCAAGAACTGTTTTTAAAATTGTATCAAATTTCCTGTTCCTCTTGTTAAAATATCCCTAGTTACCAGACTAGCTGTCAGTGTGTGATGGACGAGCCTACAGTAGCATGCAGCATTGATTTAGGACGCAGCGCCTAGCTGACTCCACTCAATGCTCGACTCATGTGGTCGTGGAACATTTCAGCCAAAACATAGCGCCAGTTCAAATGTGAATTTATACTCATCAGACTCAGGGACGTAGTTATTAGGGTTGCCATACGTACTGGAAAACCAGGCCAATCACGATTTCTGGTATCAACATTTTCGTCCCGGTAGATTGACCAAACAAATTGTGAAAATTCCGGATTTTCGAGAATGCCACAGAACCATGATACAAATTGTCACATTAGGGGCAACATATTATAGCCGATAGTCTATTTGTCATGATCAGTAGTGTATTTTTCATCAATCGCTATACATTATTGTATAGATTTCACTGTTTCAGGGCTAGCCACGTAAGGTAGTACCAGGCACATTGGCATCATAGCCTACAAGGAAGATAAATAGAAGGGATATTGGATCCAGCTGTGCATTTTGAAACAAATGCCGAGCAGCCAGATGAAGCCAATAGTGAAAATAAGGACATTTACGAGCCTACAGTTCTTTTCTACAAAGAGAAATACCACCTTCAAGATATAGCAGTTATTGGGTTACTAGTGGGGGCCCGGGGAATAATACCTTCTCTTTGTGCTACAAATGTAGCAATTTCGGATCTCCAATACCACCATGAATACCATAGCAATAACATCTCATAAGGGATCTATTAGTATTTTGAGGAATCACTTATATTCGTGAATGATGTGTTGTACAGCTATTTTAATTTTATTTTAGTTGCGGTTTGCATACACTTCAGCTTTTTGTTATTTATGTATGAGATACATTTCATAGCTTAGTAGGCTATTTTTTCACCTAATTTTTCTTTTTTTGACCTTATTATGATATGTATTAAGCTTTGTATTAGCAGCCTTGTGAGTCGAGAAAGCAAATAAAATAAAATGTAATTGTCGATTGCTTTTTCGAGATCTACCTCCGCTTTAACCTTTGCTCCCTTGTGTCATCTCATGGTACTCTGTCGATCATCTGGTAACCACATGGTGACTGGTGAAATTACTTTTGTCGAGCTGTGCTGAATGAGTCTACGACAACGAGAAGAAAAACTACGTTTAATGAAACATATTCGAAAGACAAAAATAGTTTCATGGACTCTGTGCATCAACCACAAAAATATTACTAAAACTAGAGATGCCTAAGATCCAATGTATTCTGCATTCAAGAAATAGCATGATATTATTTTAGAGAAACTCGCAACCACAAGTAATTTTTCTCTGAGTGTAGGAAGTCGTAGTCTTTTCCTCCTCTCCCTCTATTATCCATGGTTCCACTATCCTTTCACTATTGTAAAACAAAGTAATTTAAATTCTGGTGTTAGGGCTGAGACAAAACTGAGAAAAGGAGGGTTCGATTCCCACCTCAGCTATCCTGGAAGTTATTTTCCTCCACTTCCAGGCAAATGCTGGGATGGTTCCTAACTTAAGGTCGCCTCCTTCCCGATCCTATCCCCAATTTACGAATACACACACTAGTGCAGCCAACACAATAACACAGGTTATCACAAAAATTCCACACACACACACACACACACACACACACAATACACAAAACACACGGGGCTATATGAACATGATGTCGCAGCCCCTAAAATAAACAACAGCAACTAACACAAGAAAGTATTCACAAATAGGACTTCTTCATCCTAATGTTTCTAACATCATTATTTATTTATTTATTATTATTATTTTATTTTTTATTTTTATTTATTTATTAGTGCGCTAAATGCCAAGCGTTACTATGCCAAAGCCAACGACAGGTTGAATAACATCTTAACAACCGATTTTTGAAAAATCTTTAATACCAGGATGTCACGGAAGGAACTCACAGGGTGGAGGGAGAGGTCTTCTTATTGAAATAATAGAAGTCATTTTTCAGTGTTACCTGGTATCTGTTCGTAGAATCTATTTCAGTCGGTCGTTGTTGTTTGAGTCTTCAGTCTTTTGACTGGTTTGATGCAGCTCTCCACGCCTCCCTGTCCTGAGCTAATCGTTTCATCTCTACATAGCTACCACACCCTACATCCAAGGCAATCTGTTTAACATATTCTAACCTTGGTCTACCCCTACAGTTTTTGTCCTCGACCCTTCCTTCCATAACTAAGCTTGCTATTCCTGGGTGTCTTAGTATGTGTCCTACCAACCTATCTCTTCTCTTCATTAACAGTCGCCAGAAACATCTCTCCTCTCCCACTCGTCTTAATACCTCTTTGTTTGTAACCCTATCTACCCATCTGATCTTCATCATTCTCCTGTAACACCACATTTCAAATGCTTCAATTCTCCTCTTTTCTGCTGCACCAATAGTCCAAGTTTCACTTCCATAGAGCGTCACGCTCCAGACAAAGGCTTTCAAAAATGACTTCCTAATACCTAAATCTATATTCGATGTCAGCAGATTCCTTTTTTGTAGAAATGCTTTCTTTGCCTGAGCCAACCTACTTTTTATATCCTCTTTGCTTCGTCCATCACTGGTTATTCTGCTTCCTAAGTAACAGAAGTCTCCTACTTCCTTCAGCTTTTCACCTGCCAATTTGATCTCCATGGAGGTTTCTGATTTATTTCGGCTGTATTCCAGTATTTTTGTTTTACATTTATTAATTTTCATCATGAATTCTTTCCGTAAGACGGAGTCCATACCATTCAAAACCTCATTCAAATCCTCAGGCTTGTCGGCCAAGATGACGATGTCATCAGCAAATCTCAAAGTTGAAATTATTTCTCCTTGAATCTTCACTCCCACTTAAAATTTTTCTCTAATTTCCTTCATTGCTTGTTCAATGTAAAGATTGAAAAGTATGGGTGATAAGTTGCAGCCTTGCCTTACACCTTTCTGAATACCAGCTTCTCTCTCATGTCCTTCAACTCGAATGACTGCTGTCTGGTTTCTGTACAGATTGTATATCACCCTCCTATCCCTGTACTTTATTCCAATCGATTTCAAAATGTCAAACAATTTAGTCCAATCAACATTATCAAAAGCCTTTTCTAAGTCTACAAAAGCCATGAACGTTCTCTTATCTTTCCTTATTCTACCTTCCAAAATCAGCCTAAGACTTAGTACAGCTTCCCTTGTTCCTACATTTCTCCTGAAACCAAACTGGTCTTCACCCAACTCCGTTTCTATCTGGCTTTCAATCCTCTTGTAGATTATTCTAGACAGGATCTTTGAAGCATGAGTAATCAAGCTGATTGTACGGTAATCTTCACATCTGTCAGCTCCCAATTAGATAGATAGCGGTGATTAGCAATTATTTTCATAGTAAGTTACGTGAAATAAATACATGAGTTATTCATACACTTAACAAAACACTGCTCATACAAACCCCACACGAGTTATTTCAAGTACTAGGAAATAAATTGTTAATCCTCACACAATCTAATCGGGTATACTCGTGTTGACCGACTGGAAAGCAATTACACTAATAGAGTGGTTTCTTAGTATAACCAGATCCTCCAATCACTCTCCACGACCCTGCTTCGACTTTCACACCTGCTGGAGGTCAGAGTTTATGAGGAAGACCACACCCAGTTGAAGTATCGTCTTCCATTTGATGATGCATCGCGTGCGACACCGCATGTCGTGATTTCCATTTGTGTCCTTGCTTCTTACTTTACACTGCTCAGACTTGAAGGTCATGCAGAATACTTGTTGTTTCATGCAGAGGCTTGGGATAGTATAGAAATAAGTCTTGTGTGTGTGTGGAATCTGTCTGATAACTTACGTTATTGAGGTACCAGTGTTAGCTAGGTACTTGCAGTTGGGGCTAGGGTGAGGAAGGAGGTGGTATTGGCTCTATAATAGGTAGCATCCAAGCATTTGCCTCGATAGGAAGTAGGAGACTACGGAAAACCACTTTTAGGATGGTTAAGGGTGGAAATCGAACTCAATTCTTCCCAGGAGTTGAAGTGCCCCCAGTTTCATCCCTCAGAACAGAATCACATTTCTATTCTGATATTGGAATCGTGTCAATACGAACCTATTAGTGGCGAATTGGTTAGCTTGCTAGGTTTTAGCCTGAAGGGTCCAGGGTTCTATTCCCAGTCGGGCCATCGAGAATTTTAATCTCCTGAGGTTAATTCTCCTGGCCCAGAGGCTGGGTGTATGTGACGTCTGGATCATCACTTTATCCTCATTTTTACGCGCAGGTCGCCGACGGGCGTCTACTAGAAAGACCTGCACTTGACCTCCCACGAGGACACCGACAATAATAAATGTTAAAGGTAGAGCACAGAATAGATAAGACATTAAAACTTGAAACCGAAATATTGTGAATGTCCTATAGAAGAATACATCAACTACGCAAATGGTTCTTCGGAATCCAAATCACACATACATTTCTACATAGCAGACGCTTATAGCTGGCTGTGTGGCGCAGCGAAAACGTCCTTGCCTGTTGAACACAAGATTGCGTGATTGAATCTCGGCATTTAAGGGCGCTTAATTGTGAGGGAACCATGCCAATAGATTTACTGGCACGTTGAGGATCCCATTCAGGGCAAAATTATTGCACTCCGGTGTATCTAAAAGCCGCAGTAGTTAAAAAGAACATAAAACGCATATCATTAGTAGACTATACAGATTTTCGATCAGAATGTAGGTTATTCACTCAGTCATCAGTATAGAAAGTTTAAAAGTTTTACTTTGAAGCGTAGGAACTGAAAATGGAACTGACATTAGGACTCAGACAAGAATCCCCTTAATTCCGGGCAAGTGTGCTGACTACAGCCCAGCGGTTAGTAACTGTAAGAAGCTACTCTTTGATGTAAAACAGTGGTTAGAAGGATCTGTGCTCTGTGATATAAATGCCAGTAGGCTATCTTTTATCTTTCATATTTACCGATTTCATAGATTTACAGTATTTTCTTGGAAATTCAAAGTATAAAAAGTGTAGATAGTGTAGATAATAGGCTAATAAAGATAACTGTCGAGAGGTGAGTTCGATTCCCACAACAAAAATCCTGGAAGTTTACGTATTTCTTCACCATTTCTCCTCGTGACCACACGTTTCAAGTTTCTATTTGTGTATTCATCATCACTGCTCAACTCTACGAAACCATTTTCAGATGGTATACAGTTTCAAACCTTCACTGTTACATTAATAAAAAATAAATTTAAATGTGTCCAGTAATTTCTGGGTTTTAAAAGAACAGGTAACACCAATACTAAAATCCCAACAATATTAAAATCCCACCAATACTAAAATCCCATCAATATTAAAATCCCACCAATACTAAAATCCCACCAATATTTAAATCCCACCAATACTAAAATCCCTCCAATATAAAAATCTCACCAAAACTAAAATCCCACCAATATTAAAATCCCACCAATATTAAAATTCACCTTAAATGGATGTATTAAAACGTTTTGCTTAAACATTATGGTCAACAAAACAATTACATAGACTACAACTAACAAATATTGACGAGTTGCATTATCTCAACTAACACTGCAACTAAATAAGTGTATATATTGTGAATATTTTTACCCATACTTTCAGACATAGATGTTATAGCCGAAGTGTAATGGATCTGATGATGATCGCTTGACGATCGAAACTGGTCATCCAAGTGTATTTATTAATCTCATGTATTTTTTTAGGATTAGGGAATGACCCATCTCATTTGAGTACAATCGTGTTGACCTACTGAAAAGCATCAAACTTTTGTTTTGCAGCCACGCGACCAATTTTATTTACATAGACACATTTTTCCTTAATGGCGGTATCCAACGCCTCTAGAGACAGGAACAGGAACATTTAAGAATATCTTGAACTTTGATCTACAGACCGGTGTAGATACTCAAGCTAAGGTGCATGATCACGGAGCCATGCTATCTACGAACTCAGTAGACGAAATGTTTTTAGTGGCTCCCCAATTTCAACTCCTTTTCCCAGTTTCACTCATCTTCATTCATTATATAAATTACTCGAGTGTTGGCGAATTAAGCCAGCTAATCTTCCGAGTGTATCTTTCTTATCTTGCCATCCCATGGCACAGTCCTTTCTGGCCACTTGCCCCAGGCCAAGTTCTGGTTCTTCCGCTGAAATCATTCTCCCTTCGGTCCCCCACCACTACCATTGTGAAAACCCAAAAGCTAAGATAACTTACTTGATCTTGCAGAATGACCAGCTGGCTCTGGAATTTCCTGTAAACACACTTCCATGTAGGGTTGTACAAAATGGGATCTAGCACAATTTCAGTGAAACATACATTATGCCTTTATTCTTTTAAAAGGCCACAACAGTTAAAAGGTACCGTACCTTAAACCAGTTACATTATTATTATTATTATTATTATTATTATTATTGTCCCCCATGATGTACGGATAGCACGCTTTTCTCTTACTGAAGCGGCTCTGGGTTAGATTCCAGCCAGAAACGTATGATCTATAGACGCCGGAGTGTTGGAATTGTGTCCCGAAGGGGATCTTTAACGTGCCAGTAAAACTACTGACACGGCTCTGGCTCCATCGCATTTACACACCCTCAAGTGCCAACTAACTGCGCCAGGATTCGATCCTGTAACCTTGGGCACAGCATGCGAGAACGTTAGCTCTGAGCAACTCAGCCAGATACTTAAGATCTGACTTGAGGGCTGGAAAGGGGTACTTTTTGTCGTGTATTCATTTTGAAGGCTTTGCGATTACGTAGTACTTTGGTGTATGTGGAATCTGTCTGATAATCTGTGTTATTGTAAATGCCGTAGCGAACTATCGTGTACTTGTAATTGGTCTAGGATATGGTTAGGAGGTGTCCATGGTCTTAATTTAGGTGCAATCTCGGCATCGGTCTAGAGTAGAAATGAGAAGCCATGGAAAACTAAAAAGATGGTATATTGGCAGTTGCACTCTATATAAAGGGAGGTATCGCGCAGTTCGATACTCCTGTGGGGGTCCGGGTGGGGACACCAAGAGCCCGCCGATGAGCCAGCTTGGTGTCCTAGGCGAAACCCCACACAAGACACGGCACAAACCTGGAAGAATTGCTGAGTTTTAATTCACCGGCCGTGAAAGCCAATATACCATCTTTTTGGAAGCCTTCATAGGGAGGTTGAGACTGCTTGAGCTTTTGGTTCTCGCAGTCAAGGAGTGCAGTTGCACTCTATATTGTAGTCCAAGTACTACTAGCTAGGGCAAGTCGTCGTAATAATTCACCATAGACTGTCGAGGAATTTAGTACTCGACAGGTGAATTTATAAGGAAATGTATCGTGTGTGTAACTGATAAACAAATTTTAATCCAGAACGAGATGACATCAGGGCACGAGGACAAATCTTGGATCTGCCAAGCGATGCCTAATTCGAGCTAAGCATTTTGAAGGAGAGATGGCCGGAGATGTTTCCCTGGCGCTGATTTAAAGGAATGAGTACAGAAATGAATTGTATTTATTTATTAAGTCAACTATGGTGTATGGGACGTATTTTTGTAGATATTTGTTTGCTTATGTTTGTAATTTAGATTCTTAGTTCTTGATTACTGACACATTAAGTATGGGACAGCTTAGCGCTCTGTATTTTGTAGATTTTAGTTGTGTGGAGCGAGTGTGATACCGCTCAGTAATATAATTATTTCGAGTGTGAGTAAAAGTCAGGGAGGACTTATTATTATTATTATTATTATTATTATTATTATTATTATTATTATTATTATTATTATTATTATTATTATTATTTATGCACATATATTTCAGTCATTAAATACTTTTATTCTACCTGTTATTCATTTTATTTCTAGTATAGCTTTTGGTTGTGGACCTTTCTATCCAATAGAGCATGTTTTTTTTTTCTTTTGTGAACTTTGCCTTGAAAGGCATACAGGACTGAGCACGACCCTGTAGAAAGAATCTTGGTAAAACACTGCTTTATTGAAGGGTACAATATAAAGGGAGGTATCGCACAGTTCGATACTCCTGTAGGGGTCCGGGCGGGGACACCAAGAGCCCGCCGATGAGCCAGCTTGTTGTCCTAGGTGAAACTCCACACAAGACACGGCACACACCTAGAAGAATTTCCATTGAAAACTACTTCGAGGATGGCGACGTGTAGGAATCGAACCCACCTCTTCTCAGTTTTACCTCACGAGGCTGAGTGTACCCCGTTCCAGCCCTCATACCAGAATTGAATTTCTTGTCAGAGCCGGGAATCGAACCCGGGCGTCCGCGGTGACAGCCAATACGCCATGAGGTGGACATATAATGCCCAATGAAATGTATTCTGAAAAATACTATAAAAATAAAAGAAAATGATTTTAAAAAAATCGATCAAACCGAAATATGGCGACAGTTTTACCGAGGATTCATAAAAGCAATCCTGTTTTATTCACTACTCAATGATCTACTCTCATTAAAATATACTGGAATTCAATATAGAAATGGCAGTCAAAATGTCAGGCCTATTCTTAATCCTAATGTTTTTAGAACCATATTAATTAACATGTCGCCTCCGTAGCGTAGCAGTCAGCGTGGTTAGCTGCCGTCCCGGAGGTCCTGGGTTCGATTCCCGGCTCTCCCACAAAATTTGAAAAGTGGTATGAGGACTGGAACGGGGTCTACTCAGCCTCGGGTGGTCCAAATGAGTAGAGGGGGTTCGATTCCCACCTCAGCCATCCTCGAAGTGGTTTTCCATGGTTCCCACTTCGTCTTCGGGCAAATGGCGAGATGGTACATTTTTCAAGGCCACGGCCGCCTCCTTCCCTCTTCCTTGCCTATCCATCCTCACCATCCATTACCTTCCCACATGAGGCCCCTGTTCGCTTTGCAGGTGAGGCCACCTCACCAGTTGTATCCACTCCGATTAGATGTTCCCAGCTCTAGGACACTGCCTGAAAAATGGCGGTAAGGGTGAGATCCCTCGCTGAGTCCGTGGGAGCAAACACCCTGGAGGGTAAACTCGATAAAAAAAAAAAAAAAGTAAATTAACATATCAATAAGACAAACTTCCCGGGTGGACAAAAAGAAAACGATTCGCTGGAGTAATTGAATACAGCACTACTTTGGAATTAATTCAAATTATTTAGAACACTTCTCTCATTTAATTTAAAACAACTCGTTTACTCGCTGTGTCAGCCGTAGGAATTTCTTTTATACAATTATTTACAAAACCAAATACATTCCCCTAACAAGTCACTTTACTTGCCTATGAAGAATATTTTAACATATTTCATCGTATGAGAAGAACATGTAGTTCCGTGAAGAACTATACAGCCTATTTTCATATATCCTATTCATGTTAATTGCCTCTAGGTTATCAACTTACAAAATTTCAGTTTGATTGTTGTAATAGTTTCGTAGATATTGAGAACCGTCTAAATATTTCGGATGGTCGCCATTTTGGATTGTTGTATGTTTAGGCCATAGAGTTATGTACTATTAAAGGAAAATTATTGCGTAGCTCCATTATTCAAACTTTCACTTCGATCGCATGATTACGACACAGAATATATAAACTTAATTTTAAAATTTCTCACAGCCGCCATCTCGAGGTTATGTAAACAATTGAACTAAATTCGATGCCAGCGCATTACAATTTGTATAAATATTTACTGTACCATATTTCACTGCGCTCAGATGGTAAAATCGCGAGAGAAGTCTATTAAAATGTTTCAAATTCGCTTGGTCGCCATGTTCGTTTTGTATTTTTCAGCTTTTTGGAAGTCTCATAGCTGAACGTCTAGTAGTGCCCTTTATCACCGTACAAAATTTCAGGGAGATATCAGTAATAGTTTCGGAGATATAGAATACCGGTGAAATATTTCGCACAGCCGCCACCTTAGGTTATGTTAACATTAGAAGCCAGTGCATTACAATACGTATAAACATTTGCTTTACCAAGTTTCATTGAGATTGGATGGTTAAATCGCGAGAAAAGTTTATTTAAAAGTGTCAACTTCTCTTAGCCGCCACGTTGGTTTTGTAGTTACCAGGTTTTTGAAAGTCTCATAGGTGAACTTCTATTAGAGCCCTTTATCACCGTACAACATTTCAGGGTGATATCGGTAATAGTTTCGGAGATATTGAATGCTGGTTAAATATTTCGCACAGCCGCCATGTTGGATTGGTGAGACGTTAAACTAACCCAAGACCTTTGGAACTAGAGACTCATTACGTACTCCCAGACCCTCAGCTTTCGACAAGTCTGCTAGACTGTCTGCGTGGCGCAACGGAGACGTCCTCGCCGGCTGTTCTCAAGGTTGCAGGATCTAATCCTGGCGCAGCCATTTGGCATTTGAGGGTACAAAAATGCAAGGGAACTGTATCAGTAAATGTACTAGCACTTTAAAGATACCCTTTGGGGTAAAATTCGGACACACCGGCGCCTCTAAAAGCCGCAGTAGTTAAAAGGGACGTAAAACCAAAAGCATTATAATTATTTTTATTACCATACCCAATCGGTATGTTACTATAAAAGAATAGCAAAAAAGTAAAAAAGCAAAGCCAACTCCGTACAGGCCATGGAGGCCCTGGGAGTAGTGGGCTTCCACTGTTTGTGACATCGGCACTAGATGGGATGGAGTTGTCAGCTCCATGCCCGGCCGTCTTTGCTCCTAGGAATTACCCTGGGACTCATTTCTGGTGTAGGCTGAGTAAACCCCAGGGCTATTTGCATTTCCAAAAGTGGTAGTTTTTTAATTTCTAAAATCTTCTACCTGGGTGGGGATCAAACCCACTCCCTTACAATTGGAAGGTCAGCGCCTCCATACATTATTATAGCACCAATGCACAATTATTATTTAATTCAATTAGGAAATGCGCACAATGTGCAAACGTTTACAGAGAGGAACAGAATTTTGTCAGAGATTCTGCTCTGAGTTCGCAGTACATAGCGTGATATCTGTCACATTAAAGTGTGCATCGTAGCATGCTGAGCTTCTATGCCCAAGATCGCGGGTTCAAACCCGGCCGAAGTCATCGGATTTTTTACGAGTGTTAAAAGTCCCCCAATATGCCTTCCTTCGGAGGGGAAGTAAATCCGGCGGGCCCATGTCATAGATTTATGGCATGTCAAAGAATCTTCCACTAACTATAATTGTGCGAAGCTAAATTTGTAGGTTAGATTTCATTAACGCCCTTTTAAGTTCCAACGTTCGACGCCAGGTGCCGGCTGCGGTGGCATCTAGTAGCCAAATTCACAGCTAGATGTCGTTGACGGTAGCATTTGGTAGCAAAAGTAGGAACTACTTGAAATTGATCGTCTGCAGTCCTTACTTGAATTAGAGATAGCACACAATTAACACCGATTATCAGACAGATTCTACATACACCCAAAGTACACGGGGCTACATGACCGCGTTGTCGCAGCCCCTAAAATGAGAAACCAACCAACGAAATGTGCTTCTTTCACACATACAGTCCTGTCGTGGGTCATGGAGTCGTTTATTTGCACAAATCTTGTGATGGAATCCCTGGGTAGCGAATCTTGTCAGGGATTGTCTGAGGTTGAAGTTGACATAGGTGTCGCGCTTGAAAGCAATATATTGAAAATACTCACCAAATTATTAACAAACTAACTGAAGAACTGGACAACCATATAACAGAGGAACAATTCGGTATCCGCAAAGGCAGAAGCACACTCCACGCAGTAACAAACTTGATTGACGATTTAGAAGAATCTTTAAGACATCCGAAAGGAAAGCTCTACTGTGCATTTATTGACTATACAAAAGCCTTTGATCTCCTAGACAGGAAAATACTAGTGCAGAAACTTGAACAAGCTCTTGGAAAAGCATATCCCCTGGTTAAATGATTACGAAATATTCTAGCATATACAGTATAACAGTGTAATTAGGCCTATTAATGATTCCACATCAAGTTTATTTGAGATCATCCAAACAAACGGAGTCTTACAGGGAGATCCCATCAGCCCACTGATCTTTAACATCGCAACTTCGAACATTCTGAAAGCAATCGATGAAACGACAAACATATCACTGTACATGTACGCAGACCACATGGTTCTGGCTTCAAGAAGCAAAGAAGATCTCCAGAAGGGACTGGACAACATATCCGCCTGAGCAGATTCTAACAGCTTAAGAATTACCGATAAGAAAACAGTACAAATGATCATCAGAAAAGGGGGAAGAATAGCAGCAAATAGGTCAATAATTCACAAAAATCAACCATTAGAAATAGTGAATACATTAAGTACATAGGCATTTCTCTTCAAACGGCATACACATCCTTCAGAGCACATAGAAGAGATAGATCTCCAGCAACAATTGAAGGGTATACACGATGTAAAGAACATACAACAACTATCGCTAGACACTGCCATGAAATCTTTCTACGTCAAAATTGTGGTCCAAACAATTATTATTGCGGTAACGCCAGAACCAACGAGCGATCACACGGTACAAGGCAAAGATGATGATGATGATGATGATGATGATAATTGTTGTTTTAAGGGACCTAACATCTAGGTTATGGCCCCCTAACAAGACACAGCTGACCAGGCACTGAAGCACGTGGGCTGTGAGATTGCAACGCAGGTCATTATGACATTAACTCTGCGAACTGGATTGGTCGAGAGGCAGTAGAGTGACGACTGACATGTAATTCTCGGCCAAATGTCAATCCTATTCTCCAAGCTTACTTGCCGTGGTGGGTGAGTGGTTATCGTGTCAGATTACTAGCCCCAAGCTTGCAGGATCACTCCTGGCCTTGGTAAGTGATTTTTGAAAAGCGGTAAATATTACGACACGCATGTCATACGATGTTGGCATGTCAAAGAACCCATTTGAATTCAGTAGGCCGCGTTCATAATGGCAAAATTAATCTCGGGATTTTCCGCCCACACAAAGTACCTCATTTTTCTACTAGAAAGCGCTATAGTGTCAAGGAGCTTAGATATCTAACCTCCTTGACTTTCATAGTGCTTCAAGGAACAACAAAATTTGACATGCAAGCTGCCCTCTGGGTGCCAAATAACAAAGCTTTCACCCGGCACCGAGGCCGTACGATATTATTATTCCAAGCTTACAGAGTATAGCTCTGCCTCACAGAGCTGGGAGTACTCCGTTCTAGCCCCCAGAAAGTTTCTTGGCAAAGCCACAGAGGAGACAGCCTACAGTACGGGTACTATCCACTACACCACGAGGTGGTTGACTGATTGATTGTTGGGAGAGAGTTGTATTCTGGGCTATAAACGTTTGATCTTCATCATTATTCCAAATAGGTAAGTTGTTTCGTTCCAGTGAAACTCATCAGTGATTAAATGAGGATGGTGACCTGCTATCTGGCTGCTCGTCTGAAAATGTAAACACACTGAAGGAAAAATCTTGACGTTTTTACTTTTGTTTGCACTACCTTGAACTTTGATCACCACACCACATCCATTAACGATACCCACAGTATCAACAGTCTGGGCGACAAGCTGCTCCTTGAATTTCTTCCTAAAGGAAGCTAGCAGTCAGTCAATATATGCCAAAGGGTGGCGCAAATCTACTCCCGATTGAAAGATGCGATAATACAGCATTGGCAACGGTAGTATAGAGCGGGTTGGTTTCGTATAAACCACAGCAAAATTAGCCCCGGAACCCTAATCCCGGCTCTTTTAAAATCCTATAGAAAATAGGATTGACAAATAGGATATACATTTTATAATGCCTTTTGTATACTCATTAAAAACAGTGATTAATTACAAACAGTGATTAATTACAACCAACAGAGCCTATTTCTCTCTAACAAAACTTCTCCCCTCAAGGCTCTTGATTTGCATCACCAAATTTACAGAACACTCAAAAAACCAGTGCTTACAAATGCGTTGGAAACTTGGCCATAACAGCAAAAGATACTGTAATACTGGCTGCATTCAAAAGTAAAATATTTCGAAAAATAATCGGCCCAATCTTTAAAAGAGGAAAAATGGAGGAGAAGGTACAATCATGAGTTGAACACCGTTTATAAAGATTCGCCTATTAGAAGATTAGTGAAATCAGCCAGATTGAGGTGGGCCGGGAAGAACGGATGAGTGATGCCGAAGTACCTAAAAAAATATTACATGGAAATCCATTGGGACGGAGAAGACATGGACAACCGAGAACCAGATGGAGTCATTAAATACCTTCGGAAATGGGCCATAGAAATTAGAAAGTTCTAGCGTTGAATCGAGATAACCGGTGGAATCGAAGGTTTCCACAACGAACTGTAACTTAAAGCCACAAAAAGAGAAGAAGAAGAAGAAGAAGAAGAGTGATATAGCCTTCTGTGGTTTCGGAGTACGTATAAAGACTCCGGATCCAACGGTCCTGGGTTCGATTCCCAGCTCTGCCAAGAAAGTCTGTGGGTTGGAACGGGGTGCACTCAGTCTTGTGAGGCAAAACTGAGAATAGATGGGTTCGATTCCCATCTCAGATGCCCTAGAAGTGGTTTTGTGTGGTTTTGCACTTCTACAGTACTCCAGACAAATGCCGGATTGGTTTTCAAAGCCACGACTGCCTTAGTCCTAGCCTCAGTTACAAATGCACACACTACTAAGCCTACAGCCATCACAATGACACAGAGTTATATACACCCAAATACACGGGAATACATGACAATAATGTCAAAAAGCCCCTAAATGAATCAACAACAACAATACAAGGACTACCAATGGATGTGCACACAGGTGGATGGATGGAATCATCTGTATTGGTGTGCACCTGGGGCGGAAGTTATTACTTTGTTGTTGTTATTTCATTTGAGGGGCTTGAACACCGTGGTCATTAAGCCCCGTGTACTTGGGTGAGTATAGATTTGTCTGATAGCCTGTGTCATTGTGCATTAATGTATGTACTGTATTTGTAATTCAGGTGAGGATTGGGAAGGAGGCGGCCATGGCCTTAAGTTATGAACCAATCCGACATTTACCTGGTGTAGAAGTTGGAATGCACGGAAAACCACTTCCAAGATGACTGAGATTGGAATCGAATCCACCTCTTCTCAGTTTTGCCTCACGAGGCTGAGTGTACCCCATTGCAGCCCTCAGACCAGAATTAAATATTTTGACAGAGCCAGGAATCTAACATGGACCTCCAAAAATGTTAGCCGCTATACCACAGGGTAGACATGGGTAGTTACAAGAAGGGGGGATTTTTTTGTCGTGTGGCCTTCTGAGAGGTAGAGTGCAGTTCTCTCTAGTCGACGCCCGTTGGCGACCTGCACGCCGGGATGAGAGATGGAATGAATGAAACTGGGCAAGGAAGTGGAAGGAAGCGACCGTAGCCTGTCAGAAAGTACTGTCCCAGCATTTGCCTGGAGTTGACCATGGGAAAACACGGAAAACCATTTCAAGGATGGCCGACGGTGGGGCTCGAACCCACGCGTCTACCAAGTCCGCAGAGAGCTTGAGCTTTGCCCCATCACCTAACGCTGCACTTCAGTGAACGTAGCCACCGGATTTTTAGGTAAATAAATATTTTTAATGTAAATACATATCTTAAGCATTTTTTCTATAAATACATAAATTCCTGCTTTTCACTTATTAGCACATAAAAAGACACAATATTTACATTTTTTAAAATCAGTCTAGATCTTTCAGTTTATTGCACTTTTGTTCTGTGTTACTTCAACGAGGAAGAACCTGTGAGCTATCTAATCTTCATGCAAAGCGTATGTCAGCTTGCAACTGTGTTATTCTTTACTTGTCGCGCCGTCCCACTCACTGTGGAAGCCGGCGATTTCCTTGTCCATAGCCATATTGCACCACGTGCTAGACCTCCCCCTCCCCCAGCTAAGTGGAACCAGTGTCACTCATATGCAGTTCATATCTGGCACTGTAAAGTGTAAGGCAGTTCTATGGTGCCTAAGTAAACCAACTACAAGTTATCGTCTGTTGCAGAATGTAAATATAATTTTACTTCTGATGGGGCGTTCTGCCAACCATGTGGGAAGGCAATCAAGGCTGAACAGCGATCTCAAGTTACACAACACCTCGAGGGCAAGAAACATATTGCCGCAGTTTAACGCCTTCGGAAGAAGTGTTTCGCGATAACCGTCGGTCATTTGTGATGACAACCTGAAAATGTATCTCGTTGTGTATTGTAATGCTTCAGCATTCGTGAGTACTGCATATTGTTTATATTCACATTAATAAACTAAATTATAATTAAATGCTTTTACTTTTTTGTCACATATTTCAGGTATTTTTGAGACATAACAAGATGTTCAGTAAAGAAGATATAGCCTACTTTCTCCTAAATGTATGAGTATAGTTATAACTCGTTGTTATTATCAAAGAGTATAATAGAATCATTTCTTGGTTGAAGACCTTAGAAACTATTAACCTCTGCCAAACGCCACAACCTAGAAAAAAACTACTACCATCATTGAAGAAAGATAGATAAGAAGTATCTCAAGAATGTTATGGATCTGGAGACATAATCGACCGCACTGGCTGCGTGGCTCAGCGGTAACGTTCTCGCTTGCTGGGCCCTAGGTTGCAGGTTCGTATCCTGGCGCAGTCAGCTGGCATATGAGGGTGCACAAATGCGAGGGAGCCGTGTCAGTAGATTTACTGGCACGTTAAAGATCCCCTTCGGGCCAATATTCCGGCACCCCGGCGTATCTAAAAGCAGCAGTAGTTAAAAGGGACATAAAACAAATAACATTATTATTATTGTTATTATTACACCGACAGTAGTGGCTACGCTGGCTAAAGCGCAGCATTAGGTCATGGGGCCAGGCTCTCTGCTGACTCGGTAGACGCGTGGGTTCGAGCCCCACCGTCGGCCGTCCTTGAAATGGTTTTCCGTGGTTTCCCATTTTCAACACCAGGCAAATGCTGGGACGGTACCTTCTGACAGGCCACGGCCGCTTCCTTCCACATCCTTGCCCAATTTCATTCACCGTCATTCATTTCATCTCTCATTAACTCCTCTCATGAGGTTGGCGTCAGGAAGGGCATCCGGCCGTAAAAACCATCGCCACCAAAGACTTCCATCGCATCTCATCCCCGACCCCGTTGGAAAACGGGAATAATAAGGGGTAGACATACATTATTGTTATTATTACATAATCGACCTGCCGTGGGCAACATCCAACTTTGAGTTGAGGCATGTCTTTACACGTCTGGTTGTGCATGGCTTTCACAACCCTAATTGAATTAACAAATCTTTCCATGACCCTACAGAGACGTGTGTATACAAACCATGTGGATATTTTCGATTGCTATTTGCCTGAAATAAAAGTATTAATTAATAACCTGAACTAGCACCAACGGCTATAATTCAGTTACTATGTGAAATCGTTTTGTTCTTTACTTCAAATAACATTTTCAAATGACGCACAATAGGCTGTTACAAACCCTTTGAAATAAAATAAAAATTTATCGTAGTATCATCTTGCCATTCTTCAAGTTCGATGCGCATAGAATGCCAATGGTATACGGTACTAACCAATGGAGTCCCACGTAGACCAGTCGTGACATCTAGTGGAGAAGTATTGAACAATATATACCAAACAGGGCGAGTGCATTCTAGTGGCCATAAGAAGAAACTTTTCAATAAGATCTTAAGTTAATAAAGTAGGCCGGCGTGCAGTTACCTTTTTGGCTGCTAGATGTCTCGAGCACATCTGCTGGTGAATTATGTTTTAATTAAATATATATTTTCCACCGTAATATGCAAAATATAACGCTTAATTTTAAAACGTCTGAATCATTACAAAACAATAAATATGTACAATTTCAAGCAAAAAAAACTCTTAGGGGATTTGAACCATAGGCATATGAGTGTTAGGCCAACGCTTTACCACGGAGCCATTTGTGCCAACGAACATCGTTCTATATAAAATAACTTACATATAACTTGTTAGCAAATAATGATTTAGACTAAACGATTTCATCAGTGGAGTATATTATTTATTTATAAAGCATTTCATACAAAGTTTTTTTTTTAAAAATTTTGTATCAGTACGCTATATTGCATGCAATACTCAAATTAGTGAAATATAAGTCAGGCACAAGATATCCGCTGCCATCTTGTCTTCTTACCGAGATGGCTCAGCTTTTTAGAATCACTTCTGCACTATAGTATTACAAAATAAACTTTTAATTTCGAACGTGCCTCTTCCTTTAGAACAGTTAAATCGATTCTCGGCTCGATAATCGGAACTGGTGGGTCCCATGATATGGATTATAAAGTTTGCATAATTCGCACGGCCGCCATCCTGAAATGGTACGGTGGATGACCTTGTAGTTTTGGTCACAAGACGCGTCCTATATGAAGGTATGTTATTACCAAATTTGGTAGAGATCGGATAATTTGGTTAGTCGCTATTTGATTTTACGTTTTGAACGTTTGAGTGGCCGCCATTCAGTTTTGGTAAAGATGGCGGCGATATAAAACATGACACTGAGGGGCCCTTTGCTTGTTCTACCTCTGTACCAAATTTCGTTCAATTCGGTTTCACACACACACACAGACTCACACACACACACAGACAGACACACAATTTTTGGCCCTGTAGTGATCTCATAAGTCTACTTTCATTTTTTTGCAAAAATCGAAAGTAGGCTAAAAAATAAATATTTTCAGGATTTTTAGCACCTAAAAATCCGAGCCCGAGTTATAAGATGGTTATAAGTAAGGCCCTGCGGATAAACCCGCGGATATAGTTTGCATGGCTGTGCGGATAGCGGATAAGCTGTGGATAATATTTAGAGTAAATTTGCAGGTCGCCTCCGTAGCGTAGCGGTCAGCATGGTTAGCTGCCGCCCCGGAGGTCCAGGGTTCGATTCCCGGCTCTTCCACGAAATTTGAAAAGTGGCATGAGGTCTGGAACGGGGTCTACTCAGCCTCGGGTGGCCCAAATGAGTAGAGGGGGTTCGATTCCCACCTCAGCCATCCTCGAAGTGGATTTCCGTGGTTTCGCACTTCGTCTTCGGGAAAATGCCGGGATGGTTCGTACTGTAAGGCCACGGCTGCCTCCTTCCCACTTCCTTGCCTACCCGTCCCATTCTCCCCATTCCTTCATCAGGCCCCCTGTTCGCTTTGCAGGTGAGGCCGCCTGGGCGTAGTGCTGGTCACACACCCCAGTTGTATCCCCGACTCAGAGTCTCAAGCTCCAGGACACTGCCCTCAGTGGCGGTAGAGGTAGGATCCCTCGCTTAGTCCGTGGGAAAAGCCAACCCTGGAGAGTAAAACGATAGCGAAAAAGCGAAAAAATTTGCAGATAGTTTTTAGAATAAAATAGATTTTTTAAAAATAATTTTAGATTTAGCTAAGATCTGCGTTTCTTGTTATTTCCGTATTTGCACTCGCTTGCAATGTATGAGAACAATAGAGAAGTAAGAGAAGCCAGTCATGGAAATAACCTCAATTAGTGATGACTTATGCAAAAAAAAAAAAAAAAAAGTCCCTTATATCTACGCTTGCCTGCGTGGGTATATCCGACGACTAAGTAAGTGCTATAGGTACCCGCTGTTTCAGTTGCCGTTACTTAGAGGGACAAAACTCATTCAACATTGCCATGCGATTCACACATAGCCTAAAGGGAAACGAATTTCTCTTCAAATGTCTAAATGCGTTGATTTAATGCTTTATGCTTTATCTAATAAAACTAATATACTAGCTTCACCCGAGAACAGTTATGAATGCATTACGTGATAAGCGCTTTTTTTATCGATTTCAATGAACTACGATCTATATCCGTTTTACGTCTCGGCATGATGGGTTAAAATCACTGACTGGACTATTAATTATATATTATCATGGAGATGCTTGTACAACGAATTCTTGTCAGACGTAATTTAAGAATTGCGAGGTGCATGAAACACAATCCCCCTTCCGTCCAATCTTAACTTGACTGTGTATTTTGCGGAACGGAAAGTTCACAGGCGAAATGAAGAAAAGCCGAGTTGCACTTCCAGGGAAACTCCAAACACAACCACTCTTCTCTGAAGTCTTAACTAATCACGACTCGCAGTTTGCTGCTGGCTGTGACTGGGATAATAGGCTCGCCCGCTAGCTAGGCTGTAACTGGGGTGATAGGCTCACCCATAGCTAGCTCGTAAACTATCGCCTCAGTATTTGAATCGAGATTGTTGGAAGGAATGAAAACGTAAAAACACATATAGTGGGCGATGTATTGAATAGAGATATCCTCTCGCGGACGTTTTTTTTGTAAACTTTTAATGCTGAACAATTCTTACACTCATAGTATATAGATATTTTTAACGGTTTGCCCAGCATAAGCTAAAAAGCACACGGACGCCGGTTTTTTTCGACTTTTTCACTGAAATCATTACTGCTGGGCTTCCTTTGATCAAAATAAATTATTTTCTACAGAAATCTTCCTCGAGATATCCTTTACAGAATGGTGAAAACTGCATCAAAATCCATCCAGTGGTTCTCGAGATTACCCGTGACAACCAAGAATCGGGGACTTTGTATTATACTAAGTAAAGATTAAAACAAGATGTTCAGTAAAGAACATATAGCCTGTTGTTGTTTAAGTCCTCAGTCTTTTGACTGGTTTGATGCTGCTCTCCATGCCTCCCTGTCCAGAGCTAATCGTTTCATCTCTATATAGCTACCACACCCTACATCCGAGGCAATCTGTTTAACATATTCTAACCTTGATCTACCCCTACAGTTCTTGTCCTCAACCCTTCCTTCCATAACTAAGCTTGCTATTCCTGGGTGTCTTAGTATGTGTCCTACCAATCTATCTGTTCTCTTCATTAGCAGTCGCCAGAAACATCTCTCCTCTCCCACTAGTCTCAATACCTCTTCGTTTGTAACTCTATCTACCCATCTGATCTTCATCATTCTCCTGAAACACCACATTTCAAACGATTCAATTCTCCTCTTTTCTGCTGCACCAATAGTCCAAGTTTCACTTCCATAGAGTGCAACGCTCCAGACAAAGGCCTTCAAAAATGACTTCCTAATACCTAAATCTATATTCGATGTCAACAGATTCCTTTTCTGTAGAAATGCTTTCCTTGCCTGAGCTAACCTACTTTTTATATCCTCATTGCTTCGTCCATCACTGGTTATTTTGCTTCCTAAGTAACAGAATTCTCCTACTTCCTTTAGCTTTTCACCTGCCAATTTGATGTCCATAGAGGTTTCTGATTTATTTCGGCTGCATTCCAATATTAGCCTACTTTCGATTTTTGCAAAAAATGAAAGTAGACTTATGAGATCTACACAGGGCGAAAAATTGTGTGTCTGTCTGTGTGTGTGTGTGTGAGTCTGTGTGTGTGAGTGTGTGTACTCTGAATGTCTGCCCCCCCCTATCAATTCTAACACGGTGAAACCGAATGGAACGAAATTCGGTACATGGGTAGAACTAGCAAAGGGCACCTCAGTGTCATGTTTTATATGGCGGCCACTCAAACGTCCAAAACGTAAAATCAAATAACGACTAACCAAATCATCCGATCTCTACCAAATATGGTAACAACATACCTTCATATAGGACGCGTCTTGTGATCAAACTACAGGGTCATCCGCCGTACCATTTCAGGATGGCGGCCGTGCGAATTATGCAAACATTATAACCCATATCATGGGACCCACCAGTTCCGATTATCGAGCCGAGAATCGTTTTAACTGTTCTAAAGGAAGAGGCACGTTCGAAATTAAAAGTTTATTTTGTAATACTATAGTGCAGAAGTGATTTTAAAAAAGTGAGCCGTCTCAGTACAAGGCAAGATGGCAGTGGATATCTTGTGCCTGACTTATATTTCACTAATTTGAGTATTGCATGCAATATAGCGTACTGATACAAAATAAAAAAATAAATAAACTTTGTATGAAATGCTTTATAAATAAATAATATACTCCACTGATGAAATCGTTTAGTGTAAATCATTAATTGTTAACACGTTCTATGTAACCCATTTGATATCGATTAATGTCCGTTCGCACGTTTGGCTGCGTGGTAAAGCGTTAGCCTATCAATCTATTGGCTATGGTTCAAACCCTATCAGAGTTAGGTTTTTTGCTTGAATTTCTTTATATTTATTGTTTTGTAATGACTCAGACGTTTTAAAATTAATCGTTATATTGTGCATAGTTTCTTTTTATTTAGTCAATTTACCCTCTAGGTTGGTAGTTCCCACGGACTCAGCGAGGGAACTCACCACTACCGCCTCTATGGGTAGTGTCCTGGAGCTTAGAACATCTGGTCGGGATGGATACAACTGGGGAGGTGTGATCAGTACTTCGCCCAGGCGGCCTCACCTGCAAAGCGAACAGGGGCCTCATGAGGGATGGGAAGGGATGGAAGATTGGGATGGATAGGCTAGAAAGAGGGAAGGAGGCGGCCGTGGCCTTACAGTAGGTACTGCCCCCGTAAATTGAATTATATTGAGACCACGGCGGTTGTATTGGAAAATATGAAGAAAGTTATGGATGTCATAGTTGTGACGTGGATATTCATGACGTAAGCACGGATGACGCAGACTTCACGCAAGTAGGCTGATTGAGCTGAGATTCTTGGTGACGTCATGAGTTTGTTCGAGAAAGATCTGAGATTTACGACGCAGTCGCAGGGAAACATGGAATTGTGCTGAGGAAGAAGTTACGCGATTGGAGGAAAGACTCGAACCAATGAACGATAGTTAGGAGGGAGACGGAGATTACTGAAACTACTATATTTAATTATTTTTGGCATGCAGAATTGTGGAAATCTATTTTCAGTTATGGCATTGATTTGGAATTTTGAAGAAATTAATTTTGAGTTTTTGAAATTTGAAAATCCGTCAAGTATAGCCAAAGTTAGAAATTCTAGCAATGACGGAGAAACAAGCTATGGAAGGGATGGATACGCCCCTTAAGAAGTTGATAAAAGGTCTTGCACAGCAGAGAGGAGCTCTCATAGCTCATGTGTCTCATACCGCATATCTCATACCGCATATATATTTCTGATGTCATATAGTCGTTTTCGAGTGAATAAGTGAAGCAACTCGTTTTTAGCGCGTGTGGTAAAGCCCACCGCATCGAACGAGCACGGAGAGTGCCGCAGTTCCATTTTACGGTGATTGAAACTAGGCGAAGTTGAAACACACACATTAACGAGTCTACAAGATAATATATCAAGAGTTGACTAATGACTTTAAGCTAATTCTATTGTGCAGTACTATATTAAAGTGTGTAGAAAGGTTGAACATTTTCAAGATTATAATTTGGAAGATATTGGCATTTTAAGACGGCAGACAAAAGTGATTTTCTCGCCACCTGAGAAGCACTTTTATAACATCACAATCTACGCTACGGCTGACACGTGTATTGCAACCGTGCTACTACATATTGCATTTGATGATATAACGCTGCATTCGAACATGGAACAATATAATATGGCAGTTCTTTCAACTATTATAACGGAAATGGAGATGGAAGGCTAAGGACTTTAATGCAATTGGGACATATATCAATGGAGTGAAATAACAGCATGGAACTTCGCTAATCGTCTTTCTACAAAAGCGAGCATGTAGTGAATATCCAACTACACTCATGCCTCGTTGTCCAACGCTGAATTATATCAAATGGCAGTGGAAATATTTTCAGGCTCCACGATTATGAATATTTCTGCGGAAATAACTGCAATAAACTTCATGGCGAATTTCTACCAGAACTTCAGGGAACTATCAAGAGAGGCCAGGGTAGACCCGGCTCACAAAGAAGAGTTTTTCCAGAAGGATGTCTATCGTATACACGGAGCAGTGCAATTTCCGGAGGAGGAAGCAGTTCTATTCTCCGAGGGCGCTGGTTCCAGGTTCGAGGTCGGAGCACATCTTTTTGGTGAAATGGAACCATCACCAGTCTTCTTTGGAAGATTTTCCTCTAGAACTTCAATCAACATATAAGGTAGTCGTGAACGTTTCTTGTTTTATTTGAGCCATTTTGCGATATCTGAGCAACCATTTTTCTCATATTTTCTGTCCTATATTTTGCCCCATATTCTTGCTTGATATTTCTGTACTCAGTACACTTTGATGAGTTATGCCTTTTTCTACGATTTATTAAGACATTGTTATGTCAGTGGCATAGTTAAAATAATTTTGGATCAGTTGAGACTGATAATATATATTCTTTCAGTAATTTGCATATTTTTGTAGTCACGATTTGACTGTAAAGTAAATGATTTTCTATGGCAGATTTGAATTCAGACAGCGTGTCATTTTATTAAAGTAATTCTATTCAGTTAATTACTTTGACCAATTTTCTGTCATCCTCAAGAAAGAAGAATAATTAAAAGATTTTAGAGCGTTAAAATCTATTACTGTATCGACGATCTTGGAAATACTAGTCGTTTTATGAACATGATTGCAACATAGACATTTATCGTCAGTTGATGGTGATTTGGTGTGTTCCACAATAATTTCTTGTTAACTGCTGTGCTCTAATCTCGGTAGTATCTGTCAGAGCCATTTTCATTGATGTAGCTGTGCCGGTGCGATTGATTATTGGCAATCCGATTGAGGGGGCGGATATCTGACAGCCTACTATCCGAGTTATCGGGGACAGTACCATCCCGGCATTGGCCCGAAGACGAAGTGGGAAACCACGGAAAACCACTTCGAGGATGGCTGAGGTGGGAATCGAACCCCCTCTACTCATTTGGACCACCCGAGGCTGAGTAGACCCCGTTCCTGTCCTCATACCACTTTTCAAATTTCGTGGCAGAGCCGGGAATCGAACCCAGGATCTCCGGGGCGGCAGCTAACCATGCTGACCGCTACGCTACGGAGGCGACTATTGTGCATAGTACGATGGAAAATATATAATTAAAACATAATTCGCCAGCAGATTTACACGAGACATCTAGGAACAAAAAGTGAATTATCATGGCGAACTGCACGCCGGCCAACAGATTAAATTACAGATTTTATTGAAAAGTTTATGTTTATGGCCGCTAGAATGCACTCCCCCTGTTAGGATTATCTTGTTCGATACTTCTCCATTAGATGTCACGACTGGTCTACATGGGACTCCATTTATTAGTATACCATCGGCATTCTATGCGAATCGAATTTGAAGAATGACAAGATGATACTACGATACATTTTTACTTTTTATTTTAAAGGGTTTGTAACAGCCTATTGTGCGTTATTTGAAAATGTTAATTGAAGTAAAGAACAAAACGATTTCACATAGTATCTGAACTCTAGCCGTTGGTGCTAGTTCAGGATATTAATTAATACTCTTATTGCAGCCAAATAGCAATCGAAAATATCCACATAGTTGTTATACACACGTCTCTGTAGGATAATGGAAAGATTTGTTAATTCAATTAGGGTTGTGAAAGCCAAGCTCAGCCAGACGTGTAAAGACATGCCTCAACTCAAAGTTGGATGTTGCCCGCGTCAGGCCGATTATGTAATGATGATGATAATAATAATAATAATAATAATAATAATAATAATAATAATAATATTAATAATAATAATAATAATAATAATGTTATTGGTTTTACGTCCCTTTTAACTACTTTTGCATTTAGAGACGCCGGGGTGCCGGAATTTTGCCCCGAAGGGGATCTTTAACGTGCCAGTAAATTTACTAACACGGCTCCCTCACATTTGTGCACCCTCAAATGCCAGCTGTGTGCGCCAGGATACGAACCTGCAACCTAGGGCCCAGCAAGCGAGAACGTTACCGCTGAGCCACGCAGCCAGTGCGGTCGATTATGTCTCCAGATCCATAACATTCTTTAGATACTTCTTATCTTTCTTTCTTCAATGATGGTAGCAGTTGTTTTCGAGGTTGTGGTGTTTGGTAGAGGTAAATAGTTTTTAAGGTCTTCAGCCAAGAACTGATTCTATTATACTCTTTGATAAAAACAACGAGTTATAACTATACTCATACATTTAGGAGAAAGTAGGCTATTTGTTCTTTACTGAACATCTTGTTTTTGTTTTACATTTATTAATATTCATCATGAATTCTTTCCTCAAGATGGAGTCCATACCATTCAAAAACTCACTCAAATCCTCAGGCGTGTCGGCCAGGATGACTATGTCATTGGCAAATCTCAGAGTTGAAATTATTTCTCCTTGAATCTTCACCCCCAATTTACATTTTTCTCCAATTTCCTTCATTGCGTGTTCAATGTAAAGATTGAAAAGTATGGGTGATAAGTTGCAGCCTTGCCTTACACCTTTCTGAATACCAGCTTCTCTCTCATATCCTTCACCTCGAATGACTGCTGTCTGGTTTCTGTATAGATTATATATCACTCTCCTATCCCTGTACTTTATTCCAATCGTTTTCAAAATGTCAAACAATTTAGTCCAATCAACGTTATCAAAAGCCTTTTATAAGTCTACAAATGCCATGAACGTATCTCTTATCTTTCCTTATTCTACCTTCCAAAATCAGCCTAAGACTCAGTACAGCTTCCCTTGTTCCTACATTTCTCCTGAAACCAAACTGGTCTTCACCCAACTCTGTTTGTATCTGGCTTCCTATCCTCTTTTAAATTATTCTAGACAGGATATTTGAAGCATGAGTAATCAAGCTGATTGTACGGTAATCTTCACATCTGTCAGCTCCTACTTTCTTCGGTATAGGGAAGATAACATTCTTCTTGAAATCAGAGGGTTCCTCACCTGTCTCATAAATCCTACACACCAAGTTATATAACCTGATCAGACCTTCCTCTCCTATGCAGCGTAGCAACTCAATCGGTATATCATCTATGCCTGGTGCTTTGTTCCTGCCTAAGTCTTCCAATGCTCTGTCAAATTCTGATCACAATATTAAATCTCCTTTCGCATCCTCATCAATTTCCTCCTCCCTTTCCATTACATGATTCTCAATCTCCTTTCCCTTATACAAGCACTCTATGTGAGCTTTCCATCTCTCAACCTTTTCTTCCCTATCTGTTAGAGGCTTTCCATTTATGTCCTTAATATTACAGCACTTAGTCTTCCTTTCCCCAAAAGTTTTCTTAATCCTTCGATAACCTGTGTCTACTTTTCCTAATTTCAGACAATTTTCTATACCTGCACATTTCTCTTTCATCCATTCTTCTTTCGCTTCCTTGCACTTCTTAACCTCATTTCTCAGACGTCTGTATTCTGCTCTCCCCTTTTCATCTCTTACATTCTTGTGTTTCCGCCTTTCGTCCATCAATTCTAGTAAATCCTGTGTGATCCACGGTTTTCTACCTATTCTTTCTTTCTTACCAACGTTTTCTTCTGCGGATTTTGTTATTTCATTCTTCAAAAGTGCCCATTCGTCTGCAATTGAAGTTTGTTTAGGGATTTTCATTAGTCCTTCCTTTATACTCTTCTTGAATCTTTCGTTTACATCCTTCTCTTTCAGTCTGTCTATTGCCCATCTTTTTGGCTTTTGACTTTTCTTCAGTTTCTTCAACATTAATCTGCATTTCATAACAACCAAATTGTGGTCAGAGTTTATGTCAGAACCGGGATATGTTTTACAATCCAAAATCTAAAATAGCCTACTTTCTCCTAATATCAGGATATAGTTATAACTCTTTGTCCTTTTCAAGGTGTATAATTGAATGTTGGTTATTAGCTTGTTGAAATACAACGTGCTATACGGATGTTAAATGTTGATTGATTGCATTCTCACCTGAATTATATATACACACACTAATACAGCCATCACAATAACACAGGTTATCAGATAAAATTCAACACTCACCCAAATACTGAGCCCGCTGAGCTTAGGCTCATGTGATATTTTTCATTGCAACGAATTTTGATAATGGGATGCATCAGCCTAGAACGCACCCACAGACTAGCAGCATGGCTGTATGCTGACATACTTTGGAGATATTGATGGTTGCACTTTTGACTTTGAAGAAATCCATTATATTTTTATCTGAGTCCTTATTAACATGTCTCAACTTTCTACAAGGCTCAGATCATCACATTTCGTCATTCTATATCATTGAAACATTCTGGAGAATGTTATTTATTGTTTTCGGTAAGGTTTTATCATCGCAGACACGCGAACCGGAAGGAATCAGTCGCTGCACGACTTAAGTATTTGCTAGATCCAGAAACGAAGGACAGAGCTCCTTGCACTCGAGTATGGTTTTCCGTCTTTGCAGGACGCGTTATTAAGTCCGTCTTGGAAAGACGATGGGAACAGTCCGCCAGTAGGCGAAGAAGTTATCAATCTGCATCGTGCATTAATTAGCACCAGTTTGTGAAGTTACCGAGCGATAATTAAAGCCAGTGTAGGCTTTTGCAGTAATTATTTCAAATTCATCGAAATTTGTGAATATTTTCATAACATGGAACACCACATTTTTAACCACGTGCTTGTGGAAAAATCCATGTGCTCATGTAGAACGAAATATATCAGTAACAGTGATCTAATATTTATTGAAGTGCATTATTTCAACACTAATAATTGTGAATATCATTATGACCGCAAGCGCGAGTGAATTTAACTGTAGATCATATAGATGCCACGAGATCCAATAATTATAGAATCTGTGAAGTGAAAGCAGATAGTGCATGGGCATTTTTACAACAATCTGCGCCGTGTAGCTTATGTGAGCTTATTAACACAATTAAAACTAGCTTCAGTGAAAGCAGTGCAACGAATTTATTATTTGCAAGTGGTTATTTTCTGCAAAAATGCTTTATTTTAATGACCACGTGTTCGACGCATTTCACCGCTTATCATCGATGGGAATGATGAGATAGGGACCCCATGATGTGAAGTAGCCGTTATTTGGAACTACAGAAGATCCAGGAATATCGTACGAGTAGGAGATGAACGTGCCAAACCGAGGAATATGACCACCACCATGATGGGAAGGAGTCTGACGACATCACGACGTCAACGACGAGGACGAATTAAGAAAAAAGAAGGAAGATTGTAGTTTTACGTGACCGTGAATCTTGTGATTATGAGCCACGGGACCTCCTTTTTACGTGGAATCCGAACCACAGGACATGGCATTTCACTTCGAAAATCTCACATGCATTGACTGGGAATCGAACACGGACCGTCTTGGTGAGAGGCATACAGCTAGACCGCTGAGCCACCACGCCCCTGGACGAATTAAGACCCTGGTCATGGATAAGGCCTATGATGGAGGCCTAGTTTGGACAACCCTTGTCCAGAAGCCAGATTATGATTTGTATCACTCAATTCGTCGGGATGAGCGAGATGTAGAAGCCCTAATCTTGTGAGTCTGTATATTCTTTTCCATGTAAGGTTCTTTTGTGGTAGCTTAGATTAGAGTAGATTGTAGAATCAACCGAACTTCTTGACGAGCCATTAGGTAGGGTTTGTAATGTTAGCACTAATTTTTGTCATTCACTTTCAGTGATTGTGAGACACCCAGTGATTGAACTCTGTTCAATCAGGTGCATTCTGGTGGGCATCGCTAAGATGTCGGGTCTATTCGCTACTAAACTTGACTGTAGTCTTTGATACTACTTTTTTCAACCCTGATATGGGTGATTTCGTGTGTAGTTTTCTTTGACATGACGTATGGACGTCATGGTCAGTTTTATTTTATAATACCCCTTTTATTCAAATGTTTGTCACGCCATTGATTTCGCTAGATAAGTTCATATCGGTTGATAGTCAACAGAAACTATCAGTTATGTAAATTTACTATTATCTTTCATTATGATGAGCTTTGAAGCCATCCTGTTCAAGTGTAGAACATAGTCAGGGAAGTAATATTTCAATGCAATTTAGCATCGAACCCTGTACTCATCGTATCATTAGCAAACTCAGTGAATGTGATATTTTGCGCCTTTTATTGTGTTTATTTGTGTCAGGTGATCAGACACATGTTTTTGGTTATTAAATACAGAGCAGTTATGAAGTGATATATCTGCAGATTGCAAAGACATTCAGTACGAGTGTTATTACTATCTTTTACTTTTCTTTGATTTGAAAGACATGCTACGTCTTTATGTATAAAATTTTAGGGCGTGCTTTTAAACTTTATATTTGTTATATTTGAATGTTATACTGGGATTAATAACAAGGCCAGTTTTCTAATGGACTTTCTTTGGAGAGAACTGATACATTCAGTCTATTGTGTTGTTATAACCGTCCGAGAGGTGACTGTAAGTTAAGAGCCTAGCTCAATGTCACGGACAGGTGATGTAGTTTCCCAGCATGCAACGAGAGCACACTCTGATGTGAGACAGATTTATCAGACCTTTAACAAATGCTTGAGGCAATATTTACTGTTAGCTTTTGTATTTCATTTGTAGGTCACGGTCTAGGCACCCATTTTGTGACAATCACATGTTTTCTGTTATGATGAATTATTGGCAAAGGCCACACGCTTGATTCGCTACTACAGCGAATGTTTATTGTTCTGGTGAGCCTAGTGATAGACGCCCTTGTTAGAGGCTATTCATGTATTTCAGTACGAGTAAATGCACTGTGTCCAGACTTTGTTCTGTAGACTTGGTATTTAAGGGGGGTAACTGTTGTGTTTGCCAGGCTTACCCAAAGTTATTTGAGTGAGCCGCGAGCCACTAATAACTTGTGTTATTGTTTGTCCGAGCGTTGGGAGTTCGATGAAGGTGTTTCCGACTTTTATGTCGATGTGACATCAGAGATTTGATCTCGCATGAGACGCTACTGCTGATCCCAAGGTATTCAGGAATGTCAGCACTACCGCCATAAACCAACGATAAATTAAACTGACAAATTAATAATCAAGCGCATAATTATTATAAACAAAATGATAACTAATTGTTTATTGCTAGTAAACTTGATCCATTTGAATTTGGACCTGCTGATCGACGCCTTGCTGATGTTTACATTTCCTGATGGAAATAATCTAGGTCAGATGACACTATTTTTGATCGACGGAATGTTGCTCAACCTTTAGTTCGTAGCTGTTGGAGCTTGAACCTCATGCGACATAAGTCGTAGTTTTAACTACGCAGCTGCCAACCTAAATGACACACACTTAGATGACACTGGTTTACAAAGAGTAATGCAAGGTGCAGGCAGGAATATAACAGAATATGGTCTGGTGTTTCATTCATTATAGTACTGTATAAATCCCAATGTTTACCTTGCTGTGTTGATGGGCACTTAGTTCATAAGAGTGTATTTTATGTTTTTTATGGCTTGTCTTGTAGCTTTGTTCTAATTGTTTTGTCTTACGGACGTCATCACCGTAAATTTTGTATTAATTGTCAGGACTTAGCTAAATTGATTAATGTTAAATGTAAATAAGGAAATGGTACCATCGTAACTTAGATTTGTTCTTGCTACACTGTTAAATGTAAATTCCGTTATTAGCATGATCTTTGTAACTTGACTTAGGGTTTCTTGTCGTACCATTTTCCTAGCGTTGCTGTTGTTGCTTATCTTTGTACATTAGATCTTTCGCGAGGGTTTACCGTAGTTTACAAGTAGGGCCCTGTTCTTTATTTTTCTTTATTTATTAGTTTGCGGATTAGCTGATAAAAACCCTCCGAACTAGGATAGGTGCTTGCATATTTTAAAATACATATTTTTACAAGTTTTACATAAGTCTGGATGTTTCTTTTCTCAGTCTAGCTTTTTAAGGTGTATTTTCTTGGGCCGACTATGTTCTTTAGCCACCATGTTACCACGGATCCCTTGGATCATAGTTCTCGTGCCGCTATGGCCTATAAGAAATTCACCTGATTCTCTAGGCACATGGGTCCGTCAGGTGAGGTGTTTATGATGTCATTTCGGTTGTTGGTAACCCTGACAGCTCCTCTGACGGGCACAATACACAGTGCTAAATGACCATAATGTCCATGCATCTCAAATGAAACAACAACAGCTTCCTACCCAAATCCTTCCTTGTATAGAAGTACACACACTAGTAAGCCTACAGGCATCACAGTGGCTTAGGTTATCAGACAACATCTACACACACCCAAGTAAACGGGGCTACAAGACCATAATGCCGCGAAACCCCTAAAGAATCAACAACAAAAACAACAACAACAACCATAGACTCTACCGCGGAACAAGGTCAGCGAATATTAATCGCTGTATTCGAGTGTTGAAATATGTGGTGTTATAAGTATATATATAATATTTTCGATTGCAAATACACACTATATATGCATAACATTATAATGTGTGAGTAGTTATAAATCAATAAATACCGGCAAACGAAGTGAAAAATTTGAACCTGCATGGATTTGTTCCACGAACCCCCAAACTTTGACCCTAAGTCGCTAACATTACGCCACGGATGCGCTACGATAATACTTGATAACTGGTTTACTATAACTGTATCATAATTAGTGTTGAAATCAACGATTTCATTAGCGTTTTCTGGCATTTTTATAAACTATTTGATAATAGATATGTATTATTTTGTTCAGTGAATTCCCAAAAAGGATATAAACTTAAGAAGTTACGGATATATATGCATTTACGAGCAAAAATAGCGGCCATTTTGAAAACGGGACGGCACGAGCCCACAACGATATGGCAAGGTAAGCCTGACCTTTTAGCCACTTCTACGTTTACATATTCTATTAAAATATGCTAATATCCTACCGGTCACCTCTTTGAGTACAGATTAAACCTCCCTATGTACGATAAGCTGAATTGTTGAGGGCAGGCCTTGTTGAATTGTATGTTACGCTTAGGCTAAAACACTTGCATGATTCATACATCCACCTCATTGATACTATTTGGCTGATGACCTTGTAGTTTGGGTAAAAGACGCTTCCCACTATAAGGTATATTATTGCAAAATTTGGTAGAGATCGGATGATTTGGTTAGTCGTAATTTGATTTATCCTTTGAGCATTTGGGTGGCCGCCATTATGTTTCCGTCACGATGGCGGCGATATAAAACATGCCACCTTGGTGCCCTTTGCTAATGCTACCTCTGTACCAAATTTCGTTCAATTCAGTTTCAAAGTGTTTGATTTGATCCATTGAATCCATGTGCACATATACATGGCCGCCGTCTGGGTTGATGACCTTGTAATTTGGTCAAAAGACGCTTCCTACATAAGGGTATGTTGTTCCAAAATTCGGTAGAGATCAGATGATTACGTTAGTCGTAATTTGATTTAAGCTTTGAACATTTGGGTGGCCGCCATTATGTTTCCGTCAAGTGGCGGCGATAACAACATGACGCTGAGGTGCCCTTTGATAGTGCTACCTTTGTACCAAATTTCGTTAAATTAGGTTTGACTGTGTTTGAACTGATAGGGGGAATCGGTTTGCAAACATACATGGCCGCCTTCTGCTTACTATTGGGCTGATGACCTTGTAGTTTGGTCAAAAGACGCTTCCTAGACAAATGTATGTTGTTGAAAAAATTTGGTAGAGGTCAGATGATTAGGTTAGCCATAATTTGATTTAAGTTTTGAAAATTTTGTGGCCGCCATTACGTTTCCGTCAAGATGGCGGCGATATAAAACACGACACTGAGGTGCCCTTTGCTAGTGCTACCTCTGTACCAAATTTCGTTCAATTCGGTTTAACCGTGTTTGAATTGATAAGAGGGGAGGGGGCAGACATGCCGAGTACACACACATACACACTCACTCACAAACAGACAGACACACAATTTTTGGCCCTGTGTTGATCTCATAAGTCTGCTTTCATTTTTTGCAAAAAACGAAATTAGGCTAAAAAATATGATTGTAATGTCAGCAGATTTCGGATAAAAACTTGCGGATGCAGATAAAAGTCGTGCGGATGCGAGACGGATGCGGATAACAGTCGTGCGTATGCGGACAACAGTCGTGCGGATGTGGGCCGGATGCGGATAACAGTCGTTCGGATGCGGGACGGATGCGGATAACAGTCGTTCGGATGCGGGACGGATGCGAATAACGTTTTGTTTATCCGCTCAGGCTCTAGTTATAAGAACGCAAGTGAGGTCAGAACTTGTTCGCGAATTACCATACTCTTAGCTCCTCAAGTCGAAGATCTTCTTACCTTCCTTAGAACTGATGACTTGCATATTAGCGCCTCCAGTGTCTATCTTATTGTTATCAGTCGCTATATTCGGTAGGATACAGTTCCCGTCCTTCGTCCTGTCGTCATTTGAACCGGCTGCTAAGTTAAATAAAAGACACTGATGTGGTTACCCGACCTGTGTTCACCGGCTAATTCAACGGAAAAAAGGTGATATCTGGCTCAGACCACAAGCGTTCTCAGGTAACTTCCAGATCAGTGGCGTAACTAGACTTGCTTCTGGAGGGGATGAGTGGAGTAAAAAAATACTTGGGGGGGGGGGGGGGCAGCTTGGGCAAAACGAGACAATCAGTGAAAGCAAATATACGATTTCGAAAAAACCTATCTATACATTTTTCATGTTATGATGATGATAATTGTTGTTTTAAGGGGCCTAACATCTAGGTTATCGGCCCCTAATGATCTGGGTGATAGCGAAAATGAGAATGAAATGATGATGATGATAATTGTTGTTTTAAGGGGCCTAACATCTAGGTTATCGGCCCCTAATGAATGAGAATAAAAGGGAAATCAGAACGAAAATTATGTGAGACGGAAAATACGTACAAAGAGAAACTCAGATGGAAACAACTCACAATATGGTCTTACAAAAGGGATTTTTCATGTTAATTTTGATATAAATCGACTCATTCTATTGGCACTTATCGTTGTGCAAAAGCTGGAAAATGAGCAATTGTGTTTGAGAGGAAAATCGCGCATTTCAAAACCTCTTATCTAGAAAGACCTACAGGAAGGGCTTGACAAACTACATACAGTAGATGGTCGCGTAGAAATGGACTACAGTAGATGTAAACACAGACAAAGCAAAAGTCAAGTTCAGGAGAGGGGGAAACGTCTCCAAAACGGACATGTTCGTCTGCGGCAGTGGAAAATTAAAAATTATTAACGAGTATAAATACCTAGGACTAACGCTACGAGTGTCTGGCAAAACATTTATTAAGCACATAGATGAAAGATGCCCAGCAGCGGCTAAAGCTACGTTCGATATTTAAAGAAAACTGAGAAGATCTCCCTAGCCTACTGTACGCCTCTTTCATATCAAGATCGCCCCCAATCGCAAACTACGCACTCAACAAGAAATGGCCGCATCTAACTGCTGCGAACTTGAAGAGACTAGAAGGCTTCTGGTAGAAGCAGTGAAAGCTTCATACCTATAGGCTCCGAGCGGTAGAGTGAGAAATGCACCGCCGCGCTATGAGTGGCCAAATTTATAAGATCGAATATGTTACAATGGCCGAGGTGGAGCTATGTGTAGGTAAATTCTGAAAATATACATGAATCAATGAGGGATTTTCAGTCATCCTAGAAACATGAAACTCTGTGCCAGTGAAGCTGATAATCACAAGATCACTATAGACTAATAGTCTAAAATATTCTAAATTTTTCGAGGGGACGGAGTTGGAGGGATTTGAAATGGCGGCATAGGAGAAGAACGGTGAAAGCAGGAATTTTTTTCAACCGCCAATTAACCCTTTTTCCAAAGCAATGATCTATAGTTTTTGTGAACTCAAACGTTTCCTGTATGTCCAAACTAACTTTTAACATAAACTCCGAGGAAGTGTTAACGAAAATTCCCAAGATATTAAGGAGGTAATGTCGTGGTGTAACGATGTATGTATAATAAATACAAAAATGAAAATAGACATGAATTAATGCAACACTTCCGGGTATCCTAGAAACATAAAACTAGGTACGGTACCAGAGAAGTTGATGTCCCCAAGATCCCTTGAAAAATCTAAATATCTAAAAGCTATGCTAGGGGACCGAGCTGATGAGCTTTAAAATTGGGTTTCAGAAGAAGTTCGGCGTAAGTACGCAAGCGTATTTTCACCGATAGGTTAACTTGTTTTCCAAAGCGATGATCCATAGTTTCCGTAAGCAAATACGTTTGCTGAAAGTTCAAACTAACTTTTAACAACAAAGCCCGAGGAAATGTTGACGAAAATTTCCAAGATATTAAGGAGGTAATGTCGTGGAGTAACGATGTATGTATAATAAATACAACAAGATGTTCAGTAAAGAACATATAGCCTACTTTCTCCTAAATGTATGAGTATAGTTATAACTCGTTGTTATTATCAAAGAGTATAATAGAACTATTCTTTGTTGAAGACCTTAGAAACGATTTACCTCTACCAAACGCCACAACCTAGATAAAAACTGCTACCATCATTGAAGAAAGAAAGATAAGAAGTATATCAAGAATGTTATGGATCTGGAGACATAATCGACCGGACTGGCTGCGGGGCTCAGCGGTAACGTTCTCGCTTGCTAGGCCCTAGGTTGCAGGTTCGTATCCTGGCGCAGTCAGCTGGCATTTGAGGGTGCACAAATGCGAGGGAGCCGTGTCAGTACATTTACTGGCACGTTAAAGATCCCCTTCGGGCCAAAATTCCGGCACCCCGGTGTCTCTAAAAGCAGCAGTAGTTAAAAGGATGTAAAACCAATAACATTATTATTATTATTATTATTATTATTACATATACGACCTGCCGTGGGCAACATCCAACTTTGAGTTGAGGCATGTCTTTACACGTCTGGTTGTGCATGGCTTTCACAACCCTAATTGAATTCAAATAACATTTTCAAGTAACGCAAAATAGGCTGTTACAAACCCTTTAAAATAAAAAGTAAAAATGTATCGTAGTATCATCTTGTCATTCTTCAAATTCGATGCGCATAGAATGCCAATGGTGTAGTAATCAATGGAGCCCCACGTAGACTAGTCGTGACATCTAGTGGTGAAATATCGAACCATATAATCCTAACAGAGCGAGTGCATTCTAGCGGCCAGAAGAAGAAACTTTTCAATAAAATCTGGAAGTTAATCTAGTTACCTTTTTGGCAGCTAGATGTCTCGAGTAAATCTGCTGGCGAATTATGTTTTAATTAAATCTATATTTTACACCATAATATGCACAATATAACGCTTAATTTTAAAACATCTGAGTCATTACAAAACAATAAACATATAACATTTCAAGCAAAAAACCTAGCTCTGATCGGGTTTGAACCATAGGCATTTGAGCGATAGGCTAACGCTCTACCACTGAGCTAATTGTGTCAATGAATATCGTTCTATATAAAATGACTTACATAGAACTTGTTAGCAAATAATGATTTATACTAAACGATTTCATCACTGGAGTATATTATTTATATATAAAGCATTTCATACAAAGTTTATTTATTTTGTATCAGTACGCTATATTGCATGCAATACTCAAATTAGTGAAATATAAGTCAGGCACAAGATATCCGCTGCCATCTTGTCTTATTACTGAATCAGCTCAGCTTTTTAAAATCACGTCTGCACTACAGTATTACAAAATAAACTTTTAATTTCGAACGTGCCTCTTCCTTTAGAACAGTTAAAACGATTCTCGGCTCGATAATCGGAACTGGTGGGTCCCATGATATGGATTATAAAGTTTGCATAATTCGCACGGCCGCCATCCTGAAATGGTATGGCGGACGACCTTGTAGTTTGGTCACAAGACGCATCCTATACGAAGGTATGTTGTTACCAAATTTGGTAGAGATCGGATGATTTGGTTAGTCGTTATTTGATTTTACGTTTTGAACGTTTGAGTGGCCGCCATTCAGTTTTAGTAAAGATGGCGGCGATATAAAACATGACACTGAGGTGTCCTTTGATAGTGCTACCTTTGTACCAAATTTCGTTCAATTCGCATTCACCGTGTTCGAATTGATAGGGGGGACGGACATTCAGAGTACACACACTCACACACAGACACACACACACACACACACACACACACACACACACACAGACTCACACACACACATACACACACACACACACAGACTCATACACACACATACACACACACAGACAGACACACTTTTTTCGCCCTGTGTTGATCTCATAAGTCTACTTTCATTTTTTGCAAAAATCGAAAGTAGGCTAAAAATGAAATTAGTCATGATAATGCAACACTTCCAGGTATCCTAGAAACTTAAAACTAGGTACTAGAGAAGCTTATGTCCCCAAGATCCCTAGAAAATCAAAATATCTAAAAGTTTTGTTAGGGGACCGAGCTGATGAGCTTTAAAATTGTGTTTTAGAAGCAGTTTGGCCTAAGCGTATTTTCACCCATAGGTTAAGTTGTTTTCCAAAGCCATGACATATAGTTTTCGTGAGTTGAAACGTTTGCTGAAAGTCCAAACTAACTTTTAACATCAACAAACCTAGTTAGATACAGGCTAGTTTAATCCCTAATGCACAATTTAAACTTATTGATTGCGATTCACCGTCTATGTCCACCGTGTTTTCAAATCAATTTTTTGAGTTCGTGAAGGGACACTATGTAGAATATTTCATTGTTCTGTGTGTTACAATATTTATTATTGCATCCAACAATACAACACAGCTTTTTGACATCGTTACTGTATAAAATAATAGAATAAATGCTCCCACGTTTTCGATGTACATCAACACTCAGCTGATCGCGGCATGTAGCAGCTTCTCGAAACGTCCGCTTACAGCAGCACTTCAGTATACGCACGGAGCCTATAGATTTCGCCGTGCGGATATACTGTAGTTTCTATGGCTGTGCGGATAGCGGATAAACTGCAGACACTATTTGGAGTAAATTTGCGGATAGTTTTTCGATTACAATCCGAACTTGTTGAATATCATTACTAGGACCCGGATGTTATGACACATTTTTTCCCGTTATGTTTTTTTCTCATGATGATTGTTACAGTAGATGATTCAAGCTAATCTCATTCAAATTATGTCATTAAGTATAATTAACACTCCGAACTGAAAAGGGTTGTGATTCTGGCTGTATAACATTCGTTTTAAACATAGCACAAGTCATACAAGCCGGACGTTTGCTTTAGACGATTGCCCTTGACCTTGAAGCTTGCGGATGAGCCTGTATACAGTCACTATCTTGCCCTCTCGCTGCAGAGTTGTCACCACCGGTCTGATGTAATGGAATTCCAGACGTGAGCACGTGATGACACCACCGTGCAGAACAGTACAGTCCACGTCGAAGTATTGTGTGACGCGGATGTACTGCTCGGGTCTAAGCTGCGTGGACCTGAGAGGAATGTGCATCGCAGACTATGAGTAGTGGTGGTGACGAGTGATGAGGTTTCTCGGTCTTTGCGTAGTAACAGAAGCAAATACATTAGTCGGTGACTCAGTCACTCATTCCCAACGCCACACTGGTTTCAGAAAAGACCCATGTTAGCAGTATTGGAATAGACGAGAATGTCAGGTAACACGGCGGGCTGTCGACAGGCTTCTCAATTGTCGCCTGCCCCTACCCTTCCTCTTCCCTTCATACCGCAAGTTCACAGAGCTTGGAACCGGGCAGTACATGTTACATAGTTACGAACCGAATGACTGTACTTCAGCAGTAGCGAAAATAGTATTGTCCATCATCTGGCCGCTTGGGGCAGCTGACAACAACATAGGTACTGTAGTAACTCTCCTTCTGGGTTCCATTATGATTTTTCACTCGTCTAATACAAACTTCCGGCCTGTACAAAGTCTAGGGGAACGACTTTCTCCTCAAATGTCTAAATGTGTTGCTTTAATATTTTATGCTTTATCTAATTAAAACTATTATTGTAATGCCAGTAGATTCGGATAACAAACGTGCGGATGCGGCGCGGATGTGGGGCGGATGCGGATAACGGTTTGCTTATCCGCGCAGGACTCTACCTATAGAGAGCACTCCAGTGATCAAGAACAACACGGACGAAGATAGTATACCTACTGGCGAACACGGACATCTTCGTAAGAGAGTTAATGATGACTGATGAGCAATGATCTTCAAAGCACACCAGCATATGAGGCGCATATCAAGGACAGAGAGGAAAAAGCATCAGACGTAGACCCGGAACTCTACATAACTCTTGCCATTGAAACAGAAGAGTGTAAGAAGGCAAACTTCGAGCTGAGACACATTTTCACGAGGACAGCGACCCACGAGTTTCAACACAAAGAAGTGCACCTGCACCCTATGTGGACACAGATGTTGGCAGTATCATATACTCACCTGCCAAGCTAGGACAAACTCACTAGCGTTCTATGCTAAGAATGAAAACTTTTGACAATCACCGTATTGCAAAACACTGTAAACATTGTGCTTGTTGTTGTTGTTGTTGTTGTTGTTTGAGTCTTCAGTCTTTTGACTGGTTTGATGCAGCACTCCACGCCTCCCTGTCCTGAGCTAATCGTTTCATCTCTACATAGCTACCACACCCTACATCCGAGGCAATCTGTTTGACATATTCTAACCTTGGTCTACCCCTACAGTTCGTGTCCTCGATCCTTCCTTCCATAACTAAGCTTGCTATTCCTGGGTGTCTTAGTATGTGTCCTACCAACCTATCTCTTCTATTCATTGTGCTTGTTAAATATTATTATTTATCTAGAAAACGCGGGTTATACGAGGGTTTAGTTTAGGTAGTTAAACTTTTCACACGAGTGAAAATATATGTTTTCAAATGATTAGTTTGTCATCAATCCGAAGATTGGTATGAGTAAAAGTTAAAAACATCAACGAATTTCATATTTTTGATATTTGGAAACTGATCCACCTAATCAGCCCCCACCCGTATTTACGTATTTTGCGTTCTGTTCATTGTGTCCGCAATCTACGAAGTTGTTTCTCATTCTCTTTGCATTTAAATTTTAAGGAACTGAAGTATACTTTAATCCCTAATCACCCAAATTTATTAGCAAGATAACTGTAAAGATTGCAATAATTATAGAGGCATTTCTTTGATAAGTGTCCTGGGCAAAGTGTACTCGGGCATTATAGAAAGGAGAGTTCGATCATTGGCCGAGAGTAAGTCGGAAGAAAACCAGTGTTGCTTTAGACCACAAAGAGGGTGTCAGATTCAAATATTTAGTATGCCCCATGTTATTGAGAAATGCCACGAGAGGAATAGACAGTTAGTTATTGAGGTTTCAAGGGGCGGAACTACGAGGTCATCAGCCCACTAAATAGAAGTTGTGTGACAGCCAAGAACCATGAGTGCTAGCCACTTCGCAACGAGGTGGATAAGAACAAGTAGTTCCGTGAAGAACTAAATAGCCTATTTTCATATATCCTCTATAGCCTCTATCAACATACAAAATTTCAGTTTGATTGCTGTAATATATTCGTAGATATTGTGAACCGTCCAAATATTTCGGATGGTCGCCACGTTGGATTATTTTATATGTAGACCATAGAGTTATGTACTATTATATAAATATTATTGCATAGGTTTATTATTCAAACTTCAATCTCATGATTAGGACACAAAAATATACCATGATTTTAAAATTGTGCACAGCCGCCATCTTGTGGTTATGAAAACAATTGAAATAAATTAGATGTCAGTGGATTAAAATTTGTACAAGCATTTACCATATCACGTTTCACTGCGCTCGGATGGTAAAAACGCGAGAAACGTCCATTTAAATATTTAAATTTCGCTTCGCCGCCATGTTGGATTTGTGAAAGTTCCATAGGTAAACTTATGTCCATAGCCTATATCAACATTTAAAAAAATCAGTTTGATTGCTGTCATAGATTAGTAGATATTGAGAACCGTCTAAATATTTCGCATGGTTGCCATGTTGGATTTTTATATATTTAGGCCATAGAGTTATGAAATATTAGATGACGATTATTTCGTACGTTCATTATTAAAACGTTGACTTCGATCGCATGATTATGACACAATAAATAAAAGCTAAATTTTAAAATTTTTCACAGCCGCCATCTTAACTTTATGTAAACAATTGAACTAAATTAGATGTCAGTGCATTACAATGTGTATGAACATTTGCTGTACCATGTTTCACTGCGCTCGGATGGTTAAATCGTGAGAAAAGTCTATTTAAATGTTTCAACGTCACTTGGCCACCATGTTCGTTCTGTACTTAACAGGTTTTTGAAAGTCACATAGAAGAACTTTGTAACGTAATCTTGATTACGGTACAAATTATTATTATTATTAAAGTCATTGTGTAATTATTTTTATTGAAATATCAAAGTTATATCGTTTTATTCACCCATTAATATCAAGGGAGGGGCCATAACATATTCACGACATTACCATAATCATATATAATATTCCCAAGTGTTTAGATTAAGAAACAGGGTTTATATAGAGGTCTAGGGCTGTTTTATTAGTTACATTGTAAAGACAGGACGGGCATGGTTGAAAGAAGTTACGGACGGTGAAGCAACATATTGCAAGAAAATGTATTTCTGGAACGAAGCCACGCTGACTGGAGACAAGGGCTCGGAGAAAGATTTGGCGGAATATATACATGCGCAACGAGAGGAATAGCGGGTACTGAGTGGAATATTTGAAGTGCGCGGGCTTGTATTCCCGCTCGGTAAAGTAACGCGACGCTTGAGGACTGAGAAATGCTTTGCTATAATTGGTCTGATAGATCGCGGGCAAATTTATGCCGCGAAACATTGGGACCATTCAGAGTGTATAAAAGCCCAGCGCGACTTCAGCACTGGCTAGTCTATTCTATTCTATTCTATTCTGTCATTCACTTATTCGATCACGCACTCACTCATTGACTTTGTGAGTCGTAGACTCTGTCAGTCCCTCAGTACGATGGGACTTAGTGAATTCAATTAGCCTGGTTCGTTCAAATTAGCTTACCATGGTGATAAAACTCAGAAACAATCAACAGCAGCAGCAACAACAACAGCAACCACAACAACTAGACGAAGTACAGTTAGCAAATTGAAAACAAAAGTTTTCAAAGGTCAATAAACGCGTGTTGGCGTAAGATCTCAAATTAGACTGCAAGCAGACCAACGAGATGGACTTTGAACCAGAAGGCACCAGGTATGTGGACCGAGTTAGTATCAACACAGAAGATCAGTGCTAGCGAGGAGACAGTCAATATTGCCCAGCAATTAGCGAACATTAATGCACATATTGTACACAGCTCGAAACCTCAGATCAAATATTATTAATAATTTTGTTGTAAATAAACCAGTATTAGTTAAAATGTCTTGTTCATTGGGAGTTGAATATACAGGATAGTTGAAATGCAAAGAGTATCTCATATAGCAAGTTTATTGCCCTAAGCTCCGATGATAGATCTTGGCTCAAGGAAGGGAGCGGCCGTGGCTAAATAAAATTTTAATGTGTTATCTTTACGATAACTGGCGTCCAGTAAAATTAAATTAATAAAGTGTATGTCGTCTGTCTAGACAGACCAATGCTAAATAAGAACGATGAGGTGGTTTTAAGGAGTATTGAGTGTAATAGCTGTATAAACGTTACAAATGATCGCCCAACTTGTAGAGCGATATCCAACGACTAATTTAGCCGTTACAACTTCAAGTAGTGCCCTTTCATGCCGTACAAAATTTCAGGGTAATATCAGTAACAGTTTCGGAGATATAGAATGCCGGTGAAATATTTCGCACAGCCGCCATGTTGGATTGGTGGGACGCAATAAAATTTGAAGGACACGATCGGGGTTGGACGAAATAGTGCTATGACCTTACTGAGTTTGATTGAAATCGCTCAAGCTGTTGCACATGGTTGCCTTAAGGGGAGATGTCAATGAAAATCACGAAATTTAGCACTTTAATTCTTTTAGGTAGATTTTATGTTTCGACTTCCGGAAAATTTCGACATATCTTCGCGTTTCACATCCCCTAGACCCCAAAACCACCGTCAGTTCAAAAGTTTATATATAATTTATGTACATATATCACTTTTTTGTGGACACTATAACTATCGCAATTTTGCACCAATCACTTTGAATTTTTTACATAATATGTATCCCTATAAAATTTCGGTGGATTTCGTTAATGGGAATAATCGGTCGAAGGGGGTGAAAATGGGGGGCTTTTTTCGAAAAAGTGAAATATCGATATAACTCTCTTAATATTTGAAATATCGAATCCATTCAAAGTTCATACGATGTGTCGGATAAGGACCAAAATTTTATGTTTGAAAAGTTTTTTGATAGCACCAACCATTGACCAAAGGGGTGGGAAAAAGTGAGTTTTTCGGGAAACATTAATCATATCTCTCTTAATAGGCACAATATCAAAACCGTACAAAATGGACAATATTCCCTTAATAATTACCTAAAACTTTTGTCTGAAAGAATTTTTGATATGGCCCACCATGACGCCAAGGGATGAACAAACTGATTTCGGAATTAGAAGAAAATGCCAAGAGCCATCAGAGGTTACCATGACAACGTTTCTAAATTGATGAGGGATGAGCTATCAGAGGTTGGCATGACAACGCCACTGCACGAGATCACATTCAGTTTTCTATCTGACTCTGTGGAAAGCGGCTTCGGTGACGTAATCGGTAGCATACTGAACTTCTATGCCCAAAGCCAGCCAAAGTCGTCGGATTTTCTAAGTGCGCTAAGAATCCCTCAGTATGCTTTCCTTAGGAGGTGAAGTTCCAACGTTCGTTGCGAGTTGATGGTTGTGGTGGCATCTAGTTGCCAAGTTCACAGCTAGGTGTCGTTAACGGTAGTATTTGGTACCAAAATTAGGAACTACTGCTTGAAATTGACCGTCTGCAGTCCTTACCCGAATTACAGACTAATACAGCCATCACAATTAACACCGTTTATCAGACAGATTCTACACACACCCAAAGTAGGAAAAAGGAAGATTGTAGTTTTACGTGACCGTGAATCTTGTGATTATGAGCCACGGGACCTCCTTTTTACGTGGAATCCGAACCACAGGGCATGGCATTTCACTTCGAAAATCTCACATGCATTGACCGGGAATCGAACCCGGGCCGCCTTGGTGAGAGGCATACAGCTAGACCGCTGAGCCACCACGCCCCCGACCCAAAGTAGGCTACACGGGGCTACATGACCGCGTTGTCGCAGCCCCTAAACTGAGGAACCAACCAACATCTCTGCGGGAAATAAAATATTGCGTGAAGTAGTTAGACTGTTTGAACGTTACACATCAGTGTCGTATCCTTGCATAAGGACAGTGTGACCACAAGTATAAAAATGAATCCCAAATGACAAGAAGGTTACCGTCCCCATAAGACAATAAAATGTTAAAAATATGCATAGAAAGAAGAAAACAAAGTTAATTAAGCTCCAATTGTAAAATACTTTCTGGCAATAAATGAGGACTGATCCTTCTACGAAACCCTGCATATTTTGCCTATTATTGCCTATCCCCTAGTTTGCCCGGTGAAATCTACCTCCGCCTTCCGGAGTGCCAAGAGGATTTTTTTTTTAAATTTGAAGCGTCATTCCTCGAAGAATATAATTCCAAAATTTGGTGGCGATATCTTGCTGGTAAATGTCTCAAAGCAATTAAGTATGGGTGGATAGCAGATTGAACCACGCCCCCTTTGTCGGTAATGGCTTATATTGCATCTCCTTGTATCGTACTCCACTTGATTGCTTCTAATTTGGCATGCAGAGTTTAAAAATGACATTCCTCTTACTCATTGTACAGGTATAGGATAACATGAACACGTGCAGAAGGCAGTGACTTGTGTTTACTATGTTTCAAGTGCTCAGTCTGGTAATTTTTTGGACTTTTAAAGTAATTAATATAACCCGGCCGAAGTCGTCGTTTTTTTAAGAGCGTTACAAATCCCTCACTATGCCTTCCTTTGGATGGGAAGTAAAGCCGGTGGTCCCATGTCATAGATTTATGGCATGATAAAGAACGTTCCACTAATTACACTTATGTGAAGCTAAATTATAGGTTAGATTTAGGCTACTTAGGTTTCAACGTTCGTTGCCAGGAGCCAACTTCGGTGGCATCTAGTGACCTAGTTCAGAACTAGTTGGTCATTGACGGTGGCGTTTGGTAGCATACGTTGGAACTACTTGAGAAAATGAATGTCTGCAGTCCTTACTTGAATTAAAAACAGATAACACACACTAATACAGCCATCACAATTAACACCGGTTATCAGACAGATTCTACACACACCCAAAGTACACGGGGCTACAAGACCACGTTGTCGCAGCTTTTAAAGTGAGGAACCAACCAACTAACCAACCAACCAACCAACCAGTTAATTAATATACTTGAGTGAGTTCTATCAATATTTCCAACAATGGGTAGAACACCAAACGTATTTAGGAGGATAGAAGGATCAAGAATACATAACATACCGTCTAGAAGGCAAGATATGCTCCCGTAGAGGTTATGTTGGTAACCTAAGGCACGAACAATTCTCATTTAAGTGCCTCTAGGCAAAAGCTGTCACGAGGATTTTTAGCGAACATGTCCCAATTTGCCCAGAAAATGAGAAGAGCCAAGAGAGCTAATGAAAGTGATGCTAATGATCATCATTATTTATTTGGAGGCTTCTAAATGCCAAGTGAAGTTGCATATGCCTTATCATAGTAGCACTTAACTTTATTCTTCATTTTCCGAAACTTACAAATGTTTAACTGTTGGTACACTTTTCTCCAAAACCGTTTATCATATTTAGCTGAAATTTAGCACACTTACTGACCTATAACAAGACTTCATTCCCATGTAAGCAAATTTCAATAATTTTAAAAATTTCCAATTTTTGCAGTTGTTAACTTCACATCTATGAGAGAATTTATTAACATATTTTTTTCAAAAACCATAAATGCTGAACAAAGCAACCTAGACAAAATTCCGTACATGAAATTTAGCTTGTATAAGGAACAAAATAGCACACAAAATTTCATTAAAATATATCTCTTAGTTTTCAAAAGAAAGGGAACATATTTAAAAAAATATAAAAATAAAGTTTCAACAATTTATGAGACCAAAATTCACCCACAATTACTCCATTTTTTTAAAATGAGTCTATGTACATTTGAAACAATAGAGTTTATTATTACCAAGGTTCATAGCACTAGGGTTTAAACTGCCTGATTTATGTGAGTCTTTTCTTAAAGGATAACACTCTAGAACAGGAGGGGAACGTAATAGCGCAGTGACATAGCCGATTGCCCTTCAACTGGACGGCTGGATTGGAAGCTCGGTAGCAGCAAGCTGGAGTTTTCACCTCAAAAGATCGCTTTTAGTGTTATGGACGCAAAACAAATTTGAGCCTGGTTGACTCCAGCGACTCAAATAAGTAGGAAACCCCGGAGAAAGAAAGTACCAGTACTGTAGTAAGAAATCGTTCTACTACAGTTGTGCGGTATTTGTGAGTAGAATCATTGGGAGGTTTGGGAATGAACAGGAAACAATTCAGAAAATTGTTAATGTGAGATTCACTGCAAATGGAAGCTTGGAGGTGGACATTACATGGGGTGAGTCTCGTGAGACATCCTCCTCCCACGAGAAGACATATCAATGAAGGCAAGTATTTTAGTCGCGGCTTGAACAAAACATTCTGCAAGGCGGATGCTGCCCACCGCAGTCTGTGGCCATTAGACACTGGATTACACCGACACTATCAGAACACAACCAGCTCTATTTACCGATTTATTACATACTTGAGTTAAAGAGGCCACAGAAATTTCCGAAAACATTATTCAATGTTCTCTTCGTAATTTAAATTAAAAAATTATATCCAGTCTGTCAACAAGTTAATGTACCCATTATCGTGTTGGAAGCCATTTTTCAGTATTGTCCTAGTAATTAAGATTTAAGTATTTTAGTTGGTAACACCTGGACGGCCGGGGTAGAAACTTGGTTGAAGCAGGTTGAAATTTTCACCCAAAAATTCACTTAGTGTTAGGAAAGCAACCAAACCGTGTTGGCCGACTGAAAAACATTTAATCTCGATTATTGTGCCGCCCAATTAAATTGGTGGGGAATAACACTCACGACTACTAACCTCGAAAAATTACATGGAAGGATTTTATTCTTAGGTTAATATACATGCCAGTAATCAAACGTGAAATGAGAGAGATTTAAATAAATCTCATTTGTCACTTTTTCTGTGACCCGCAATCATTTCCTTCTCAAATCCTTGTCTAACCTTACTTATCCTAAGGAGAACCGGTCAAAGATTATCTGAGTTCAGGCGCTTATACATAGACTATCTCTGATGTAGAACCACAAGTTCACCCCAGACACTGCCAGCTATAATGATGAGTAATTTTTTCTGGATTCCGAGGTAAAAGCTAGATTTGGATACACGGAATTTTAATTAGTATTTAAATACTTGATAATCTTTTCTTCGGAAAGAGTTGCAAATAACATTAAATACAAATTACATTTTAGTAGGGGGATGATAGGGGTTCTGCCCCCCCCCCACCACTACTCCCAATGCGAGCCGATAACTCCCGAACCCTTGGTCGGAGATTCACGAATGAGGTGTCGTTGGACTCGGGCTGACGGGGGCTTTGCTATGGACCACTCCTTTCAACCCCTAAATAAAACCTACCCCTACTAGGGGGTGAAATTGTAATTTTTAGTGAAGGTCTCTTTTCAAATACGACATGTATAAGGTGCGCTGCTAAAATGAACTTAAATGTTGTTGCTCATATCGCGCATGCGTTTTTCTGGCTGCCGCTATGGATGAACATTTTTGTTTTTGTTTTTTACGCATGCGCACTTGGGATTTTTGTAAGAGGGCGAGCTCTTTGAAAAAAATGATTGATAAGAAGAGGTTTTGGTGGTGAGGAGAGAGCCAGATAGTCGCCTACTTTCCTACGACGTTTGTCGATATCTCTCAAACGCAAGGTCGGATTTGGACGTGTGACGTGTCAAATCGATTGTCTCGAAGCCCTATACATGTTATTAATAGGTTAAAGTTTTGAGAATGAGGGAAACAGGCTTTTTGGGGGTAAAACCGTGATTTTAGACTTTTTCCGATATTTCACGAATGCATGGTCGGATTTGGTCCTATGACGTGTCAAATGGCTTGTCTCGAAACCCTGTGTATTTTGGTAATAGGTTAAAGTTTTTGAGAATGCTGGAAACACGGTCTTTTTGGGGTAAAAACGTGATTTTAGACTTTTTGCTATATCTCGCGAACCAAGTATGCTAGAGGCGTGTACGACGGGTCCAAGGACTCGGGCTGACGTCCTCTTTGCTATGGACCACTCGTTATATTTTTTAAAAAAATTTGGAAACGCGATTTTGGGGTAAACACGTGTTTTTTGTGATTTTTGCCGATATCTCACGAACCAATAACGCTAGAGACGTGTACGAGGTGTCCTAGGACTCGGGCTAACGCCCCCTTTCAAATGTGGTAGATATTTTTTTTCGAAAAAATAATTCACAAAGGGCCTAACGCCGTACATGTTGAAAAAAAAATCATTACCGTTACCTGTTTATAATGTTTATAAAGCGTGGTGGTTGAGAGAGACGATACGGCTGGGTGTGTGTGTGTGTGTGTGTGTGTCGCTGACCACGGTGGCTGTGTTCAATAGATCAATCGCTATTTCGACGGGTCGGTTTATGACAGAGCGAGGGTGCGTTTTTTTCACACCTTTTACCTTTAACGTGTAAACGGTGATGAGAACTTGATTCTATGTTGGTCGAAGCGAGTACAGAAATCAAACTTGCCGAGGAGCAGGAGGTGAATGTCATTTGAACTTATTGGATGGCGTTGATCTGACTTGACAACAGGTGCAATGGAAAAAATGACCAAGACGCTTGAAGGTGAAATAATCTGACCATTGTGCTGGCAGGGAAGTGCGAAAGGCATGCACACACGTGTGAGATGGCATGTACGCTAAACCAGTGACATCCTGTCTTGCTTCGTACGTGACAAAATGCAAGTCCATGTGAAATTTGATCTACCGCAGGTGTTCTCTTGGGTGTTATCTGTCCACGTGCGCGATAACTGTTAACAAGTCACATCCTGTTTTGCTTCGTACGTGACAAAATGCAAGTTGGCATGAAATTTGATCTGCCACAGGTGTTCACGTTGGACGTTAGCTGTCCACGTGCACGATAAGAGAATGGTCAAAGCGTGGAAAAAAAAAAAGATTATACATGCAACGTAGCGTATATAAAGACATGTCGTTATCATTTCCACGCTCACTTAGGTGACTACCTTTGAACACACTGCGTTTATCAGTTTTGGTGTTGGTGGAAAATACTTAACCTTGTTGTGGGGTAGGTATATATTTATTCATTTATATATTTATTGATTTTTATATAAATACATGCAATTATTTATTGATTAGGTAATTAATGATTTTATTTATTTATTTGTTTGCAGATAACGTGTATAGCCTACCTGTCGTGTGTCTGTGGGAAATATATTAAAGAAAGAGAGAAAGACAGAAAAGAAAACCATTTCCATACTAGCCCACGAGACGGGAATATAGCAAAGCATTACACGTCAAGGTGAGATTTGTTTCTTTTTAATATATAACCTGTTTGATTTTGTTTTGTTTATGAAAGGCATAAACTATATGGAATGGATATACTTATGGTGGTTTATTTTATTTCTTTTTAGATATTTGGAAAAAAAGGGTTCACTGCTATAGCAAATACAGTTGAAAACCAAGTGGCTTTAGAGTGGAACCATTGTCAAGCAGTCTACAGGTGAAAACTCAGGTGCGAGTGTTCTTTCAAAATAATGCCTTTTGCCACTGCTACCGATAGCCTAACTTGGGAACCCTTAAACAGTTGTTTCAAATCGCGTGTGTGCTCTGGTCGTGTGGTCAATGTTAGAAAAAGTTTGATTCCCAAAGAATTTTTAGAATCTTGTTTTGAAATTTTTAAAATTGAAATTTGTACAGCGCAAAGGTTGCATATGGCTTTAAAGGTGAATGCAGAACTGGTGTGCGATTTCGTATATAAAAAGAAGGACGTAGAGCATAAAGAGACATTTTATATTTGCAGTAAAATGCAAGAGCTATTCATAGCCCATAATTTGGAACAGTGGTATGAAACCCACGTGGTGAATGTCTTGCTATCAAAATTTGATAAACTGCAACAAGGACCGAGTGGTCTAGCCTTAGACAAAATTCATCATTTGCAAATCAACATTTGTCAATTCAACCCGTTGAATGCTGGGTCTAGCTATATTAAAACACCACCAGCCATAGCTTCGAAAAAGGCTGTGGTGAATATTGAAAATTTTGATGATGAATGTTTTCTGTGGGCTGTGGCTGCGTATTTGCAGCCAGCTCAAGATCGTCATGTTAACAGACCAGCAAAGTACAAGGCCAAGTTTGATGAATTGAAACAAACGTTAAATTTAACAAGAGTGTCGTTCCCTATGGACTTAACCGAGATCCATAGGTTTGAACAAGATAACCAGGACTTTTCGTTCATGGTGTATGGCCTTGATGGTGATGAGATTGTGGGTCCTCTTTATGCTACAAAAGAACCGAAACGACATCACATTCATCTTTTATATCAGTCTTACGGAGAGGTGAATCACTATTGCCTAATTAAAAGCCTGAGTAGATTGCTAAGCAGTCAAATGTCTAAATATAAATGTAAAAAGCATATTTGTGATCGTTGCTTGCAATATTTTACAACCCCCATGCTCTTAGAACGTCATAGGGTAGATTGTGTTTCTCAGGAAGCAGTGAGATTGATATTGCCACAAGGGGACAAGGCTGTGTTAAAGTTTAAGGGCATTCACAAGCGTGACACTGTCCCCTATGTGGTATATGCAGATTTCGAAGCTCTCACCACACCCATGGCGGGATGTGAACCAGATCCCACCATCAGCTCAACCACATCCATTCAAAAACATGAACCTTTTGCCATTGGATTTAATGTGGTGTGTGCCCATGACCCCACACAGTCCGTTTACAAATACCGCGAGGGGCCAGATTGTGCCAAATGGTTCTTGGATGAACTTGTCAAGTTGGCTCATGATGTACAGGAATTACTGGACCACCCAGTACCCATGAGCCTATCTCCAGAACAACAGCAGCAGTATGAGCATGCCATGACATGCCATATTTGCGAAAAGCCACTGATCAATGCTGAAGACACCGTTCGTGATCACTCGCACTTTACGGGGGAGTTTCGTGGAGCTGCGCATAGTAAATGTAACTTGAACTTTCCAGCTCCTCGTTTCATCAGTGTCTTTTTCCACAATCTGGCGAATTATGACATTCAGTTTTTGATTCGTGAATTGGGTCATGTCAACAAGGGCTCGTTTACCATTATTCCCCAAAACCATGAGCGTTTTACAGCCCTGACATGGAGGTTGGGCGACTTTAGCATTCGATTTTTGGATTCCTTTAAGTTTATGGCATCCTCGCTAGACAGCCTTGTGAATGGCTTGAATGAGGAGGAATTAAAAAATACTAGAATGCATTTTAATGATCCTGAGCAATTTCAATTGTGCATTCGGAAAGGTATATTCCCGTATGATTTCTGCAACAGCTGGGACGTGTTAAAGCAAAGAAAACTCCCACCACAAGAGAAATTTTACTCGAAACTAACACGCAGTACCGTTTCCGATGAAGACTATGCACATGCATGTCCAGTTTGGCGAGTGTTTGGCATGAAGACGCTAAGTGAATATGCTATGCATTACCTAAAACTGGATGTATTGCTGCTCACAGATGTGTTTGAAAAATTCCGTAACTTGTGTCAACACATTTACGGTCTTGACCCGGCTCACTATTATACGAGTCCTGGGCTCTCGTTCGATGCAGCTTTGAAATACACTCAAGTGGAATTGGATTTACTCACTGACGTAGACATGGTTCTATTTTTTGAAAAGGGCATTCGTGGCGGCTTTGTATCGCTTAACCAACGCCATGCTGAAGCGAACAATGTCTACATGTCTGATTATTCACCAGACAAACCAGAATCGTACTTAATGTACTATGACGTGAATAATTTGTACGGTTACGCCATGAGTCAGCCTTTGCCCTATGGGAAGTTTGCTTGGCTGACAGACAAACAAGTGTCAGAATTTGATGTGAACATGGCTAGCCAAGAAACAGGCCGTGGATATGTGCCAGAAGTGGATATTGAATATCCCTCATCCTTGTATGATGAACATGCCGATTTCCCATTCTGCCTTGAGCAAATGGTTCCCCCTGACAGTAAAGTGAAAACTGAAAAACTCATGGGCACACTTTACAACAAAAATCGGTATGTGCTACATATCCAAATGTTGGTGCAATGCCTCGCCCAAGGCTTGGTGTTGAAGAAAGTCCACAGGGGTATTTCTTTTGCTCAAAAAGCATGGCTTGAGCCATACATGCGACTCAACACAGAGCACCGACAAATGGCAACACAGCAGTTTGAAATTATTTTTTTTAAATTAATGAACAACTGCATCTATGGCAAGTCTATGGAGAATGTCCGCAAATACCGTGACATTAAATTGGTGAATGTCTGGGAGGGGCAGTGGGGTGCCCGGCGGTACATTGCCAAGCCAAATTTCAAATCGATCAAAATTATCGATGAGGATTTGGCTACTATTGAAATGAGTAAGACCAGCGTGACCATGGATAAACCCATTTACTTGGGTCAAGTCATTTTAGACTTTTCTAAATCGGTCATGTATCGATTCCACTATGAGTTTGCCAAACGCCATTTTGAGGACGTCTCTCTTTTGTATATGGACACGGACTCATTCATTTACCACATTCGCCACTGCAACCCCTATGACGTCATGAGGCAACATAGTGACTGGTTCGACACCTCTTGCTATAGCGCTGACAACGTGTTTAAGCTGCCCATAAAAAACAAAAAGAAAATGGGCGTTTTAAAAGATGAATGCGGTGATTCCATTATGACGGAATTCGTAGGTTTGGCTTCAAAAATGTATGCTTATCGCACACTCGACTGTAAGGAATCCAAAAGAGCAAAAGGTGTAGGTAGAGCAGTGGTAAAATCGCTACGTGTTGATGACTATCTAGCGGTTTTACGCACGGGCAAAGCTATGTCTCATACACAGTGCAGGATACAATCAAGCAACCATCATTTGTATCTTGTGGAACAGAGAAAACGCACCCTAGCTTCCATGGATAACAAACGTGTGTGGGCTGATGACCTGCTCACCAGCCTGCCCTGGGGTTATGATCGCAAGGAGGAGGAGGTGTGATTTCACTGTTTAATCGTTTATGGGACATAGCTTTATGTAACTTGTAGATTTAGTATTTTGTAAATATTGTTTTTTTGTCATTGTAAATAGTAGATTTTGTAAATAGTGGCAATCCACTTGAACCTTTTGCTCTTTAAAAAAAGTTATATGCAAACTTATTTTTTTAAATTTTTTTGATTGGTAAATAGTATGATTCTTTTAACGCTGTACAAAGTTTTTTTTTGTAAATATGAAATAAGTAAGATTTTTAGTAACTTGAATAACTAGTATTTAATTATTTTTCGTAATGTAAATGATCAAATAAAAAAGTTCTTTTGGGATGAGTGAGCATGTCGAGAATGTGCTTTTGGGAATAAATAAAGTGGTTGTGTTTGTTCCCAAAGACAGGTGTGAATGTATGAGTGGAGAGAGAAAACTGGTGTGTATGATTGACCAGAGCAAACACGATGAGGTAGGGTGGGTGGGTGGGGAGGGGGTAAATGGTCACTTATATACTCATTTTGTTTTCAATAGTTTCGTTTTTTCATTGAAATGTGGCAGTCAAAAGACATTATTTTTGTAAAAACAGTCTTACCTGCAGTAGTCGTAGACCTCGACGTTTCTCCAAACACACATCAACACATTGCAGTATTATCAAGGTCAAGCACTTGCATCAACATCATTGTCAAATCTCAACTTTCGACATACACCAAATGGAAAAATGTGAAAACAGCAAAATGGAAATTCCATGTTTCCATATCACCAAAACAGCAAAACTTAAAACGGACATTTTTAAAAACTGGAAATGGCCATGTGTGAAATTTGAAAATTCAAAAACTTCAAACGGACATTGTTTAAAATGTGTCATCAGCAAAATGGAAAACTCCATATCATCAAAAACGTTAAACTTGAAACGAACGTTTTCAAAAACTGTAAATTGCAAAATGATAAATGACAGTGTGTGGAATTCATCATGTGTGAAATGTGTAAAATGAAAAAATCAGCCATCAACATCACGATTTCTTAAAATTAAAAATAACAAAACATCGTGCTCTGGAAAACTTTTGTTTTTATTTCATAGTCATAGTGAATTGACAAAAGAAAAATAGAATACAAACAAATCCCAATTCCTCACTCCTCAATGTTTATGTCCATGCATCATCAACTTTCCTTTCATAGCACTCATGACAATTAGGGCTGCCATCCTTTCACCCACTGAGGCATCACTGGATGTGAAACGTTGTTTAGCTTTCTTCAATAACAATTTATCTGCCACATGTCTTAAACCAGGATGACTATGGCGATAAGAAAGGTCATGTTCCTTGCATGCTTGATCCAAAAGATTAATGGGTACATCACCACGTTGTAAACGTTTTTCGAGACGAGTTCCAGGGCCGCAAAAACGATAACCTGGAAGATGGATTTCGAAAGGTAAGTATTGAATCACTTTGTCAATGACGCCATTGCCAGTACAGGTCTGGCATATCCTTTTCCATCGATGGTAAGAAGGTTTGGTCTTCCTCCTCCTCTGTGGACGATGTTTGTGTTTGTTGTTGTTGTTGCTTTTTCTCGCCATGACACCCGTGGATTGATTCAACAAAGTCTTTACATGGACTCTTATGACCGTGATACAGTTTCACTAGCTGGCAAGTCGCACACTGACGCATAGACGGTATTTTTGCCATGGCCACTTGCTTATGGTGATCGTAATCCGTACAGGGTTGCAATTCACTCAACACAGGGTCTTGAGTCCATGATTTTGGTACATGTTGCCAGATTTCTTTCACTGCGTTGGCGGCCACATAATAAATGAACGACTTGGGCAGCGCCAAGAGTTCCTCTTTGGTAAAACTGTCTAGTTTCTTTTTGCACACAAAGAACTTGCCGATGGCTTTGTCCGTAGCATTGCCTTTCTCCATGGTATCACGTGCTGTAGATGTTTACACGTCGCTTGTAGAAATCTCACTGACGTCATTCACAGGTAAATCTTGAGTTATAATTTTGTTCAACAACTCCCATCAGGCATGAGTGGTTAACCAATGAAAGAGATGCCACGCATGTGATAGGGCTGTATGGGTAATGTTGCCACAGGAACAAGTATCCATGAGCGTTTGCAGGGAGGGGCAGCCCAACTCCATGAGGTCGATACATTGGCAGTAAGACGCCAAAAATGGTTGCAACCATTGACGTTTTTCATTACCTTTCACAAATACCACATTGGCCGAGGACAAGTGTGCTTTCATGACCACGTCCAAATATTTATAGGAAATGGTTCCCTGATTCCAGTCTAGTTGCCTATGATTTTCAATCCACTGGGTTTGTTTACGGTCTTTTTCGCACAACAAATCAAAAGCATGGGGTGGTTTAAATAGCAAATGCGTAGCTTGTGATATCCAAAACGTGGTACAATCGATCACGGCCACTTGTTTAAATATAAATTTGTTGTCACCAATTTTAAACCCTTGGCAATCCACAATGAGTGTGCGCAACATGTTGACGCTTGCCTGGACCAAGTTCAACTGACGACTGACGGACGATCAGGTGTGATCATGACATGGACTTACCTGCCATGCTAGTTTCAAATTAAGGTTAGGGTAGGACAGGGGGACATGCAAAAATAAGAATTTAAGAATTACATCATTTTATTATCATAACACGTCTTACAGGCTTTTCTCATTTTAGGATAAGGACGATAGCAACTGATACAACAATATAGTCTCTTGTGTTTGTAACGTCCATAACACCGATGATGTCCCAATGTCTCTAAACCAGACGTTTTTGATGGTGAGCTGCTCACCGAAGCACCATGGATACCATACGGCCCACATGTATCGTAACTTGTTTTTTTTTCATCACCCAGATACACAAGTGAGGGATAGCTTGAATGACAGGGTATATTTCCCACTTTCATTCTACACAGGTAGGGGCAGGTGGGTGACCAGCGCTGATGTTCCTGCATGGGTTCATCGCCCTCCTGCCATTGGTCTATAATGATGGGACAAAAGGCACATTTCACTTCATCTCTTGTTTTTAAATAGTAGAATCCAGCGGCGGCCAAGGCTTGAGGGTTTATGAAAGGCACTGGCCATGTGGCAAAAGTCTTGAAACGTTGTTCCTCAGAGTTTACATTCATGGATGTAACGTCTCTTGAGGCTTTAAAGCAAGACATGACTGAGCGGCTTGACGTGGGTTGACCTGTTATTTATACACTCGTCACTTGGTTGGATAGTGGATAATAGTTGACTTGTTTGTGGTGAATAATCAAACAGTAGGCCGTCGTATTGGCTAGTACATTGTCATGCGTTTCAAAATCTAGTCGAATGTCGATATTGGATGGCTTGACAGACTCTTCCAGGTAAGAACAGTCAAAGACAATCAGTGGCGCTCTTGCCTTAAACGCTTGGGGTAGCAGCATGGGGCCGTTCTCTTTTTGATAATACGACCATCGAAATTTAGAAAACAAGTCGTACAGAGGGCCAAACTTATTTTTTGAAAAATCCAAATCCAGTCCTTCATAGGGAAACACAGCTCCGTTGAGGAAAAGACGTGCATTTCTCAATTGCAGGTGATCAAATTGCGTGGCATCTTTGGTTTGTTGATACTTGCGATTCGTTTGAAAACCCACGATCAGGTAGAGAGGTCTCTCTGTATAGCGAGCTGTTTTTACAGACCAACTGTGTGTGTTGGTAGTGGGCAATAGCGGATACTCATGGAGTGCCCAGCTTCTAAATTCCATGGGTAGAGGCATATCTCTCTTTACCATTTTGAGTATGTCCAGTTTTTTGCTATCGTTAAGGGTCACATGAGGCACTTTCCATAGCAAGCGTTGTAGTTGAACTTTTGAATCGATGGGAGCATTGTCGGCTCCCTTGAGTGCATTATTATCACTCCTGTCTCTCACTAGATAAAGCACTTGCCTTGCGTTGACCACAATGCGTTGGTGATCTTCGGCAAAGCCTAGAATCAGTTTAAGAGGTAAATATCCAGTAAAGGTCCCATCGGTGTGTACCATCCAGTCATTGGTCGAGTCAGGGCACCAACCAGCCATGCAAAGTGTTTTACCTTCTTCCTCACTATAAGAGGGGTATAGTTTCATGACACTGGAAATGCCCACATTTCGAGTGCTATCCACCACGATATCGTTAATGACATACCGCACTTCAGAAAACAGAAAGGCTAAACCATGGTTGGCCAACTTGGATGTGGTAGGTGTAGAGCCATCGGCTTTCGTGAGCCGACCTTCAATCTGAATGACACTTTCATGAGGTAGGGTGTAAATATCTTGGTTGTTGATAACAAATTGAATTTCATCATTGTTATTGAGTCCAGGTGTTTGAGCTTGATAGGAATGGAGATCAATTCTTACCACTCCTGGTTGCTCCTCGATGCGGTTCGCTATCTCTAGGATAGAATTCATCATGAGGGTTGACGTGGTAACCCAAATGCTGTAAAATCTGCTTGTTCTGAGATGTTAACGTGTATTCACGTGGCAAACAACTAACACCATTCCTAGACGGTGTTGTTGCTTTATACACAAACTTCATAGTGGCTTTAGCACCAACTTGTAAGTCACTGGTGTGGTAGAATCTAGATCAATGAGTTGTTGATCTCTATTGATCAGTCTTAATGTTATATTACTAATACTATCGACAGCCACAGCATGAAAAAGCACCACTGGAGGGTTTTCACGAATAATATAGCCATTGGACGATGTCACAATAAAGTCATAAAGTGAATGCGATGGTTCCTGATTGGTGTACACTTGGCTAATAATATTACACGTCACCGACACATGATGGTCCTCAATGAATTTCACTTCATGGTCTGATTCATGTTTTTTGTTGGGCTCCAACACACGTGGTTTAAATCCTAGTAATGGGCCAATGGAATCGGGGTGTGTTTTAAAGTCAATGTTGAATGAGGAGAAAATACTGCAGCGATGAGTGTTGGTATTGCCTACAAGTTCAAACTTGTGCGTTCCGTCGAGAAATGACTTTAAACCATATTGATTTTTTTTTTTTTATCGTATGGCTTTTAGTGCCGGGTGTGTCCGAGGACATGTTCGGCTCGCCAGTTTTGTAGCTGCTTCGAGACGGACACCCAATGGGTGAGCTACAAGTACCGTTGGGGAGGAATGTTGGATGGGAGGGTCGAGGAGTTGGAAGGTAGCGGCTGTGGCCTATAGTTAGGGACCAACCCCGGCATTTGCCTGGAAGGAAGATGGGAAACCACAGAAGACCATCTTCAAGGTTGCCGGCGGGGGGATTCGAACCTCCTCGCCTCCCGGATGTGAGCGACTGCCAACAGTCATGCCGCAACGACCTTGGCTAACTCACCCGGTACCATATTGATTGATCAACACCACATAAATGTGTTCATAAATATCATCGATCGTGTATCCACCAGAGTTCAGGGTGAGCACAGAATCATCATAGTAAAACTTGTTGTTCACATTTTCACGTATGTTGTATATTCGATTGTACGTTTCAAGAGAAACAAGTCCTAAACCATAGGGTTTTTCACTCAATTCGATAGGCGGGTAGAAGTCTAGGCTGACTTCAGGTCCACGTCCATGCACTGTAAACGTTTTACTTTCTGCCGACATACTGGTGGCGTTTTTGCTTATGCTGCGTCTTATATAAAAAAATTAAACACAAACGTCCACACTGTTGGCTGTTAAACGTTTGCTCTCGTTTCACATTATAATATATCTTGATCCTGTTTCCAAAATAGGTCACTAGTTCCATGGGCGGGGGCAAATTCCCAAAACTGTCAAAGTACCATACCGTGGATCCCTCTTTGACATAAGCTACATAATGCGTTCCTGGTCCTCGGTGATCATCCAAATTGACAACAGCACATTCCTGTTTCCAAGGTCGTGGGGGTAATTGGTTTCGCATAAACACACCTCGAAAATGAGAAAGCTTTAGTTGTTTAGCATAGCTTTCCACTTGTTGATGCGTCAGGGCATGTCTCGCTATGGCAGAGGTTAATTTTTTTTTTTTTTAATATTTCGAAATGGTGAAATCCCAAATCCTTGTTGATAAAAGGCTGGCTTTAAATTGGCATTTCTAGCCCCCATGGCAATCGCTTCCATCGTTTCATTGTGTCGCTGACTTTCTTTGAGTTGTTGCTTGCCCTGCTGCGCGGCTTTAATGGTTTTCGCCACTGCACTGGCACCGCCCAAAAGTGAGCCCAGAGTAGCCAACCCGGCAAATAATGCAGGTAAAAATCCCGCTCGTTTGGGGACGGGAATCACTCGCCCTTGGTTTGAAACCTGTCGCCAACGTTTTGGAATAACCTGTCTCTGTGCTGCTCGAAGGGCTTTCCTTATGGTCAATACATTATTTTTTCTTTTTTTCTTTCGCAAGGGCTTGTCCTCGAATGTTGAAAACCCTGGCTTTGCCAAGGACAATGTCCTTTTTTTAGTCTTTCTCACCACATACCTTTGTTTCACCATGATGATAATGACCAACAACCTCTCACAAGAAAGTTTAAATCACAACTAACGTCAGATGGTTATTTCATGGCTGTATATTCCAATTCCACATAAAGTGGGAAGTCGTTTATGGTTTTTCCCGCTTGCTTTTCATCCCATGTCAACATGAGGTGAAAGGATAATTCGTCCCCTGCATTGACCATTTCATGGTTATGGATCAACATCCTATGACCATTTATCTTTATTTGTAAATGGTTCTCATCAGGTATGGCATATTTGATGTGAATGGTTCCATCATAGTGTAATCGATAGTGGCTTAAACCCGAAGCAAGCACATAGGTCGAGTGCTGATCATGGACTAGCGGTAAATGGTTTCTGTCATTCACAGGTTTATCATTTGTCAGATACACTAAAAATACACATGGGATAAATTTATAAAGCCTTTTCATTTCATGGGTCACGTAAAGCTTGGTACAGACATCGTCTTCGTCTTGTGGGTCTTCCACGTGAATAATCCGATGGTGATTAGCGCTATAGCCATTCACCATAAGCTGTGGCACTTTGTCATAAAACTCATACACTTTGTTATCCACATACTTTTTCGTAGTAACGTCTGTAGACACTTGAGGATGTTTTACATGGGTTAACCGCTTTCCCTTAAAGTCATAATCTCCCTGTTTTGTGCGTGGCACTACTGACCTATCCACATAGTGTTTATTAGCAGGATCTGTTTCCTGTTTAGGATCATGTATGAGGACAGGCCTATCTTTGGCCATCAACGCACGTCCAAAGACATCCATCGTCAACCTGTAGTAGCAGTCTACTGTTTCTATGACAAGGTTCGGTGTCCTGTATATAGACAGCCGGCTAGCCTGTCTAAGCCTTAGTTGACATGAAGATTATTAAGCAGCAAGAGTCATTCCCCGTGGGGGACATGGTTTCCCATCTCTGTCCCACATCACGTGAACAACGCCATGGTTCACTGTTTCCATCTTCCATTCGCTGCATCATTGTGGGGCCTTCCGGCTGTGGAAAGACTAATCTTTTGCTGACGCTCATTACAGCGCCCAATGGTCTGCGTTTTCAAAATATTTATATTTTTGCAAAATCTCTCTACCAACCCCTTTACGTGTTTCTGGATCAAGTCATGTCTGGATTACAAAAAGAGAATATGGGTTATTTTACATTTTCCATGCAAGAAAATGTGATTTCACCGGATGAAGTAAAGCCTGATTCACTCATGATTTTCGATGATGTATCCACTGAACGTCAAGGCATCATTCAAAGCTATTTCAGCATGGGTCGACACAAACATATCGATTGCTTCTATCTTGGGCAAACGTATTCTAAAATGTCCAAACAGTTGATTCGTGACAATGCCAATGTCATTGTTTTATTTCGTCAGGACGAGAGGAACAGTCGTCACATTTATAATGAACATGTGAATCCGGATATGACCTTTCAAATGTTTACAGAATTGTGTGCCAAGTGCTGGAACACTCAACGTCATGCCTGTTTAGTGATTGACAAACAAAGTGAACTCAACCAAGGACGGTATCGCTTAGGGTTTGATCATTTTATTGCTATTTAAGGCCTTGTCTCATTCCCCGGCAAGTCATTTGCCAAGACACCATGGCGTTAGCAGAGAGTCAATTAAAAAAGCATATTATTAGAGCAAAAAATACTATTCGCCAAAAGTTTCGTCAATTGAAACAATCACGTGCCAATCATGCTTTGTTTATTCAACAACATTTAGCACCTCCGCTAAAAGCCATGTTGAAACCCTCTTTCAAGCCATCTGAAACTCTACCCACCGTTTCACAAGCCACGCAGACGCTGCACGAGGACCCTGAGGAAGAGGAAGAGGAAGATTTGACTAGTGTTAGTGAAGTTGAGGATGAGGAGGAACAAGTGTTTACGCCTCAAAAAAAGGCCGCACCCCTTGCAGAGTTTTTGAGAAAAAAGAAATCCTTGGCCATGGTCGAAACACCTTGCCCTTCCAGAGCGTCTCCGTTTTCACAACTCTTGGCCACCCCTCAACATAAAGCTCAACTGAAAACCATTTTAATAAAATATTATGGATCAACATTGGAACCCTATTTCACCGATCTATTTATTGGAAACACAGATACCACGTATGGTGTTCGCTATGAGGATGATAGTTTTAAAATTGGCGATTCATCCATTAAATTTGCTCGTACTAAAGCTGTCATTAAAAACATCAACTATAAATTAACGCCAGGACTGTTAAAGCTGCTCTTTTCTCGGACCCCCTCTTCCCATGATTATACGTCAGAGGACCTTGACAAATATAAATCCATTTTATTGGATACCCATGCTCACAAAAGACAGTATGATCCCACGCAACAAGTGAATGCCAATATATCTCAAAAATATAAAACCATCATTGCAAAAATGTTTCCCACCAGTCAAAGTACTCGTCGTAAAGCGTCCGCTTCGGGAGTGACATTTAAACCATTAAAACCCCTTGTGGATGTTACCTACTGGCACAATCCCAATAAGCTCGTCCAGCGGCTACAGTTGTTGCATGCCTCACGTCAAGCTGGCCATACCGGTCACGATTGGGAAATTCAAGAAATTGAACAAGAACTTCGAAATGCCAAAATTATTGTTTAAGCCCTCACCCATTAAAATGGGTATTGCTCACGAGTTGCATCGCCCAGCTAGGCGTCACTATCCGCGACTCAAGGTGATTTCACGAGGTGTGGATGAACTTTGGCAGGCTGACTTGGTTGAAATGATACCCTATGCTGGCGTTAACGACGGTGTACGCTATATGTTGACCGTCATTGATGTCTATTCCAAAATGGCCTTTGTTGAACCTGTGCGTCGCAAGTCTGGTCCACTAGTTACCAAGGCCTTTCAACATATTATTCAACACTCCCAACGTCAACCTCAGCTGCTACTAACCGACCAGGGGAAAGAATTTTTCAACAAGGATTTCTCCAGTTTTCTCAAATCTAAGGATATTCACCATTACACCACGTACAGCAATCTGAAAGCCAGTGTGGTCGAGCGGTTCAACCGAACATTGAAAACCCATATGTGGAAAGCGTTTACCGCTCAGGGCACGTATCGCTGGTTGGACATGTTACCTGAGCTAGTGTCACGTTACAATGACACCAAACATAGAACGATTGGGACCAAGCCACGTCTCGTGACTAAAAATATTCAGCGATTGGATAAACTGTTTAACCCCATAAAAACAGCCGATCCTAAACGTCACCGACTGAACATTGGGGATTTTGTTCGTGTGAGCAAATTTAAGTCTGCCTTCAATAAGGGCTACACGCCTCAGTGGGGGACTGAACTATTTCGAATTCGTCGAGTCTACTTGGACACTCCAGTCACCTATTTACTCGAGGACCTCAACCATCAACCCATAAAAGGTAGATTTTATCTCCATGAACTTCAGAAAACAGCATTTCCTCAGCATTATCTTGTGGAAAAAGTGTTGAAACAAAAAGGAAATAAACTCTACGTCCAATGGTTAGGGTTTAATTCTTGGATCAATAAACTACATGTTGTGTGAACCTGTGTACTTTTTATTTATTCACACATGTTGTACACCACCTATAGCTCTATGTGTACAGTCTTCAGCTCCACATATTTCTTTCTCTTTCCACTTGTGTTCTCTCTTACATTACCCCTCCCCCTCTCCCCCCCCCCCTCCACCTCCCACCACTTCTGTTCGCAGCTCTTGCCTATCTATTGGTTGTGACATCATTCCCACAAGTTGCATCATACTTTTTACTGATTCAGCGATTCCCACGCTTTGACCATTCTGTTATCAGACACGTGGACAGCTAACGTCCAACCTGAACACCTGTGACAGATCAAATTTCACGTCAACTTGCATTTTGTCACGTACGAAGCAAAACAGGATGTAACTTGTTAACAGTTATCGTGCACGTGGACAGCTAACGCCCCAGGCGAACACCTGCGGTAGATCAAATTTCACATGGACTTGCATTTTCTCACGTACGAAGCAAGACAGGATGTCACTGGTTTAGCCTACATGTGGTTTCACATGTGTTCACATGCCTTTCGCACTCCCCTGCCACCACGATGGTCAGATTATTTCACCTTCAAGCGTCATTGTCATTTTTCCATTGCACTTGTTGTCAAGTCAGATCAACGCCATCCAATAAGTTCAAATGACATTCACCTCCTGCTCCTCTGCAAGTTTGTTTTCTCTACTCGCTTCGACCAACATAGAACCAAGTTCTCATCACCGTTTACACATTAAAGGTAAAATATCAGAAAAACGCACCCTCGCTCTGTCATACACCGACCCGCTGAAATAGCGATTGTTCTATTAAGCATGGTCCTTGTGGTTAGCGACAGGTTCGTTGAAACACACACCCAGCAGTATCGTCTCTCTCAACCACCACGCTTCATAAACTTTATAAACAGGTAAAGAAAAAAAGAAAAAGTTTTTTCAACATGTATGGCGTTAGGCCCTTTGTGAATTATTTTTTTGGAAAAAAATATCTACCACATTTGAAAGGGGGCGTTAGCCCGAGTCCTAGGACACCTCGTACACGTCTCTAGCGTTATTGGTTTGTGATATATCGACAAAAATCACAAAAGACACGTGTTTACCCCAAAATCGCGTTTCCAAAAATTTTTAAAAAATATAACGAGTGGTCCATAGCAAAGAGGACGTCAGCCCGAGTCCTTGGACCCGTCGTACACGCCTCTAGCATACTTGGTTCGCGAGATATAGCAAAAAGTCTAAAATCACGTTTTTACCCCAAAAAGACCGTGTTTCCAGCATTCTCAAAAACTTTAACCTATTACCAAAATACACAGGGTTTCGAGACAAGCCATTTGACACGTCATAGGACCAAATCCGACCATGCATTCGTGAAATATCGGAAAAAGTCTAAAATCACGGTTTTACCCCCAAAAAGCCTGTTTCCCTCATTCTCAAAACTTTAACCTATTAATAACATGTATAGGGCTTCGAGACAATCGATTTGACACGTCACACGTCCAAATCCGACCTTGAGTTTGAGAGATATCGACAAACGTCGTAGGAAAGTAGGCGACTATCTGGCTCTCTCCTCACCACCAAAACCTCTTCTTATCAATCATTTTTTTCAAAGAGCTCGCCCTCTTACAAAAATCCCAAGTGCGCATGCGTAAAAAACAAAAACAAAAATGTTCATCCATAGCGGCAGCCAGAAAAACGCATGCGCGATATGAGCAACAACATTTAAGTTCATTTTAGCAGCGCACCTTATACATGTCGTATTTGAAAAGAGACCTTCACTAAAAATTACAATTTCACCCCCTAGTAGGGGTAGGTTTTATTTAGGGGTTGAAAGGAGTGGTCCATAGCAAAGCCCCCGTCAGCCCGAGTCCAACGACACCTCATTCGTGAATCTCCGACCAAGGGTTCGGGAGTTATCGGCTCGCATTGGGAGTAGTGGTGGGGGGGGGGGGGGGGGGGGCAGAACCCCTATCATCCCCCTACTCATTTTATTTCAAAATAAGTGTAAATGTCATCATACTCGTATATATAAAACGCTAAGGTGTATGTTTCACAAACCTCACGCTCTTAAACCAGAGGGAGTAGGAAGGTGTGGTTTGTGCCAAAATCTTACAAATCGTCTCAATAGTACAGGAAAAATCTTGCATTTATTGAGCAGCCAACGTAAATATATTTAATTGTTTATAAAATGCGTTTAAACAAATGAACACGACGATAGCCCAGAACTGCGTCGCGTCGATCCCTCATAACAGTAGGGGAGGGTGGATGGTGTATACACATCGGGCGTCCATAAGTAACCTATCGTAATAAATGACCATTCAAAAGAAAGAAAAACACCCTCAGCAGTGACGAATTGCACTCTGGTTGATTGGTTGGTTCCTCAGTTTAGGGGCTGCGACAACGCGGTCATGTAGCCCCGTGTACTTTGGGTGTGTGTAGAATCTGTCTGATAACCGGTGTTAATTCTGATAGCTGTATTAGTGTGTGTTATCTGTAATTCAAGTAAGAACTATAGACGATCAATTTCAAATAGTTCCTACGTTTTCTACAAAATTCTACCGTCAACGACACCTAGCTGCGAACTTGATTACTAGATGCCACCGCAACTGGCACCCGGTGGCTTCACGTACTTGTAGTTAGTGGAAGGTTCTTTTACATGCCATACATCTATGACATAGGCCCGCCAGCTTTACTTGCCTCCCGAAGGAAGGCATACCGAGGGATTCTTAACGCTCTTAAAAATTCCGACAACTTCGGCTGGGTTTGAACCCGCAATCTTGGGCATAGAAGCTCAGCATGCTACCAACTACGCCACCGAAGCCGCAAATTGCACTCTGATTTCATAAATATCGACAGTTCGTTTAAAAGTGCACTGAAACAAATAAACAAAACAACAGCCCCTGCCAAAACCGCGCCACGCCAAGCCCGCATTACAGTACATTACATTCGAGATTTCACGCGTCGCCTCCGTAGCGTAGCGGTCAGCATGGTTAGCTGCCGCCCCGGAGGTCCTGGGTTCGATTCCCGGCTCTACCACGAACATTTGAAAAGTGGTACGAGGACTGGAACGGGGTCTACTCAGCCTCGGGTGGCCCAAATGAGTGGAGGGGGTTCGTTTCCCATGTCAGCCATCCTCGAAGCGGTTTTCCGTGGTTTACCCACTTCGTCTTCGGGCGAATGCCGGGATGGTACCTACTGTAAGGCCACGGCCACCTCCTTCCCGCTTCCTTGCCTATCCATCCTAATCTTCCCCTCCCTTCACGTCCCTCAAGAGGCCCCTGTTCGCTTTGCCGGTGAGGCCGCCTGGGCGAGGTGCTGATCACACCTCCTCAGTTGTGTCCACTCCGACCAGATGTTCCCAGCTCCAGGACACTGCGGCGGTAGTGGTAAGTTCCCTCGCTGAGTCCGTGGAAAACACCAACCTGGAGGGTAAAATCGATGGGAAAAAAAGAAGAAGAATAGATTTCACGTACAGGCCTTCTAGTTCAAAATAAAATAAGAGACACCATTGGTATTGATCGCTCCATCGTGAGAAGATAAATGTAATGTTCATTCTTTACGTCCCTTCTACTGTAACTACTGAGGCTTTTAGAGACAACAAAGTGCTGGCATTTTGACCCGAAGAAGATTTTTAACGAGGCTGTAAATCTACTGACGAGGCACCCTCAAATGCCAACTGACTAAGCCAGGATTCGATCCTGAAACCTTGGGAACAGCAGGCACCACGCAGTCAGCTTCTTGAAAACACTGTATAACGAGTATTTTCATTATTTGTTTACTGATAAAAGAAGTGGCCTTAGGGTTACAGTAATTGAATTTTATTAGTAACGTTATGGTAAAAGTAACGATGTTACGAGTAACGGGTTACTCCCCTACCGTCCGTCTCGTTGCGTAACGACTAGCATTCTTGGCTGTCACCGCGGAGACCCGGGTTCGAACCTCGGCTCTGGTCTGAGGGCTGGAACGGAGTACACTCAGCATCGTGAAGCAAAACTGAGAAGAAGAGGATTCAATTCCCATCTCAGCCATCCTGGAGTGGTTTTCCGTGGTTTCTCCAATTATACTCCAGACAACTGCCGGGAGGTATCTAACTTGAGGCCACGGCCGCTTCCGACCGAAATGTATTTATTTATTTATTTATTTGTCTAGAAAAAGATTCCTGAGGCCAGAGCTCTGTCGTGGGGAACAGTATATAGCCTACTGTAGTTCATTACACAGATGACGGACTAAATGATATACATTTCGAGTATAAAATATGCAATTGAAGTGTATTTTGACACATGATAGTTTTTAGGGGCAGATGACCTCGTAGTTCCGCCCCTTAAAACAACAATAACTAACTAACACATAGTCTCACTTCTAATACAAGAATACAGAAAAAGGGTTAGAATACAATTGTCTAGAAAAAGATTCCTGAGGCCAGAGCTCTGTCGTGGGGAACAGTATATAGCCTACTGTAGTTCATTACACAGAGAAAAGAGAAAATGTGAGTATAAGCAAACGAGCATTCTTTAAAGATATTATACTGTCTGGTTGGTAGGCAGCCCCAAGGCTGGTTGGATCCTCCAAAAGTACCGCCGTCAGGTCATGTGGGTAGATACCCACAAGGCCAAGGCAGCGCTATATTGAGGCGTACTAGGCAAGAAGAGCAGTACTAACCCTATGAGTAGAACCTTTCACAACATTCACAGGCACTGACTGCATATAATCACAGCCATGAGTGAGACGTGAGACATCGGTGAAAAGCCACATTTTACTCTAGACTATGCCAACAGACAAATGCAAATGTGCTGCATTTATCAAGAGATGGCAAACAGGCCAAAATATATTATAAATAATAATGATAAACGTAAAATATTTGAAAAAATAAATTTGGAAGAATGTGGTATCACCACAACAGTAAATTATTATTGATCCTACCTAAATTACAAATACACACACTAGTACAGATCTTACAGTGACACAGGTTATCAGACAAATTCGACATACACCCAAGTACATGGGGCTACATGACCACGATGTCGCAAAGCCCTTAAAAGAATCAACAAGAAGAACTCTCCAACCCTGGGCGCAACGTGCTTTCATGCCGGGTTTGGATGCTCCCACTCCAGCTAGGCTGGTCGCTTCTGGTATTATTCAGATAAAATGGCCCACAGTGCAAGTCTAACAAGGTCACTGGCTGACCTACTAAGCAAATAATGAATCTCTGTTCTCCATGGATTGTGGTGGAAAGGTCAAGTAATTCAGTGTTTGCCACCACTCGACTGATGAGCAAATCTCCGAGTACTGAGGCCATAACCTCATCTCATCTCCAAGAATGTACCAGATTGGTATCTAATCTGCATAAATAGATTACTGTTGTTGTAGATTACTAAGGGGCCTTGAGACATCGTGGTCATGTTGCCCCGTGTACATGGTTAAATTTATAATTTGTCTGATAACCTGTGTTATTGTGGTGTCTCTACTAGAGTGTGTGTGTTTTGTAATTGAGGTAGGATTTGGGTAGGAAGCGGCCGTGGCCTTAAGTTAGGAATCATCCTGGTATTTGCCTGGAGTAGAAGTTGGGAAACCACGGAAAACCACTTCCAGTATGGCTGAGGTGGGAATCGAACACACCTCTTCTCAAGTTTACCTCACAGTTCCAGCCCTTCAGACCTGAATTACATTTCTTGACAGAGCCGGGAATCGAACCCGGACATTCGGGGTGACAGCCAAGAATGGTAGCTCCTACACCAGGAGGTGGCCAATCGAAACTTTTCAGACAAGAGCCAGATGTTATAAACCCTGTAAAGGGCATAACATTATGCATATTACTCTTCCACAATAGTTGTAGTGGTTAGCGTTCTTAGCTGCTGTCCCTGATGTTCCGAGTTTAATTTCTGGCACTGTAAATACATTGAATTCTAGTCTGAGGGATTTGATTCCCATCTCCGTCATCCTAGAGATGGTTTTCCATTGTTTCTCACTTCTGTTCCAGGGATGATTCCTAACTTAAAGTCACGGTCGCCTCTTGCCCAATCATAGCCTCAATTATACAGTAGGCCTATACACCGTACGCCTGTTATCAGACAAGTTTAACTCACACCCAAGTACACGTCGATTTTGACCACGAAGCCCAAGCTCCTAAATAAATATACAACAGTATGGGTCTTCCCTCTATTGCTGGAACAAGAAAATTATTTGCTAGATAGCCTAAACCAGATTGTTAGAGGAAGTTGCTGCAGGAAGAGGAAAACAAATAAAATTAAATGAGTAGGTTTAAGCAGGAAGAAATCCCAATAACTTCTTAAAGATCTTCAAGGATATTAGCTCTGTTATCTTTATTGCTATTTACGGATCGATGTTGATGAACTTATGGCCATGTAATGGGATCAACATCCGGAAGGCTTTGCTATTCTTATACGGCCGAAAGGGTATTGAGGAAAAGATGGAGGCAGAGATACGGAAGTTTTCCTTGCTATCTTGCAGGAGGATCATTCCCTGGACTTGCAGCATCGCTCAAGGAAGAAGAATGTGTGCACTCTTGGTGACTGTTTTGTCGTATGGAAACAGTCCATGGCCGAAACAACAGATTTACCGAATTCACAATGCAGATACCTCACCTCTAAATACAATAAATCGTTTATAGGAAGGAAGCTTTTAGTTTTAAGTGACCGTTAACCATGTGATCATGAGCTAGGGGACCTCCGTTTACGCGGAATCCGAATCACAGGACATGGCATTTCACTTCGAAAATCTCACATGCATTGACCGGGAATTGAACCCAGTCCAATTTGGTGAGAGGCCAACAGCTTGACAACTGTGCCACCACGCCCCTCTAAATCGTTTATATGTAGTGCAACACGGATTTATAATTTATATAATCTGCATGCGTGTGAGAATTCACATCGCTCAGTACTCAGGAGCCACCTTACTGATGAATTATTGGATAGTTATTAATTATATTTTCAGACAGTTACAGGGTCTTTGCAAGCGCATCTTGGGTTTTAATACTTCGTCTATTTATCATCATCATCATCATCATCATCATCATCATTTACTGTATTCAACAGGCCATGAAGAACCATGACAGAAAACAGAGAATATACATTACAAAATATATTTTATGAAATAACAATGAAGAAAAAAGTAAAATAAAATCAGAGGTTCAATCCCATATAAGGGTATGTTTCTGGTCACAATTTCAAATATTTATTGCAGATGCTGTTCCACCTCCTTCTCTCTGTAACATCACCGAGGGAAGCTGTAGGTTTTATTTCTTCCAATGTCACCATCACTCTATCTCTCCAACTAGGTTTTAGACGGCCTATTGGGCGTTAGCCAATCATCCGGGAGTTAAAAACTCTGTTAGTAATAGATGCTTCTGCTCGAACAACATGCCCTAGCCACTCAAGTCGTCGTCCTTTGATGGTTCTACTAATATTTGTTTTTTTTAATACTGTAGTTGGTAGAGGTCTTCCTTCTGCCTCCTTTTCCATCTTCCTTCGTCCACATTGAATATGGGCCCGTATATCTTCCTCAACACTTTCCTTTCAAAGGTAAATACTTAGTCTAATAAGTAATTATTTAAGTATTGTTATTTAACGTAATGTGATGTATTCTAATGTTATTTAATATAACTAGCGGACCCGTGCGAGAACTCTCGCATATTCTAATGGGTCATGTGCGCCTCATGTGTACACACTACCCGCCCGGCCCTAGTGCTATGCGGGCTTTACGCCAGGGGCGATCGTCTTGTTTATTTGTTTAAAAGCACTATATAAACAAATAAATATATTTCCGTTGACTTTTCAAGAAATGCAAGATTTCTCCTGTATTATTGAGACGATTTGTAAGATTTTGGTTCAAACCGCACCTTCTACTGCTCAGGTCTAAGAGGAATGTGCATCGCGGACTATGAGAAACGGTGTTGACGAGTGATGAGGTTTCTCGGTCCGTGCATAGTACAGAACCAAATACATTGGTCGGTGACTCACTGACTCATTCGTAACACCACACTGGTTTCAGAGAAGACCCTATGTTAGCAGTATTGGAATAGACAAGCATGTCAAGTAACACGGCGGGCTGTTGACAGGCCCTTCTGTTCTCGCCTGACACTTCCCTGCTCTTTCTTCTCATCCCGCAAGTTCATAGAGCTTGGACTCGCACAGTACCTCTCAGATTCACGCAGCTTAGACTCGAGCAGTAGAATTATGACCGCTTAATGATGACCTAATCTCCCACGTGACTAAACAATGCTCTGAGAATGCCACAGCAGATAAGGGAACACGTTATTACATAATCCACCAGTAAACTTGCACACACGTCAGCAATTATTGTCATGTCGTTTCTTGTAAGAGTTACGCTGTTCCATCTCATGTAAGTTGAATATTACACATTCCTGAGGTAAATAGTCAAGTTAATGTGTTGCTGGAAGAAGAACGATGCGTTATGATCAACCAAAATGAGGTAAACAAGGTGATTTACAGCCTGGAATCGCCTAGCTTGAATTCTGTACCTTGAACGAGAAAGGTGGATGTCAGAGTTCAGTGACACCAACAATGTTTGTTTATGGAACCACGTAATGAAAGGAAATATGTTGGAAAAGAGAGGTATGAACCAACGGTGGATCTGTTATGGTAGAGCCCGACACACCAGTCTCCTCTGCAACATGACCGAGGAGGCGTGGCCAACGAACAGTGGGAGGAGTGGGACTGTCCTAGCCATGGTCCTAGCTCGGCTGATCGCTCGTGTCACTTTTAAACTCGAAACGAAATATCACGTGCACCTCTGGGTCAAGTTTGATAGGATACGGTTTCTACATATGAGTAGGATGAAAGACAGCATTTTCCTGAATATATAGAAACATGAAACACTATTCTACGCCCAGTAGTTTACTTTTAATGAATGAAAATCCACAGCCTGCTTCCAGTCTCCGACCGGGTCAGGAATGGAATGAATGAAGCCCCCATCTAGCGGCGAGGATATGAACTGTGCCGGCTGCCGAGGCCTGACGCACTCCTCTGGGGCAATGATTAAATGAATGACAGATGAAATGAAATGATAGTGGAGAGTGTTGCTGGAATGAAATTTTGACAGGGAAAACCGGAGTACCCGGAGAAAAACCTGTCTGCCTCCGTTTTGTCCAGCACAGATCTCACATGGAGTGACCGGGATTTGAACCATGGACCCAGTGGTGAGAGGCCGGCGTGCTGCCGCCTAAGCCACGGAGGCTTCCTGTAGTTTACTTTTAATGCTATTTTAAAATTATTTGAAAGAGGACACTACTCATTAATCACTCGTTCCTAGCTGCTGCAGTGTGCACAAGGTAATGCAATGTTGTCAAGTCGTTGCACAACGACGAGGTGGGTGAGCGAAGTTCTCCCTCCATTGCGTTAGCATTATGTTACCACGTTCAAGTCCAAGCAGCGAATGAACAATGTTGCTACATCGGAACACGGGGGAGGCATGTCGTGTCACGTGTTTCAGAGGAGGCGCGAAGGAACTAAAATACGTTACTGCGTCGCGGAAGAGACAGGTGTATCGGGCTCTAAGAGAGGTATGCAAGTAATGGTGGATCTGTTACGGTTAAGGTTGTAGATCCGTGCAAATATTAATCATTAACAACAATAATCAGCCGCATTAAGCGATGACATGATCGACCGGCCATTCAATGGATGATTAGTCAAAGTTGCTGTTCCGACATTCAGGTTAAAGTTTGTTCATTGATGTGGCCAGTGAACCCAGAGCTGGAGGTGGTTTTTGATGTTTTAAAGAGCGGAACATCGAAGTCATCTGCCTCTAAGTTCAAAGCTTGTTTACTATTGTTACAGCGCTTTGAACTCATGTGAAATGCAAATGACATAATAGATTTTAAGTAAGAAGGCTCATTGTTTTTTGAGGTATGGTAGATTAGTAGATTACAATAATCAAAGAAATACCGGGTGAGTTAGCCGTGGTCGTTACGGCATGACTGCTGGTAGTTGCTCACATCCGGGAGGCGAGGAGGTTCGAATCCCCCCACCCGCCGGCAACCTTGAAGATGGTCTTCTGTGGTTTCCCATCTTCCTTCCAGGCAAATGCCGGGGTTGGTCCCTAACTATAGGGCACAGCCGCTACCTTCCAACTCCTTGCCCTTACATTCAGACTTTCCTACCCAGACAACACTCCACATGTGACGGTACGTGTAGCTCACCCATTGGGTGTCCGCCTCGAAGCAGCTACAAAACCGGCGAGCCAAACATGTCCTCGGACATTCCCGGCACTAAAAGCCATACGCTAAAATAATAATAATAATAATAATAATAATAATAATAATAATAATAATAATAATAATAATAAATTGCTGCATACTACTGGGCCAATGAAAGTGTATGGTGGCTCTTTTAGTGCGAAGGAAGGAAGGAAGGAAGGAAGAAATGAGCATAAGTACGGCGGGGGTAATTGCTTTGTCCGTACATGGCGATCATATGGGAGGGGAAATAAAGTGATCAGAAGATTAGGTTATACAGTATATTGAAGTGTTATAAACCATTCTTCAGAGTTGCCTTATTCTATCATAGAAAGTTTTTTCTGTCGGTCAACACAAATTGTGCCCAATTACATTAGTCGGGGCAAGGATTTAAACACCCTAACCTGAAATAAATATTACCTAAAATGTTTATCACAAAATAACACGCTTTTATGTAAAAAAAGGGGGGGGGGGGGTCACATAATTGGCTGACATGTTTCGATCGTCAAGCGATCAACATCAGATCACGCTCGCTTAGGCTTAGATAAGTTTCGACGTTTATGTGTTACATTTATGCACACATGTGTACATTATAATATTCAATATTTAGGTTACAAAAGTTTGTAAAATCTTGTGTAACGTATCGAACGCATTTACAGGTATTATTGCTCAGTCAATTTGAAGCACTTCTATAGTAGTTGCGTTATTATGAATGTAGTGTAAGCATGTTCACCTGTGATCTATTGAGTTATTATTGTGACGAACTTCAGGTATGATGTTGCCTGCATTATTTGGTTATTTATCAATCTAAACCACCCGTTTCCATTTAAACTATTTTTTTCCTATTATTTTTAGCCTACTTTTCACATTTTGCAAAAATGGGTAAAAAGTATACTTATGAGATCGATCCGGGCAAATGTGTGTCTGTCTGTCCTTCTGTCTGTCTGGCTGTATGTGTGTGTCCCCCTATCAACTCCTAAACGGCTGCAGCAATCGAAACAAAATTTGGTAGGAGTAAAGATCTATACCTGAATATCTCAATGCCGTATTTGAAAATGATGTCAGTGCTACCAACTGCTGAAAAATCGCAATTGAAATTTGAGCTCCATGTAGGATATCTTGGAAGGTATGAATGGGAACTATTTCAAAATTGGCACACGTATAGATAACAATATTTCAGTTTAATTTCTAGGATGCCATACATAGCAGTGTTGCCAAAATGATGATAAGCCTGCTCATAAGTCCAATTTTTAAATGCACATAACTTCTACACTATCAATTGGAATTCAACCAAATTTTGTATGTTCTATGTGTACTGAGCGTATTCTTAAGAGCCACCAGGTCTGCCAACTGTTAATAAATGCTCTCAATTTCTTCTATCCTAATACCAATATATCAGAAAATATGCAAGCCGACAGCTTTAAACTGTGTACACGTATAGTACCTGACAATCTATATTAATTTGGAGTAACTTATATACGTCAGTGCTACCAACATGATTCTAAGCCTGTTGAGAGGTCCAACTTTAAATACACGTAACTTCTATACTATCGATTGGATTTCAACCAAATTTCGTATGTGCTATGTGTACCATAACAGATATGACTATGCGTATTCTTAAGAGCAACAAGGGCTGCCAACTGTTAATAAATGCTGTCTCTATTTTTGTTACCCTAATATCAATATATCAGAAAGTATGCAAGCCAATAGCTCTAAACTTTGCACACGTAGGCTATAGTACCTGGCATTATAGACTAATTTGGAGTAACTAATTTCGCCAGTGCTGCCAACATGATTCTAAGCCTGCTGATGGATCCAATTTTAAAATGCATGTAACTTCTATACTAACTAATGCACTTCATTCAAAATTGGCACAACAATAGATCATATTATTTCAGATTATTTCTGACCAATACATGCATGATGTTGTTGCCAACGTGATTTTACGCGCGCTGTTAGATCCAATGTTTAACTGCATGTAACGTCCATGCTATCCATTGGACTTCAACCAAATTTTGTATTATGTACCTTAAGAGATGGAACTAAGAATATATTCAGACACCAGGGCTGCCAACTGTAGTGCTCTATTTGGCTAAATTATGCCAGATATACAGTATTTCGGACTAATTAGAAGTTTCGTTATTACCAACTTAATTTAGTCGTTATTCGAGATAGATAGGCTATAGATTAAGCATTGGCATAAATCTTAAATTGTCAGAAAACTTGGCTCTTTCGTTCGTCACGTAACTTCTTGTTTGTACATAAAGACGTGTTATTTTGTGTTTCAATTTAGGATGTTTTGATACTTGTTTTCCTGCCTGATGTAATTGTGCACAATTTGCGTTGACCGACAGGAAAGCTTTCAATAATAGTTTAAGTTATATCTTTACATTGGGGGCGTGATAGTTCAGTTGTCAAATTGCTTGTCTCTCACTAAGGCGGACCGGATTCGATTCCTGGTCAATGCATGTGAGATTTTCGAGGTGCTTCGGATTCCACATAAAATGGAGATCCTGTGGTTCATGATCACGAGATCAGCGGTCAAGTAAAACCTACAAGCTTCCTTTTTATCTTTTCAGTTTCGATAACTAAAAATAAAATTATAGCCTATAAGCAAAAATGCTTTTGTTGTTTTGTAACTTTACAGCATGCACTCATGAGTTAATGGAGCTTATTCGAGAGAAAGAAATCAGTCTTAGAGAAACTACAGCCAACAGCAAGATTTCGAATTCACTAATGAAATTCCTTACCAAGCTTTGGGTGAAGAAACTTGAAGTTAGGAAGTAAACTTGAAATAAAACATGTTTCCCGTGGGCACACAGATAATATCGTTGATAAATTTATCAGGTGCATAAATTATCTGCTTGGGTAGTCTGGTGTGGTCATAGAAAAGTGTAGTTATTATTGGTTTAGACTTTGGCAATCAGCGTGTGGGTATCATAATTGTCCAGGCTGTTATCAGAAGGGAAGGGTGATTTACTCATGTCACTACCTCCAACGAGGCCTTTCTTGAACCAAAAACTGGCCATGCAAATGTTTCTAACTTCAGGAGTCTCATGTGACCTTTAGTATTCCTCGTAGTATAGAGGTTAGCATTGTTGTATACTTTCAAGGAGGTCCGGGTTCGATTCCACGGTCACCCTCCTAGTATAACGGCTAGCGATTTGGACTGTCGCCCCGTAGGTCTGGGTCCAATTCCCACCTCTGCCAAGAAATTTAATTCTGGTCTGAGGGCTGGAACAGGGTCTACTCAGCCTCGTGAGACGAAACTGATGAAGAGGTGGGTTCGAATCCAACCTCAACCATTCTGGAAGTTGTTTACCCCACTTCTACTGCAGGAGAATGCTGGGATGGTTTCTAACATAAGGCCACGGCCGCTCCCTTCCCAATTCTCACCTAAATGATAAACATACACACGAATACAGACATCACAATAGCACAGGTTATTAGACAAAATTCCACATGCACCCATTTGACCACGATGTCCACGTCCCTCAAAAGAAACAACACCATCGAATCCAGGCTCTGACAAGGAATTTAATTCTGACAAGAGGAACCGAATGGTACCGTTTGCAAGCAAATCAAGTATGAAGTGTCAGTTTCAACGTCTTGCACCAGCCCACTGGGCTACAGCTTAAAACCCTTAAGGGACTGATGGCTTAGAATCAATAGATGTTCTGCCCCTTTAGAAAAACAGTCACCACCTCACAAGAACCTATGATTCAGCATGGCATGATACTATAAATATTAGTTATAATGTTCCTGCAATTACCGGGTCGATATCATCATATTTATTATTTCAGTAGTATAGATCCCTCCTGCGGCGCTCACAAGCGACCGATCGTGACAAATGAGCATTCAAATGAAAGAGAATTGACACTAGCAGTGACAAATTGCACAATAATTTCATAGACATCTATGATTTCTTTAAAACATGACTTTAAAAAATGTACAAAGTGTGCGATTTGCAAATACTCTTGCTGTAGGGAAATACGCTCCATAATTGCTGTCCACTTCACATTTTGGCCGCTGTGATGCCTGTTAATGTCATTTTAACATTCTGAGGCCTTTCCTTTATCATTTTGCATGGACTCAGCACACAAATGATATTAGCAGTGACGAATTTCTAATTTCGTAAATATCGATTTTTGTAAGGAGTGTGCGATTTGCAAGTACTGATGCCCTAACATGCTGCAATTATGAGTTGTCGTCTAAAACCTTAAAACTATTAAACGTTAATTCTTTTACATGTTTTGTTCTGCATTCTAATTTTATAAATATCGATTTTTGTAAGAAGTATGTGATTTGCAAATACTGTTGCTGTAACATGCTGCAATATTATGAGTTGTCATCTAAAACCTTAATACTATCAACCTTTCTCCTCAAGTCTCTCATTATAAACCCATTGGGGAAAGTGTGGTTTATGATCATGCGTTGATTTCTCGCACGGGTCAGCTAGTAATATTTAATTAATTCTTCGATTTCACTCTGAGATACCGAGCCATCTGAAGGTCGTGCCTCATGCTAGATAGGCTTGTGATGAGACAGGCTATCAATTACGTTTTTAAGAACAAGAGAATTCGTGTTTTAAGTTGCAAATACAAAACAGAATTATGAATCTAGAAAATAAATAAATAAATAAATAAACAAACAAATAAAATAAATATGCATTATTATTTGCCTAGTGAAGTGAATATTGGCGACCACGGATGACGTCGCATTAGGTAATTGACGATCAGCTCATATTGCTAACTTTTAAAATGCATTATAGGTGCCAGTTTCACTGTCTGCAAACATGAAGACTTCATAAATGAGTTGCGACAGTGAATACAACCCTGATTCTATCCAATAGAGAAACAAATACTGCAAATTACCTTGTTTGTCGGAATGGGGGACAGGTGATACTATTTTATCCTCAGCAATTTATTTAAAGAAATGATTCTGAAGTGAGAGGTATAGATACGGAAGAGACTGTAATAGTGAAATGCTAACTGCGAATAGGGGATCTTGGGAGGTGATTTGCTATGTTAGTTTCTGTGCAGGAGACACTATGTTGTATGGGCAGAGAAACGAATTTTTGTGACGATCATCAGGATTTTGAAGATACACAAAATTGTAAAGCAGAGGGCTTCAAAGGGGTCACTCAAATTTGGAACACATGTTACTTGATGCAGACCGGCGCCACATGTACAGTACACTTGTCTATTTGTGTCAACTTGTCTGTAGCAATAGCCTACGTGCTCCAAATAGAAGCTCAGGTTATTATCTCATGTACACAGAGGTGCACGCTAGACTCTTTAATGACGATTGCTTCCGTGACTACTCCGACGTCAGCGAGTACAACTCACGTCACGATTTCTCAAAGTAGGTTTAACAACATTTTACTACCGGTATTGAAATTATAGTCGCCTCCGTAGCGTAGCGGTCAGCATGGTTAGCTGCCGCCCCGGAGGTCCTGGGTTCGATTCCCGGCTCTGCCACGAAATTTGAAAAGTGGTATGAGGACTGAAATGGGGTCTACTCAGCCTCGGGTGGCCCAAATGAGTAGAGGGGGTTCGATTCCCACCTCAGCCATCCTCGAAGTGGTTTTCCGTGGTTTCCCACTTCGTCTTCGGGCAAATGCCAGGATGATACCTACTGTAAGGCCACGGCCGCCTCCCTCCCGCTTCCTTGCCTATCCATCCCCATCGTCCCCTCCCTTCCCATCCCTCATAAGATCCCTGTTCGCTTTGCAGGTGAGGCCGCCTGGGCGAGGTGCTGATCACACCTCGTCAGTTGTCAGTTGTATCCACTCCGACCAGATGTTCCCAGCTCTAGGACACTGCCCATAGAGGCGGTAGGAGGTGTACTTTCATCCATATGAATTCAAAATATGTTTATGACAATGAAATTATAAGGTGCGTTCAAAAAATGACGAGCCGGAGGCATAATTACGGAAACCAGTACCTGTATGTTAGAAATATTGGCCCTGGCTGTTGAGACACTTGTCCTGCTGTGACACGAGACGGTGAATGGCTGTCTCATAAAATTCCCTGGGCTGCGATGTGAACCAGTTCCGCACGTACAGCTGGACATCGGCGTCCGAGGTAAATCGTTGGCCCCGCAAAGCCCTTTTCAGAGGACCAAACAAGGCGTAATCACAGGGAGAGAGGCCTGGACTGTATGTAGGGTGGCCGAGAACCTCCCATTTGAATTTCTGCAGGAGTGCCGCGACTGTGTTGGCCGTATGAGGTCGTGCATTGTCGTGGAGCGACACCGGCGGCTATGGCGTTCACTTGTAGGGAGGGGGGGACCCAGACCGGGCATCATCGGCTAACGACACCCATCCTTCCCTGAAGCGCTTGTGCCACGCCTTGACCCTTGCAAGGGACATGCAGTGTTCGCCGTACACTTGTGACAAGGGGCGTGGTGGCTCAGCGGTCTAGCTGTACGCCTCTCACCAAGGAGGTCCGGGTTCGATTCCCGGTCAATGCATGTGAGATTTTCGAAGTGAAATGCCATGTCCTGTGGTTCGGATTCCACGTAAAAAGGAGGTCCCGTGGCTCATGATCTCAAGATTAATGGTCACGTTAAACTACAAGCTTCCTTCCTTTTACACTTGTGACATTCGGCGATGAATTTCCGTTTCCCATACTCCTTCCGCTGTCAGAAACCGAACAACACCTCTTTGCTCTTCGGTTGACGCCTCCATGTCACTGTTTGCAATGCGACTGGCAGCGTTGGACGATTGATGCATGCTGCTGCTCGCTTTGTATCGTCACGTGACGTGCACGCGTGCCCTCTAGTGACGGGCTGTGACCTTCCACGCTCTGGTCGAAACCACACCTCGTTACACACGCCACGATTAGCCGATGTAGTCACCGGTTTGCGCATTCCAGCCTCCGGCTCGTTAGTTTTTGAACGCACCTTATATAAAAGATCATACATGCCACAAATAACAAGAAAGAAGAATACGGAATTTTAAAAAACATTCATTCATTCGTTTATTTGCAATTGGGGGTGTGTCCCCCCGGTGGCAAATTAGACATACATAACAAATTAATAATTGCATATCCGAAGTGTGATTCGAACTCCACCCAGCTCTGTATTACGAACTCCAGTCTGCAACACAACCACTTACGGTACGCAGACAACGGAGAGAGTGTGTGCCCTATTTAGCTAAGTAAACAATATATACACACAAATGCCACCTCTCCTACATAGCCTACTTTGTTCATATCATATATAGCTTTTGCCACGAATAGGGTCTTATATATTTCCCTTCTTCTTCTTCTTTTTCTTCTTCGCGAATGGGTCGCTTAGGACCACGCGAAATCAACACTTTCTAGCCTTCCTGTTGGCTCAGTATTCCTTCATTCGCAACGAGTGGGTCTATTTCCGTTGCTCTGACCATTGATGTGGTGTAGTCTTCTTCTCTTCTTCCTCGAAACCCCGCGTCTGACTGATTTTCCTGATTTCCTTCCGGTGATCCTAATTCCTTTAAGTCCTTTTCTGTAAATGTATACCAATACGGTCTAGTAGCCTTGTTCTGTAAGAAAGTATGTACCGTATTTTGTGTGTCAGTCTGCTCAGGTCCATTCTTTCTATGTGTCCCATAAATTGGATTCTTCGCATTCGCATTGTGTCTGTGATTTTGGATTTATTTTTGTATATTTCTGTATTAGGCTTTGGATAATGTACACCATCTTTTGTTCTTCGTCCAAGGATTTTTCTCATTATTTTACGTTCATTCACTTCTATTTGGTGTTTTTTGGTAGTGTATTTGTGTTGGAGATTGAGTGTCTCTGAAGCATAGAGAGCTTCAGGTTTGTTTCAATTTCCCTTCATTTATAATTATGTTCCAGAAAATCTCAAAAAAGCGTCGCAAACAATGATCAGTGCTACACGCTTCTTGACCTGTCTGCCATGTTTCTCCAGGGTGGAAATGAGTCCACGCATGCGCGAGAGGCGTAAAGCGTATTTAAGTACATTGTGGTGTTTGAAGCCATATTTTCAGTGTTGCCTTAGTAAACAAGAGTTTAGTGCTTTTCAGTCGGTCAACACGAATGTACCCAAAAGAGATGGGTTATGCCCTAATCCTGAAATAAATTACATGAGATTAATAAAACACTAGGATGACCAGTTTCGATCGTCAAGCGATCATCATCAGATCCATTACACTTAGGCTACAAAATCTATGTTTGAAATACAGGTGAAAATATTTACAATATGTACAATTATTTAGTTGCAGTATTGGTACTGCAACTGTCAGTGTATGCTAAATGCAGTATATATGTTAGGTGAAATGCTAAATGGTGATAGCTATCCGGAGATTGTACTTTAGAGAGATTATATGGTTGTAAACTATGGTTAAACTATAAAATTTTGGCTAACTACTTATCTGATTGTCTTCCGTATTACAGCTACTCGCAGTTTTCATGCTCACTGGAACTCGCTGTGCGGTCGACTGCGGTGGTTATCTTAACGACTGGTTTTTCCCCTGCCTCCTCCCCCTGTCCCTACGTGCTGTGGGGAGTGATAGCGATGTGTTTATGTGAGGTGTTGCCAACCTAGATAAGATGTATGTTATTGAATGAGGTGGGTCCACAACTATTAAAGACCGTGGATTGGCCCTCGCCACGCGTGGAGCATAACCCATTCGAACTAAGCGTTGACGGTCTTATGAGGACGTCCCGGCATCTTTAATACTGCCGCGAATATGGGCCTTGGTTTATTGCAGAAGCAAAGTACATCGTACACCTGATCCAGATAACATTTACCTATTAAAACGAGGAAGCATGAAACGCTAGAAAATAAATTAAGAAAACTAGGAGAAACACAGAACCATCAATCTAACGAACAACACACGAATAACAATGAATTCAATTTCCACAGCAGAGTAAACAACAGAACGAACGTAACCTTTTCTCAAGGTGAAATGAATATGTTAGACAAAGGTTTGAAATACAACTGCACAGACGCACACACGAACCACAATATAAAACAGTTAATCACAGATATTGAGATAGCCAGTCACAAGCTCCCAGCAGAAGACAGGGAATTAACCAAAAATCTCGCCACCAACGAAGCCAAAAAAAATCCTCAAACGAGAGGGCGATAGCAATAACATTCAAAACAACAAACAGCTCAAAGAAATAAAGTCGTTGAAACAAAAAATAAAAGAACATGACTTAATCATCACAAAAGCAGATAAGGGAAACACTACAGTAATTTTGAACAAAACAGAATACATTGAAAAAACAGTCGAATTCCTAAACAACAACTAAATCAAGGAATTAACAAAAGACCCCACCAACAAATTCCGAAAACAAATAAAAAGTGCGCTAAAAGAAACAGAATACATACTGACCAAAGCCGAAAAATCAAAACTAATAAACATGAACCCGAAAATACCGTCATTGAGGGGACAACCAAAAATACACAAAAAGGAATGCCCAATGAGACCAATAGTCAATTGTAGGAATGCCCCTAATTACAAAATCAGCAAAGAGTTACTAAAAATCTTAAAATGCCGTCTTTCCAACGACAAAAACAACTCTGTAAAGAACACAACAGAACTAGTAACAGCATTGAACACCCTACAAATGAAACCTAGCTTCAGGCTAGTATCCTTCGACGTAACTAACATGTACACCAATATTCCGATTATTGAAGCAATCAACACTATCGAAAACAACTTAAAATCCAACAATTCGGTAAAAGAAATTGAAGAGATTGTGAGATTACTGAGGGTCGTTCTCACCCAAAACGTGTTTCAATTCGACAATAAAATATACACACAGAGAGAAGGCCTAGCAATGGGATCGCCACTAAGTGGGTTAATCGCTGACATCTTCATCAATGCACTAGAAAATTCGTTTTTAGAAAAGACTTCAACAAAGGGAATAGTAATATGGAAAAGATACGTAGATGATGTAATTTGCATCTACGATACTGAACTAACAAGCGAAGAAACAATTCTCCAATCCATTAATAGCCTTCACCACTCTATAAAATTCACTAAGGAATCCGAAATAGACCGGAAAAAAAATTATCTCGATATAACTATTGAACGTAAAGACAACGACCTTTCATATTCCATATTCCGGAAAGCAACACAAACCTCGCATGCAATCGACAATCAGTCTAATCACCCCAGTACGCACAAACTAGCGGGTTTCAATTCAATGGTGCACAGAGCTTTAAACATACCCATGTCAAAAGACAACTATAATAAGGAAATAAGAACTATTATGCAAATAGCAAAGGAAAACAACTTCTCGCCAAGCAAAATAAATCAAATTATAGCCAAACATAAAAATAAATATAAAACGATTCCCAAACCGGACAGTAATGAGAAAAAAATTGCGCGTTTCAACTATGTGAATGCGAATACATATAAAATCACTAACCTATTCAGAAAACAAGGCATAAAGATAGCTTTCACGACGAAAAACACAACCGCTAGGCACCTCCTAAATAGTAATCTAAATAAACGTGACCCGTATTCAAGGTCAGGGGTATATTCTATAACGTGCCAAGACACCGATTGTCAAGCTAATTACATCGGGCAGAGTGGAAGGCGAGTAGACACACGTTATAATGAACATAGGAATGCGATAAGATACGGAACACATTCAGCCGTGTGCGAACATATGTGTGACGCAGGGCACAGCTTTACCAACATAGAGTCGGACCTTAAAATAATCCATCACGAATCGAAAGGCAGAGCTCTTGACATAAAGGAAGCAATCGAGATACACCTAGCCAAACGAAACAATCCCAACAATCTAAACGAACACACGTTCATGGAGAGCTCACCCCTCTTCACGCTACTAAAAAACACACCCTGTCGGAAACAAACCACAATTTAGCGACACAGCCAAGCTAGATAAAAAAGGGGGGAAATTAGGGGTTTTTTAATAGGTAAATGTTATCTGGATCAGGTGTACGATGTACTTTGCTTCTGCAATAAACCAAGGCCCATATTCGCGGCAGTATTAAAGATGCCGGGACGTCCTCATAAGACCGTCAACGCTTAGTTCGAATGGGTTATGCTCCACGCGTGGCGAGGGCCAATCCACGGTCTTTAATAGTTGTGGACCCACCTCATTCAATAACATACATCTTATCTAGGTTGGCAACACCTCACATAAACACATCGCTATCACTCCCCACAGCACGTAGGGACAGGGGGGAGGAGGCAGGGGAAAAACCAGTCGTTAAGATAACCACCGCAGTCGACCGCACAGCGAGTTCCAGTGAGCATGAATATTGCGAGTAGCTGTAATACGGAAGACAATCAGATAAGTAGTTAGCCAAAATTTTATAGTTTAACCATAGTTTACAACCATATAATCTCTCTAAAGTACAAACTCCGGATAGCTATCACCATTTAGCATTTCACCTAACATATATACTGCATTTAGCATACACTGACAGTTGCAGTACCAATACTGCTACTAAATAATTGTACATATTGTAAATATTTTCACCTGTATTTCAAACATAGATTTTGTAGCCTAAGTGTAATGGATCTGATGATGATCGCTTGACGATCGAAACTGGTCATCCTAGTGTTTTATTAATCTCATGTAATTTATTTCAGGATTAGGGCATAACCCATCTCTTTTGGGTACATTCGTGTTGACCGACTGAAAAGCACTAAACTCTTGTCTCGTATTTAAGTAATTACAAAATCCGAATGGCCTCATGAAATCCATTGAAGAAAACCAAGCATTAACTCTCGTATTTAAGTTAAATAGGAATTAACTAACAAATCGTTAGTAAAGAGTTGGTGAAATCGGCCCTTAGATGAGAGATCGCAAGACTACTGGATATATAAGTTTGCAGGAATTTTGACCAACGGTCTGAAATTCATTTGACACGTTAATATTATGCTACTTCATTGGTTTTGGATTTAAACATCTTCTCTCTGAGAGTAAAATATTCTAGAGCCCAGTGTTACAATATAGGCCTAATGCTTCTTCAAATCAGTCCAGGGCAACATATTGGCATGAAATAAGCAATAATGGTTTGCGTGTGGGCAGATCCTTTCGGCACGGTATCCATGTTGCAATGTCATATCTTCTTATAAAAGAGCAAGAAATATAGGCTCTCGAGTGGGAGAGCTAACTGCGTGCAGGCGTACCATCCTGTCCCTTCCATACGTAATTTCGTGGTGGTGTGTTTCTTGTTTCTTCACTTGTGAAAGTTTGTGCTACGCTCTCTGGTTGAATTATTATGCAATGCGACCAATATAAGAGCGTATTATCGCTATTGTACTTTCAATTTATAAAGGAAGCTTGTAGTTTAACGTGACCGTTAATCTCTAGATCATGAGCCACGGGACTTTCAATTTATCTTAAACTGTATTCATTCTATCAATAAAGACTCTCTTTACAAATTAGGTAATAAGATGTTACGTGCCACCCCCTAGTGGCACTTTTGTTAACTGGATTACGGTGGGGGTACAAAGCACAGCACCAATTACAGCTTAAAGAAATAATTAACTTTATTGCGGCCAGAAAATTACACTAGTCAGCAAATACAAGCAATTAGGAGCCTTATTCCAGTTTCCTCAAATCTCTTCCTTATGCGCTCTTGGCCCCTTTCACTTGCAACAGACCACAGAAGTTAATCCGTCCTAATGAGTACGGTGGCCTTGACAGACACTACCTGTTCCTCTCATTTATGTTCTCCGACCACAATTACTTACGATCACTTGCTTCAGGCTATTTCGCTGTCCACAAGCTGGGAGAAACAATGTCACAGGATTTCGTAACTCGCACAGCACTTCGTCACCACACTTCTGTCGCACAAGATAATCGCTCGCACTAGCTCGTAAAACACAACAACAACTGCTTCACGGGTCACTCTTATATAGCAGGCCGGTGACTCAATAAATGGTTCTAGATCCATCCAGAGTCCACGGCTTCTCCAGGTTTCCACCGCTGGTCCAGTCACGAATCTTCTGGACTATCCCTTTGTCTGTAGTAGCCCTGTTGCATAAGGCGCGCGCAATACAGGAGCAAGCCACAGCCCAGCCCCTGGGGCAGTTGTGACTCAAGCGGCGAGCGATGACACAAACTCACAGCCGTAACACCACCCCCTTCCTAAAAAGGCTGATCGTCCCGATCAGTCATTGGTCCGTCTGTGTCCCTCCGTAGGCTGCCAGGCGATCTCGATGCACGATCTTCATCTTCGCCCTCGGGCTCCGCTGGATCCTGTAGACGACATCGTTGATCCGTTTCACGACTCGGTACGGGTCCTCCCAGGACTTCTGCAGTTTGGGTGACAGGCCTTTCTTCCGTAATGGGTTGAAGAGCCAGACCAGGTCGTCCTCGTGGAATCCGCCGGCATCCGTCTGCTGGTCGTATCGGGTCTTCATTCTGTCGGTCTCGATCCGCAGTTTCCTCCTCGCGAACGCGTGCACGTCCTCCAGTTGGTCGACCAGTTCTTGACAATACTGGCTTACCGGGATCGGATCATTCCCAGGTCGGCCGAAGGCAAGATCGACAGGTAGACGGAGCTCCCTCCCAAACATGGCCCGGGCTGGTGTGCACCCGGTGGCTTCATGCACGGCGGCGCGGTAGGCCAGGAGAAATAGTGGAAGATGTTTGTCCCAATCCCTCTGGTGCTCGCTGACGACTATTCGGAGATGGTTCTCGATGGTGCGATTGAATCGCTCTACCATCCCGTCGGACTGAGGGTGTAGCGGCGTCGTCCTTGTCTTCCGGATTCCCAGCAGCTGGCATAGGTTCTGGAACACCTGCGACTCGAAGTTCCTCCCTTGGTCGGAGTGCAGCTCCAGGGGTACTCCGTACCGGCTGACGAATTCTTTCACCAGGGTCTCTGCAATCGTCGCGGCTTCTTGGTTAGGGAGCGCATACGCCTCCGGCCATTTGGTAAAGTAGTCGCTGACGACTAATATGTAGCGGTTCCCTGCCTCGCTTAACGGGAATGGCCCAGCAACATCGATGGCCACTCTCTCCATGGGGCCGCCCACGTTGTAGGTCTTCAGTGGACCCCGTCGTCTTCGTCCTGGGCCCTTGCTGGCTGCGCAATCGTGGCACCTCGCACAGTGGTTCTCCACGTCTGTTCGGCATCCGATCCAGTAGAACCGCTCTCTCAGCTTCTCCAGGGTCTTCTTTATCCCTAGGTGTCCACCAGATGATCCTCCATGAACTTCCTTCAGGACTTCCTCCGTCATAGCCTTTGGAACGACGACTTGTTCCCGAGATGTCTTCCCGTCGGTGCTCTCCCAGGTACGGCAGATGAGGCCATCCCTTACAATCAGCGAGTCCCACTGTGCCCAGTAGGACTTAAACTTTGGGCTGCAGTCACTCACAATGTTCCACCCGGGTCTGGGGACACAGGCCCTCTTCCATTCGGCTATCAGTCCCAGGTCATCATCTTCCGCTTGCGCCCGCGTGAAAGATTCGCGGCTCCAGCTCCCTTGAAGTTCCACGGTAGTCCTTCGGCACTGTATCCCGGTGTTCTCCTCCCTTCGGGCACAGAAGGTGCAGTTTTCTGGGCACGGTCTTCGTGACAGGGCGTCGGCGTTAGAATGCAGTTGGCCTTTCCTGTGCTGAATCTCAAAGTTATACTGTTGAAGCCTCTCTAACCACCGCGCGAGTTGACCCTCGGGCTGCTTGAAGTTCAGGAGCCACCGCAGGGATGCATGGTCGGTCCTGATGAGAAATTCTTGCCCGTACAGGTACTTGTGGAAGTGTTCAATGGTCTTCACGATGGCGAGCAGCTCCTTCCTGGTGACGCAGTAGTTCCTTTCTGGCTTTGACAAGGCCTTGCTGAAGTAGGCCACTACTCTCTCCTCGCCGTCCACTACCTGCGACAGGATTCCCCCTATGCCAAAGTCGCTGGCATCGGTATCGACGATGAACCTTGTTCCAGGTCTGGGGTAGGCCAGAATAGGCGCGGTGCACAGAGCCTGCTTGAGTTGCTCGAAGGCATTGTGGCATTCTGCTGTCCACGTGAAGAGTTGGTCCTTCTCAGTCAGTCGATGTAAAGGTTTGGCGATGCCGGCGAATCCTCTCACGAAGCGACGATAATAAGTGCAGAGTCCCAGGAAGCTTCGTAGTTGGGACTTGTCCTTCGGAACTGGCCACTCCCTCACAGCTGCGGTCTTCTCTGGGTCGGTGCGCACCCCTTCCTCGGAGACGATATGCCCAAGGTACTGGACCCGCTTCTGGAAGAGCTGACACTTCTTGGGGCTCAACTTCAGCTGGGCAGCCCGTAGCTTCAACAAGATCTCCTTCAGGTTGCTGTAGTGCTCCTCGAAGCTCCTCCCCAGAACGATGACGTCGTCTAGGTATACCAGGCAGGTCTTCCAGTGTAGTCCCCTCATAATGGACTCCATTAGCCTTTCGAAGGTTGCAGGGGCGTTGCACAGACCGAATGGCATGACGGTGAACTGCCAGAGCCCGCTGCCCACAGAGAACGCCGTTTTCTCGCGGTCCTTAGGGTGGACCTCCACCTGCCAGTAGCCACTCTTCAAATCCAAGGTGGAGAACCATCTTGATCCTGATATGGTGTCCAGCGTGTCGTCGATCCGGGGTAGAGGGTAGCTGTCCTTTTTCGTGACGTCGTTCACCCGCCTGTAATCCACGCAGAACCTGGTGGAACCGTTCTTCTTCTTCACTAGCACGACCGGAGAACTCCAAGGACTATGTGATGGCTCGATCACCCCTTGCTCCTTCATCTCTTCTACCATCCGGTCGACTTCGGCTTGCTTGGCGAGCGGGACACGTCGGAATGGGGCCCTAATCGGTGCGCTGTCCCCAACGTCGATTCTGTGCTGGACCAAGCTTGTCCTGCCGAAGTCTTTGCTCCCCACGGAGAAGACATCCTGGAATTCGCGTAGCAGGTCCTGAAGTTGGCGTGTTTGTTCCTCGTCTAAATGGTCCTGGGATCCTTGGTACAGCTTCTGTAGTTCTTCTGGCAGTGTGCGTCTTCTTCGGTTGTCCGTCTGCAGGTTTCCGTCCGTCGTGTCGGTGATGCGGGCAATCCAGGTAACGGGCTCGCAGACTCCTAGGTTGGTGTCCCGGTGAACCGTAATGTCGTAGTCGTTCAGGTTGGACAGGCGGACGTACGGCCGAGACGTCGTGTTGATGAGGGTCTTGGCAACTAGCAATCCTTTTGTCTGGATGTCCTCATATTTTGGCTCGATGACAGCCGCCACTCCCTCAGCAGTTCCGTCGACAATTACGGCGGCGCTGACCTCCGTCCTGGCAGGAACGATGACGTCCTCTCTCAGCCTTACTCGTCGTGCGGTGACGGCCTCGTGTGCTGGTTGCAAAGCAAGTTCCTCACCTCCGAAGTGCAGAGTGTTGGTACTCAGGTCCAAGATGATGTTGTTCTGGTCCAGGAAGTCCAGTCCGATGATCACTTCGTTTGATACGTCAGCCACAAGCACTGGATGCTTTATCACCCGTCGACCAATGACGAACTCCAGTGATGCTTCGCCATGTACTGGTGCGGTCTCTCCGGTCGCGGTTATTAGCTGGAGGTTCCTTTGTGTGGGTTGCACTCTCCACTTCGGGATCACGGTTGGATTGACGATGGTCCTCGACGCTCCCGTGTCGATCAGCAGGGGCCAGCTCTCTCCGTTGACGACTCCGTCGACCATCAGGCTGCTATTGTCCCTCCGTAAATTCGTCACACGAACTTGGACTGCCGGGGCTTGACGACTGTCACAAGCCAACCTTTGCCCCCCTAGGCTGGCTGATACTTGCTTTCCTGGGCCGCGCGGTTTCTCTACGACTGACTGTCCCGACGGAAACCCTTGGCGGCGGCGATCACCGCAGTCCTTGCTCAGGTGGCCTCTCCTTCGGCAGGTCCAGCAGGTCGGTAGTCCTCTTCCAGGCCGCCTCTCCGGATGTCCTTCGGCTACGTTTTTGTTGGTGGTACTGCGATTCTTGAAGAAACGGCTTAGCGCCTCCATCAACTCGTCGGCCAGGGGCTTGGTCTCGTTGGTTTTTACTGGTTCGTCGACGTCCACTTGACGCACCCGCGCGCGCATTCTAGATACCTGCTTTGCCGTCTCGAACTCAAGTGCGTGGCTCAGCGCATCTGCCAGGGTCTTATTGCGCGCGAGTCGCAGCGCCTGTTGAGGGTCCGAGTCCCGTAGCCCGTCGGTGAAAGTCTGCGTCGCTATCTGCTCCAGAAGATCGGCCGGCGCTGTTGGGTAGGCGAGCCTTACGAGGCGTGCGATGTCCATCTCGAATTCCTGCAGGGTTTCCGCGTTCTTCTGTACCCGGGTCCGGAGCTGCATCTGATAGGCCTGCTGAAGATGGCTATCTCCATATCGGGACTCCATATGGGCGATCAGGGAAGCGTAGTCCTGGGATCCAGTCGGGATGGCCTGAAGGACGTTAAGGGCGTCACCTCTCAGCGCTACAATGAGAGCTGTAGCCTTTTCTGTGTTGTTCCAGTTATTTATGGAGCAGGCCGCCTCGAACTGACGTAAGTAGGTGCTCCACGGGACCTTTCCGTCGAAGGTTGGGGGCGTCACTCTGCTCTGTCCCGTTCCTGATGTCCCCGGTGTACCTGTGGGCGGGCGTCGGCGCAGCTCGGCAACTTCCTCTTGAAGAGCGTTGAATTTCTCTTCCACCCCCGTGAGTGGGCGTTGGCGCAGTTCGGCAACTTCCTCTTGTAGGGCTTTGACTCTCTCGTCCACCCCGGTCGGCGGGCGTCGGCGTAGCTCGGCGACTTCCTCTTGTAGGGCTTTGAATCTATCTTCCATCCCTGTCGGCGGGAGTCGGCGCAGCTCAGCAAATTCCTTTTGTAGAGCGTTGAATCTCTCTTCCACCCCCATCAGCGGTCGTTGGCACAGCTCGGCAACTTCCACTTGCAAGACGTTGAATTTCTCCTCCACCCCCATCAGCGGGCGTTGGCGCAGCTCGGCAACTTCCACTTGCAAGGTGTTGAACTTCTCCTCCACTGCTGCGACTTCCTCACGTAGGCCCTGTTCTAATTTCCTTTGGCTCTCCTCTAATTTCGTCAGCAGACACTCTTCCAGATTTTTCTGGCCATCCAGAAATTTGGCGGTTAGGTCCTCTGCTAACTTATTCTGGCCGTCCTTCAGGTCCTCTGCTAACTTCTTCTGGCCGTCCTCCATCTTCTTCTGGCCATCCTTCAGGTCCTTGGCTAATTTCTTCTGGCCGTCTTCCATGCCAGTTAACTTTTCTAGCAATGCTGCCAATTTCTCCTCCATTTTAGTTGTTTGTCTTGTAAAGGGCATGCACTCACAGGGAAATTAGAGAAAATGACCTGCTCGGGTTTTGAAACCAGGACCGTCAGGTGTTGTGCTTGAGTTCGTAATCCGGCTTCTGACACCAGTTGTTACGTGCCACCCCCTAGTGGCACTTTTGTTAACTGGATTACGGTGGGGGTACAAAGCACAGCACCAATTACAGCTTAAAGAAATAATTAACTTTATTGCGGCCAGAAAATTACACTAGTCAGCAAATACAAGCAATTAGGAGCCTTATTCCAGTTTCCTCAAATCTCTTCCTTATGCGCTCTTGGCCCCTTTCACTTGCAACAGACCACAGAAGTTAATCCGTCCTAATGAGTACGGTGGCCTTGACAGACACTACCTGTTCCTCTCATTTATGTTCTCCGACCACAATTACTTACGATCACTTGCTTCAGGCTATTTCGCTGTCCACAAGCTGGGAGAAACAATGTCACAGGATTTCGTAACTCGCACAGCACTTCGTCACCACACTTCTGTCGCACAAGATAATCGCTCGCACTAGCTCGTAAAACACAACAACAACTGCTTCACGGGTCACTCTTATATAGCAGGCCGGTGACTCAATAAATGGTTCTAGATCCATCCAGAGTCCACGGCTTCTCCAGGTTTCCACCGCTGGTCCAGTCACGAATCTTCTGGACTATCCCTTTGTCTGTAGTAGCCCTGTTGCATAAGGCGCGCGCAATACAGGAGCAAGCCACAGCCCAGCCCCTGGGGCAGTTGTGACTCAAGCGGCGAGCGATGACACAAACTCACAGCCGTAACACCACCCCCTTCCTAAAAAGGCTGATCGTCCCGATCAGTCATTGGTCCGTCTGTGTCCCTCCGTAGGCTGCCAGGCGATCTCGATGCACGATCTTCATCTTCGCCCTCGGGCTCCGCTGGATCCTGTAGACGACATCGTTGATCCGTTTCACGACTCGGTACGGGTCCTCCCAGGACTTCTGCAGTTTGGGTGACAGGCCTTTCTTCCGTAATGGGTTGAAGAGCCAGACCAGGTCGTCCTCGTGGAATCCGCCGGCATCCGTCTGCTGGTCGTATCGGGTCTTCATTCTGTCGGTCTCGATCCGCAGTTTCCTCCTCGCGAACGCGTGCACGTCCTCCAGTTGGTCGACCAGTTCTTGACAATACTGGCTTACCGGGATCGGATCATTCCCAGGTCGGCCGAAGGCAAGATCGACAGGTAGACGGAGCTCCCTCCCAAACATGGCCCGGGCTGGTGTGCACCCGGTGGCTTCATGCACGGCGGCGCGGTAGGCCAGGAGAAATAGTGGAAGATGTTTGTCCCAATCCCTCTGGTGCTCGCTGACGACTATTCGGAGATGGTTCTCGATGGTGCGATTGAATCGCTCTACCATCCCGTCGGACTGAGGGTGTAGCGGCGTCGTCCTTGTCTTCCGGATTCCCAGCAGCTGGCATAGGTTCTGGAACACCTGCGACTCGAAGTTCCTCCCTTGGTCGGAGTGCAGCTCCAGGGGTACTCCGTACCGGCTGACGAATTCTTTCACCAGGGTCTCTGCAATCGTCGCGGCTTCTTGGTTAGGGAGCGCATACGCCTCCGGCCATTTGGTAAAGTAGTCGCTGACGACTAATATGTAGCGGTTCCCTGCCTCGCTTAACGGGAATGGCCCAGCAACATCGATGGCCACTCTCTCCATGGGGCCGCCCACGTTGTAGGTCTTCAGTGGACCCCGTCGTCTTCGTCCTGGGCCCTTGCTGGCTGCGCAATCGTGGCACCTCGCACAGTGGTTCTCCACGTCTGTTCGGCATCCGATCCAGTAGAACCGCTCTCTCAGCTTCTCCAGGGTCTTCTTTATCCCTAGGTGTCCACCAGATGATCCTCCATGAACTTCCTTCAGGACTTCCTCCGTCATAGCCTTTGGAACGACGACTTGTTCCCGAGATGTCTTCCCGTCGGTGCTCTCCCAGGTACGGCAGATGAGGCCATCCCTTACAATCAGCGAGTCCCACTGTGCCCAGTAGGACTTAAACTTTGGGCTGCAGTCACTCACAATGTTCCACCCGGGTCTGGGGACACAGGCCCTCTTCCATTCGGCTATCAGTCCCAGGTCATCATCTTCCGCTTGCGCCCGCGTGAAAGATTCGCGGCTCCAGCTCCCTTGAAGTTCCACGGTAGTCCTTCGGCACTGTATCCCGGTGTTCTCCTCCCTTCGGGCACAGAAGGTGCAGTTTTCTGGGCACGGTCTTCGTGACAGGGCGTCGGCGTTAGAATGCAGTTGGCCTTTCCTGTGCTGAATCTCAAAGTTATACTGTTGAAGCCTCTCTAACCACCGCGCGAGTTGACCCTCGGGCTGCTTGAAGTTCAGGAGCCACCGCAGGGATGCATGGTCGGTCCTGATGAGAAATTCTTGCCCGTACAGGTACTTGTGGAAGTGTTCAATGGTCTTCACGATGGCGAGCAGCTCCTTCCTGGTGACGCAGTAGTTCCTTTCTGGCTTTGACAAGGCCTTGCTGAAGTAGGCCACTACTCTCTCCTCGCCGTCCACTACCTGCGACAGGATTCCCCCTATGCCAAAGTCGCTGGCATCGGTATCGACGATGAACCTTGTTCCAGGTCTGGGGTAGGCCAGAATAGGCGCGGTGCACAGAGCCTGCTTGAGTTGCTCGAAGGCATTGTGGCATTCTGCTGTCCACGTGAAGAGTTGGTCCTTCTCAGTCAGTCGATGTAAAGGTTTGGCGATGCCGGCGAATCCTCTCACGAAGCGACGATAATAAGTGCAGAGTCCCAGGAAGCTTCGTAGTTGGGACTTGTCCTTCGGAACTGGCCACTCCCTCACAGCTGCGGTCTTCTCTGGGTCGGTGCGCACCCCTTCCTCGGAGACGATATGCCCAAGGTACTGGACCCGCTTCTGGAAGAGCTGACACTTCTTGGGGCTCAACTTCAGCTGGGCAGCCCGTAGCTTCAACAAGATCTCCTTCAGGTTGCTGTAGTGCTCCTCGAAGCTCCTCCCCAGAACGATGACGTCGTCTAGGTATACCAGGCAGGTCTTCCAGTGTAGTCCCCTCAGAATGGACTCCATTAGCCTTTCGAAGGTTGCAGGGGCGTTGCACAGACCGAATGGCATGACGGTGAACTGCCAGAGCCCGCTGCCCACAGAGAACGCCGTTTTCTCGCGGTCCTTAGGGTGGACCTCCACCTGCCAGTAGCCACTCTTCAAATCCAAGGTGGAGAACCATCTTGATCCTGATATGGTGTCCAGCGTGTCGTCGATCCGGGGTAGAGGGTAGCTGTCCTTTTTCGTGACGTCGTTCACCCGCCTGTAATCCACGCAGAACCTGGTGGAACCGTTCTTCTTCTTCACTAGCACGACCGGAGAACTCCAAGGACTATGTGATGGCTCGATCACCCCTTGCTCCTTCATCTCTTCTACCATCCGGTCGACTTCGGCTTGCTTGGCGAGCGGGACACGTCGGAATGGGGCCCTAATCGGTGCGCTGTCCCCAACGTCGATTCTGTGCTGGACCAAGCTTGTCCTGCCGAAGTCTTTGCTCCCCACGGAGAAGACATCCTGGAATTCGCGTAGCAGGTCCTGAAGTTGGCGTGTTTGTTCCTCGTCTAAATGGTCCTGGGATCCTTGGTACAGCTTCTGTAGTTCTTCTGGCAGTGTGCGTCTTCTTCGGTTGTCCGTCTGCAGGTTTCCGTCCGTCGTGTCGGTGATGCGGGCAATCCAGGTAACGGGCTCGCAGACTCCTAGGTTGGTGTCCCGGTGAACCGTAATGTCGTAGTCGTTCAGGTTGGACAGGCGGACGTACGGCCGAGACGTCGTGTTGATGAGGGTCTTGGCAACTAGCAATCCTTTTGTCTGGATGTCCTCATATTTTGGCTCGATGACAGCCGCCACTCCCTCAGCAGTTCCGTCGACAATTACGGCGGCGCTGACCTCCGTCCTGGCAGGAACGATGACGTCCTCTCTCAGCCTTACTCGTCGTGCGGTGACGGCCTCGTGTGCTGGTTGCAAAGCAAGTTCCTCACCTCCGAAGTGCAGAGTGTTGGTACTCAGGTCCAAGATGATGTTGTTCTGGTCCAGGAAGTCCAGTCCGATGATCACTTCGTTTGATACGTCAGCCACAAGCACTGGATGCTTTATCACCCGTCGACCAATGACGAACTCCAGTGATGCTTCGCCATGTACTGGTGCGGTCTCTCCGGTCGCGGTTATTAGCTGGAGGTTCCTTTGTGTGGGTTGCACTCTCCACTTCGGGATCACGGTTGGATTGACGATGGTCCTCGACGCTCCCGTGTCGATCAGCAGGGGCCAGCTCTCTCCGTTGACGACTCCGTCGACCATCAGGCTGCTATTGTCCCTCCGTAAATTCGTCACACGAACTTGGACTGCCGGGGCTTGACGACTGTCACAAGCCAACCTTTGCCCCCCTAGGCTGGCTGATACTTGCTTTCCTGGGCCGCGCGGTTTCTCTACGACTGACTGTCCCGACGGAAACCCTTGGCGGCGGCGATCACCGCAGTCCTTGCTCAGGTGGCCTCTCCTTCGGCAGGTCCAGCAGGTCGGTAGTCCTCTTCCAGGCCGCCTCTCCGGATGTCCTTCGGCTACGTTTTTGTTGGTGGTACTGCGATTCTTGAAGAAACGGCTTAGCGCCTCCATCAACTCGTCGGCCAGGGGCTTGGTCTCGTTGGTTTTTACTGGTTCGTCGACGTCCACTTGACGCACCCGCGCGCGCATTCTAGATACCTGCTTTGCCGTCTCGAACTCAAGTGCGTGGCTCAGCGCATCTGCCAGGGTCTTATTGCGCGCGAGTCGCAGCGCCTGTTGAGGGTCCGAGTCCCGTAGCCCGTCGGTGAAAGTCTGCGTCGCTATCTGCTCCAGAAGATCGGCCGGCGCTGTTGGGTAGGCGAGCCTTACGAGGCGTGCGATGTCCATCTCGAATTCCTGCAGGGTTTCCGCGTTCTTCTGTACCCGGGTCCGGAGCTGCATCTGATAGGCCTGCTGAAGATGGCTATCTCCATATCGGGACTCCATATGGGCGATCAGGGAAGCGTAGTCCTGGGATCCAGTCGGGATGGCCTGAAGGACGTTAAGGGCGTCACCTCTCAGCGCTACAATGAGAGCTGTAGCCTTTTCTGTGTTGTTCCAGTTATTTATGGAGCAGGCCGCCTCGAACTGACGTAAGTAGGTGCTCCACGGGACCTTTCCGTCGAAGGTTGGGGGCGTCACTCTGCTCTGTCCCGTTCCTGATGTCCCCGGTGTACCTGTGGGCGGGCGTCGGCGCAGCTCGGCAACTTCCTCTTGAAGAGCGTTGAATTTCTCTTCCACCCCCGTGAGTGGGCGTTGGCGCAGTTCGGCAACTTCCTCTTGTAGGGCTTTGACTCTCTCGTCCACCCCGGTCGGCGGGCGTCGGCGTAGCTCGGCGACTTCCTCTTGTAGGGCTTTGAATCTATCTTCCATCCCTGTCGGCGGGAGTCGGCGCAGCTCAGCAAATTCCTTTTGTAGAGCGTTGAATCTCTCTTCCACCCCCATCAGCGGTCGTTGGCACAGCTCGGCAACTTCCACTTGCAAGACGTTGAATTTCTCCTCCACCCCCATCAGCGGGCGTTGGCGCAGCTCGGCAACTTCCACTTGCAAGGTGTTGAACTTCTCCTCCACTGCTGCGACTTCCTCACGTAGGCCCTGTTCTAATTTCCTTTGGCTCTCCTCTAATTTCGTCAGCAGACACTCTTCCAGATTTTTCTGGCCATCCAGAAATTTGGCGGTTAGGTCCTCTGCTAACTTATTCTGGCCGTCCTTCAGGTCCTCTGCTAACTTCTTCTGGCCGTCCTCCATCTTCTTCTGGCCATCCTTCAGGTCCTTGGCTAATTTCTTCTGGCCGTCTTCCATGCCAGTTAACTTTTCTAGCAATGCTGCCAATTTCTCCTCCATTTTAGTTGTTTGTCTTGTAAAGGGCATGCACTCACAGGGAAATTAGAGAAAATGACCTGCTCGGGTTTTGAAACCAGGACCGTCAGGTGTTGTGCTTGAGTTCGTAATCCGGCTTCTGACACCAGTTGTTACGTGCCACCCCCTAGTGGCACTTTTGTTAACTGGATTACGGTGGGGGTACAAAGCACAGCACCAATTACAGCTTAAAGAAATAATTAACTTTATTGCGGCCAGAAAATTACACTAGTCAGCAAATACAAGCAATTAGGAGCCTTATTCCAGTTTCCTCAAATCTCTTCCTTATGCGCTCTTGGCCCCTTTCACTTGCAACAGACCACAGAAGTTAATCCGTCCTAATGAGTACGGTGGCCTTGACAGACACTACCTGTTCCTCTCATTTATGTTCTCCGACCACAATTACTTACGATCACTTGCTTCAGGCTATTTCGCTGTCCACAAGCTGGGAGAAACAATGTCACAGGATTTCGTAACTCGCACAGCACTTCGTCACCACACTTCTGTCGCACAAGATAATCGCTCGCACTAGCTCGTAAAACACAACAACAACTGCTTCACGGGTCACTCTTATATAGCAGGCCGGTGACTCAATAAATGGTTCTAGATCCATCCAGAGTCCACGGCTTCTCCAGGTTTCCACCGCTGGTCCAGTCACGAATCTTCTGGACTATCCCTTTGTCTGTAGTAGCCCTGTTGCATAAGGCGCGCGCAATACGGGAGGCAAGCCACAGCCCAGCCCCTGGGGCAGTTGTGACTCAAGCGGCGAGCGATGACACAAACTCACAGCCGTAACACCACCCCCTTCCTAAAAAGGCTGATCGTCCCGATCAGTCATTGGTCCGTCTGTGTCCCTCCGTAGGCTGCCAGGCGATCTCGATGCACGATCTTCATCTTCGCCCTCGGGCTCCGCTGGATCCTGTAGACGACATCGTTGATCCGTTTCACGACTCGGTACGGGCCCTCCCAGGACTTCTGCAGTTTGGGTGACAGGCCTTTCTTCCGTAATGGGTTGAAGAGCCAGACCAGGTCGTCCTCGTGGAATCCGCCGGCATCCGTCTGCTGGTCGTATCGGGTCTTCATTCTGTCGGTCTCGATCCGCAGTTTCCTCCTCGCGAACGCGTGCACGTCCTCCAGTTGGTCGACCAGTTCTTGACAATACTGGCTTACCGGGATCGGATCATTCCCAGGTCGGCCGAAGGCAAGATCGACAGGTAGACGGAGCTCCCTCCCAAACATGGCCCGGGCTGGTGTGCACCCGGTGGCTTCATGCACGGCGGCGCGGTAGGCCAGGAGAAATAGTGGAAGATGTTTGTCCCAATCCCTCTGGTGCTCGCTGACGACTATTCGGAGATGGTTCTCGATGGTGCGATTGAATCGCTCTACCATCCCGTCGGACTGAGGGTGTAGCGGCGTCGTCCTTGTCTTCCGGATTCCCAGCAGCTGGCATAGGTTCTGGAACACCTGCGACTCGAAGTTCCTCCCTTGGTCGGAGTGCAGCTCCAGGGGTACTCCGTACCGGCTGACGAATTCTTTCACCAGGGTCTCTGCAATCGTCGCGGCTTCTTGGTTAGGGAGCGCATACGCCTCCGGCCATTTGGTAAAGTAGTCGCTGACGACTAATATGTAGCGGTTCCCTGCCTCGCTTAACGGGAATGGCCCAGCAACATCGATGGCCACTCTCTCCATGGGGCCGCCCACGTTGTAGGTCTTCAGTGGACCCCGTCGTCTTCGTCCTGGGCCCTTGCTGGCTGCGCAATCGTGGCACCTCGCACAGTGGTTCTCCACGTCTGTTCGGCATCCGATCCAGTAGAACCGCTCTCTCAGCTTCTCCAGGGTCTTCTTTATCCCTAGGTGTCCACCAGATGATCCTCCATGAACTTCCTTCAGGACTTCCTCCGTCATAGCCTTTGGAACGACGACTTGTTCCCGAGATGTCTTCCCGTCGGTGCTCTCCCAGGTACGGCAGATGAGGCCATCCCTTACAATCAGCGAGTCCCACTGTGCCCAGTAGGACTTAAACTTTGGGCTGCAGTCACTCACAATGTTCCACCCGGGTCTGGGGACACAGGCCCTCTTCCATTCGGCTATCAGTCCCAGGTCATCATCTTCCGCTTGCGCCCGCGTGAAAGATTCGCGGCTCCAGCTCCCTTGAAGTTCCACGGTAGTCCTTCGGCACTGTATCCCGGTGTTCTCCTCCCTTCGGGCACAGAAGGTGCAGTTTTCTGGGCACGGTCTTCGTGACAGGGCGTCGGCGTTAGAATGCAGTTGGCCTTTCCTGTGCTGAATCTCAAAGTTATACTGTTGAAGCCTCTCTAACCACCGCGCGAGTTGACCCTCGGGCTGCTTGAAGTTCAGGAGCCACCGCAGGGATGCATGGTCGGTCCTGATGAGAAATTCTTGCCCGTACATGTACTTGTGGAAGTGTTCAATGGTCTTCACGATGGCGAGCAGCTCCTTCCTGGTGACGCAGTAGTTCCTTTCTGGCTTTGACAAGGCCTTGCTGAAGTAGGCCACTACTCTCTCCTCGCCGTCCACTACCTGCGACAGGATTCCCCCTATGCCAAAGTCGCTGGCATCGGTATCGACGATGAACCTTGTTCCAGGTCTGGGGTAGGCCAGAATAGGCGCGGTGCACAGAGCCTGCTTGAGTTGCTCGAAGGCATTGTGGCATTCTGCTGTCCACGTGAAGAGTTGGTCCTTCTCAGTCAGTCGATGTAAAGGTTTGGCGATGTCGGCGAATCCTCTCACGAAGCGACGATAATAAGTGCAGAGTCCCAGGAAGCTTCGTAGTTGGGACTTGTCCTTCGGAACTGGCCACTCCCTCACAGCTGCGGTCTTCTCTGGGTCGGTGCGCACCCCTTCCTCGGAGACGATATGCCCAAGGTACTGGACCCGCTTCTGGAAGAGCTGACACTTCTTGGGGCTCAACTTCAGCTGGGCAGCCCGTAGCTTCAACAAGATCTCCTTCAGGTTGCTGTAGTGCTCCTCGAAGCTCCTCCCCAGAACGATGACGTCGTCTAGGTATACCAGGCAGGTCTTCCAGTGTAGTCCCCTCAGAATGGACTCCATTAGCCTTTCGAAGGTTGCAGGGGCGTTGCACAGACCGAATGGCATGACGGTGAACTGCCAGAGCCCGCTGCCCACAGAGAACGCCGTTTTCTCGCGGTCCTTAGGGTGGACCTCCACCTGCCAGTAGCCACTCTTCAAATCCAAGGTGGAGAACCATCTTGATCCTGATATGGTGTCCAGCGTGTCGTCGATCCGGGGTAGAGGGTAGCTGTCCTTTTTCGTGACGTCGTTCACCCACCTGTAATCCACGCAGAACCTGGTGGAACCGTTCTTCTTCTTCACTAGCACGACCGGAGAACTCCAAGGACTATGTGATGGCTCGATCACCCCTTGCTCCTTCATCTCTTCTACCATCCGGTCGACTTCGGCTTGCTTGGCGAGCGGGACACGTCGGAATGGGGCCCTAATCGGTGCGCTGTCCCCAACGTCGATTCTGTGCTGGACCAAGCTTGTCCTGCCGAAGTCTTTGCTCCCCACGGAGAAGACATCCTGGAATTCGCGTAGCAGGTCCTGAAGTTGGCGTGTTTGTTCCTCGTCTAAATGGTCCTGGGATCCTTGGTACAGCTTCTGTAGTTCTTCTGGCAGTGTGCGTCTTCTTCGGTTGTCCGTCTGCAGGTTTCCGTCCGTCGTGTCGGTGATGCGGGCAATCCAGGTAACGGGCTCGCAGACTCCTAGGTTGGTGTCCCGGTGAACCGTAATGTCGTAGTCGTTCAGGTTGGACAGGCGGACGTACGGCCGAGACGTCGTGTTGATGAGGGTCTTGGCAACTAGCAATCCTTTTGTCTGGATGTCCTCATATTTTGGCTCGATGACAGCCGCCACTCCCTCAGCAGTTCCGTCGACAATTACGGCGGCGCTGACCTCCGTCCTGGCAGGAACGATGACGTCCTCTCTCAGCCTTACTCGTCGTGCGGTGACGGCCTCGTGTGCTGGTTGCAAAGCAAGTTCCTCACCTCCGAAGTGCAGAGTGTTGGTACTCAGGTCCAAGATGATGTTGTTCTGGTCCAGGAAGTCCAGTCCGATGATCACTTCGTTTGATACGTCAGCCACAAGCACTGGATGCTTTATCACCCGTCGACCAATGACGAACTCCAGTGATGCTTCGCCATGTACTGGTGCGGTCTCTCCGGTCGCGGTTATTAGCTGGAGGTTCCTTTGTGTGGGTTGCACTCTCCACTTCGGGATCACGGTTGGATTGACGATGGTCCTCGACGCTCCCGTGTCGATCAGCAGGGGCCAGCTCTCTCCGTTGACGACTCCGTCGACCATCAGGCTGCTATTGTCCCTCCGTAAATTCGTCACACGAACTTGGACTGCCGGGGCTTGACGACTGTCACAAGCCAACCTTTGCCCCCCTAGGCTGGCTGATACTTGCTTTCCTGGGCCGCGCGGTTTCTCTACGACTGACTGTCCCGACGGAAACCCTTGGCGGCGGCGATCACCGCAGTCCTTGCTCAGGTGGCCTCTCCTTCGGCAGGTCCAGCAGGTCGGTAGTCCTCTTCCAGGCCGCCTCTCCGGATGTCCTTCGGCTACGTTTTTGTTGGTGGTACTGCGATTCTTGAAGAAACGGCTTAGCGCCTCCATCAACTCGTCGGCCAGGGGCTTGGTCTCGTTGGTTTTTACTGGTTCGTCGACGTCCACTTGACGCACCCGCGCGCGCATTCTAGATACCTGCTTTGCCGTCTCGAACTCAAGTGCGTGGCTCAGCGCATCTGCCAGGGTCTTATTGCGCGCGAGTCGCAGCGCCTGTTGAGTGTCCGAGTCCCGTAGCCCGTCGGTGAAAGTCTGCGTCGCTATCTGCTCCAGAAGATCGGCCGGCGCTGTTGGGTAGGCGAGCCTTACGAGGCGTGCGATGTCCATCTCGAATTCCTGCAGGGTTTCCGCGTTCTTCTGTACCCGGGTCCGGAGCTGCATCTGATAGGCCTGCTGAAGATGGCTATCTCCATATCGGGACTCCATATGGGCGATCAGGGAAGCGTAGTCCTGGGATCCAGTCGGGATGGCCTGAAGGACGTTAAGGGCGTCACCTCTCAGCGCTACAATGAGAGCTGTAGCCTTTTCTGTGTTGTTCCAGTTATTTATGGAGCAGGCCGCCTCGAACTGACGTAAGTAGGTGCTCCACGGGACCTTTCCGTCGAAGGTTGGGGGCGTCACTCTGCTCTGTCCCGTTCCTGATGTCCCCGGTGTACCTGTGGGCGGGCGTCGGCGCAGCTCGGCAACTTCCTCTTGAAGAGCGTTGAATTTCTCTTCCACCCCCGTGAGTGGGCGTTGGCGCAGTTCGGCAACTTCCTCTTGTAGGGCTTTGACTCTCTCGTCCACCCCGGTCGGCGGGCGTCGGCGTAGCTCGGCGACTTCCTCTTGTAGGGCTTTGAATCTATCTTCCATCCCTGTCGGCGGGAGTCGGCGCAGCTCAGCAAATTCCTTTTGTAGAGCGTTGAATCTCTCTTCCACCCCCATCAGCGGTCGTTGGCACAGCTCGGCAACTTCCACTTGCAAGGCGTTGAATTTCTCCTCCACCCCCATCAGCGGGCGTTGGCGCAGCTCGGCAACTTCCACTTGCAAGGTGTTGAACTTCTCCTCCACTGCTGCGACTTCCTCACGTAGGCCCTGTTCTAATTTCCTTTGGCTCTCCTCTAATTTCGTCAGCAGACACTCTTCCAGATTTTTCTGGCCATCCAGAAATTTGGCGGTTAGGTCCTCTGCTAACTTATTCTGGCCGTCCTTCAGGTCCTCTGCTAACTTCTTCTGGCCGTCCTCCATCTTCTTCTGGCCATCCTTCAGGTCCTTGGCTAATTTCTTCTGGCCGTCTTCCATGCCAGTTAACTTTTCTAGCAATGCTGCCAATTTCTCCTCCATTTTAGTTGTTTGTCTTGTAAAGGGCATGCACTCACAGGGAAATTAGAGAAAATGACCTGCTCGGGTTTTGAAACCAGGACCGTCAGGTGTTGTGCTTGAGTTCGTAATCCGGCTTCTGACACCAGTTGTTACGTGCCAGCCCCTAGTGGCACTTTTGTTAACTGGATTACGGTGGGGGTACAAAGCACAGCACCCATTACAGCTTAAAGAAATAATTAACTTTATTGCGGCCAGAAAATTACACTAGTCAGCAAATACAAGCAATTAGGAGCCTTATTCCAGTTTCCTCAAATCTCTTCCTTATGCGCTCTTGGCCCCTTTCACTTGCAACAGACCACAGAAGTTAATCCGTCCTAATGAGTACGGTGGCCTTGACAGACACTACCTGTTCCTCTCATTTATGTTCTCCGACCACAATTACTTACGATCACTTGCTTCAGGCTATTTCGCTGTCCACAAGCTGGGAGAAACAATGTCACAGGATTTCGTAACTCGCACAGCACTTCGTCACCACACTTCTGTCGCACAAGATAATCGCTCGCACTAGCTCGTAAAACACAACAACAACTGCTTCACGGGTCACTCTTATATAGCAGGCCGGTGACTCAATAAATGGTTCTAGATCCATCCAGAGTCCACGGCTTCTCGAGGTTTCCACCGCTGGTCCAGTCACGAATCTTCTGGACTATCCCTTTGTCTGTAGTAGCCCTGTTGCATAAGGCGCGCGCAATACAGGAGGCAAGCCACAGCCCAGCCCCTGGGGCAGTTGTGACTCAAGCGGCGAGCGATGACACAAACTCACAGCCGTAACAAAGACATAATGTTCAGTTCATCACCACTAATTACACCTGTGTGAAGCTAAATTATATAGGTTAAGAATGTGAACAACGCTCTTAGGTTCCTACGTTCGTTGCCAAGAGCCGACTGCGGTGGCGTCTAGTAGCTAGATTCTGAACTAGTATTCGTTGACGGTGGCGTTCGGCGGCAAAAGTAGGAACTATTTGAAAAAATCAAAGTCTGCAGTCCTTACTTGAATTAAAGAACAGATAACACACTCTAATACAGTCATCACAATTAACACCGGTTATCAGACAGATGCTACACCCAATGTACAAGGGGCTACATGGCCGCGTTGTCGCAGCCCCTAAACTGAGGAACCAACCAACCATCAGTTCATCACGAGTTAAAAACTGGATCTGGTTGGAATGGTCTTCTTCTTCTTCTTCTTCTTCGTCTTCTTCTCCGTCTTCTTCTTCTTCTTCTTCTATGTGCCCTATCCAGTCTTCCGGACGTTGGCCATCAATAAGAACAATGTTCTCCTACTTGTAGTCACCTCAAGACCTAAGCGGTCCCTTTGATGTTCTGGTCTGTGAAGAAGCTAACGTGCCAGGAAATAGTACCCACTTTATCTGCTTATTTTTGGAGTACAAGATTTTCTAGCACATGTTGCTATGTTTCAATAAGCTGGATACATCCCTCTTTAGAATTTCCTTTGAAAAATCTATGAATTCATCTTACGATTTCACGTTAATTGGGAGCTTTACCAACTTTGATTTTCATGTGATGAATTGTGAGTGTGAATATACTGTAGCTTTAAGTGATATTTGGAACGATAGGCAGAGTAATTCAGTACGAATTTGATGTTAAATTGCATTTTGTTGTGTATAAACCTATGGAAGTGAAACTTGTACTATTGGTGCAGCAGAAAAGAGGAGAATTGAGGCATTTGAAATGTGGTGTTACAGGAGAATGATGAAGATCAGATGGGTAGATAGGGTTACAAACGAAGAGGTATTAAGACGAGTGGGAGAGGAGAGATGTTTCTGGCGACTGCTAATGAAGAGAAGAGATAGGTTAGTAGGACACATACTAAGACACCCCGGAATAGCAAGCTTAGTTATGGAAGGAAGGGTCGAGGACAAGAACTGTAGGGGTAGGCCAAGGTTAGAATATGTTAAACAGATTGCCTTGGATGTAGGGTGTGGTAGCTATGTAGAGATGAAACGATTAGCTCAGGACAGGAAGGCATGGAGGGCTGCATCAAACCAGTCAAAAGACTGAAGACTCAAACAACAACAACAACAAACCTAGTTTGAGAGGCAAAATAGCTTCCGAGTAATTCGATTTTATGGGTCGAATCAGGCTCAAAGGCTGGAAAAACTGCTACGATTGCACAAAGTTCAACATGGTTTCCTCACGTAGACAACGCGTTCAAATTGCAGCTGTAAAGCTTGAATCACCAAGAAAATATTTTAAAGGTAATAAAAGTGGAGAGAATTTGCATATAAGGTGCAAACAAATGATATTAAATGAATTTAGAAGGTTGAGGGATGACAGTCTAGAGTTTCCATGCCGGAAACACATGAAGGGGCAGAGAGGGAAGATGGGCGGATGGATATTTTCCACAGGACGTTTGGTGTATCTTCAGTTGTTCCTCGACGTACGGTACCCGTGCTCGTTAAATTGTGAACCTCGACCAAACAGGAAGCCGCAGCAAATCCTAAGATCGCACGTTTTAATCTCGGCACTGACACTGGCTATCCTAAGTGTGGTTTTCCCCCGGATTTTTCCACACTCCCTCCGAGAAAATGAAATTCAGTTCTGGTCTGAGGGCGGGAACGGGGTACACTCAGTCTCGTGAGGCAAAACTGAGAAGAGGCGAGTTCGATTCCCACCTCAGCCATCCAGGAAGTGGTTTTCCGTGGTTTCCCACTTTTACTCCTGGCGAATGCCGGAATGGTTCCTAACAAAAGGCCACGGCTGCCTCCTTCCCAACCCTCATCTGAATGATATCTACACACACTAATATAGTCATCATAATCACACAGGTAATCAGACAAATCCCACACACATACCCAAGTGCACGGGGATACATGACCAAAATGACCCAAACCCCTAAATTTAATTTTAATAATAATAACAACAACAACCTATCTTCAGCAACGAGGCAGAGTTGTTCAATGGTCCTTACGCCAGTCTAGTCTTGAATGTTCTTGAGGCTTGATGTTCGCCTCTTGTGTACTCCTCGTAGTCCTACAGTCGTGGTAGCGCAGTGGTCAAGCTGTTTGCCTCTCACCGAGGCGGGCCTGGTTCGATTCCCGAATAATGCATGTGAGATTTTCTAAGTGAAATGCCTGTCTTGTGGTTGGGATTCCACGTAAAGAGGTGGTCCCGTGGCTCATGATCGTGAGATTAACGGTCACGTTAAACTACTGGCTTCCTCCCTCGTAGTCCTTCAATTTTGCCTTTTAGAATGAGGTGTAATAGGCTGCTGCTTATTTTTCAACCACGTAGCACATGCCCCAGATACGAAATTTTTATTCATTTGATGGTTGTCAAAAGTTTAACAAAATTTAACTATTTGAATTATGCCCTGGTCTAGGAACTAGAAAAAAAAAACAGAAGTTCAGTAAATAACATATAGCCTACTTTCTCCTAAATGCATGGGTATTGTTATAAATCTTTGTCCTTTTCAAGGAGTGTAATTGAATGTAGGTTGTAGTAGCTCGTTGAAATACAACGTTCTATACGGATATTAAACATGAATATGAGGTGCCCTTTGCTAGTGCTACCTCTGTAAAAAAAATGTCATTCAATTCGGTTTCACCGTGTTTGAATTGATATGGGGAATCGATTTTCACACATACATGGCCGCTATCTGCAAACTATTGGTCTGATGACCTTGTAGTTCAGTCAAAATATGCTTCCAACAAAAAGATATGTTGTTGAAAAATTTGGTAGAGATCAAATGATTAGGTTGGTCGTAATTTGATTTAAACTTTTAACATTTGGGTGGCCGCCATTCCGTTTCCGTCAAGATGGCGGCGATATAAAACATGACCCTGAGGTGCCCTTCTCTAGCGCTAACTCTGTACCAAATTTCGTTCAATTTGGTTTTACCGTGTTTGAATTGATAGGGGGAATCGATTCGCACACACACACGGCCACCATATGCAAACTATTGGACTGATGACCTTGTAGCTTGGTCAAAGAACGCTTCTCACATAAAGGTATGTTGTTGTAAAATTTGGTAGAGATCAGATGATTAGGTTGGTCGTAATTTGATTTAAGCTTTGAACATTTGGGTTGCCACCATTACGTTTCCGTCAAGATGGCGGCGATATAAAACATGACACTGAAGTGTCCTTTGCTAGTGCTACCTCTGTACCAAATTTCGTTCAATGCGGTTTCATCGTGTTTGAAAAGATAGGAGGAATCGATTTGCACAAATACATGGCCGCCATACCCAAATTATTGGGATGATGACCTTGTAGTTTGGTCAAAAGATTCCTTGTACATAAAGGTATAATCTTGCAAAATTTGATAGAGGTCAGTTAATTAGATTAGTCGTAATACGATTCAAGCTTTTAACATTTGGATGGCCGCCATTACGTTTTCGTCAAGATGGCGGCGATATAAAACCTGACAATGGAATGCCCTTTGCTAGTGCTACCTCTGTACCAAATTTCGTTCAATTCGGTTTCATCGTGTTTGAAAAGATAGGGGGAATCGATTTTCACACATACATGGCCGCCATCCGCAAATTATTATGCTGATGACCTTGTAGTTTGGTCAAAAGATTCCTTATACATAAAGGTATAATGCTGCAAAATTTGGTAGAGATCGGATGATTAGGTTAGTCGTAATTTGATTTAAGCTTTGAACATTTGGGTGGCCACCATTACGTTTTCGTCAAGATGGCGGCGATATAAAACATGACATGACACAAATTTCGTTCAATGCGCTTACACCGTGTTTGAATTGATAGGTGGGGATAGACATTCAGAGTACACATACTCACACACACACAGCCACACAGACTCACACACTCACACACACACACACACACACACACACACACAGACACACAATTTTTGGCCCTGTGTAGCTCTCATAAGTCTACTTTCATTTTTTGCAAAAATCGAAAGTAGGCTAAAAAGTAATTCTTAAATACAGGAGAGCTTCAAACGGTGCATTTTCCGAAGTTTCCTATCCCCACTATCGTCCAGCGTGATACTGTAGCCTGTGTAATCAGGACTACCATGAATGCTGTGTAGAGTGTACGCGACCTCCTGGCTTGTTCTTTTGTTGTTAAATCGCAGCTGCGTGCGTTATGGGTCAGCGATACCACGCGTTGAAACGAGTTGATCAAAGCATTCGTCCAAATCCTTCATTGTTCTACGAGACGGAAATAAAGCTTTGTTGTTTTTTCTTTCATTTCATTGGAGATTCAGAATAACGACACAGAGAGAACAGTATTTATGGTAACAAATGAGGGTTCGACGTCACCATAAGCGCATGGGTATGTCTTCAAAGGGTTTATTTATGCATAATTTTAAACTGACTTACACTTTAAGGGCAGTCAGGTTGTTGTTCGGTACTTTGCGACATTGGGTGCGTGTGGAATATGTCTGATAACCTGTGTCAAATAAAGGAGGCTAGCATTTGGGTATGAGGCGGCCGTGACCTTACATTAGGAACAATTCCGGCATTTTCTTGGAGTAGAAGTGGGAAACCACGGAAAACCACTTCCACGATGACTGAGGTAGGAATCGAACCCTCCTCTTGTCAGTATTGCCTCAAGAGGCTGAGTGTTCCCCGTTCCAGCCCTCAGACCAGAATTACATTTCTTGGCAGAGCCGGGAATAGAACCCAGTCAAAAGTGCTAGTCACTACACTAGGAGGAGGAGAGGGCAGTTAACAGTAAGTACGCCATTGTTGATGTATCTTTTAGGGGTTTGGAGAATTGTAGTCATCAATCCAGGGTACTTGGGTATGCATGCAATATGTTAATACCTTATACTGTCTGTACTAACGTGTGCATTTGAATTTTGAGATTGTCATCCAGAAGAAAAGCGACCGTGGTTTTAAGTAGGTGCGGTACAATCATTTGCCTGGAGTAGAAGTGCGCAAACATTTCCAGGAAGGCTGAGATGGGAATGCTACCTATTCATTTTCATGAGTCAATTCAGTGTTGAATTTCTTGGCATTGCCGGTTATTGAACACGGGACCTGTAGGACAGGAGTCGGGCTAACTGCCGTGCGAGGAAGCAGGAAGGTAAACATATTCGACATCTCTCCTTCGAAGAACAACTCCCTGTTCCAAATAACATGACGCTTGATCAAAACATAGACATTGTAATCATTTGTGAGAAGACGCTTTGTTATTGGCCAGTTTACAGAAGTCACATGGTTACCATGTGATACGGACCAATCACTGCAGGGGAAATTCAGGCGTGCCCTGGCCATTTGCTTGGATCAGGCATCAAGTTATTTGGAACAAGGAAAAGACACGAAGACAGTTGGCATAGCCGTACTCGTTAAGTTGCGCGGAATGTTGCGACGGAGGGGGTAGGTGTTGGAAGTCCGGCGGTCGGATTACGTGCCGAGTGCGACCGTGTCAGATGCGACCCAGTAAAAATCGTGGCTGTAGCGACCCTGCTAGTAGCTTAGAGCGCCCCATTTGACCCATTGTTCGAGAGAAGAATTGAAGACCTTATTTCCAAAGTGACGTAAATTAATGAAATTGAAACTTCAGAAATCGCGTTTGTGTTTCTTCGTATAATTAAATTCAGATATGATTATGATTATAATGTAATTTCAATCATTATTTTTAAACATCTCCCATCATTGGAAGTTGTGGTAATCGTCTCCTGTAAGTTGGAGTTAGGACGTTTTGGAAATTAATCATATATTGACATACGCTTAGGGTAACATTTATGAGCATTTAAATGGTTTAAGATCGACATCAGTAAGAAAGATCAGGAAATACATGTCAGATGGCAAACACTGGATATTAGGAGTGAAGGATGTAAAAGAAAATAGACTAGCTTCAAGAGAAGATATACTGCGACATGCCACGGAATTCTACGAGAAACTATACTCCAGCACCCTCGAGAGGGAAAGTATGATTCAAAATTTGAATAATCCGAAGGGTCACCAGGAAGAGGAAATACCCCCCATCCTTCAAAGCGAGGTGAGTGCAGCAATAAAAGAAATAAACAAGATGTTCAGTAAAGAACATATAGCCTACTTTCTCCTAAATGTATGAGTATAGTTATAACTCGTTGTTATTATCAAAGAGTATAATAGAACTATTCTTTGTTGAAGACCTTAGAAACGATTTACCTCTACCAAACGCCACAACCTAGATAAAAACTGCTACCATCATTGAAGAAAGAAAGATAAGAAGTATATCAAGAATGTTATGGATCTGGAGACATAATCGACCGGACTGGCGGCGTGGTTCAGCGGTAACGTTCTCGCTTGCTGGGCCCTAGGTTGCAGGTTCGTATCCTGGCGCAGTCAGCTGGCATTTGAGGGTGCACAAATGCGAGGGAGCCGTGTCAGTACATTTACTGGCACGTTAATGATCCCCTTCGGGCCAAAATTCCGGCACCCCGGTGTCTCTAAAATCAGCAGTAGTTAAAAGGGATGTAAAACCAATAACATTATTATTATTATTACGACCTGCCGTGGGCAACATCCAACTTTGAGTTGAGGCATGTCTTTACACGTCTGGTTGTGCATGGCTTTCACAACCCTAATTGAATTAGCAAATCTTTCCATGACCCTACAGAGACGAGTGTATACAAACTATGTGGATATTTTCGATAATATAATCCTAACAGAGCGAGTGCATTCTAGCGGCCAGAAGAGAAACTTTTCAATAAAATCTGGAAGTTACCTTTTTGGCAGCTAGATGTCTCGAGTAAATCTGCTGGCGAATTATGTTTTAATTAAATATATATTTTACACCATAATGTGCACAATATAACGCTTAATAACATTTTCAAGTAACGCAAAATAGGCTGTTACAAACCCTTTAAAATAAAAAGTTAAAATGTATCGTAGTATCATCTTGTCATTCTTCAAATTCGATGCGCATAGAATGATAATGGTATAGTAATCAATGGATCCCCACGTAGACTAGTCGTGACATCTATTGGTGAAATATTGAACAATATAATCCTAACAGAGCGAGTGCATTCTAGCGGCCAGAAGAAGAAACTTTTCAATAAAAACTGGAAGTTACCTTTTTGGCAGCTAGATGTCCCGAGTAAATCTGCTGGCGAATTATGTTTTAATTAAATATATATTTTACACCATAATGTGCACAATATAACGCTTAATTTTAAAACATCTGAGTCATTACAAAACAATAAACATATAAAATTTCAAGCAAAAAAACTAGCTCTGATCGGGTTTGAACCATAGGCATTTGAGCGATAGGCTAACGCTCTACCACTGAGCTAATTGTGTCAACGAATATCGTTGTATTTAAAATGACTTACATAGAACTTGTTAGCAAATAATGATTTATACTAAACGATTTCATCACTGGAGTATATTATTTATATATAAAGAATTTCATACAAAGTTTATTTATTTTTTATCAGTACGCTATATTGCATGCAATACTCAAATTAGTGAAATATAAGTCCGGCACAAGATATCCGCTGCCATCTTGTCTTATTACTGAATCAGCTCAGCTTTTTAAAATCACGTCTGCACTATAGTATTACAAAATAAACTTTTAATTTCGAACGTGCCTCTTCCTTTAGAACAGTTAAAACGATTCTCGGCTCGATAATCGGAACTGGTGGGTCCCATGATATGGATTATAAAGTTTGCATAATTCGCACGGCCGCCATCCTGAAATGGTATGGCGGACGACCTTGTAATTTGGTCACAAGACGCATCCTATACGAAGGTATGTTGTTACCGAATTTGGTAGAGATCGGATGATTTGGTTAGTCGTTATTTGATTTTACGTTTTGAACGTTTGAGTGGCCGCCATTCAGTTTTAGTAAAGATGGCGGCGATATAAAACATGACACTGAGGTGTCCTTTGCTAGTGCTACCTTTGTACCAAATTTCGTTCAATTTGCATTCACCGTGTTCGAATTGATAGGGGGGGACAGACATTCAGAGTACACACACTCACACACACACAGACAAACACACACACACACACACACACACAGACTCACACACACACATACACACACACACACACAGAATCACACACACACATACACACACACAGCAGACACACTTTTTTCGCCCTGTGTTGATCTCATAAGTCTACTTTCATTTTTTGCAAAAATCGAAAGTAGGCTAAAAATGAAAGATGCCCAGGTGACGATGGTATATTTAACGAATTCCTAAAATGGGGAGGTGAGGAACTTGTAGCAATCATCACTCGACTCTTCAACACAATACTCGAATCTGAAGAAATACCAGCGGAATGGAAACTAAGCACTATAATCCTGCTCCATAAAAAAGGTGCTAAAGACGACATCAACAACTATAGACCGATAAGTCTGCTGCCAAGTCTATACAAACTGTTCACAAAAATATTAACCAAGAGAATGTCAAAATCACTAGAGGAAAACCAACCTATAGAACAAGCAGGTTTCAGATAAGGATTCAGCACGGTAGATCACCTCCAAACAGTAAACCAGCTCATCGAAAAACTGCAAGAATTCAATCTTAAAGCCTATATTGCATTTATAGACTATAACAAAGCCTTTGACTCCGTGGAACACACATATGTTCTAGAGGCCCTAGAGAACCAAAACATACAGAAAAGGTATATCAGACTTCTAGCAAAAATCTACGAGAGTAGCCAGGCAAAAATACGGACAGAAATGGAGGGAAAACACTTCGAGCTAGAGAGAGGAGTGAAACAAGGAGACCCCCTCTCACCAAAACTATTCACTTGCCTGCTAGAAAACCAATTCCGGAAAATGAAATGGAAAACAAGACACGGCATCAACATAGATGGACAAAACCTGACACACCTACGGTTTGCAGACGACATCATACTCATGGCAAAATCTGCATCAGACTTAGAACAAATGGTATCAGAATTAAACAAGGTCAGCAAAGAAGCTGGCCTAACCATGAACCCGAGTAAAACGAAACTGATGACAAATGCGACAAATGCGACAGAAAACCCAGTAAACATTAGAGTATGTCCAGGACTATACATACCTAGGTCAAAATATTTCATTCCATAACAATACGGAGAAAGAAATCAAAAGAAGAATTGGGCAAGCATGGAAAAAATTCTGGTCCTTGAAATTCATTTTAGGAGATAAATCTCAGAAACTAAGCCTGAAAACACAAGTTCTAGAGAAATGTGTAATCCCAGTAATGTTGTATGGATGTCAAACATGGTCACTAACTTCGCAGCAGAGAAAAACGCACCAGATAATCCAACGCAGGATCGAACGAAAAATCCTCAATATCACGCTGAAAGACAGAATACGGAACGAGGAGATACGCAGAAGAACCAGTATTAAAGACGTCATCAACACAGCGGACAGACTAAAATGGAAATGGGGAGGCCACGTAGCGAGGATGGAGCATAGAAGGTGGACGCACAGACTAACGATGTGGGACCCCAGAACCGGCAGGAGAAACGTAGGAAGACAGAGGACACGCTGGGCTGACACATTCAAGAAATTTGCCGGACCACAATGGACAAGAAGAGCAAGAGACAGACAAGAGTGGAAGACCCTAGAGATGATCCTTTTCAAAACATAGTATATGCGAGGAAAGGCAAGGAGCAACTCAGTGCAACATAGTGAACCCTTAAATACAATAGCGATAATGTATTGAGGACAGTTAAAACTCTACTAAAATAAAGTGAACGTGCTAGAAACATTAACAATTTTGCAAATATTAGATATAAGAACAAGAATACAGAACATAGACAATACTGTAACTAGGTTAGGAATAGGTATATCAATAGCTATAAGAACATTCAAGAACAGAGACTAACATGCCAGAAAAGTGCACCACTAGGTGCCTCACTACTCTTTAGGACTGCTCACCTAATGAGTGTAATGGAGCAAAATCCCTGCCTAGACAGGAGGCCATTGCCCTTAGGGGATTAAAGGGCTGTATTTATTATATTATTATTATAAATGGTTTAAACACAACAAACACAAACTGGTGCTCTACATATTCTTCAAAGTTAGCCATGGCCTTGATTTATCAAGTGATATCACGTGATGCCCAGAGAGCCAGCGGATTGGTCAACATGGATATAAGACATATTTGAAATAAATACCCGTTGGAGTTACATCATTTTGCAAATAAACGTAGTTCTTTGATCTCTGTTAATGTGTGATATACGACGTATTGCGACTTAAAACCTTTGCTATACTTTGAGAGAACCTATAAACTTGCTTATGAAAAAAAAAAAAAAAAAAAAAAAAATGAAAAACCATCAATTTTGGATTTACGTCACTTTGGAAATAAGCTCTTCAATTTTTACAGCGCCAACCCTAACCTAACTTAAGCGGAATTTTTTTATGTGTGAGAAATTCCTAGATTCCACCGATACATCAGTGCTTGGGTCGCTAGTGGCACGCTGGCAAATTGGTGGGTCACTTGCGGCACGGGTCGCACCCTGCACGGTCGAATCCGGCACGACACCGGCGGTCGCAGGTTTGAATCCCGGCGCTGACAGTGGTCACAAAATGGGGGGATTGGTTCCCCGGGGTCTTCCATACTACCTCCATCCAAATGTTGGGATAGCTTCGGGGCAATTAACTGAATTCTATGACCTAAAGGTTACAGTTACACCACTACTACTATAACACAAGTTATCAGACAAATTCTACACATCCAAAGTACACGGAGATGATGACCACAGGCCCGACGAGAGGTAGGAGCAAGCGGGGCTGTAGCCCTGGGGCCCGCGATTACTTACAGTTGACAACTTCATTCAAATTAATTTCTAGGCTAAACCATTTTTTTTATGTGTAGGCCTAACATCTTTCCACTCGGTTGCTGGATATTTTTGTGGGAGTGATTTTGAAAAATGGGACGGAAGTGGATCGGACGGAAGTGTGTAAGACGCACTGCCACTCCCACTGCGATCCGATCCAGCTGGCAGTGGTACCATGTGGAATGTATATAACATACGGATTACTTCAAGGTTTGGAGGCACCATTACAGATATTTCTACAATGAATCACCATCAAGTTGTCGTTCTTTGGTGTAAAAATATCCATTAAATCATATATGCTGAAAACAATTATGATTTATTAAGAGTCGGTTTTTCAATCTCTGGATAAAATTGATGGGCATCCACTCGCCGAGTAACTTTCCCCAACACTTTCATACGGAACGGTAAACGCTCATGCGAACTCTGGTGACAGCTCATTGAAACACAAACCACATGTCTTCGTATCAGTATTTAAATGATTATATGCTTTTATATGACACATTGTAACTAGTCGGCAAAGCCGGTATTATGTTTCTGCACAATGGCTATTCAGATATTAACCCACATTGCGGTAATGCAGTGATCAAGGTAATATTTATCGATGATTTTATACGGGAATGGGCTAGCCTTTCATAGACCACGATAGAAATTCCCTTTACTGTCAAGTAGGCGTATTCATAACTAATTTAAAACTCAATTCCACGCAGAAACATTATCGAAAAAAAGGAAAATATTAATGGAGCATAAAAATATACTTCCATATTATTACCGACACGTGAAAGTGAGTACCTGTCTTGTACTCTAAAGGTCTGTGGTGTTAATGGCTGCGTGGATAACATCTTCGTCTGCGAATCATGAGGTCTCATGTTCGAACCCCAGTCCCGGCAATTACTTTTGCTACCAGATTATCGATTTAAACGATATATATCAAAATCTACATGAAATTATGATTTATATAATTTCAATTACAATAGTTTGCACCAAGCAGGAGTTGGGAAATTTGATTATATTGAACATAATTTCTAGTAGTCTATAGATAGACTAGAGACTATGGTTTCATTCCTCTTCTTAATTTACAATATAGTATGTGATGTTTGTTCAAACAAGTGGACAGTAGCATATCTACAACTCAATCTATACATTCATCATAGTACCAGTATGAAAACGGAGCGTAAGAATGTCCAAGCTGTATAGTATACGAGTAGGATAACATATCAGATGACTTCACATATATTTCATCTCAATTTCATAGTAGGATAACATGTCAGATGTTACACATCATATGCGACTACTGTCAGGTTCGTATCTTTTTATTTTTTATCAGACTGTTCAATGTACAGTTTACGCCACGGTTTTTGGCGGTCAATCCCGGTTTCACAGTCGCACAGAGGACAGTCTGCAAGCCTCACGCATGTGCAATTGATGCATGCGTTTTCAGTTGCGCGGAAAGCAACTCTCATATCACTTGCACATGCTTGAGGCTCACCACATGTCCTCTGTACGACTGCGCAATCGGGGCTCACCGGCTGAAAACTGTGGCGTGAACTGTAAATGCAACCAATGAACAGTACCCAAAACATTACAAGGAGAACTATAATACATTTTATAAATATCCATTGTGCATTTCGTTTCTCAGCCGGGAATATACAGTAGGAGCTGTCCATTTAATTTATAACATACGGAAGTTCAAGATAGCTTTATAAGGCGGTAAGTTTCTAATTCAACCTCTTAAAAATTCTATTATATAGCCTACTTCATAGATCTCTGAAAGAAGTAGGCCTTCGGCTAATTCTTGTGGAGCCCGTACACCAGGCGTTTTCAACCGTTTTGCGACTGAGAGCATCACTTTCATGCCATACCAAATGCCCGAGCACCATTAAATAGAATATAATAATAATAATAATAATAATAATAATAATAATAATAATAATAATAATAATAATAATAATTCAACAAGCAAGCGCCTCTCTTTCCTTTTCCTACCTGTCTCTTCCTCTTAAGTGCTGAAATATCTAGGGATTCACCGCTCACCACGCATGCTGCAACTGCTGCATCCAGATAAGATACATTTACGTGTGGACAGTCAAGTTGAATCAGCATCTTTCTTGTTACTCATAAAACACGGATGTCCAATTATTTTTATTGTAATTAAAACATACTATTTCACAATTTCTGACTATCAAAACTTATTATGAAAACGCTATTACTCCGGTTCGTGCTACAAAATTTGAATTTCTGAATGGATCTCAGGGGAGCTTGTGCTTGCGAGCTCTTATTGGCTCGTATGAGAGCACCATGTGTCATTTAAAGAACACCGTGGTGCTCGTGAGCACAGGTTGAGAACGCCTGCCTACACGGTCAGATACAAAGGAAATTAAATTTTAAATGCACAGTGATCAAAATCATGAAGTATAGCAACTCTCAATGATAGACAAGCAGAATAAAACTGATAACCAAGTAAACTGATATTCAATATGGAAATGCTTAATTCCACGGACTTATTTATGGGGTAAAACAAAATAATGTAACAGATTAAAACATTGGAGGGGCCCGGAAGTCCTTGATCTAGGGCCCGTGATTGCTCTCTACGATCCCGGATGACCAATATGTTCCAAGCCCAATACTTGTTAACAAAAACAACTCTACCGGCATGATGGACAGCTGTATCCCCACTCTGAACTCCAACATCGCGTGCTTCCAAGCATCGTTCTTATTATGCGCTTAATCTAGATCTGTTTGAGACCACTTTTAATAATTTTTATTAATGCAGCCAATGACCATGTATTTTTCTTTTCAGGATGGGCCAGGGAAGGGATTATGAATGGAAATTGGCCGTGGACCTATTGAAAGGAACCGTCCCGGAATTTGCCTGGTAGTGAAAATGGGAAACCACGAAAACCATTTTCAGGACGGCCGAGGTGGGAATCGAACCCACGCTCTCCCGATGCCAGCGAGACACGGGGTAGCGCGTTAGCGCTCTCGGCCACCGCTTGAGACCTCTTTTAAAGGTCAAATGTGAACGTCAGTGCGGATACTGTATTTGTATTGCTACGTTAAACAAGCAGTTCTATGAAGTACTAACACTGAAGAGTTACAACTCACAGTTAATACGGCCATCACAATAACACAGGTTTTCAGACAAAATTCTACACATACTCAAATACACATGATGACGAAGCCCCTTCATGAGTCATCCACTACAACAACAACTTTTCTAAGTGAAATGTAATATGCACACCAGAATCAAGATTTGAATATTTTATATTTTATATTTTATATTTTCAATATGGTGGTTGTGCTTAATGTTGAACAAGATAACCTAGAAAAAGAAGAAAAAGAAGTGGTTGATGGATGGGTTGGGCTATATTGGTCTCTTGCGCCTGAAGTTACGAATAACTCATGATGGCACTGATCCAATGCCTTCTATTATCGATATAGGCAATGTTATTATTATTATTATTATTATTATTATTACCCAGACCAAAGTTTTAAACAAAACCATCTGAATAACCTACTTAAAATTAAGAGACTCAGAGAAAGCTTTGGACACAAGAATCTAAAAAATAACTAACTTATTTTACTTACTAAAATCCTCGTTTAGTTCTTGACCAAAATACAGTAAATCTCATTCAAGAAACGCACGGCAATGTTTTGGACAAGAAACTCCCTGGCTTATCAGAAAGCCTAAAAGGATGTTCTTGAAACCCTGAAAATCCGGTATGCACTACATGAGTCATTCAGCAATGTAAGGTTCACGACTGAATTATTCTTCGTTTCATTTCCGCCGACTGAAAAGAGCTGCGACACTGGGCGGATATCCGCATATTATCAACACTGTCATGCAGGCAGACCGGAAAATACAGCATGCAAAACTAGTGGTCCGCAATGCAAGAGCGTCTGTGGGGTGTACAAGAGTGCGTGCGGTGAAGGGGCGTTCGAGTAATGACCCTTACCCCAGCACTTTTTACCGGATGAGTCGACCAATGTTGGCAACTCAGTTGGACAGCTTCTAAAATGAACTTTACCGTTGAGAAACATTATCTTTACTGCTATATGAATTTATAATTCTAGCCGCTGTTTGCCTGTTCGTTTATTGGCCCATTTAATGACTACAGTATTCGGACAATATCTAAATTTTTTGTCTGTCTGTTCATCTGTTACCTCATCATGGGATAATAGTTGATTTTAGTTAAATAAAATTATCAGTCAAACTTAAAATTACTTTCGATTGAACTGCAATTTTAATTTAATCGGTATCTTAAAATTAAGTTGATATTATTTCAAGTACTATCAATTTGTGTTACACACTTCCCTTGTGATCCCGCCGGAAATACCACGCAGTCAGCCCAGAGTGGCTATGCCACTTAAAGCCTACAGCGTTACACATTTTTATCAGATTAGAAAACTACCGCAATCTACTATACTTAGTTGTAACTAGAATCTTGCGAATTCTTCGACGATGGGTGCACACAGTTAATAAAAAAATATGGAGCAATAAAGTCAATATAATAATTAGTGATAAGTGCATGGCAGTTACCAGTACTAAATTGATTTCATTAAGGAAATAAGAAAGACGTGGATAATTAATTTTCCATGGAAGAAGGATATTGAACATGGAGACGATATAGGGCTTCAGATCTTCCCTGAAGAACACATTATTCTTAAATAAAAGGCAACAATGTATTACAGCGAGTGTACCATAACTTTCTACGTCAGTGCAATGTGTGTCTAGAAAATGAAGGATAACATTTCCAGCAACAACTCTGAAATTCATTGTAAATGTGTTGAACTAGTTGGGTGCTACGCTGCTGCTAGCGGCAGTGCCTTGCTTGACACGCCACTACACTCAATGGCCTGTCCGCACCATGGCCTCTGCGAGGTTCCGTCATTTAGAGAATGTAGTACCAAGTCAGTCGTTTACTGATGAACGTACTAATGACGACTGAACACCTTGTAAGCATACCTAATTGGCCTGCCCATTTTAAATTCCTGAGAATCAATTTCGTACTGTAATTTCGGTAAAACAGATTTTCTGTTACTTCATATTATTGGGATTAGGCGAAACAGTTGAACGGCAAATTGCGGGTATTCTTATTGAAGATTCTGTATTTCTTAATTTAACAGTATTAAAGTAAAAATGCTCGCGGGGTGATATATCATCTTCTGTGCTATATGTAGCCTCATAAATCATGACCATAGCAGAGTAACTCTCGAAGCTGACAGCCTCCTTTACTTTCCCTCCCTCAATCACCAAGATACATAACTTGGCTTCCAGGTACTCAGATAGGGGATCATTTATTGTTTGCTATGTCTCGTGGCACAACTTTATGAGCTTTGGAAGAGTGAACACTGATTGACCTCTGCGCTGGAAGAAACCCGTCTGTTTTAATTAAAGAAGTTGCGTTCCAGATCGGAGTTCCAACAATATAAAACACTGAAGTCGTTACAACTTTATGAGGTCTTTCTTAAAAGTGGGATCCTATTCACTCTAATTCCCTGTCTCTTATAACTTGACGCCCGATGAAAACACAATGCACCAGAGATTGCCTACGGTTTGACTGCTGTGATTGGTCCGTTGTAGTTCCATGAACTGACCAATAACTAAGTGACTTCTCGCATATGTTCACGATTTCAATGTTTTGATCAGCCGTCAAGTTATAAAGAATGGGGAGAAGAAGTAAAATTGCTGTTTCACTTAAGAGTTTGGGACATCGTAGTCATCAGCCGCGTGTGCTTTGGGTGTGTGGAATATGTCTGATAACATGTGTTGTTATGGTGAATGTGTTGGTACAAATGTAAGAATTATAGCTGAGTACAAATTGGTTCCTAAAGTGCTACAAAAAAACTTAAGAAATATGATACTATAAATTCAAAAGCACCTATCAATACGTAGGAACTTACTCTATCTAACGATCAATGTGCATGTTTCAAATCGCGACGGATTCATCTTCAGCACATATTAATTAAAGAAGTTTAAAATTAAATGCATGTAAGGAATCTAATTAAAGCTAATTATCATAGATCTTGAAGTTAATGAGAGGAAGCCTCCGTGGCTTAGGCGGCAGCATGCCGGCCTCTCACCGCTGGCTCCGTGGTTCAAATCCCGGTCGCTCCATGTGAGATCTGTGCTGGACAAAACGGAGGCAGACAGGTTTTTCTCCGGGTCCTCTGGTTTTCCCTGTCAAAATTTCATTCCAGCAACACTCTCCACCATCATTTCATTTCATCTGTCATTCATTTAATCATTGCCCCAGAGGAGTGCGTCAGGCCTCGGCAGCCGGCACAGTTCATATCCTCGCCGCTAGTTGGGGGCTTCATTCATTCCATTCCTGACCCGGTCGGAGACTGGAAACAGGCTGTGGATTTTCTTTCTTGAAGTTAATGAGAGCTGAAATGAATGGGATTGGGTTGAAGATGGGAAATCTCGGAATACCATTTCAAGGATATCCGACAATGGGGTTTGAACCCACTCGCCTACCGAGTCCGCAGATAACTTAACCCCTTAGTCTCATACTGTGCCTTAGCAAGCGTAGCTACAGCTGTCGGTTTGTGAAGAATTGCAGGGACTAATGTTTCCAGGACGAAGTTTCCAATCATGCGCATGCACATTGTAATGTGAATAAGAACTGTTCACGATGACTGAGGTCAGCGAGGACTGGTACCATCCATAAGTTATAACATCGCAGTTTCTGTTGTTGTTGTTGTTGTTGTTGTTGTTGTTGTTGTTGTTGTTTAAAATAGGCCTAACATCTAGGTTAACGGCCACAGTTTCTGCCTTGTATTATTTATCACACAGGAGCACTCAAAGAGAATGGTGCAAAACCAATATCCATTTTAACGGATGATAATGGAAATTGAACACTGGAGCATGGATTGGCCTCTACTGGAGGAATATCTATTTTTAGCCTATTTTCAATTTAAAAAAATAGGCTTATGAGATCACCTTTTGTCCGTGTGTGTGTGCGCGCGTGTGTGTGTGAGAGGTGTGTGTGTGTGTGTGTGTCCCTAATAAATTCTAAACGGCTGGAGCGATTTCAATGAAACTCGGTAAGTTCGTAGCACTATTCCGGACAACCCCGACCGAGCCCTTCAAAATTTGTTACGTCTCACCAGTCCAACATGGCGGCTGTGCGAAATATTTCACCAGCATTCAATATCTCCGAAACTATTCCCGATATCACCCTGGATTTTTTACGGTGATAAAGGGACCTATTAGAAGTTCACCTATGGGACTTTTGAAAAACTGGTAATTACAAAACCAACATGGCGGCCAAGCGAATTTGCGACTTTTAAATAGACGTTTCTCGCGATTTACCCAACCAAACGCAATAAAACTTGGTACAGTTTATGTTTATACACATTGTAATGCACCGACATCTAACTTCGGTCAATTGTTTACATAACCACAAAATGGCGCATGTGCGAAATATTTCACCGGCATTCTATATCTCTGAAACTATTAGCGGTATCACTCTGAAATTTTGTACGGAGATAAAGGGCACTACTGGAAGTTCATCTATAAGATTTTCAAAAACCGGTTAACTACAAAACGAACATGGCGGCCAAGCGAATTTGAAAATTTTAAATAGATCTTTCTCGCGATTTAATGTTCCAAGCGCAATGAAATCTGGTACAGGAGATGTTTATATACATTGTAATGCACTGGCATCTAATTTAGTTCAATTGTTTACATAACCTCAAGATGGCGGCTTTGCGAATTTTAAAATGAAGTTTTTATTTCTTGCGTCGTAATCATGCGATCGAAGTGAAAGTTTGAACAATGAACCTACGCAATAATTTTCCTTTAATGGTACATGACTCTATGGCCTATACATTTAACAATCCAACATAGCGACCATCCGAAATATTTAGACGGCTCTGAATATCTACGAATCTATTATAGCAATCAAAATGATTTTTTTTAATGTTCATAGGGGCTATGAACTTAAGTTCACCTATTGGACTTTAAATAACCTGGTGACCACAAATCCAACATGGCGGCGACGCGAAGTATAAATATTCACATGGACGTTTCTCACAATTTAACCATCCGTGTGCAGTGAAACTTGGTATAGTAAATCCTTATACGAATGTTAATCCACTGGCATCTAATGTATTTTTGTTTCCATAACCTCAAGATGGCAGCTGTGCGAATTTTTAAAATCTCCTTGTTACTTCTTGTGTCTTAATCATGCGATTGAAGTTTGAATGCTACACGTACACAATAATCTTGATGTAACAGTATATAACTCTAGGACCTACATATATAAAATCCAACATGGTGACCATCCGAAATATTTAGTCGGTTCTCAATATCTACGAATCTATTACAGCATCAAACTGAAAATTGGTATGTTGATAGTGGCAGTTAACATTAGTAGGTTATATGAAAATGGGAACTACTTGTTATTTTTTATTTAGTCAATTTTACCCTCCAGGTTGGTGGCTCCCCCGGACTCAGCGAGGGAACTCATCTCTACCGCCTTTCCAGGCAGTGTCCTAGAGCTGAGAACATCTGCTAGGAGGAAGATTAGGAGGGATAGGCAAGGAAGGGGGAAAGAGGCCTTACGGTAGGAACCACCCGGCATTTGCCCGAAGACGAAGTGGGAAACCACGGAAAACCACTTCGGGGGTGGAGAGGTGGGAATCGAACCCCCTCTACTCACTTGGGCCACCCGAGGCTGAGTGGACCCCGTTCCAGTCCACATACCACTTTTAAAATTTCGTGGCAGAGCCGGGAATCGAACCCAGGACCTCCGGGGCGGCAGCTAACCATGCTGAGCGCTACGCTACGGAATATCTATCCGAATTAATATTTCAAGAGGACCGAGCTGCTCCATACGTACACCAAGATAACTGCCGTATTCAGAACGCTACGCTAGCAGGACATGAAAATGGCCGTATACAGCATAAACGGATTTGACACTAGTGGCCTGGCCGCTATACTCGCCAGGTTTGACACCCTGACACCTTTCTTTGGTGGGAATTCGCTAGGAAGTTGTGTACATGGTACCCTCTTCCCAATGCCACTGTTTGTTTGTTTGTTTGTTTGTTTGTTTGTTGTTGTTGTAATTATTCATTTTAGGGAATTGGGACATCTTGACCATCAGCCCCATGTAATTGTATGAGTATTGAATTTTTCAGATAACCTGTATTTATGTGTTGACTGTAGTAGTTCGTATAGCTGTATTAAAGATAGAGATGGAGTAGGTGCCCCGTGATAAGTTACCATCCCGGCATTTGCCTGGAGAGGCTGTGGAAAAACCCGTGGAGGTACCGTATTCAGGACTGCCACTGTCAGCGCCGGGATTCGAACCTCTGATCTCGGGGGGACTTACTTCAGCTGCCCTCGCGGCCGTGGTGCATGATTTAAGGAGTACGGCTACACCGCGGGGTTATTTTGCTGTTAGCTAGATTTTAAGTTATTTTTACTATATGTTAAAACAGAACAAGGTAGCTTATACGCTACATAAAAGGGTTCGTTAACCTCATTGGTAGAATAAAATACCTTTTGGAACAGCAGCTGCCCTGTGAAATACAAGACAGTGATGATGTGTTTCTTTGTGTGGATTTTTCTTTTATTTCGATGATGTTTATGGCAATGACATTTAATTTAAGCAATGAAAGTAAGAGATTAGTGAAATGTTTTGTTTGGAATGTAGCAAGGTATGGAGCGGAAACTTGCACGCTTAGGAAAGAAGACGAGAGGAGAATAGAGGCATTCGAAATGTGGCTATAGAGGAGAATGGAGATAATAAGTTGGAAGGACAAAGTGAGAATTAAAGAAAGTAGGAGAAGAAAGAATGATGCTAAAGAAGATAAAGAAAAGAAAAATTACGAGCCTTACAGTAGTCGCATATGATGTGTAACATCTGACATAGAAGAAACCTCACGTGAAATTGTTAATACACCGGTATTTTATACTATTATTGGAACAAATATTAATCTATTGTAAAAGGGAGTGTTTTACAGATAATGTAGTTTTTAATACGGAACTCATTTTATTAGATGATCTGTAGCTTCCACCAGCACTAGCCTAAATAAAGAATACGATATGGATCAACTAGATTAATAGGCGCGACACCGCTCATAACCTTAAATTCCTTATAAACAGGTCCTCTTCATTCACAGACCAACACGTACTTTCATATGGATTCTGTTAAAATGAGTCATATTGATATGATAAATATCGTTTAAAATGATAATCTGGTAGCAAAAATATCTACCCATTCGGGATTCGAACCCAAGATCTTTAGATTCACAGTTATAAGCACTAACCCCAAGGCTATTTCGACTTCGCAAATTTTGTTCACAAGATGGTGACTTATTTCCACGTTCCAATAATACTGCATTACGGAATTAAGTTTCATTTATATTTTGCTTGTTTCGATAATGTTCCTGCGTGAAATTGAGTTTAAAATGCCTTATGAATAGGCCCTCTGGTGAGTAAAGAGAATGTACTGTATTCAGTAATAGTTCATGAAGGCTTGCTCAATTCTCGTATAACCACAACGATTATATTATATTGATGACTGCATTACCGTTATGTGGGTTAATATTTGAATAGCCATTGTGCAGAAATATAGGCTAATACCGGCAATGCCGATTACTTACTATGTTTGTTATTAAGGCATTTTACCATTTAAATACTGATACGAAGACTTCGAACATGTACCATGTCATTTGTTTCAATCACTTGACACAAGAGTTCACATGTGCGTTTTCCGTTCAGTATGTCATATACATTCCACATAGCCGAGAGTACGTCATGGTATCAATTTCCGACACCGCGCGCTCATTGTTTCTCGTACCACTGCCAGCTGGGTCTTACCACTGCCCGCTGGATCGATCGATCGAGTTGGCAGTGCATCTTACACTTCCGTTCGTTCCACCACTGCCAGCTAGTCCACTTCCGTTCGATCGATCAAGCGGGCAGTGCATACTTCTGTTTTCCACCACTGCCAGCTAGTACACTTCCGTTCGATTGATCGAGCGGGCAGTGCATACTTCCGTTTTCCACCACTGCCCGCTAGTACACTTCCGTTCGATCGATCGAGCGGGCAGTGCATACTTCCGTTCGATCCACCACTGCCAGCTCGATCGTTCCGATCTACTTTCGCCCCCAATTTTCAAAATCACTCCCACAAAACTATCCAGCAACCGAGCGGAAAGATGTTACACATCAAAAATGAATTGGATTGGACACTGCATAAGGGGAGATGGTTTGGTGAAAAGTGCATTAGAAGGGACAGTCCAAGGGAAAATCCGAAGAGGAAGAGGAAGGTTTTAGATACTGAATTCCATCAAGATTGATAAATCGTATGAGCTGATGAAACGTGCTGCTGAAGATTGGATAAGGTGGTGAGACCGATCAAGAGGAAACCTGCCATCAGGCAGATAACCTAATGATGATGATGATGATGGGTACAGTTTGAAGGTCTTCAGATGTTCTCAGGTTATCTGAGGAACCTCCTCTTTGTTATAGCTTGGGCGGAATGTGACGAAGCCTCAAGGTCACGGTACAGTATGAGTGCTGGGGAGTTGGAGCGCTGGAGGAGACACCCCTCACGTAGCTGCACCGAGCTAAAGACGATTGCATGCACAGCTTTTAAGCAAACTGTCGACAGCACGCCGGACAAAGAGTGACTGCGGTCGCTCCCACCACTGAAACGTAACTGGAAACCTGCCTGTCCTGAGCCGTCAGCTTGACCTTGAGGCTTCACCACAAACCGCCCAAGCTATATTACCTTTCTGAGGAATCCTTGCCAGCGGTGTATGAAATACGAGCTGTAAACGGTGTGACGCAATCCGTTTTCCCGGAGATATTGGTACAGTCTGCACTGTATGTTGAAGAATCATTGTGGAATGAACTTTGCGTTTGGTCAGTTGGGTGTTTCAAATTTGTCTTACCGTAGATATGAATAGTTTTAAGGGATTCATGCGCATAACGGAAGAGTACTGCAATAACATTAGTATTAGCCTTTCATGATACGAGTACCGGTGGCTGAGGTGGGAACTATCCTTTGTATACTTGTGTCACGCTGTCAGCCTGTTTGGTTGACAGGTACAGTCACGCAGGTAGGATATGGTACAGCCCCAGTAGCCTTAGTCATCGTTCTCGTCTCCATGGTCATATGAGCTCCTGTTACGCTTAGCTGTGTTGTCACCAAACAATTAGAAACGCACCGTTCTTCTTTCTCCCATTATCATTAATTTTTCCGTTCACAATTCATAATATAACATCTGTCTAACACAAGTAGCGCGCGCAATGCTGCAATGCATTCTGTCATCGCCGTGTCCCTCTTATCGTCTCGCAACGCTCCTGCTGCAATAAACAACAAACGTTTTCGTAGTCAAGATCTGCGGCACTCGTATCTTGAAAGGATAATATTAATATTATATTGCACATTAACACCAACATGAGAACAGCACGCAATCTGCTAGTGTCAATAACGCTCGAAGAGTTTACTTGCCTTCTCTCTTGCCTCACACTATAGGCTAGCCCTGATGCGTCCGTCGATAGACAGATGCAAAAGGAACCACGCTATAGCCCTGACGCGTCCGTCGATAGACAGATGTAAATCGAACCACACTATAGTCCTGATGCGTACATCGATAGACAGATGTAAATGGAAACACACTATAGTCCTTACGCGTCCATCGATATACAGATGTAAATGGAACCACACTATAGCCCTGACGCGTGCATCGATAGACAGATGTAAATGGAACCACACTATAGCCCTGACGCGTCTGTCGAAAGGCAGATGTAAATGGAACCATACTATAGCCCTGACGCGTCCGTCGATTGGCAGTTGTAAATAGAACCACACTATTGCCCTGACGCGTCCGTCGATAGACAGATGTAAATGGAACCACACTATAGCCCTGACTCGTCTGTCGATAGACAGATGCAAATGGAACCACACTATAGCCCTGGCGCGTCTGTCGATAGACGTATGTAAAGAGAACCACACTATTGCCCTGACTCGTCCGTCGATAGACAGATGTAAATGGAACCACACTATAGCGCTGACGCGTCTGTTGATATACAGATGTAAATGGAATCACACTATAGCCCCGGTGCGTCTGTCGATAGACAGCTGTAAATGGAACCACACTATAGCCCTGACGCGTCTATCGATAGACAGATGCAAATGGAACCACTTTATAGCGCTGACGCGTCTGTCGATAGACAGATGTAAATGGAATCACACTATAGCCCCGGTGCGTCTGTCGATAGACAGATTTAAATGGAACCACACTATAGCGCAGACGCGTCTGTCGATAGACAGATGTAAATGGAATCACACTATAGCCCCGGTGCGTCTGTCTTTAGACAGATGTAAATGGAACCACACTATAGCCCTGACGCGTCTGTCGATAGACAGAGTAAATGGAACCACACTATAGCCCTGACTCGTCTGTCAATATACCTATTTAAATAGAAGTCAGAGCACTCACTTCAGAACGGGAAGGACTCGTAGGTGACCGGGAACAAACCATGAGGTGTGATTGTGAAACTCGACCACCCACACGTTCCGAGCGATAAACCTTGTACATGTTCTATCAGTTTCAACACTCATCCAAAGAACAACGTGGATGGGGTAAATGGTTGTCAGTCTATGCATGAGGGGCAGATGACCTCGTAGTTCCGCCCCTTAAAACAACAATAACTAACTAACTAGTCTATGCATGTCACCGACCAGATCTTAGTCAAAACTCCACCAGAAACTATAGAATGTCAACACAACGCGATGTAAAGTATGTTCCCATTACGAGATAATTGTCCAAAACTACACACATCAAAAAAAGTTTTGCATCACCTCGGTTCCAAGAGTTCCGGAACCGTTAAATACAAAGGGAATAGAGATCAACACAAACAACATTTCAGCTCGTTTTATTGCTCATGAGACCCACACATTGCATGTTGTACCATCATACAGCTAGACTTTCAGCATTTGTGGTCCAGATTGCAGTACACACCACTACCTCTAATACCCAGTAGCACGTCCTCTTGCATTGATGCATGCCTGTATTCGCCGTGGCATACTATCCACAAGTTCATCAAGACACTGTTGGTCCAAATTGTCCCACTCCTCAACGACAATTCGGCGTAAATCTCTCAGAGTGGTTGGTGGGTCAAGACGTCCATAAACAGCCCTTTTCAACATATCCCAGGCATGTTCGATAGGGTTCATGTCTGGCGAACATGCTGGCCACTGTAGTCGAGCGATGTCGTTATCTTGAAGGAACGCATTCACAAGATGTGCACGATGAGGTCGAGAATTGTCGTCCATGAAGACAAATGCCTCTCCAATATTCTGCCGATATGGTTGCACTATGGGTCGGAGGATGTCATTCAGGTATCGTAAAGCCATTTCGGAGCCTTCCATGACCACCAGTGGCGTACGTCGGCCCCACATAATGCCACCCCAAAACATCAGGGAACCACCACCTTGCTGCACTCGCTGGACAGTGTGTCTAAGACGTTCAGCCTGACCAGGGTGCCACCAAACACGTCTCCGACGATTGTCTGGTTGAAGGCATATGCGACACTCATCGGTGAAGAGAACGTGATGCCAATTCCGTGGGGTCCATTCAGCATGTTGTTGGGCCCATCTGTACCGCGCTGCATGGTGTCGGGGTTGCAAAGCTGGACCTTGCCATGGACGTCGGGAGTGAAGTTGCGCATCATGCAGCCTATTGCGCACAGTTTGAGTTGAAACACGACGTCCTGTGGCTGAACGAAACGCATTATTCAACATGGTGGCATTGCTGTCAGGGTTCCTCCGAGCGGCAATCCGTAAGTAGCGGTCATCCACTACAGTAGTAGCCCTTGGGCGGCCTGAGCGAGGCCTGTCATCGACAGTTCCTGTATCTCTGTACCTCCTCCATGTCCGAACAACATCGCTTTGGTTCACTCTGAGACGCCTGGAAACTTCCCTTGTTGAGAGCCCTTCTTGACACAAAGTAACAATGCGGACGCGATCGAACTGCGGTATTGACCTTCTAGGCATGGTAGAACTACAGACAACATGAGCAGCGTACCTTCGTCCTGGTGGAATGACTGGAACTGATCGGCTGTCGTACCCCCTCCGTCTAATAGGCCCTGCTCATGCATGGTTGTTTACATCTTTGAGCAGTTTTAGTGACATCTATGAACAGTCAAAGGGACTGTATCTTGGATACAATATACACAGTCAACGTCTATATGCCGGAGATCTGGGAACCGAGGTGATGCAAAACTTTTTTTGATGTGTGTATTACCAACTCATACCCCTTATACTGTTATCAGAAAGCAATTTAATTAAGATTATCTCAATAATTGATGCACTCAATAATTTACCAGTCACATCTAAATAGTACGACCAATATGGGCATTTGTATATATGTTATTGGTTTTACGTCCCTTTTAACTACACTGGCTTTTAGAGACGCCGGGGTGCCGGAATTTTGCCCCGAAGGGGATCTTTAACTTGCCAGTAAATCTACTGACACGGCTCCCTCGCATTTGCGCACCCTCAAATGCCAGCTGACTGCGCCAGGTTTCGAACCCGCAACCTTGGGCTCAGCAAGCGAGAACGTTACCCCCTGAGCCACGCAGCCAGACTATGGTCATTTGTAAGTAGGCCTACACATAACATGTAAAGTATTATAAGTCTACTAGCAGCAGTGCCCGGCTTCGCCCGGTGGATTTATTTGTTTTATGGATGACAATGAATACCACTACAGAACTGGCACATGTTAACAGAAAAAGAAAATTACAAATATAACTTTTTGTGATAGTGGTGGTAGTGGGGGTGATAAGTAGTACAGTATAATGTACGTAACACTCAGGTCATTATTCCATAACGATAATGATAATAATGAATAGGGAAACGGCTATTTACTAACTACAGTACTGATACATGCAATTTACAACCGAATTTAAAAGAGATTAGAAAGAGGAGTAAGTGAAATAAAATACACTGCCTAGGGCCTATATCTCATTGGCTGTTAGAAATGTAGAGACCAATAGTGTCGTCTTTTGACGCATAACGCCGTAGGAAAATAATCAGAGCACTTTGGAAAACGTCGGCTGTCCCGAGCTCCTGAGGTAGCAATAGTGTCATTTATCGCCACAAAGCTCTCAAGGATAAGGATTGGCATACATTAAAGTAAATTTGAATGCACCAACGCTTATTGCAGCTGATAACCTCAATGTACTGCACCAACACCATTGCACATAATATTTTCATGATGAAAACTGTTTTTAGGGGTCTATGGAAATATTTTTTGCACTAATTACTCCCCGTGACTGCAAGTTATAAGCAGCGCAAGATGTAACTATTTTCGCAATTCTGCACTAGAACACTGGCAGGGGTGATGTGATGCAGCCCGCATTGCCAGCCCTCAATAGCCTTATTAAAATATCCTTACAGTTGCACTACTACGGATATGAAATATTCTAGGGCCATAAAACGTGGGTTTCAACTTCCTTTTATCTGTTATTCTAAATGTACGGAATCGTGAGGGCTGTCCAAAATATCAAGTGGACAGTGTTGCCAGCAGGGTTTCAAAGGGTAAGTATGTAAAGTTCGGTGCAATTAGGTGGAACGGTGTAGATTTGTGCTAAAGGGACTAAACACAGGGATTGGAGTGGTCTGTCCTAAATTTAAAGTGGACAGTATTACTCGCAGGGTTTCAAAGGGTAAGTATACAAAATTTGGTTCAGATCGGTGAAACGGTGTAGATTTGTTCCAAAGGGCTTAAATGCAGGGAACGGAGTGGTCTGTCCGAAATTTCAAGTAGACAGTGTTACTCGTCGGGTTCCAATTGGTAAGTAGCCTACATAAAGTTTGGTTCAGATCGGTGAAACGATGTGGATTTGTACCAAAGGGCCTAAATGCAGGAAATGGAGTAGTCCTTCCGAAATTTCATGTAGACAGTGCTACTCGTCGGGTTCCAAAGGGTAAGTATGTAAAATTTGGTTCAGATCGGTGAAACGGTGTAGATTTGTGCCAAAGGACCTAAATGCAGGCCCCTTGGCAAAAATCTACACCGTTTCACCGATCTGAACCAAAATTAGTATACATGCCCTTTGGAACCCTGCGGATAACACTGTCCATTTTAAATTTTGGACAGACCACTCCATTCCCTTCATTTAGGTCCTTTGGCACAACTCTACACCGTTTCACCGATCTCAACCAAAATTTGTATAGTTACCCTTAGGAACCCTGCGGGTAACATTGCCCACTTTAAATTTCGGACAGACCACTACATTCGCTGCATTTAGGCCCTTTAGCAATTATCTACACCGTTTCTCTGATCTGAACCAAATTTTACATACTTACCCTTTGTAACCCGACGAGTAACACTGTCTACTTCAAATTTCAGACAGACCACTCCATTTCCTGCATTTAGGCCCTTTGCCATAAATCTACACCGTTTCACCGATCTGAACCAATTTTCACATATTTACCCTTTGGAACTCCACGAGTAACACTGTCTACTTCAAATTTCTGACAGAACACTCCATTTCCTGCATTTAGGCCCTTTAGCACAAATCCACACCGTTCCTCCTAATCGCACCGAATATTACATAGGCTACTTACCGTTTTAAACCCTGCTGGTAACACTGTCTACTTGATATTTTGGACAACCCTCTCCATTCCCTACATTTAGAATAACAGACAAAAGGAACTTGAAAACCACGTTTTAAGGCCCTAGAACCATTTATGTCCGTAGTAGTGTAACTGTAAGAATATTTTAATAAGTCTATTGTTGGCCAGCAATGCGGGCTGGATCACGCCGTATTTTGTTCACCGCTTGGGGAAAGGGAGGGCCATATCAAAAATTCTTTTAGACAAAAATTTTAGGTAATTTTTAGAAGAATATTAACCATTTTAAACGTATTTGATATTGTGTCTATTAAGAGAGATATGTTTTTAATTCAAAATTTAATTTCGCACAGCCGCCATCTTGAGGTTATGCAAACAATTGAACTAAATTAGATGTCAGTGAATTACAATGTGTATAAACATTTGCTGTACCAAGTTCCACTGCTCTCGGATGATTAAATCGCGAGAAAAGTCTATTTAAATGATAACAATTCGCTTGGCCGCCATGTTCGTTTTGTACTTACCAGGTTTTCGAAAGTTACATAGGCGAACTTCTAGTAGTGCCCTTTATAACCGTACAAAATGTCACAGGGATATCAGTACTGTAATAGTTTCGGAGTTATAGAATGCCGGTGAAATATTTCGCACAGCCGCCATGTTGGATTGGTGAGACGTAATAAAATTTAAGGGCACGGTCGGGGTCGGACAACATAGTACTATGACCTTACTGAGTTTCATTGAAATTGCTCCAGTCGTTTAGATTTTATTAGGAGGGGGAGAGGGGGACACACATACACACACGGTCAAAAGGTGATCTCATACGCCTATTTTTTCATAAATAAAAATAGGCAAAAAAATCTACATCTACATCAGAATACGGTGAACATGTAAACGTCAGTGTAGCTTCCAAATAGTTTAGTAGTTATTTGTGTTATAAGGGAACCACATTTTTAAACAGCTCTACTGAAAAGTTATGAAATCTTATGTTGTAACATTACGTGCTAATTTAAGGCCTTAATTTCTTTTGGAGGCATTCAATTCAATTACATGATATTAGTTACATATTATGGAACACGACAATATCTTAATCTCAATACCCGACATGTGGTCCCTTTTCATATGCACGCACACGTCATGGATATTTTTTACGGTTTACCCAGTGTAAGCTTAAAAGGCGCACGGATGCCAGGTTTTTCCTTCGACCCGTTTCACCGAAATCGTTACTGCTCTTCCTTCTTTGGTCATAAATGAATGTTTTTCTACAGAAACCTTCCTCGAGAAATCCTTTACAGAATGGTGAAAACCGCATCAAAATCCATCCAGTGGTCCTCGAGATTACCCGTTACATCCAAGAATCGGCGACTTTGTTTTACACTATGTAGATATTTATTTATTTATTTATTTATTTATTTATTTATTTTGTAAAGCTTAACTTTGCACCCAATTTCAAGTTTCTTTTACAGAGTACGTAATTAGCGTTCACCTGTTATATGGTGAAGGTTTTTCTACCAGAAGGAAAGCATTGAAGGTGCTCTAAAGGGAGGTGGATACCCTCCCTTTACTACGTCTCTGTTCGGAAGGAATAGAGCAACGTCGGCGCCTATCAGCGAACCAAGAAAAGGTCAAGAGAGTCGTTGGCATTTGGCGAGAAATTAATTGTTTTAGATGTGCATAGTGATGGTTCTAAATAAAACAAATATAACTCATAATAATTTCTCACGGGACTTCCGTATTCCTGTTTAATAATAATAATAATAATAATAATAATAATAATAATAATAATAATAATAATAATAATAATAATAGACTAATAATAACAACAATAATAATATTAAAATAATAATAATAATAAAATAACAATAATAATATTATGTACAGTAAGATTTGAAAGTGTGACCACAGTCGGGATTCGAACCCGAATCTCCTGCTTTCCGGTGCGTTGCGTTTAACCACTTATACTAATTTCCCCACGCTCCAACCGCGAGTGTCATTGTCATGAGTCTGATGACTGTATTTACAAGTGTGTTTGTAATTGAGGCTAGGATTTGGGTAGGAGGAAGCCGTGACCTTAATTTTAGTACCATCCCGACGTTCGTCTTAATTAGGAGTGGGAAACCACGGAAAACCAGTTTTAGGATGACTAAGGTATGTGAAAAGTGGACAAAGTTGACTTAATAGAGTTTCGAATTCACCTCCTCAATTTGAAAACCCCTTCTCGACACGCTGGAAGACGGAGGTAGATTTCACCGGGCAAAGAAAAATATTTCGAATTCACTAAGTTTGCAATTGTCATACACGAGAAGCCCCATCTCCTTAAATTCCGAAAACAATTATGCAATGTATACAGGGATTTCATGGTTTACTTATAATACCATATGTAATTATTGTTCTATTGGTTTGTGATGTACACGTTCTCTGACACGATTAAATAAATAAATCCCCTGGCGTAAGGATAGGTCATATCAAAATGTAATGTTTAGAAGAATATTGACTATTTTAAACAGTTTTGATATTTTTCCTACTAAGGGAGGTATAATTTCTCTCAAAATTTCATTTTTCCCAACCCTTTGGTTATACTTGGTGCTATCAAAAAATTGACTGTGGTAGGTTTTTGGGCCTTATCCAAAGAATAGTACGAACATTGAATGGATTCGATTTATCTCGTACTGAGAAACTTATAGCGAAATTTCAGTTTTTCGAAAAGAAAAAAAAAATACCCCCCTCCCCTATTTCAACCCCCTTGGTCAGATTTTGCCCATTAACAAACTCGACCGAGATTTTGAATGGCTATATTTTATGCACAAATTTGAAAATGATTGGTGCGATATGACGGCGATTATCGTGTCTACAAGAAAGTGATAAGCTATAGGCCTATATATAAGGTGCGTTCAAAAAGTAACGAGCCGGAGGCTGTAATGTGTAAACCGGTGACGACATCGGCTAATCGTGGCGTGTGTAACGAGGTGTGGTTCCGACTAGAGCGTGGAAGGTCACAGCCCGTCGCTAGATGGCACGCGTGCACGTCATGTGACGATACAAAGCGAGCAGCACCATGCATCAATCGTCCAACGCTGCCAGTCGCATTGCAAACAGTGACATGGAGGAGTCAAACGAAGAGCAAAGAGGTGTTGTGCGGTTTCTGACAGCGGAAGGTGTAGGGGGAACGGACATTCATCGCCGAATGTCACAAGTGTACGGCGAACACTGCATGTCCCTTGCAAGGGTCAAGGCGTGGTACAAGCGCTTCAGGGAAGGACGGGTGTCGTTGGCCGATGATGCCCGGTCTGGGGCACCCCCCTGCATTACCGATGACAACGTCCAGCTGGATGATTCACTCATTACCCAGGACCGCCGAGTGAGAGTGAACGCCATAGCTGCCGTGGTCGGATTGAGCCTCTGAAGTGTGCACACCATCATGAAGGAACGACTGCACTTGCGGAAAGAGTGTGCCCAATGGGTGCTGCACAGTCTTCAACCACACCAGGAAGCATGTCGAATGACCTACTGTCTTGGTCTTGGTTGGACGATTAATGTATGCTGCTACTCGCTTTTTATCGTCACGTGACGTGCACGCGTGCCATCTAGCGACGGGCTGTGACCTTCCACTCTCTGGGCGGAACCACACCTCGTTACACACGCCATGATTAGCCGATGTCGTCACCGGTTTGCGCATTACAGCCTCCGGCTCGTTACTTTTTGAACGCACCTTATATTATACTAACGGTGGTTTTGGGCCCTGGGGGAAGTGGAACGCGAAGATATTTCAAATTTTCTGGAAGTCGCAACATGGTACCAATTGCAATATTTAGCTTTCTTATGAAGTACACCTAAAATCAAAAAAGAAAAGTTAACACCAATTCTGTGGTTTCCCATTTTCAAATACAGGCAAATGCCACGAGGGTACCTTTTTACAGGCCACGGCCGATTACTTCCAGCTCCTTGCCCAGTTTCATTCATCGACTTTCATTTCATCTCACACAAACTCTACTTTGAAATTGGTGTCAGGAAGTGCATCTGGTCATAAAAAGCATCTGCCACATAGAAACTCATCGTATCTCTTCCCTGCCTCCCTAGAAACGGGAATGATAAAGGGTAGGCATACACACAATGAAGATAGGTGAACTTAGTTTTGGTCACACATTGATACAATGAGTTCAAGAAAAACCAACCTGTGAATGAGGTCCGCGGGGAAGAGTCTATAGCACAGGCAATGTCAGGCCTGGAACAGAAAGAAACACTTATTAGCTCACTGGTACTGAACTAGGATTTCATTCACTCATAATAAATACTCAAAGTGATTAGAAAATGTTTCAATCGGTCTCCTGTGGTCTCCGGGTAGGCTTACGTAATAAGGAAGGAAGATTGTAGTTTTACGTGACCGTGAATCTTATAATTATGAGCCACGGGACCTCCTTTTTACGTGTAATACGAACCACAGAACATGACATTTCACTTCGAAAATCTCACATGCATTGACCGGGAATCGAACCCAGTCCACCTTGGAGAGAGGCCAATAGGCTTACGTAATAAGACTCCGGTCTCGGTCCCAAATGAACTGGGTTTGACTCCCAGTTCTTTCAAGAAATATCAATTCTGGTCAGAAATCTGAAATGGGGTACACTTAGCCACGAGAGGAAAACTGAGTACAAATGGGTTTGATTTCTGTGGTTTCGATTCGATGCCAAGATGGTTCCACTTCTTTGTCGTTTCTAGTCTCAATAACAAATTATCACATTACTGATAATCATGAAAGTTACCAGACAATTCCTCAACAATTCCGTGCTTATGGCACAATGTCACAAGCCCCAATTGGAACAACAACAACAATAATAATAATAGTAATGATACTGTAATAACACTTGCATTACGATTTAGTATTGAGATGATATTATGATTAAAGATCTTCCAGAATATTCACTCCCTCAAATAAATAAATAATGTTTGGTACAGCCAATATCGTGACCAAATACAACACTAAGAAGTTCCAAGCAAGTGTTGACACCAGAAAACCGATGCAGATGTCAGAAGAGGAAAGGAAGAGGAGATCAGGCAGAATGAAGAAGATTTGGGAGAAAAGGAGAGCACAAGCATCTAAGAAGTGATTGATCTGACGTACCCCAAAGTGGGTGATTTGAAAAGAAGAAGAATAAATAAATAAATAAATAAATAAATAAACCTCATTCGAGGAGAATGAGAGTTTGAATTAGGAAGAAAACTCCAGTGGCATAACCTAACCACGTTTCACGAATAACATGGGGAGCTGCTCATTCGGATATCCGAGGTTTGAATCCCTGCGGTGACAGCTTCGATCCACACTCTGAAGCAAATTCCCGGGCATTACCTTATTTTTTATTTAAGTCCCGGAGCACGCATTTCAATCTCAGAGTAAATAATTAGTTACAAACACTACTACTATAAGAGTACAGCCAGATTCATTAGACCTGAAAGTACAGATAGCAACCTTTAGCTGTGCATTTGACCTTTAGAGCTCAGTGGAAGGAGCGGGGAGTAGAGCAGTGCGGGGAGTGTGATGAATACATCCCTACTGAAAACAAGCCGAGATGGTGTTAGTGTACGGCCAAGCAAATGGAAACGGTCGAGAGGCAGCACGGCTATACCAAAACAAGTACCCTCACAGCCACCAACCACATCACACTACTTTTCAAGCACTTTTTGGGCGTTTGTGTGATTTCAGACAGACGAACGTGTAGGGAGGTGGTGGACTGCGCATACACCAGATTTGGAGGAACAGGTACAGGATATTGAGACAAACCCGTTACAAGCTCCAGGCAAGTGGCCCGCCTAGGTATGATCATTTACGATTATGTGTATCCTGCAATTAGTGCAAGGTGAGTGAGTGGTTATAGTGTCGGACTCCCAACCCCAAGATTGCAGGTTCGCTCCTGACCATGGTAAGTGATTTTTGAAAGGCGACAAAAATCACGACACTCATGTCATACGTTGTTGGCATGTTAAAGAACCCATTCGAATTCAGTAGGCCGTGTTCAACGGCAAAATTAATCTCGGGACTTTCCGCCAACACAAAGTTCATCCATTCTCTACTTGAAAGTGCTGTAGTGTCAAGGAGTTTAGATATCTAACCTCCTTGACTTTCATAGCGTTCGAGGGAACGACGAAATTCGACATGCAAGCTACCCTCTGGGTGTCAATTAACAGAGCTTGCACCAGGCACCCGAGGCCATACGATATTAGTGCAAGGATTATCACCAGCGGATTTTTCTCTACGGGAAGGATTTTGCCGATGGTTTTTGCACCAGACTATCACAATTATGAGATTTCTGTCTTCAGTCCTCTTTACCGATCTAGCAACCTTTGCCAGAAATGGCATCATCAATCTTCATAATCGTCATCTGTGGGCTACATAAAATCCCCGGGTAAGGGTTGAAGCGTCTCATCAGCTTTGGTTCGGCATGGATGTTTGGGCAGAGATTTTCGGTGACTACATACTTGAACCAGTTATTATTTCACAACGCCTCAACGGAGGAACGTACTTGGACTTCCTGCAGAATACTCTGCCTGGTTTACTTGAGTACTTTGGTAATAAGACAGGTTATGTGGTTTCTGCATGATGTTGCACCACCCTACGTCACCGATACCTCAACAACACCTTCCCCAAACGTTGGATAGGACGAGGAGGCCTAGTTGCATGGCCTCCTAGATTCAGGTATGTACTGTGTTCCTGGACGATTTGTTGTCGTTGCACGCATACCGTCCATTTCCGGATACAAGTTCATAGGACCTTTTGTCCTCCACTGCCCTGCAGTTTGTCGGTTTTATTAAAGTTCATCCTATACTATAGCTATTTGTTTATTTATTTATTTATTTATTTATTTATTTATTTATTTATTTATCGTATGGCTTATAGTGCCGGGAGTGTCCGAGGACATGTTCGGCTCGCTTGAGTCTGTAGCTGGTCCCAGCAGACACCCTTATTAGGGTGAGCTACAAGTTCCTTTCAATTTCAAGTAGTTCCAACTTTCGATACCAGATATCAATGATACTTAGAACGCTGGAACTTTGATAGAGCGTTCTGACGAAATCTAACCTAACAATTTAGCTTCAAACAAGTTTAGTCTGTGAAAGGTTCCTTAACATGCCATAAATCTATGACATGGGACCGCCGGCTTTACTTCCCCTCCGAAGGAAGGCATACTGAAGGATTTTTAACGCTCTTAAAAATCCGAGGACTATAGCTATAATAACAAGGATACCTCGCAAACGTGAATCTCCCGATTTCGCTGCAATTTTGCATACATATTGATCATGTCACGAGGGAGGCATCTGCGTTGGTATTTCACCCCCAAATTCACTAGGGTCCCATCCCTAGAAAGGGGGAAATTGTGTGCGTTTGAATACGCTTGATGCAACCCTGGTGGGTGGGCTGGCTGTGTTCTTGTATCCTCCAACCAATCACACTACTTCAAGCAGCTTGCCAACGGTATATGCTGGGAGAAGTGATTGTAGCAGTGCGATTGGTCAGAAAAGATATGAGAACTCGGCAACCACACCCACCTGGGTTGCGTCAAGTGTCACGGGTGTATTAAAATGAATAACATTTCCCCTTTTCTAGGGTATCAAGCCTAGTAATCCAACCGAAAGTGGTGGCTACGCTCGCTAAAGCGCTGCCTCAGGTCATGGGGCCAAGCTCTCTTCTGACTCGGTAGACGCGTGGGTTCGAGCCCCACCGTCGGCCGTCCTTGAAATGGTTTCCCATTTTGAACTCCAGACAAATGCTGGGACAGTACCTTCTGACAGGCCACGGCCGCTTCCTTCCACATCCTTGCCCAGTTTCATTAACTCCTCTCGTGAGGTTGGCGCCAGGAAGGGCATCCGGACGTAAAAACCATCCGCCAAAAATACTTCCATCGCATCTCATCCCCGAGCCCGGAAAACGGGAATAATAGGGGGTAGACCAACAGTGGTGTAACTAGGCCTTGCTTTGGAGGGGGGTGAACTGAGTGAAAATTACATTAGGCGGTTAGGGCTCGGCCATAATGAGACATAATGAAAGCAAATATTCATCCTACAATTTCAAAACTATATATATTGAACCCTTGCAAAGAAGCATATGAGACTCAGTTTCGGGGGGTGTAACGGTTCATATCGTAAGTTGTTGTCAAGGCGCTTCATTAACTTGCAGGGTAACATATAACAAAATAACATGCAGGAAAGAGTGAAGCTAGGGTTAAAACAAATGAATTTAATAAACAAATCACCATATTTACACTCAACAATTAACAAAATAAAACTCCCACGTGACTCCCACTTACTAAAAATGCCAAAACTAGGCCAATATCTCTGGAGAGATTAATTACATGGACCAAGTGTCCCTAAGATAAAAATAACAAAAGTGACTATGTATGCGTGTATGTCGTTCTACATGCAACACGATGTGTACAAACGAATGCGTGATTCGTCATCATCTAGAATGATCATTCAGACAACGAATCCACATTTCTTAGAGCTAGACCGACACGGGGGAACACAACTACAATACTTAAAATTAAACCGACACTTCCTAGACCTAATATAAACAACACAATAATTTCCGTGTGAAATTGGAATCAAATTGCCGTAGCAACATTTACTGCCTAAAAACTTAGGACTTCTCACACAAATCAACACAAGTACATTAACACGTGACCAAATAAAAAAATACACATATGACCGCCGTCAAAATTTACAAGTACTCTACCACTACACCACACAGGTGTCACACTAAAATTACATGAATCGAGGCATGAACAAAACAATAGGCTCACAGCCAACATTTACATTATTAATACAATATTTTACCCATACAACGTACAAGAAGCCGTTACACACATGGCGAACTCCCCAATTAATCATGGCTTAAAAAAATATAACCATCACAATGAACAGGTTTTGCTACATGAAAGCTTACAGGGGCCAGTCGGACAATCAGGACTGCCTATCAAAATATGTCACAGGCAAAACGGGCGGTTTGTGGAACTCTGCATATCTGTCAACCCACGTGTCAATAATCTCGACCTCCCAGGACATGGGGTCGAATCTCGAAGAAGTGTGCCCCAAAGCACAATAATACGTGTGTGTGTGTCAGAATAATATGGACAAGAAACAGCGGTCTCCCTAGAGCACCCTGTCTTTCCATCAAAAATACAACAGCAGCAAAAATATGAGGGCGGTAGGACCTCTACCCCCTCCTCACGTAGAATCAACACACACATGACACAGTAACACACACAGAATCACACGTATGGGTTTTGACAGACCCTGAAATAAAAAGACATAAATAATTTCCACATGCTGGCGCCACCGTTCTATGCCGTGACTAGTTAACCTGAAAAGGACTCAAAAAAATCTATTAAAATTAGAACGAAGGTGTTCTACAAATTACATCTTAAGTTGGTGCGCTTGGCAACCCTAATATGAATAATAACATGTTCAGCAAATATCTTACAGTAATTACCTCCCTTTCCTATCTCAAATATTAACGTTAATAAAGCACCATTTATCGAATGTAACGGGTTTCGCATTTGCATGGACAAAAATCACGTACGCACGCCGCGCACATTAAATATGACTCAAAGAAAAACAAATATACAACAAACACTTTGGCCACGCGCCAACGGACATTTAAAACATTTAGTGTCGGTGCAAGGAAAACTCTAAACAACAAGAAAAGAAACATGACTATTTACAAAAGTTCCCCGGCCAAATCTAACTACATAATTGAAATAATCCAATTGTTGTACATCACCGATCAGCTTGTAGAACTTAAGACATCCTTCTCAGCCCATTTCCCTATGGACAGATTAACACTCCATCGTGGTCGTCAGCGTTGAATCGTTGAAGATCATCCCAACTCCAAACCACGTGTTGAGCATCTTGGTATCGACTCCTTGGCAGAAAAGTTCAATGTTAATTATTTGACCTAGCTATAATCGCTTGCAGGTTACTCAATTCGCCCACAAATTGTCCTAATGCGATTAATTGCGAAGACTTTCCCTTGATATCTCGCACACACGCACAATAAACACATGAAAAATACTCTGAAATTTGTACATAAAATATACACCTCGAGACCACGTCACTGGCTCGATAATAAGTTTAAAATCTTGACTGCACATGCAGTCGCTATCTTGCTCGGTATTTCCGTACTGTACTGTTGACCTTCGCTCTGGTGAGCGCTAATTAGGATGTTACAAGACTTGCCCCTCAGAGTTGAAATGGTTGTCTTTAAGAAAAATGTTACAAGTCACCACGCACACTGCGTGAAATATTAGCTTGCAAAAATAAAGTTGACTTCAGATAAAATGTACTAGAGCTTTAAAATTCGTTATTACGACTGATGTGAATTTAGCTCCTCAGAGCTCACAAGTAAAATAACTTCAACTAATTCAGAGCGTTAAAATTCGTTATACAAACGGGCGTGAAGTTAGGCTCCAAAACGAATGACTTAGAGTAGCGTCATGCCAAACTATTTATTAGAAACTGACAGGGGACGGAGGAGTGGGGTGGAATTGGATAAAATTACAGAGGTTTTATCTCACAAATATGGGACTAGTGTCATTCTTCTTCAAATAAATCAAACGTCTCAATGCACTCGTGCGGAGATCAGTCCGTTCGGCGGTTCTTTAGATAATCAATTCCGCGGGCTTTTTACTACTGACGCTGTCCATCGCGTGATCATGGCTTGGTCTCTCGTGATTGGCTGATTCAATCGTATGTTCGTTGCAAGTGACTCGTGATCATTCCTTTATGCTTCCAATTTTGGGGCAAGTAGTTGCTCAATTTGGCCTTGAACCCGGCTTACCTGGCCGTCCCCCAAGAATAGCTACCAGCTCTGCTCCTGTTGCAATCATTACGAAACGCTAGCCTGCCTTTATCCATGTCCACTTCCTCAAGTACTGCCTGGGCTGCAGTAATAATAATAATAAATATGAATACCGGTACTTATTTATCGTAGATCAATAAGGGTTCATTTATCCTCAGCAAGGTTTTGAAATTCGAAGCAATTTATTGATTTGGATTTCAAAAACAAAATGCACTGTAGTAACAACACATCTCTTTAATACCTCGCTCAGCTGCTCGAGTGTACGCCCCTCTGACTCAATTAGTGTGCTCTCTTTCTCGCTGGAATGTCATTCATACATCCTCACTAGGTCTCCCCCTTCTCCTCACGTGATTGCCACTCCTGTCGTCTCAGCTGCTTGTTGTTTACAAACAAAGTGCGTACTCTGGCGCTCCACGTATATTTGAGTGTTGGCTCTCAAAATAAAATTTTTGCAATACAGATTCTGCACACATCATCTTTCCTAGTCATCAAATGGTTCCCTTCTGTAGTAAGGTTTTAAATTTGCGCTATTAAAAACAAATTTAGCACCAGTGCTCACTTCTTCCAGCCTGTAGGCATTGTTACCCAGATTCTTGATTACCCGGAACGGGCCAATAAATTTTGGACAGAATTTTGCGAAGACTTTGTTCTTAGGGTCGGATATCGGTGGTCTACGAACCAGCACTAACTCTAGTTCTTGTAACTCCCGGTGAAACTTCTTTCCTCGGTACCGTCTCAGCCTTCGGTCCGCTTGGTTCCTCATGTGCTCTCTCGTTCGCTGGATTCGCAACTCATGCGCTAATAGTTGATCCCTTGGGCATGGAATAATCTTGTCCCAAGTTCTTTCTGGCAATCTGTTGTGGTGTACAATCAGTGGGACTTGACCCGTCGACTCGTGCTTAGTGGTGTTCATGCACATCTCAATTTCCCCTACTTTGTCAACCCATTTATTATGATCGTTAGGAATCATTACTCTGTAGTACTTGGCAACACAGCGAATTGTTCTCTCGCTCGGATTTCCACAAGGATGACGAATGCTTGAAAATACGTGTTTTATTCCTAGGCTCTCCAAACCTTGCCTAAAAACATTGCTCGTGAAATAGGTACCATGATCTGATAAAATGGATCCGGCTTCCCAAGCATCGGAATAACTTTGTTCTGAATTCGACTGAGGACTTGTTTTGATGTCGTCTTCTGGATAGGACATAGCACGACCATCTTCGAAAATACATCGACACACACCAGAAGGTGTCGGCATCAACGCTTTCCTTTTACTAAAGGACCAAAGCAATCGATAGCGAGCATCTCGCATGGTTTTTGATGTAATAGTGGTCTTGGAGGTTGTTTCAGAATGAAGTTGTTCGGTTTCGTGCGCTGGAATGCGTCACAAGTTCTAATTACTTCAACAATGGTGAATCGCATCTTAGGCCAAGTAAAGGTCTCCCCTATCGTAGCTTCAGTCTTATCTGTGCCGATATGTGCTAGGCTCTCGTGAACATGCCAAGTCAATTCCCTCTGTAGTGACGCTGGAACTAGGATTCGCAGTTTAGTATGATGCTCATCCACGTACTTATGTAAAAAGTTATTTAAGTAGTGAAATCTCGCTTCTTTAGCACGGGCTTCTCGGTACTCAGGTGAATTTGGTCGTAATTCCTTCCTGTAGAATTTTATCATCATCATCATCCATGGGTCTGCTTCTTGCTCCTTCCGAATATCCTTCAATTTCGCCAAAAACTCACGAGCCTTAGGTGTTAATGTAATATTGTGAACTTCCGCTGTTACTTCGTCTCCGTCCTCAGGATTTCTACTCAAGGCATCTGGTATGACGTTCATCCTTCCAGGGCAATGCTCTATTGTAATGTCAAACTGCTGTATGTAGATGGACCAGCGCGTAACTCTCTAACTTGCCATTGTTGTCTTGAATAAAAATGTCAGTGCATGGTGGTCGGTTCTAACAATGATGGAATAACCAAAGATCATCTTACGCCACTGTTGAAGAGAGTATAAAATTGCTAGCAGCTCAAGTTCCGTCACGGTGTAGTTCCTCTCATGTTTCCTTAATTTACGACTCGTAAATGCCAAATAGGATTTCTTCTTGGGTTCTTCAGCGTCCTCTTGGTACAGCATAGCACCGATTCCAATCAAAGAAGCATCTGCTTGAATAATAAATCGCTTCTCAAAATCCGGATATCCAAGTTTCACACAGTTTTCCAATAAATCCTTCGTGGCTTTAAAAGACCTGTCGCACTCCTCGTTCCACGACCATCGATCTGCCTTCTTCAACATCTCCTGCATAGGTGCTACTGTTTCTGTGTAACCAGGGCAATTTTCTTTGAAGAAGCCTGTCACTCCCAAAAAAGCTCTCACATGTTTGACTTTAGTAGGTGTGGGAAATTTCTTAATAGCATCAATCTTGGCTGGATTAGGCCTCACGCCCTCGACATCAATTATATGCCCCAAATATAAAATCTCGCTCTGGCAAAAATGTGATTTCTTTAGGTTAATTTTGAAGTTCATGGTTCTCAAGTTGTCCAGAAGTTTATTTAAATTTATCAGGTGTTCTTCCATTCTCTCAGATGCAATTAATATGTCGTCAACATATCTCGTGGTGAAGCTCTTGACCTCCTCAGTCAGATTTCTATCGAGTGCTCTTATGAGTGCACATCCCGCAGTTTTCACGCCAAAGGGCATTCGACACCAGATATAACTTTGATTATCGAATAAAAATCCCGTCAACAGTTGGGATTTTTCTTCAAGTTCAAGATGGTGGAAACTATTCGTCAAATCGACACTTGAGTATATCTTCTTCCCACGGAAGCCTTTCAAAACATCTTTGATCCTAGGTGCTTGGTCATGCTCAACTAGCAGTTTACGGTTCAAACTCGCGCGTCTAGGCAGAGCCTAATTGATCCATTTGGCTTGGCCACAGCCAATATTGCGTTCAGGTAAGGGGTTGCTGCCTTCCTTATCATGCCAGAATCTAATAAGTTAGTAATAATGTCCTTCACCTGAGAAAAATGTTTCTCTGGGATCGGGTACAATTTACTTTTAAATGGGGTCCAGTCTGTCACTTGCATGGCATATTGAAAATTTAAAACTTTCCCAGGTATGGTGTCAAAAGCTCCTTTATGTAATCTCAAAATTTCTTCCAGTTTTCTTCTATCAGGTTCCCCTACGATGGCCTCCTTAAGTCTCTACTGAAGTAGAATTTCAAATTTAGTTCCGCTAATTTCTTCTACCGCCAAATGCACCCAAAGTTCCTGCGAAATATCTCGGCTGTCAATTTCTACCACTGCTGTCTGGCTGACTCGCTCCCCCGTCAAGTTCTTATCTCCGGCCTCATTAGTGCATTCTTCAACAACCCAAGTATTTGCCTCTCTCTCCAATGGACTCTCTTCCATGTTTAAACCCACATGATTCAACCCCTCTACTTGTTTGAAACTTACAGTGTTGTTATGTAAGTCAATTACAGCATGAAAATCGCAGATGAAGTTGGCTCCTAAAATTATGTTGTAGTTCATATTTGGAATAACAATGAATGTTTGCGAAAAAGTATGGCTCAATATTTCCAGATCTAAAAATGCTTGCTGTTTACAATTTATAGTTTTGTCAGGAATAACCCCTCTGACTTTCATTAGCGGTACCGGCATAATTGGAACAGTTTGTTTTCTTCCTATTTCTTTTATCAACACTTCAGTGACTAAGCTCACCTGGCTACCTGTATCAATCAAACATCTCACCCTCGTGCCTCCAATATGCGCGTAAATAATTGGTAGTTGTTTGATAACATTTTCACGGTTCTTCACCACTTCCTCCAGGCAGTCGTCCGGGAATGCTACCCACTCTTCTATATTGGCCACTATCATCTCTTCTCGCTCCCTGGCAACCTCCATTTTCAGACTATCATTTTTCAGTTCATTTGGAGTTTTTTTTTAAAATCCGGGGACCCATTTGTTGTGTTTCGCCGGTTGTCATTCTGTCACTCTTGTTGCCTCAATAAACTCTCTGCCCCCTCTCCTTGATGATTGTCTGGGCTCTGTCTGTTTGCCATGGCACTCCCCCACTTCTCCTTCTCCGTTTCTTCGGCACTTAATTGATCCAAGTATTTTCGTGATTCAATATATCGCTCGTCCCAGTTCTTCCGATAATCTCCCCTATTTTCTTGGCGATAGTCCCTGCCGTTATTCCATCTACCATCTCCATTTCTTTGGTAAGGTCTACCTTGTCTCTGGTTTCCCCTCCAATTTGTGTACTCCCGCTGGTACGTCCATTGATTGTTCTGATTTTGGTTGTTCTGATTGTATCTCCCGCGGTTATTCTGATAGTTTTGATTATTATTGTTGAACTGGTTTCGGCCGTCAAAATCTTGCCTTCTCGGTGTGAATTGTGTCCCTGTGGACTGAGTCTTGGTTTGGTTCCCCTGGCTGTGGTTATTTTGGAGTCCCTGAACTACCTCTGCCGTGTTGACACATTCCATATTCCTCCTTCCTGTCTGTGGGCTCACCATACTCGTCTCGTCTAAGTGTCTGAGTAATTCTTCGGCTTGGACTGCGGTTTGAATGTTTCCTGCGACTAATAGTTGTTGTATATGCATTGGGAGTTGTTTCCCGATGGTTAGAACCATATTTTGCTCGCTAGGCGGGTCGTCAAAATCTCTGAATTCTACCAACTGCTGGCTGAAGAATTCTGAAAACCGGGTCGGATGCGTACTATGATATTTTCGCGTGTACAGGTCCATTCTCAACCCTTGCTGTAAAGAAGGGCTCCAAAACTTCTTTAAAAATGCTTCGCGGAACTGAGCCATGTCTGTGAAAGTATACTTAAAGCTTAAAAACCAGGTTAGGCTGGGTCCTTCTAAATATTTCTCCACTAGTCTTAATTGTTTCTCAGGGCCGATGTGCTGGTCATTAAAGTAATCAGTTAACTGTCGTAGAAATGCTTTGGGAGTGGTTCCTGAATGTTCCTTAAATTTATCGGGCTTGAAATCATTACCCCGAATGACTTGGATGACTTGGACGGGTGCCAAGTTCGGTTGTGGTGTTGAAGTCTCTCCCCTGTATTGCTGGAATGCGTTACTCGTTAGTCTGGGACTTTGACCCCGGCTGGTATCCTCAGCCAACTTCAAGCCTGCAGGACTTCCAATACTTCCCTGCTTCTCCGGTATATTTTCAGCCGAAAATAATGTCGCATTTCCTAAAGATCTAATCTCGTTTTTGATGATTAAATCTGAGTGTTCCTGTAATTTTGATTTTACATTTTCCTCCAATGCCTGCATTCGCTTTAAAACTGTCAGCCTGTCTTCCTTATTTGCGTGAGCCTGCTGGTCCCAATCTCGCCGGATCCTACTTTTCAAGCTGTTAATTTTCTCCTCGTTCCTTTCCTGATTTTTCTCTAGCTCTTCACGTATCTGTTCTTGCGTTTTGACTAGTTGTTCCCCAACCTCTTCTCTTATGACCTCTTGTGTTTTTACTAGCTGTTCTCCTACTACTTGTATTTGCTGTTGTGTCTTGCCTAATAGCTCCTCTATGTTCTCCCGCAAGTGTATCCGTTCGGTTTCGGCCTTAACCTCGACTTTATCAATTTCTTTTATTAATTCCAGCACATTGCTGTCTACCGAATTAATTTGTTGCTGCAATTTTTCTTGGGTTTTCTTCATTCCCGCGGTGTTATTGACACATGCTGCCTCTATCTGCTTGCGTTTATCGGCCACCATCTCGTCAAATTGAACTAATTTGATATCAAACTTCGCCTCCAACTTCTTAATTTCGCCTAACTGTTTGACGTTGTTCTCCGCAACCTCGCCTGCCAGTTTCTCTACCTTTTTAACGCTCTGATTAATGTCATTAGTGACCTTTCCTAATTGTTCGGTTTGTGCCGTTTGTGTTACTGCCTGTTCCGACAATTTGTGATTTAGTTCATTTAATTGTTTGTCCGTGTCTAATTTCTGGACCTCTAATTGGACCGAAATATTACCGCTCATGTCATGTAATTGTTTTTCGCTCTTCTCACGCTGACTTTCGAATTGTTTTTCCGTGTCTATCTTCTGCGCTTGTAACTGGACCGTAATGTCACTTAATTGTTCTTTAATTGTTTATCATTATGCTCACGCTGAGCTTCTAATTGTTCTTTTAATTGTTTTTCCGTCTTTACGGACATTTGCACTAATTGTTCTTCCGTTTTCGCGGACATTTGGATCGACATCTGTTCCAACAATCCCTTAATTTCATCAACAATCGCCATTTCACACACACAAATATATTCAGAGAAAACAGGGTCATGCACCAAGATTTCAACCATATACACGCATACATGTCATAACATTTAAATATTACTGGCTCTAATTTAATGAAAATTTCATTAACAAAATTTACTGAATAAAATTACACTTATTCCCAAACAACAAAATAACCCCTAGTGATCTGTTTTTAAATTCCTAACCGACAGAATTTACGAAACACCAATTAACCGAAGTCAATTAAATGTCAAATATAAGGCAACACCTTCCTGCTTTGACTGAGTTCAATAATAATGCAAATATTCTAATTTTAATACCGGGCGCCAGAACAGGTTTATAACAAATACAATATCAAATTCTAACCTTGTTCAATATCTCTAACTTTAGGAACTCAGTGATTTTACTAATGCACTTGGCGGTACAACATCGCCTCAATTTACTGAATTTACATGTCCGCTTGACCTGGCATCATTTCTCAACGAAATAAATATGAGATCAGAGAAGCAACAACAACAATCCCCACTTGGGCAGCCATTTTTGTTTTATGAACCCTTGCAAAGAAGCATATGAGACTCAGTTTCGGGGGGTGTATCGGTTCATATCGTAAGTTGTTGTCAAGGCGCTTCATTATCTTGCAGGGTAACATATAACAAAATAACATGCAGGAAAGAGTGAAGCCAGGGTTAAAACAAATGAATTTAATAAACAAATCACCATATTTACACTCAACAATTAACAAAATAAAACTCCCACGTGACTCCCACTTACTAAAAATGCCAAAACTAGGCCAATATCTCTGGAGAGATTAATTACATGGACCAAGTGTCCCTAAGATAAAAATAACAAAAGTGACTATGTATGCGCGTATGTCGTTCTACATGCAACACGATGTGTACAAACGAATGCGTGATTCGTCATCATCTAGAATGATCATTCAGACAACGAATCCACATTTCTTAGAGCTAGACCGACACGGGGGAACACAACTACAATACTTAAAATTAAACCGACACTTCCTAGACCTAATATAAACAACACAATAATTTCCGTGTGAAATTGGAATCAAATTGCCGTAGCAACATTTACTGCCTAAAAACTTAGGACTTCTCACACAAATCAACACAAGTACATTAACACGTGACCAAATAAAAAAATACACATATGACCGCCGTCAAAATTTACAAGTACTCTACCACTACACCACACAGGTGTCACACTAAAATTACATGAATCGAGTCATAAACAAAACAATAGGCTCACAGCCAACATTTACATTATTAATACAATATTTTACCCATACAACGTACAAGAAGCCGTTACACACATGGCGAACTCCCCAATTAATCATGGCTTAAAAAAATATAACCATCACAATGAACAGGTTTTGCTACATGAAAGCTTACAGGGGCCAGTCGGACTTCCAGGACTGCCTATCAAAATAACTCACAGGCAAAACGGGCGGTTTGTGGAACTCTGCATATCTGTCAACCCACGTGTCAATAATCTCGACCTCCCAGGACATGGGGTCGAATCTCGAAGAAGTGTGCCCCAAAGCACAATAATACGTGTGTGTGTGTGTCAGAATAATATGGACAAGAAACAGCGGTCTCCCTAGAGCACCCTGTCTTTCCATCAAAAATACAACAGCAGCAAAAATATGAGGGCGGTAGGACCTCTACCCCCTCCTCATGTAGAATCAACACACACATGACACAGTAACACACACAGAATCACACGTATGGGTTTTGACAGACCCTGAAATAAAAAGACATAAATAATTTCCACATGCTGGCGCCACCGTTCTATGCCGTGACTAGTTAACCTGAAAAGGACTCAAAAAAATCTATCAAAATTAGAACGAAGGTGTTCTACAAATTACATCTTAAGTTGGTGCGCTTGGCAACCCTAATATGAATAATAACCTGTTCAGCAAATATCTTACAGTAATTACCTCCCTTTCCTATCTCAAATATTAACGTTAATAAAGCACCATTTATCGAATGTAACGGGTTTCGCATTTGCATGGACAAAAATCACGTACGCACGCCGCGCGCATTAAATATGACTCAAAGAAAAACAAATATACAACAAACACTTTGGCCACGCGCCAACGGATATTTAAAACATTTAGTGTCGGTGCAAGGAAAACTCTAAACAACAAGAAAAGAAACATGACTATTTACAAAAGTTCCCCGGCCAAATCTAACTACATAATTGAAATAATCCAATTGTTGTACATCACCGATCAGCTTGTAGAACTTAAGACATCCTTCTCAGCCCATTTCCCTATGGACAGATTAACACTCCATCGTGGTCGTCAGCGTTGAATCGTTGAAGATCATCCCAACTCCAAACCACGTGTTGAGCATCTTGGTATCGACTCCTTGGCAGAAAAGTTCAATGTTAATTATTTGACCTAGCTATAATCGCTTGCAGGTTACTCAATTCGCCCACAAATTGTCCTAATGCGATTAATTGCGAAGACTTGCCCTAGATATCTCGCACACACGCACAATAAACACATGAAAAATACACTGAAATTTGTACATAAAATATACACCTCGAGACCACGTCACTGGCTCGATAATAAGTTTAAAATCTTGACTGCACAGGCAGTCGCTATCTTGCTCGGTATTTCCGTACTGTACTGTTGACCTTCGCTCTGGTGAGCGCTAATTAGGATGTTACAAGACTTGCCCCTCAGAGCTGAAATGGTCGTCTTTAAGAAAAATGTTACAAGTCACCACGCACACTGCGTGAAATATTAGCTCGCAAAAATAAAGTTGACTTCAGATAAAATGTACTAGAGCTTTAAAATTCGTTATTACGACTGATGTGAATTTAGCTCCTTAGAGCTCACAAGTAAAATAACTTCAACTAATTCAGAGCGTTAAAATTCGTTATACAAACGGGCGTGAAGTTAGGCTCCAAAACGAATGACTTAGAGTAGCGTCATGCCAAACTATTTATTAGAAACTGACAGGGGACGGAGGAGTGGGGTGGAATTGGATAACATTTTCCAGAGTTTTTATCTCACAAATATGGGACTAGTGTCATTCTTCTTCAAATAAATCAAACGTCTCAATGCACTCGTGCGGAGATCAGTCCGTTCGGCGGTTCTTTAGATAATCAATTCCGCGGGCTTTTTACTACTGACGCTGTCCATCGCGTGATCGTGGCTTGGTCTCTCGTGATTGGCTGATTCAATCGTATGTTCGTTGCAAGTGACTCGTGATCATTCCTTTATGCTTCCAATTTTGGGGCAAGTAGTTGCTCAATTTGGCCTTGTACCCGGCTTACCTGGCCGTCCCCCAAGAATAGCTACCAGCTCTGCTCCTGTTGCAATCATTACGAAACGCTAGCCTGCCTTTATCCATGTCCACTTCCTCAAGTACTGCCTGGGCTGCAGTAATAATAATAATAATAATAATAAAGATGAATACTTATTTATCGTAGATCAATAAGGGTTCAATATATATATATATATATATATTGTATCCATGTGAGTAATCTCCATGGAAAACATGCTTCTGCCTCCAGCTAGTATCAGTTCTCAGGCGTGTACCGTCCTCCCACTGAGCAGTTGCATATTTTTGATCTGAGACTAACAGGTATCAACTCTAAATTATAAAGCACAACTCTATTCTAAAGACTTCAATTCAGCTTTAAGTCATGGCTTTAAACACATAAAAACACAATCCCAACAAATATCATACAAAACACAGCGAAATTACTCTCACAATCCACTAAATATTCACACATTTATCCTTAAAAACCCATATGATTATTCATACATTTACTCTAAGATTGATATCAAATTCACACTCAAATGCGCCGAAGCACATGTAAATTACACATAAACTGTACTTATAATCTTATGTCACCTGCTGTGACCTCTTTCATTTCACAAGATTAATTGTTTATTCTCAACACCTCTTAATTTACATTATGTGTACGTTTGTGTTTTGTGTCTCTCTTCCCACCAAAATGCTTTACCATGCATTAGCCAATTCATGGGTTGCACATCAAATCTACTTGCAACTCCACAATTATATGTAAATATACCCTTACAGTTCCCTTTTATACAGTTCCACTTTCTACAGTTCCACTGTATGCAGTTGTGATTTCAACTTCAGAATTCCGTTACCGCTGTGTTGGACGATATTTTATGCTACCCTTGCGTGGCATAGCCTATGGCATCTGGTACCGAGCTCCAGTGCTAAGTAAGACTGTCAGTAAAAAATGTAACTTCCAATAACTCATAAGTTTGCTAAATATTAAATCATCAGGATGATCTTTAATTATCAATGTGTTTCAAACCACACAATTACATTATCCAATACAACAATGACTCTTTCATTACAAACATGGTCTCAAATCTGTTCCTTTTAAATGTCAACCTTCACGGGTCGTTTTAAAACTCTGCCTCTCAGAGCTTACTCGTATACAATGGAACGGAGCCGAGCGGTCACAACACGTGCGCCGTCCCTCCTGACTCCTGGCTTTTATCTCCAAGCAGTAACAAAATTTCCAAATACAATAGTGCAGTCTCACTGACCCACATATCCCATATGATTTAAACTGAATGGTATGCAAGACGGGTGATGGACGTGTTTAAATGTTTATTCCTAACCTTAGGAGATTAGTACTGGCCTCAATAGGTCCATTTCATTATATGAAGGAGCGAGATTCATGAAACACTGGTCGAACTGGCTAGCCAGCATCTTAATAACTGCTACGGTCAGGCACATACTGCCGCCAATTAGATTCGCTTCTCAAGAGCTGAATCATTTCAATAACAAGTTCACGGTCGATCAGGTATCATGCAGAGGTTTCCATTGTTCTCCTCTCATATACCACAGGATTCGAACCCGGAACATTCCATATCCATCCTCAGAGTTAGGGTACATCACTAAATACACTCTGGCAAATAATAAATATCTCTGTACGCCCTAGGCTATACGAGATTTCACACGTCGATAGACTACCTGGCTCCTTGACCATTATGATCTCGTCCTTTGATTAGTAAGATAACTCTATCAATTACTCTACAAGCTTATTCACAAGCTGCAAATTCAATTCACTATTAAACTCTTCCATTCCCTAAATTCTTGCATAATTATACCCTTATTACAATATTCTCTGATATTAAATTGCTTTTCTTAGACCTTCATGTATCATATTACTGCTTGGGTAGATAAATATTCCAATTATCATATATATACTGCTCAAAAAATTTAAAGCACCACTTTTTTCAAAGGCCACCAAATTTGGAAAGTTGACTGCACAAGGTCGAAATCTCAGTATGACGTTTGCCCCGACGCCTACCAAGCACATGCTTCTGCACAACTCCCCAACTTGTGTAGTTTCGGGATAGCGCCCCCAATACCAGCCCATTTTTGAAAACCGTAAATTGAAGTTTGCGAAAATCGCTGTAGGATTTGTCGCAGGTTGCCAAAGCAGTCGAAAATGAATGAGTCTTGCTCTTAAGGTTCCACGAACACGTTGAAATCGTTACATTTGACGTTTGGGCATTTTCAACCCCCTTCATCATCCCCTAAACATGGACTACCATTGGGGGCGCCTGAGAAGGTACCGGATGTGTTTAACCACCTGAAAACCTGCACACCGTCCTCAGTTGCTAATTGCAGTAAGTTCTTAAGGCCTCCGGCAATGTTCACCCCTCCTAACACCCTCAACTGGCGAGGGACCAAACCACCCCGTCTTGATTCACCCCTAAGGAAGGTTTAAATCGAGATTTTTTGCTAATGGGGGGGTCTTCCCCTAACGTTTCAAAAGAGGACCTGCGCCTGTGTCGCCACCCCTTCCCTTGCTTCCCCCTTTTGTATGATTTTTCGAATCAGGCCCTTTCTAAGGGCTGAAATGAGGTCTTAATCGCTGAAAGGGCTGTAAAGGTCCTTAGAAGTAGTGGTGACACGAAATCAACCCCTTCCGAAGTTTGATTGACATTCCGTCCCCCAAAGTTGACATTTTTGCACCCTCACCCCTCCCTGTCTGGACGCGTAACGCGTCATGGCAGAGTTTTCAGAGTTGGATCAAAATGAAGCTTATGGCCTGAAATGGAGCCAAAAACAGCAGGTTGGATGGAAATTCATCGGTAGGGTGGGCAACGGGACCAAAATTTTTCAAAAAAGTTAACAGCCTTAATAAGTACACCAATGCATAGGCAACCCACATCACGTCATTTTTCTCCCATTGCCAAACTTTGTAACCTATTGCCGATCATAGGCAACCCACTCGCACGGACGTGATGTGGGTTGCCTATGCATGAGCGTACTTACTGTAGGCTGTACACTTTTTTTTGAAAAGTTTTGGTCCCGTTTCCCAACCTACCGATGAATTTCTATCCAGCCTGCTGTTTTGGGCTCCATTGCAGGCCATAAGCTTCATTTTTATCCAACTCTGAAAACTCTGCCATGACGCATTACGCGTCCAGACAGGGAGGGTTGGGGGTGAAAAAATTTCGAATTTGGGGGACGCAATGTCAATCATCGATCGGAAGGGGTTGATTTCGTGTCACCACTACTTCTAAGGACCTTTACAGCCCTTTCAGCGATTAAGACGTCGTTTCAGCCCTTAAAAAGGGCCTGATTCGAAAAATCATACAAACGGGGGTTGCAGGGGAAGGGGTGGTGACAAAGGCACAGTTCCTTTTTTGAAACGTTAGGGGGAGACCCCCCCATTAGCAGCACTGATAAACATCTCGATTAAAACCTTCCTTACGGTGAATCGAGAAGGGGTGGTTTGGTCCCATGCCAGTTGAGGGTGTTAGGGGGTGTGGACATTGCCGGAGGCCTTAATAACTTACTGCAATCAGCAACTGAGGACGGTGTACAGGTTTTCAGGTGGTTAAACACACCCGGTACCTTCTCAGACGCCCCCAATGGTAGTCCATGTTTAGGGGATGATGAAGGGGGTTGAAAATGCCCAAACGTCAAATGTAACGATTTCAACGTGTTTGTGGAACCTCTAAGAGCAAGACTCATTCATTTTCGACTGCTTTGGCAACCTGCGACAAGTCCTGCAGCGTTTTTCGCAAACTTCAATTTGCGGTTATCGAAAATGGGCTGGTTTTCGGGGTGCTACCCCGAAACTACTCAAGTTGGGGAGTTATGCTGAAGCATATGCTTGGTAGGCGTCAGGACAAATGTCATACTGAGATTTCGAGCTTGTAGGTCAACTTTTCAAAATTTGGTGGCCTTTGAAAAAAGTGGTGCTTTAATTTTTATGAGCAGTATATTTTGTTTACAACATTTTTCCCTGATGTATTCGTTTATTCCTTTTTATTAATATTATTATTATTATTATTATTATTACTGACATGAATTACAATAACCCGACACAACGTAGCCATTTTAATAACCGAACATCCGTGTTCGTTACGTTAAGTTTTATATAACTGAACTGCCATTTACAATAGTGGTAACGATTTATCCACTCAATGATGCACAAACATCTCAACTTTACTAAAATCAACACAGCAATACTAATAATTTGAGGTTCTACCTCCTAATATTGACTCTTACTGGCATCTTTTATAATTTTGAAATCACAACACACAGTGGACTATCTGCTATAAAATCAAGGTTTTGGGGTACTTACATTGGCTATCCGGGTGGCTCCAACCACTCATTCCTTCCATTAATGCCTGCCATTTGCATAATTAGCAAGACATTCTTACACTGATAACACACATTTTATATAACTCTGGCCTCACAAGACATACGGCACTTTTCTTTTCCATATTGAGGCTATTGCTTCCTTATACACATAACACTTTATAGCACTTGTTACACTATTAATTTTAAAGATATTTAACAGATCATCACTTCACTATTTACACTTCTTACTGGTTGAATTTCCCTGGCAAGATATAAGAAATGCAGACGCTCAAGATGGCCTCCATGCTGCTATCCGTATCCTGATTGAAAGTCTCGATTATCTGCTTAAGGATTCCTATCGATTCACCCAACAGTCTATCCATCTCTATCCTGCGATAAACTTCCTGATCTAGCATGAATATGCTTGCATATCGTCCTGGGCGTTAATTATATTGGTGTTCTATGAAATTCCACCATCCACATAATAAAGTTTATTTCTGCGCAGTCCAGCAGCCTAAGATCTGCCTAATCAATATTTTACATACTGCGCTCAACCATTGTACATTGTACTTGTACAGATTATTACTCTCAAATGTTCTAGCTTGTCTATCACACGGTACTTTCCCTATGTGCATAATAACAATCGCTCGTACTGCCGACTATACAAAAATGGCACGACTGTCCTTAATAAATGTGATTAATAAATGTTTCACTGCACGGCTCTTCATGCTGAAGTCCGAGCGTCCCTTCTCGACTTCGGTAACGCGCACTTCGCCCAATAGAGTTTACTGATTACATCTGACGACAACTGACGACTACTGACGACTGACTTCTTTATGATGCTTTCCTAATTCGTACATACTTATACTGCACGGCTAATACACTTAATAATTCATAAAGAAATATCAAAGTCTTTGTGCGCGTCCCTTTCCTGGCCCAGAGCTTCATGATCTCTGCCCAGCGCTTGGTTCACCTGTATATTATTAATTGTTCTCAATTTGTGCATTACACTGCACGGCGAATATACTGATTAACACTAAAATTGTTCAAGTCTTTGTGCGCGCGTTCTTTTCCTGGACCCGGGTAGCATACGCTCCGCGTTAGAGTCTGGTACAACTGACCTCTCCTGTCAAGGGTCCATGCCTTATATTCGTTTCGAGAGAAAAAGTAGACCGCGAATTCCCCCGCAGTGTCATCTTCTCTCCCAGGATTATTCTGGTCTTGAAATAATGCTCATATGGTTCCTTTCTCGTCGCTGGCCACATATCTGTATGCGTGCTCGAGGGTCGATCGGCCAATTAATTAATATTAATTGCCTTTGCCATGGCGTGGGCACGCCGCGTCCTTTAAAAACCCCCGGCGACCTAGTCAGATCTCGCCGCTAACAATAAATATACTGTGTCCTTGCGCATTCCATTAAATATGCCTCGATTTCAATGTTTAATGGCTTGATAATTAGCCTCCCGGCTAAACATTCACATGGGTGAAAACCTCATGTCACTGCGTTGCTCCAATCACGAGTAATCATTAAATAACGATGGTAGCTCCTCACTCCACTAGCGTTTCTATTCTCAAACGGGGAATAACTTGGCCATTATTTAGCTCCCTGACCTGCTCCAGACGACTTAAGTAGGTCACACAGATTGACACGGCTTCAAGAATCTCCTCCCACTTTTCTGGAGTCATTAGCAAACGTCAAGCGCTCCAACTTCTGTGCTCAAGTCCAGAATTGTATACTCCATACAGCCCAGTAATGCTGTATTCTACTAATATTCCCTGCATTATATTAATAAATAATGTCAGCATTAGTTCCTATCACATCAGTGATCTAATATGTACTTTCTCTAGGGGTTTTTATAACTTCAACTCCCTCAAAAGATCTCGTGTTCGTTCCTTGGTGGAACCTTTATTCTGAGCTCAACTATCTCTGAGATCCACGTTCGACACCAGTCAGCCTAACCCCGTTGGGTTCAATATATATATATATATTCGTGGTTAATTTAATTAGCTTTTGATACGTTGTATTTTCAGTTATCAACGTTCAAATGCTAGAAAATTAACAATTTTGATACTATGGTCAATGGCTATAGCAGGACATTTCAATTATACGCCCACAGGCTCCCGATTTGAAGCCTCCGTGGCTTAAGCGGCAGTACGCCGACCTCTCACAACTGGGGTCCGTGGTTCAAATCCCGGTCACTCCATGTAAGATTTGTGCTGGACAATGCGGAGGCAGACATGTTTTTCTCCGGGTACTTTCTTTTTCCATGTCGATATTTCATTCCAGCAACACGCTCATCATTTCATTTCATCTGTCATTCATTTAATCATTGCCCCAGAGGAGTGCGACAGGCTTCGACTGCCGGCACAGCTCATATCCTCGCTGCTAGATTGGGGCTTCATTCGTTCCATTCCTGACCCGGACGGTCGACTGGAAACAGACTGTGGATTTTCAGGCTCACAATAAGTTCAATTTCAAGTAGTTCCAACTTTGGCTATGAGGTGCCACTGTCACTGACACTTAGCGGCAAACGTTGGAACTTGATAGAGTGTTTCTAACCATATAAGGAAGGCATACTGAAAGATTTTAATGCTTTTAAAAATCCGACGATTTCGGCTGGGTTTGAACCCGCGATCTTGGGCATAGCAGCTCAGCATACTACCGACTACGCCACCGAAGCCGATTGATACTAATTTATAAAGTCCAGTTATCTGTGCGAAATCATCTGGCCCATTGTATTCCCCGAATTGTATAAATATTAATAAAGTACAGTTTACAACGTAAGTTAAACTTAAAACTATAGGCTAAACAAGTAACTTACACGCAATATTATTCACTTTCCAAAATGACACTCGCACACGGATAATGGCAACTGACAAGTGGTGTATACTTGAAAAGACCATCTCACTGTCACCCCTCTGGCTAACTGAACAGCTGACCATTTTACTCTTTCATTGTCAATCTATCGAACTGTCATCCGACCTGTCACACTGTATGGTTACGAATGTTGGCCTACTACGACTGAGACGAAGCGTCGACTGGGAGTCATGGAGACCAGGATGCTGTGGTGGACAGCTGGTGTTACTAAACTGCATCGCATCCCCAATGAATGCATCAGGGAGAGATTTGGCATTCCACCCATTCCTGAAAAAATGCGCGAGAGTCGTTTAAGGTGGTTTGGACATGTGCTGAGGACAGGGGCTGACACTATAGCAAAGACGGGTTAGGCCTACATGTTGGAAGTCGCCGGTAATAGGCCAAAAGGACGACCAAAACAGCGATGGGCCGATACCCTTCACAAAGATCTGAAGAGCGTCAATCTCTAACCTGACATGGCCCAGGACAGAACTAAATGGAGACATCGAATCCATGTAGCGGACCCTGTCACCAGGCGCGACAAACGCTGAAGAAAAAGAAGAAAGAAGAAGTGTTAAGTTAGGGTAACACTAAAAATGTTTCACGAGTCAAAAGAAATGCCTTTAAACACAATACAGCAACTTGTCATCAATCCGAAGATTAGTTTTTTTCTTCAAAATTAAAAACGTTAGCAATTTTATTTGTTCATTATTTGGCTCGGGGAGGGTGAATTGATGCCCCTAATAATAATAATAATATCGTATGGCCTCGGATGCCGCGTGCAAGCTTTGTTATTTGACACCCAGAGGGTAGCTTGCATGTCAAATTGCGTTGTTCCTCGACTGTGAATGTCAAGGAGGTTAGATGTTAGATATCTAAGTTCCTTGAACACTATAGCGCTTTCTAGTAAAGAAATGAGGAACTTTGTATTGGCGGAAACTCCCGAGATTAATTTTGCCATTATGAACTCGGCCTACTGAATTCAAATGGGTTCTTTGACATGCCAACAGCGTATGACATGCGTATCGTATTTTTGCCGCCTTTCAAAAATCACTTGCCACGGCCAGGAGCGAACCTGAAATCTTGGGGTTAGTAGACCGACACGATATCCACTCACCCCCCCCCCCCCCCCTTCCCCGTGGTTACGCCACTCCTCCGCCATCAAACATACCTATATTTGTGTTTTCACGAGATGTGCACTGAATAATCATTTAATTAATTAATTAATTAATTAATACATCGATTTAGGCAGTGGAGAGCAACGTCAACATTACAGTGATACAGTACAGTAAGTTATTTCATTAGTTAGAGTGCTGTTAGGCCAGAGACTGTAGCCACATTTACCAACAGATGCCACGAGATTTCGTCATAATTGCGACCAGGGAATAAAGAACAGAGAGCTGCCCTCCCCGTTGCTTTCTATACATAGCAATCGTTTGAAGCCACAGGCCACGCCCCTTTTTCACGTTAAGAGATGTCTACTAATTTTTTATTTTAATTTTTAACCAGGAGGCTTTTGTTGAACCGTTCATCCAGATAAAATTTTAAAATTAAATCACACTGTAAACAGAGAAAAGAACGTTTCCGTAGAGTAACACTTCACATAAGTCCTGTACTATGTTCAGCTACCGTACGGTTTGGTTGTTATTCTAACTCAGGTGTTCTAAACCTCGTGCTCGCGAGCACCACGGTGCTCTTTACATGAAATTTGGTGCTCTCGTCATGTGAGCCAAAAGTGCACCCTTGAGATCCATTCTACAATTCAAATTTTGTTGCACGAACCGGAATAATAGTGTTTTCATTACAAGTTTAGACAGTCAGAAATGTTATCATATTGTGAAGTAGTATTTCTGAATCTACTGTAACAATATTTGGACATCCCTGTTTTATGAGTAACACTACCGACAGTAGTGGCTACGCGGGCTAAAGCTCCGCGTTAGGTCAAGGGGCCAAGCTCTCTACTGACTCGGTAGACGCATGGGTTCGAGCCCCACCGAGGGCTGTCCTTGAAATTGTTTTCCGTGGTTTCCCCATTTTCAACACCAGGCAAATGCTGGGACAGTACCTTCTGACAGGCCACGGACGCTTCCTTCCACATCCTTGCCCAGTTTCATTCATCTTCATCCTTTCCATCTCTCATCCCGACGCGCAGGTCGCCCACGGGCGTCGACTAGAAAGACCTGCACTCGGCCTCTCAGGAGGCTACACGAAAAAAAATAAAAATGAGTAACACTAAAGATGCTGTTTCTACTCGACCATCCACACGTAAATGTATCTTTTCTGCATGAGTCAAGCAAGCAGTTGCAACATGCCTGATGAGCAGTGAATCCCTAGCTATTTCAGCACTTCAGAGGGAGTGAGAGAGGAAAAGGAAAGAGAGGCACATGCTTGTTGCATTATTATTATTATTATTATTATTATTATTATTATCATTATTGTTGTTATTATTATTATTCTTTAATCGTATCGGCCTACTAAGGACCACGTCATTTCAACTGTCTTCTCTGGGCTTTGATCTTTGCTCAGTGCTCTTTCATACGTTGCCGGTGTTGCTCCTTTCTTTCTTGCGTCCACTTCTTTCTCGTCTTCAATTTTAATTTTTCTTGAAAACCTTGGTGGTCGTTTAGTTTCTTGGGATTGGATTCTTGAATATCTTCACAGCCTCACAGGTAATGTCCATCTCTTGCAGGCCACTTTCTACCTCTTTGAACCAGGCTGGCTTGGTCTTCTTATCTTTAAAATAAGTGAAGATCCGGTTCGTCAATCGTGTGGCTTTCATTCTTAGCTAGTCTTGTATCTCTTTGTGTTCCAAAAGTGATGTGTAAATGCCATACGATTAATAATAATCTTAGTAAGTGACAATAAAATGCAATTATTATTATTATTATATTTGGTTTAATGGTGCTCGGAGGAGCCTCCATGGCTTAGGCGGCAGCACGCCTCTCACCGCTGGGTCCATGGTTCAAATCCCGGTCACTCCATGTGAGATTTGAGCTGGACAAAGCGGAGGCAGACAGGTTTTTCTCCGGGTACCCCGGTTTTCCCTGTCACAAATTTCATTCCAGCAACACTCTCCCCTGACATTTCATTTCATCTGTCATTCATTTAGTCATTTCCCCAGGGGAGTGCGACAGGCTTCCGCAACCGGCACAGTTCATATCCTCGCCGCTAGATGGGGGCTCAATTCATTCCATTCTCTGACCCGGTCGGTCGACGGGAAGCCGGCTGTGGATTTTCATAATGGGGCTCGGGTATTTGGTATGAATGAAGGTGGTGTTCACATTCTCAAAAAGGTTAAGAACGTCTGCTCTAAATGATGCACATGGTGGAGGCGAGATGTTCAATAGCGTCTTTCATATCATGTTGTAAGCAATTGGGCCCTACCTCATTGCCATTGGCGTCTGTTGGTCACCATGGCTGCAGTCTCTGGCCTAACAGCACAGTAACCCATGAAATACTGTATCACTGATGTGTTGGCGTTCCTCTTCACTGCCAAGTTCGATGAATTAATACCCACAATTAAAAACTCACGATTCTTCCGGGAGCCAAACTCGAGATTCTTCAGATCGAAGGCAAGCGTTCTATTTACTTAGTACGTTCTCGCCTGCTGTGCGCAAGGATGCGGGATCGAATCCTGGCGTAGTCAGCTGGCATTTGAAGGTACGCAAATGCGAGGGAGTCGTGTCAGTAGATTTAATGGCACGTTAAAGATCCCCTTCGGGGCAAATTCCGGCACCCCGGCGTCTCTAAAAACCGCAGTAGTTAAAAGGGACATAAAACCAATGACAATATTATTATTATTAATAATATTATTGTTATTCGAAATTTAATGTTTCAGTCGCTCAACACGATTGTACCCAATTGTGATGGGTTATTCCCTAATACTGGACAAAAATAGCCTACATGAGATTAACAAATACACTTGGATGACCAGTTTCGTTCGTCAAGCGATCATCATCAGATCCATTACACTTAGGCTATTAAATCTATGACCTAAAGTATGTGTGAGAGTATTTACAGTATGTACACTTATTTAGTTGCAGTAGCAGTTAAAATTATGGAACTACTCAACTAGTAAAAGGAAGCTTGTAGTTTAACGTGACCGTTAATCTTGAGATCATGAGCCACGGGACCTCCTTTTTACGTGGAATCCGAACCACAGGACATGGCATTTCACTTCGAAAATCTCACATGCATTGACCGGGAATCGAACCCGGACCGCCTTGGTGAGAGGCATACAGCTAGACCACTGAGCCACCACGCCCCCTACTCAACTAGTCAACTAGCCAGTAATATTGACTATTTGCATACTTTTAACTACTACTGCAACTAAATACGTGTACATATTGTAAATACTCTCACACATAATTTAAACATAAATTAATAGCCTAAGTGTAGTGGTCATCTAAGTGTATTTATTAATCTACTGTATTTTTTTTTCAAGATTAGGGAATAACCCATCTCAATTGGGTACAATCGTGTTGACCGACTGAAAAATATCAAATTTCGATTACTAAGGCAACGCTGAAAATGACTTCAAACACCATTATTATTATTATTATTATTATTATTAATATCCACTTAGTCACGAATCATGACGTTTGTGTGTGGTAATCGGTTTGAATAAAATACTGTACTACATTACATTGTAGCGACTTCGGTGGCGTAGTTGTTAGCATACGGAGTTTCTATGCCCAAGATCGCGGGTTCAAACCCAGCCGAAGTCGTTGGATTTTTAAGAGCGCTAAAAATCCTCAGTATGCCTTCCTTCGGAGGGGAAGTAAAGGCGGCGGTCCCATGTCATAGATTTATGGTATGTTAAAGAACCTTCCACTAATTACACCTGTGTGAAGCTAAATGAGGTTAAAAATGTAAACAACGCTCAGGTTCCTACGTTCGTCGCCAGGAGCTGACTGCGGTGGCGTCTAGTAGCCAAGTTCTGAACTAGTAGTTGTTGACGGTGGCGTTTGGCGGCAAAAGTAGGAACTACTTGAAAAATCCAAAGTCTGCCGTCCTTACTTGAATTAAGAAATAGAAACACACACTAATACAGTCATCACACTTAACACCGGCTATCAGACAGATTCTACACACACCCAAAGTCACGGGGTTACATGACCGCGTTGTCGCAGTTCCTAAACTGAGGAACCAACCAACCAATTACATTACATTGTAGCTGACGAATGCTCGAGACGGTGTAAATGAACTGAAAGACAATACCGCTATTTTAAATGCATTACTTCATTTTGACTGTGGCCGTAAGCACACCATAACGTCTTTTACGATACTGGTACTTTCCATTAGGCGAGGAGATATCATGTTAACAGGATGCAGTTATCACGACCATATATCTTTATTAGCAGCGAATTAAGCTTTTAGAGTAATTAAGGTGCCTAACAAGGTTATATCAGTTGTGAACTTCGGATCGAATGAACAAAACAAGATTACTCAACAGGGCAACAAAGGGGTCCGACACCGTAATTCTTCCAGAGGAAACTGTGTTATACTCGTAGTTCATTAGAGCTTTACGACACGCACCATCTGGGTCGGAACAATGTCCGAATAAGATAGCAGCCGCCGCCGCAATGAAGAAAACATAAATAATATACAATATATAGAAAAGAATTGTACTGTAAATCAATAGATATTCTCGCCAGAAGGGAGATTTAGTAGTTGAAAATGTTTGTGTTTGCAGGGCCAGCATAATTACAACATACAATAGGTGGCCACTTGGTATCACAGAGTCGCTTTGCGCTGTCGTTGCCTTCAGTTTATCGACTATTAGCACGCTTTATTCTAACCAGACTGTATGTGAAATTGACACGCAGCGAAGCGCACCCTCTGCGAGGCGCTACAAATAATCTTCAACCCGCATTTAGGTGGCTTCGCTGCCCACCTCGGTATTTTGACTATTTCTATGTTTTGGTGAAACATGTGGTAATGTTTCCGTCAGTTTCTTACTATAGAGTTAAAATGTCGATAATTTCGTATTATTTAGGTGCTTATGCGATGTTTCCTGAAACCCGTGCGTTACAATAACCCAGCAGATGAAGTGCAAACGTTTTTAAGAGCGATTTATACTAAATTCCTAATTATTGCTACCTGCTTCCGGATAGGGAAGTTAAGTCTAAAGTGATTATTGTTTTAAAGAAAGGAACATCGAGGTTATCTATCCCAACAAAGTCAGTGTATAACACATTTAACCCACTTTTTCCTTAAAATAATAACTTATAATACTTTACACGTTTTGGTTGTTTCCTTAGTTTAGGGGCCGCGACAACGCGGTCATGTAGCCTCGTGCACTTTGGTTGTGCGTAGAATTTGTCTGATAACCGGTATTAATTGTGATGGTTGCATTAGTGTGTGTTAACTGTGATTCAGGTAAGGACTGTAGACGATCAGTTTTCAAGTAGTACCTACTTTTGCTATCAATTGCTACCGTCCATGACACCTAGTTGCAAAATTGGCTACTAGATGCCATAGCAGCCAGTACCTGGTGTTGAACGTTGGAACTAATATAGCGTTATCAAATGTTACCTACAAATTTTAGCTTCACACAAGTTTAGTTAGTGGAAGGTACTTTTACATGCCATAAATCTATGACATGGGACCGCCGGCTTTACTTCCCCTCCGAAGGAAGGCATACTGAGAGATTTTGAACACGTTTACTAGCAGTAATATTATTAAAGAACAAATTCAAAATCTCAAACGTAGTTACGTAGACTTATGAGATCAATCTGCGGCAATGTGTGTGTGAGCTCTAACAACTTATAAATATTATAAGAATGTAAGCTTTTTAGTTTTTCACGGAAACTTCTTTCGTGTTGCACTCTTAATTTGGCCACGTTAAAATAGGACAGTTCTTGAAGTTGAATATGAAAATCTGAAGGTAGGAGAATTCTGTGAAAGGTGAACAAAAAAAAGGTATAATCAGTAGATTAGCATAGACAAGGAAGCTATTCTTACAGAAAAGGAATATGTCGACGTCTAATTAGAGTAACAGTTTATAATTGGTTGAAGAACAAACACACAAACAAACCAACCAACAGTCTTTCTGCTTTGTAAGTGTAAATGTCACTTGTACGAGTACGCAAAGTGGACAAGCTATTTATATTCCCCAGGAACAACAGTCTTGCAGAAAAGCCCTTATCGCTACCGAGTAGTATTACTGTGTTGCGGATTATCTCTTTGAGAGCAGTGAGGCTCAGCGTGTTGTGAAAGCGTACAGTATCAGCGAGGCTGCGCACCACATCCGCGAGGATTTAGATAATACCCTCTTCCTTGTACGAGTATAATGCCGAAGTGTGATGTTAATTAGACATCGTAATCTCATGGAGTGAGCTGCAATGTCTACCTGCCTCTGTCTCTATAATTTGAATTTCCCGCTAATATAGAATCACCCAGGCCATTGCGAGCTACACTTTAATGTATGCTATCTTCTTTGTATTGTATGATCGTTGGCTTCTTTTGTAGTTTTGTGTGCTTGATTGATCTAAGTTCGATTTATTTAATTTGTTTATTTGTGCGGTACTTTGATTCTTTGTCTATTTGCTTAGTTGAATGTATGTTTGTTGGTTTGATTGCTTCTTTGTTCTGTATGATTGTTGGTTTGATAGTTTATTTTGTAGTTTTGTGGGCTTGATTGATCTATGTTTTATTTATTTAATTAATAATTTATTTATATGGTACTGTAGTTTGATTCTTTGTCTGTTTGCCTAGTTGATGGTATGTTTGTTTGTCTTTTTGATAGTTTGTGAGTTTGCTTTGTATCATTGTTTGATTGAATAAACTGATATTGAGTGATTTTCCCCCCTTTGTACGATACTGTAGATTGCGTATATTGTATGTTTGTTAGGTTGTTCGTTAGATTTTTGTTTTGCATAATTCATCGTTTGTTTTTGTTTGTTTGTTTATTTGTTTGTTATGATTTCACTCCAAAACTATGTAATTCTGGTTATAAGGAAATTAATATTTAATTTACAGTACCAGCAGAGCCAAGCGGTCTGAGACGCGCTCCATGATTGCACTGGGTAGCTGGTATTCAGAGCCACTATTAGTCAACACAATAACACAGATTAGTAGATTTATTCCATACACACATGACTGCATGGATTAGATGAAAAAAAAAGTCTCAAGTTCCTAAACGAAGTATTAAATACATCGACTGTTTAAAAATAAGGCATTCCAGAAATAAAACTATTCTTCACTTTTTTGTGAAATTGAGGGGTAAAAGGTTTAAAATAGGTTCTGACTCTTGCTATTTATTTTGATTTCATCTGGAACGTGATCGGAAACGTAATTTATGTTAATTTCAGCCGTTAAGGTGCGTTCAAAAAGTAACGAGCCGGAGGCTGTAATGCACAAACCGGTGACGACATGGGCTAATCGTGGCGTGTGTAACGAGGTGTGGTTCCGCCCAGAGCGTGGAAGGTCACAGCCCGTCGCTAGAGGGCACGCGTGCACGTCACGTGACGATACAAAGCGAGCAGCAGCATGCATCGATCGTCTAACCAAGACCAATACAGTAGGCCATTCGACATGCTTTCTGGTGTGGTTGAAGACTGTGCAGCACCCATTGGGCAAACACTTTCCGCAAGTGCAGTCGTTCCTTCATGATGGTGTGCACACTTCCGACGCTCAATCTGACCACGGCAGCTATGGCGTTCACTGTCACTCGGCGGTCCTGGGTAATGAGTGCATCAACCAGCTGGACGTTGTCATCGGTAATGCAGGGGGGTGCCCCGGACCGGGCATCATCGGCTAACGACACCCGTCCTTCCCTGAAGCGCTTGTACCACGCCTTGACCCTTGCAAGGGACATGCAGTGTTCGCCGTACACTTGTGACATTCGCCTATGAATGTCCGTTCCACCTACTCCTTTCGCTGTCAGAAACCGAACAACACCTCTTTGCTCTTCGTTTGACGCCTCCATGTCACTGTTTGCAATGTGACTGGTAGCCTTGGACGATTGACGCATGCTGCTGCTCGCTTTGTATCGTCACGTAACGTGCACGCGTGCCCTCTAGCGACGGATGTGACCTTCCACGCTCTGATCGGAACCTCGCCTCGTTACACACGCCACGATTAGCCGATGTAGTCACCGGTTTACGCATTACAGCCTCCGGCTCATTACTTTTTGAACGCACCTTATATTTGATTTTACCTATGCCAGACCCTTACAATTCCTACAATGCTTATTTACTTATTATACATCAGACAATCAAATATATTGTAACCTTGGCCTTTCTCTAGTTTTCTTTCTTTTATCACTTTACCTTCCAAAACTAAGCTATTCTGGGTGACTTCAGATGTGTCCTATCGATCTACTAACCCCAAGATTGCAGGTTCACTCCTGGCCGTGGTAGGCTAAGCGATTTTTGAAAGGCAGCAAAAATTACGACACCATGTCATACGATGTTGGCATGTCAAAGAACCCATTTGAATTCAGTAGGCCGTGTTCATAATGGCAAAATTAATCTCGGGAGTTTCCGCAGACACAAAGTTCCTCATTTCTCTACTAGAAAGCGTTCTAGTGTTCGAGGAGCTTAGATACCTAACCTCCTTGACTTTCATAGTGCTTCAAGGAACAACGAAATTCGACATGCAAGCTACCCTCTGGGTGTCAAATAACAAAGCTTGCACCCGGAACCCGAGGCCATACGATATTATTATTATTATTATTATCAGAACTTGGCACAAATATTTCTCCTTTCTCATTCACAGCGATATTGCTTTATTTGTTACTCTACGCATATAATTACCTACATTTACAAATGTTTCTGTTTCTCTTTATGATATAATAATGGTCCAAATTTCACTTCACGCTTTAGACAAAGACTTTCATAAATTAAAAGGAAGGAAGCTTGTAGTTTTACGTGACCGTTAATCTTGAGATCATGAGCCACGGGACCTCCTTTTTACGTGGAATCCGAACCACAGGACATGGCATTTCACTTCGAAAATCTCACATGCATTGACCAGGAATCCAACCCGGACCGCCTTGGTGAGAGGCATACAGCTAGACCGCTGAGCCACCACGCCCCTACTTTCATAAATTAATATCTAATGCCAAAATCTACATTTGACTTGTTTGCTACCACGACGGGAAACAATTTCCTAAACTAAATTCACATTGCCCGCCTCATCCTCCGCAAAATAGAAGCAATTTAAAAACAAGATGTTCAGGAAAGAGCATATAGCCTACTTTCTCCTAAATGTATGGTTATAGTTATAACTCTTTGTCCTGATCGCCTCCTATTTTCTTACTATTCGAAGCGCAATATGGCACACAACAGTATGATATACTGGATTCGAGCAGCAGCGTTCTAACCATAGTTTATAATTTACCCCAACATTTTACAATTTCATCAGCAAACACTCCAAACAACGTAGGAATTCAGTACATTTACACCGACTACTTACAATAATTGAAACTGAAACAAAACTTCCTTGGTCTAAACGTATCACTGGGAGAAACATATTTAATAACCATTATGCACAGTTTATTTGTAATCACGCCTATCCTTGGAGGCGAGTGCGCTCTATCGGCAACAAGAGGAAATTTTTCAATTACACCGTATGCATGGGTTCACTAACTGGGAATGTCAAGACCGGTATAGAGCGCAGCTCGCTTCTAGTAGGCCGTGGTTAGCACACGCATAGTTCAACTGGTTGCTAGTAGATGCCATTCATGCAGATCTGGTAGCGAACTTTCTTTTAATTAAATATTTATCTTCCATTGCAAGATGCTCAAAATAATGCTCAATTTTATAACGTCTCAGTACAGTACTTGAAAACCAATAAATATAAAAATTAATCAAGCAAAAAAGTACAACTTTGAAAGGCTTTGAACCCCGGCCTTGTGAAAGACCAAAGCTTTACCACAGAGTCAAACGTGTCCACCGAAGTTTAACGTTATCAATCGATTTACATACAACGTCTTACCAAATAATGACTTGGACTAAGCGATTTCTTCACTGGAGTATACATTCATTATAATCCATTTCATACAATGTTTATATTATTTCTATCAGTAGACTATATTGCATGCAACATACTCAAATTGGTGAAATATAGGTCAGAACGAGAGATCAGCTGCCATCTTGTCTTGTAACCGAGAAGGATCAGCTTCTTAAAGTCACTTCTGCAGAATAATATTATAATATAAACTTTCAATTTCGAATGGGCCACGTCCTTTAGAACAGCTCAAACCATTCTCGGTTCGATAATCGGAACTGGTGGGTCGTAAGTTACGCATTTTAACCTTGCATAATTTACACATGAAATGGTACTGCTGATGACATTGTAGCTTGGGTGCAAGACGCGTCCTATATGAACGTATGTTTTTACCAAATTTGGTAAAGATCCGATGATTCGTTTGGTCGTAATTTAATTTTAAGTTTTGACCATTTGAGTGGCCGCCATTAAGGGTTGGTAAAGAAAGCGGCAATATAAAACATGATACTGAGGTGCTCTTTGTTAGTGCTACCTCTGTACCAAATTTAATTCAATTCGGTTTCATCGTGTTTGAATTGATAAGGGGGGACAGATATACATACTCACACACACAGACAAACTGCCAACTTTTGGCCCGTGTAGATCTCATAAGGCTAATAAAACTTACTTCTAATTTGAGTTCAAAGATACTTTTGTTATATCATATCGCACGAGTAAATTAAATGATAACTTATACTTAGTCTCTCCGGCCACTTGTACTGTATTGTGTAGAGACTAGCATTCTTGGCTGTCGTCCTGGAGACTCGGGTTCGATTCCCGGATCTACCAAGAAAATTAATTCTGGTCTGAGGGTTGGAACTGGTCCACTCAGCCTTGTGAAGCAAAACAGAGAAGAGGTGGGTTTGCACCTCAGCCCTCCTAGAAGTGATATTACGTGGATTCCCTCTCCTCCATACAAATGACGGGATGGCTCCTAACTTAAAGCCACGGCCGCCTCCTTCCCAATCCCCAGCTGAATAATATATACGCACAGTAATATAGCCATTTCAATAACACAGGTTATCAGAAAAATTCTACACACACACACAAATTTTAGGCTATTATTATTATTTTTATTATTGCTATTATTATTATTCTGCAATTATTTTATAATTATTATTTTGTGTAATGAAGTGTATAATTTGTAAGTGTGGCGTTTATATTGTGTTAATTTCTGAGTTTTAAAGATATTTGAGTAGATTCATTAATATTAACCACACAAGATTATATGGCCCGTCTACATGCCGAACGACTGAAAGATAGATTCTAGTAAGGCTAAACTAAAAGGAATGGCTTTGTTTGAATTTTAACGAGCTACTGAATGTACTGACACACATGTGTTCTCACATATACTCATATGCTTACCGACTGAGCTGGGGTTTGATCCTTCAACACTGGGCACAGTAGTAGAGATCCTGCGCCACTCAACCGGTCCATGACACCGAACTAAACAAAATTACCTTATAGGAGCCTGGTTACTGACAACATGGTCTTTTGACTTCGGAACCCATAACAAAAGTTTGGTGCTTTTCAGTTGGTCAACACGAATGTACCCAAAAGAGTTGGGTTATACCTAATCCTAAAAAAAAATACATGAGATTAATAAATACACTAGGATGACCAGTTTCGATCGTCAAGCGATCATCATCAGATCCATTACACTTAGGTTACAAATCTATGTCTGAAAATACAGGTGAAAATATTTACAATATGTACACTTATTTAGTTGCTGTATTGGTAATGCAACTTGTCGGCATTTGTTAGTTGTAGTCTATGTGACGTTTTAGTGAGATGCTAAAAGTTGTGATAGAACTCCGGAATTTGCCTGTTTTGGGAATGATTATGTGGTTCAGTCGCGAGTTACTAGTTACCGAGTTAACAGTGCGCTGCTGAACTGCACAAGTCTCCTAACAAGATAAGTAGCCTCTATAATACTTTACAATCAGAATTAACCATTCACAACAACCACATCGTCATTCCAAAAACAGGCAAATTCTGGAGTTCTATCACAACTTTCAGCATCCCACTAAAACATCATATAGACTACAACTAGCAAATATCGACAAGTTTAGATAACCAATACAGCAACTAACTAAGTGTACATATTGTACACATTTTCACCTGTATTTTCAGACATAGATTTGCAGCCTAAGTGTAATGGATCTGATGATGATCGCTTGACGGTCGAAACTGGTCATCTTAGTGTATTTATTAATCTCATGTAATTTTTTTCAGAATTAGGTATAACCCAACTCTTTTGGGTACATTCGTGTTGACCGACTGAAAAACACCAAACTTTTATTTACTAAGGCAACACTGAAAAATGGCTTCAAACACCTTAATGTTCTGAAACCATTTCCACGACATAATAGACAAGATCGAGTCACAAGTAAAAGCGAGATGTTGTGCAAGTAATATTGGGCTCTATAAAGACTAGGCCTATGCATGATATGACAACCTGATTATTTGCTGCATTCCCCTTCTATTGGTTATTGATAGTGTGAACTTGCTATGTACAACACGTATACAAATCAACCAGCATGGGGTGAGCTTAGCAAACGATTGGGAAAGCCCACTTACATGGGTAGGAGCGATCATCCTTTCAAAGTTAAGGGCCGACCACAGCGAACAAATTATGGTAAATATTCTTTTGTAAACCGTGCCATTGATAACTGGAACTCTCTACCTGCCGCAGTCTTAGAGCCTTTTCCCAAACATATAGGTGTGTTTAAGAAAAGACTGACTATTTTGTGTAAATACTCCAGTTTAATTGTTGTATAATTGTTATTGAATTGTTATGTATAATTATTTATTTGTTATGTATATCCAATTTGCCACCGGGGACACCCCCCCCCCCCCCCCATTGCAAATAAATGAGTGAATGAATGAATGAATCTCTCTGTCTTTCCTCCTGTTTCCCACCTCTTCTACCAAATACGAAGCAAATATTTTTGTGCGACTAACTTGTAAGTCATTATTTGGGAACGTATCCGTGTCCGTGAGACTTGAACCTTACGTCTCACTATACATTAGGCTCGCACGTCCACTACAGATCGACAAAGTTGTTGGTGATGATGATAATTGTTGTTTTAAAGGGCCTAACATCTAGGTTATCGGCCCCTAATGGTCTGGGTGATAGCGAAAATGACAATGAAGTGGAAGCCAGAACGAAAATTAAGTGAGACGGAAAATACTTACAAAAAGGAACTCAGATCAAACTACTCACAAGATGGAGAGCGGCAATACTTACAAAAAGGAATTTAGAACGAAAATACTCACAAAAGGAAGAGATTGAAAAATACGCACAAAATGTAGTTGAGGTTCAAAATACGTACAAAATGCAATGTAGAGTCGAAATACTTACAAAATGCAAATGAAATTCAAAATACTTACAAAATGCAAATGAGATTGAAAATACGAACAAAATGCAATATTGTTCAAAATACTTACAAAATGCAATTGAAATTGAAAATACTCAATGCAATTTAGATTGAAAACAGCCCATTTCTAATTCTAAATACTCACAAAGCTTAATTGAAATTCAAAATACTTACAAAATGCAATTGAAATTGAAAATGCTTACAAAATGTAAGGTAGATTCTAACTACTCATTTGGATTGACAATACTTACAAAATGCAATTTAGATTGAAAATACTTACAAAATGTAATTTAGATTCAAGATACCCACAAAATGCAATTGAGAATCAAAATGCTAACAAAATGCCCACCATACAAAATGCAATTTAGATTGAAAATGTGTGCAATATGCGGTTTAGGATGAAAATACTTATAAAATGCGATTGAAATTCAAAATAGATCGACAAAGTATTGGAAAGGGAGTGGTCATGGTTTATTAGAAAAGTACAGTAAGTAGGTTGTGGGAAAGCATGGAATGACCAATGGTGGAATCCGAATCTAGTTACCTCGTGAATTCTGGCTTCAACTGCCAATGCCTCCTCACCGAGCTGAGCTAACAGGTTAGTGCAATTAATGTTATAAAACATACGGTATGATTCTTACAGATTATATTAATCAAATGTTTTAAAACTAAAGTGCAGAATAACACAAATTAATATGCAAACACGAACACAGATCGTTGGCAGATCGTTACTGTATTTCATTACAGCTTTCTCATGTGGCGACAAACGGGCAATGTGGTAGTAATCCAGGAGCAGGAGTGGAGAGATACTCTATTATTATTTATTTATAAAGGTCTACTGGCCATAGGCCCAATTCAGTGCCTTTATTGAGCCTTACAGTGGCATTTAGTGCCAAAGGAAGCGTGCGTTGACTGGGGTGTAATTACCGTCCCTTAGTACAGTCAATGTTTAGATTCCTCATTACATTAGTCAGTCAACACGTTGGTTGGTTGGTAGGTTCCTCAGTTTAGGGGCTGCGACAACCCCGTGTACTTTGGGTGTGTGTAAACCCTGTCTGATAACCGGTGTTAATTGTTATGGCTGTATTAGTGTGTGTTATCTGTAATTCAGGTCAATTTTCAAGTAGTTCCTACTTTTGCTACCGAATTCTACCGGCAAAGACACCTAGCTGTCAACTTGGCTACTAGATGCCACCTACACAATCAGCACCTGGTGGTGAACGTTGGAACTTTAAGAGCGTTAATCAAATCTAGCCTACAAATTTTAGCTTCACACAAGGTTCTGGAAGGTTCTTTTACATGCCATAAATCTATGACGGGCCCGCCGGCTTTACTACCGCTCCGAAGGAAGGCACACTGAGGGATTTATAGAGCCTTACAGTGACATGTATTGCCAAAGGAAGTGTGTATTAATTATCGTCCCTTAGTATAGTCAATGTTTAGATTCCTCATTTGTCAGTCAAAACGTTAACGAGATCCCAATTATATTGGTGATAGTATGAATATACGCTAAACACTTATGAACATTGTATTAAAGAGCAATATAAACACAGTTGTAAAGAATGTCACTTCATAATGCATTTAGTATGCACTGTATTAAAATAGAGGAGATGACATGTTTCATGCGTAAAGCAAACATCTTCAGATCTTAAAATTAGGTATTTCTGCCATTTATTATTTCCGTTTCAACGGGGTCGGGGATGTGGTGAGTTGAGTTTCTATGACAATTAACGGTCGGATGCTCTTCCTGAGAGGAGTTAATGATAAATGAAATGAGGGTGAAAATATTAAAGAGCAAGTGTTGGAAGGAAGCGATCGTGGCCTATTAGAAAGTATGCTACTGTCCCGGCATTTGCCTGGAGTTGATAATGGGAAACCACGGAAAACCATTTTAAAGACGGCCGACGGTGGAATCTGGTGTGGTGCTCGGAGCTCGGAGATAACCTGACCCAGTGATTGTACTCCTTAGCGCATGTAGCGTACTGTATTTAATTGTTCTTAATTTTATTGACAATCTCGCAAGACTAAAATAGAACGTAGTTTATTTTCAGAAATAAGGACACTGCCGCTATGATTTTACTTTCTTTGACAGGACAATGACGCGTACATTTTTAGAAATTATATGAAAGTGAGATTCCACGGACAACTTCTTGTCCGTCCCTACGAGTCCCTCTAGACTTCACATTAACCCCACTTCCATTCCATGTTTTCAGTTATGGACTGGCTGCATGTTGCAGCGGTAACGTTTTTATCTGCTGTGGCCAAGGTTGTGGGATCAAATCCTGGCGTAGTCAGTTAGCAATTGAGGGTGCACAAATGTTCTGGAGCCAATTCAGTAGATTTACTGACACGTTAAAGATCCCCTTCGGGGCTAAATTCCGGTAATCCGGCGTCTCTAAAAAAGCCTCAGTAGTTAAAAGGGACGTAAAACCAATAAAATTAATTATCTTCAATTATCTACATATGTGAATCGTATTACGACAATGATAGTTGACTTATGAAACTACAGAGAATGGCTTCGACCATCTGGCAACCTGACGAGCGGAACGTAGCCAGATGTACACAACACAATGCAATCAATATGAACACTTCTCACGTATAACATTTGTGACGGCATCAACTGACGTCTGGGTTGAAATAGGAATAAAATATGGAGTTGTTGAAAATCCTTTCGGAGTTTTTAACTGTACAGGAAAATAACTAAGACACCGCAGCTTTTCAATAGAAAGGAGGTTAACAGCAGAGATAATCTCAGAGATTATGCCCTATTTTACTGGTGCTGGAGATAAATTACAGCCAAATTTCTTCAGTATCTCTGTTAAAACTTCTTGGTTCAAGTACAAGAAAAAATCTTCAGTAAAGAAAGACAATGCTCGAAAACATTTATTGAGTGAATTAAATGGTTCTGATAATGATTACTTTGACCAGTCTGATAAAAGGTATGAAATACATAATTTTTCATTATATTTAAGGACCAAAGCTGTCATTTAACATACGATTCGTAGGATAGCATAACAAAAGTTGAAGGTAGGTTAGCGATAGATTCATGCTACGAAGTTTTTTATTACAATTTTGAAAACATCTCTTTTGCTGTATTACGCGTTGGATACTGGCATTCACATGGCCCTCCTAAGAGCACAATCCATGGATGAAACGTGCGAAAACGGTTGTCCTTGAGTTGTCCGATATCCTCAATTAAACAATACAATCATGCAGGCAAATATGCCCTAAAAGTACTGAAATATGATCCAAAATAGGTACAATATTATGACCTAATATATAAAACAAGTGTTAATAATGTAGTAAAATGTTAGTTTTAATATTAATATTATATTCAAACCTAAAAAATGAAATCTACGCTGAATTCATGAATAGGCCTGCGATAAAAATGTTTTCCTAATTTTTATCCAGAATGTTTCAAGAGACTCGCGGAAAGCAGCATATTCCTCGCCTTTTCAAGCGTTAAAAACTGGGACACAAGTCATATTTCCTGTAAAAGAGAATGAAGATGCCTAAGTTAAAAATACTACCAAGTTTACAGTTATATTTTCTGATAGCCTGCAACAATTGGCAAGTATTTTAATTTTCAGCGCCGCTAACGCACAGAAACCTGGCAGTGACCAGCGGATACCATATTTTAAGTCCTCCGTCTACTCTTAAAATATTACCAAAATATGACCTTAAAACATTAATATTGATAAAATATGACACTAACTATGAAAATGACCCAAACATGCATTTATATCTAATATCTAATATATAAAAGTGAAAGTCTGTATGTATGTATGTATGTATATATTGAACCCTTATTGATCTTCGATAAATAAGTATTCATATTTATTATTATTATTACTACGGCCCAGGCAGCACATAAGGAAGTCGACTTGGATATTAGGGAGGCCAGCATTTCGTAATGGTTGCAACAGAAGCTGAGTTGGTAGCTATTCCTGGGGACGGCCAGAATTAGTCGAGTTCAAGGCCAAATTGTGCAACTACTGTACCAAAATTGGAGACATAAAGGGAGAATCACGAGGTCCTCTCAACGAACATACGATTGAATCAGCCAATCGCAAGAGACCAAGCCGTGACCACGAGGTGGACGGCGTCAGTAGTAAAAAGCGCGCGGAAGTGTGTATCTAAGGAACCGCCGAACGGATTAATCTCCGCTCGAGTAATTTGAGACGTTGGATTCATTTGGAGAAGAATGACACTAGCCCCATCTTTGTGAGACATAAACTCTGGAAGTTTTTATCCGACTCCGCCCCACTCCACCGCCCTTGTCAGTTTCTCATAAATAGTCTGGCCTGACGCCAATCTAAGTACTATTCTTGTGGAGCCTTCAGAGGCATACTCCACGCCAGTTTGAGGTGTGATTTTGACGCTCGAATTTATCTAAGTCTTATCTTGTGGAGCCTTCAGAGGCATACTCCACGCCAGTTTGTAGTGTGATTTTGACGCTCGAATTTATCTAAGTCTTATTGTGTGGAGCCTTCAGAGGTATACTCCACGCCAGTTTGAAATGTGATTTTTACGCTCTAAAATCAGTGAAGCTAATTTTATTTTCTGAGCTCTGGGGAGCTAAAGTCGCAGCGTTGGCAGTACCGAATTTTATAAGCTATAATACATTTTGTTCTAAAATCTACTAAATTGTGTGATCTAAATATTTCACGCCAGCGCGTGATAAACTGTAACATTCTTTTAAAGACGACGAGTTCAACTTTAAGGGGGAAGTATCGTATCACCCTCATTAGCGCTTACCAGAACCGAAGTCCATAAGACGGGACGGAAATACCGGACGAGATAGCGACTGCGAGTGCAGCCAGGATTTTGAACTTGTTAACGAGCCAGTGGCGCGGACTCGAGATGTATATTTTATGTATAAATTGTGTGTATTGTATGTGTTTTTATAGTGCGTATGTGCGATATAATTAGGGCCAGTCTTCGCTATTAATCGCAGTAGGACAATTGTGGGTGAACTGAGTAGCCTGCAAGCGATTATAGATAGGCAAATATTTAACATTGAACTTTTCTGCCAAGGAGTCGAGACCAAGATGATCAGCACGTGGTTTGAAGTTGGGATGAGCTTCAAGAAATCAACGCAGACGACTACTATGGAGTGCTAAATTGTCCATAGGGCAATGGGTTGAGGAGGATGTCCTTAGTCCTACATGCAGAAGCGGTGATGTACTAAAATTGGATTATTTCAATTATGTAGTTAGATTTGGCCGGGGAACTTTGTAAATAGTCATGTTTTTCTTTCTTGTTTATAGCTGTTTTTCTTGTACCGACACTATATGTTTAAATGTCCGTTGGCGCGTGGCCAAAGTGTTTGTTGATATTTTGATTTTTTTTCTTGAGTCATGTGTAATGTACGCGGCGTGCGTGCGTGATTTTTATCCTTGCAATTGCGGAACCCGTTACATTCGATAAATGGTGCTTTATTAACGTTAATATTTTGAAATAGGAATGGGAGGAAATGATTGTAAAACATTTTGCTGAACAGGTTATTATTCATGTTAGGGTAGCCGAGTGCACCAACTTAAAAGTACTTGTAGAACACCTTCGTTCTAATTTTGATAGATTTTTGTTGAGTCCTTTTCAGGTGACTAGTCACGGCAGAGAACGATGGCGCCAGCATGTGGATATTATTTGTGTCTTTTATTTCAGGGTCTGTCACAACCCATACGTGTGATTCAGTGTGTGTTGATGTGTCTAGTGTGTGTTGATTCTACGTGAGGAGGGGGTAGTTGTCCTACCGCCCTTATATATTTTTGCTGCTGTTGTATTTTTAGATGGAAAGACAGAGTGCTCTTGGGAGACTGCTGATTCTTGTCCATATTGTTTTTCTGACACACACGTATTATTGTGCTTTGGGGCACATTTCTTCGAGGTTCGACCCCATGTTCTGGGAGGTCGAGGTTATTGACACGTGGGTTGACAGACATGCAGAGTTCCACAAACCGCCCGTTTTGCCTGTGACTTATTTTGATAGGCAGTCCTATTTGTCCGACTGAACCCTGTAAGCTTTCATGTAGCAAACCTGTTCATTGTGATGGCTAATTTTTAAGCCATAATTAATTGGGGAGTTCGCCATGTGTGTAACGGATTGTTGTACCTTGTATGGATAAGAATATTGTGATTAACGTAAATGTTGGCTGTTTGCCTATTGCTTTGTTGATGACTCGATTTCATGTAATTTTGTTTGTCACACCCGTGTGGTGTAGTGGTAGAGTATTTGTAAGTTTGACAGCGGTCATTTGAGTATTTTTCTATTGGTCACGTGTTAATGTACTTGTGTTGATTTGTGTGAGAAGTCCTAAGATTTTAGGCAGTAAATGTTGCTACGGCAATTTAAGTCCAATTTCACACGGAAATTTTGTGTTTGTTTATAGTAGATTTAGGAAGTGTCGATTTAACTTAAATATTGTAGTTGTGTTCCCTTGTGTCGGTCTAGCTCTAGGAAATGCGGATTCGTTGTCTGAAGGGTCATTCTGGATGATAACGAATCACGCATTCAAAGTACACATCGTGGTGCATGTAGAACGGCGTACGCACTTATATGGTCATTTTTTTTGTATCTTTATTTAAGGACGCTTGGTCCAGGTAATTAATCTCTCCAGAGATATCGCCTAAGTTTTTGGCATTTTTATTAAGCGGGAGTCAATTGGGAGTTTTTGTTGTTAATTGTTTATGTAAATATGGTGATTTGTTATTAAATTCAGTTGTTTTAACCCTGGCTTCACTCTTTCCTGCATGTTATTTTGTTATATGTTACCCTGCAAGTTAATGAAGCGCCCTGACAGCAACTTACGAATATGACCTGTTACGCCCCGAATCTGAGTCTCATATGCTTCTTTGCAAGGGTTCATAAAACAAAAATGGCTGCCCAAGTGGGGATTGTTGTTGTTGTTGCTTCGCTGATCTCATATTTATTTCGTTGAGAAATGATGCCAGGTCAAGCGGACATGTAAATTCAGTAAATGGAGGCGATGTTGTACCGCCATGTGCATTAGTAAAATCACTGAGTTCCTAAAGTTAGAAATATTGAACAAGGTTAGAATTTGATTTGGTATTTGTTATAAACTTGTTCTGGCGCCCACATTAAAATTAGAAATTTGCATTATTGATGAACTCAGTCAAAGCAGGAAGATGTTGCCTTATATTTGACATTTAATTGACTTCGGTTAATTGGTGTTTCGTAAATTCTGTTGGTTAGGAATTTAAAAGCAGATCACTAGGGGTTATTTTGTTGTTTGGGAATAAATGTCATTGTATTCAGTAAATTTTGTTACTGAAATTTTCATTAAATTAGAGCCAGTAATATTTAAATGTGTGACATGTATGTGCGTATAGGGCTGAAACCTTAGCCCATAACCCTGTTTTTCTCTGAATATATTTTGTGTGTGATATGGCGAGTGTTGATGAGATAAAGGCATTGTTAGAACAGATGTCGATCCAAATGTCCGCGAAAACGGAAGAACAATTAGTGCAGATGTCCGTAAAGACGGAAGAACAATTAAAAGAACAATTAGAAGCTCAGCGTGAGCATAGTGAAAAACAATTAGAACAAATGTCCGCGAAAACGGAAGAACAATTAGTGCAGATGTCCGTAAAGACGGAAGAACAATTAAAAGAACAATTAGAAGCTCAGCGTGAGCATAGTGAAAAACAATTACTTGATATGAGCGGTAACATTTCGGTCCAGTTAGAAGTCCAGAAATTAGACACGGACAAACAATTCAATGAACTAAACCACAAATTGTCACAACAGGCGGTAACACAAACCGAACAGTTAGGAAAAATCACAAATGATATTAATCAGAGCGTTCAAAAAGTAGAGAAACTGGCAGGCGAGGTTGCGGAAAACAACATCAGACAGTTAGGCGAAATGAAGAAATTGGAGGCGAAATTTGATAACAAATTAGTACAATTTGACGAGATGGTGGCAGATAAACTCAAGCAGATAGAGGCAGCAAGTGTCAGTAACACCGCGGGAGTGAAGAAAACCCAAGAGAAACTACAGCAGCAAATTAATTCGGTAGATAACAACGTGCTGGAATTAATAAAGGAAATAGATAAAGTCGAAGTTAAGGCTGAAACCGAGCGGATACACTTGCGGGAAAATTTAGAGGAGCAATTAGGCAGAACACAAGAGATCATAAGAAAAGAGATGGAAGGCCAGCTAATAAACACACAGGAGGTCATAAGACAAGAAGTAGGGGAGCAGCTCGTCAAAACTCAGGATAATTTGGAAGAACAACTAGTAAAAACGCAGGAACGGATACGTGAAGAGCTAGAGAAAAATCAGGAGAGGAACGAGGAGAAAATAAATAGCTTAAAAAGTAGGATCCGGCGAGATTGGGACCAGCAGGCTCATGCGAATAAGGAAGACAGGCTGGCAGTTTTAAAGCGAATGCAGGCACTGGAGGAAAATATGAAGTCGAAATTACAGGAACATTCAGAATTAATCATAAAAAACGAGATTAGATCGTTAGAGAATGCGACATTATTTTCAAACGAAAATATTCCGGAAAAGCAAACAAGTATTGGAAGTCCGGCAGGTTCGAAGTTGGCTGAGGACACGAGTCGGGGTCAAAGTCCCAGACTAACGACTAATGCATTCCAGCAGTACAGGGGGGAGACTTCAACTCCGCAACCGAACTTGGCACCAGCCCAAGTCATCCAAGTCATTCGGGGTAATGATTTTAAGCCCGATAAGTTTAAAGAACATTCAGGAACTACTCCCAAAGCATTTCTACGGCAATTAACTGACTACTTTAATGACCAACACATCGGCCCGGAGAAACAATTAAGACTGGTGGAGAAATTTTTAGAAGGACCTAGCCTGACCTGGTTTTTAAGTTTCAAGTACACGTTTACAGACATGGCTCAATACCGCGAGGCGTTTTTGAAGAAGTTTTGGAGTCCTTCGTTACAGCAGGGGTTAAGAATGGACCTGTACACGCGCAAATACCACAGTACACATCCAACCCGTTTTTCAGAATTCTTCAGTCAGCAATTGGTAAAATTCAGGGATTTTGATGACCCACCTAGCGAGCCGAATATGGTTCTAACCATCGGAAAACAACTCCCAATACATATCCAACAATTATTAGTCGCAGGAAATATTCAGACCGCAGTCCAAGCCGAAGAATTACTCAGACACTTAGATGAGACGAGTATGGTAAGCCCACAGACAGGAAGAAGGAATTTGGAATGTGTCAACACGGCAGAGGTAGTTCAGGGACTCCAAAATAACCACGGCCAGGGGAACCAAAGTAAGACACAGTCCACAGGGACACAGTTCACGCCAAGAGGACAAGATTTTGACGGCCGAAACCAGTTCCATAACAACAATCAGAATTATCAGAATAACCGCGGGAGATATTATCAGAATAACCAAAATCAAAATAATCAGTGGACGTACCAGCGGGAATACACGAATTGGAGGGGAAACCAGAGACAAGGTAGACCTTACCAAAGAAATGGAGATGGTAGATGGAGTAACGGCAGGGACTATCGCCAAGAAAACAGAGGGGATTATAGGAATAACTGGGACGAACGATATATTGAATCCCGTAAATACTTGGATCAATTAAGTAATGAAGAAGCGGAGAAGGAGAAGTGGGGGCGTGCCATGGCGAACAGACAGAGCCCAGACAACCATCAAGGAGAGGGGGCAGAGAGTTTACTGAGGCAACAGGAGCGACAGAATGATAACCGGCGAAACACATCTAATGGGGCCCGGGATTAAAAAAAAAACAAATGAACTGAAAGGAGACAGGCTAGAAACGGAGATCGCCAGGGAGCAAGAAGAGATGATAGTGGCCAATATAGAAGAGTGGGTAGCATTCCCAGACGACTGCCTGGAGGAAGTGGTGAAGAACCGTGAAAATGTTATCAGACAGCTACCAATTATTTACGCGCATATTGGAGGTATGAGGGTGAGATGTTTGATTGATACAGGTAGCCAGGTGAGCTTAGTCACTGAAATTTTGATAAAAGAAATAGCAAGAAAACAGACTGTTCCTATTATGCCGGTACCGCTAATGAAAGTCAGAGGTGTCATTCCTGACAAAACTATGAATTGTAAACAGCAAGCATTTCTAGATCTGGAAATATTGAACCATACTTTTTCACAAACATTCATTGTTATTCCAAAGATGAACTACAATATGATTTTAGGAGCCAACTTCATCTGCGATTTTCATGCTGTAATTGATTTACATAACAACACTGTAAGCTTCAAACAAGTAGAAGGATTGGATCATGTGGGTTTAAATATGGAAGAGAATCCGCTGGAGAGAGAGGCAAATACTTGGGTTGTTGAGGAATGCACTAATGAGGCCGGAGATAAGATCTTGAGGGGAGAGCAAGTTAACCAGACAGCAGTGCTAGAGATGGACAGCCGAGATATTTCGCAGGAACTTTGGGTGCATTTGGCGGAAGAAGAAATGGGCGGAACCAAATTCGAAATTCTACTTCAGGAGCGACTTAAGGAAGCCATCGTAGGGGAATCTGATAGAAGAAGATTGGAAGAAATTTTAAGATTACATAAAGGAGCGTTTGACACCGTACCTGGGAAAGTTTTAAATTTTCAATATGCGATGCAGGTCACAGATTGGACCCCATTTAAAAGTAAATTGTACCCGATCCCAGAGAAGCATTTTTCTCAGGTGAGGGATATCATTACTAACTTATTAGATTCTGGCATGATAAGGAAAGCTGCAACTCCTTATCTGAACGCAATATTGGCTGTGACCAAGCCAAACGGATCAATTAGGCTGTGCCTAGACGCGCGAGTTTTAAATAGCAAACTGCTAGTTGAGCACGACCAAGCACCGAGGATCAAAGATGTTTTGAAAGGCTTCCGTGGGAAGAAGATATACTCAAGTGTTGATTTGACGAATAGTTTCCACCATCTTGAACTTGAAGAAAAATCCCAATTGTTGACGGGATTTTTATTCGATAATCAAAGTTATATCTGGTGTCGAATGCCCTTTGGCGTGAAAACTGCGGGATGTGCACTCATTAGAGCACTCGATAGAAATCTGACTGAGGAGGTCAAGAACTTCACCACGAGATATGTTGATGACATATTAATCGCTTCTGAGACAATGGAAGAACACTTGGTAAATTTAAATAAACTGCTGGACAACCTGAGACCATGAACTTCAAGATCAACTTAAAAAAGTCACATTTTTGCCAGAGCGAAATTTTATATTTGGGACATATAATTGATGTCGAGGGCGTGCGGCCTAATCCAGCCAAGATTGATGCTATTAAGAAATTTCCCACACCTACCAAAGTCAAACATGTTAGAGCATTTTTGGGAGTGACAGGTTTCTTCAAAGAAAATTGCCCTGGTTACACAGAAACAGTAGCGCCCATGCAGGAGATGTTGAAGAAAGCGAATCGATGGTCGTGGAACGAGGAGTGCGACAGGTCTTTTAAAGCAACGAAGGATTTATTGGAAAACTGTGTGAAACTTGGATATCCGGATTTTGAAAAACAATTTATCATTCAAGCAGATGCTTCGTTAATTGGGATTGGTGCTATGCTGTACCAAGAGGACGCTGAAGAACCCAAGAAGAAATCCTATTTGGCATTCACGAGTCGTAAATTACGGAAACATGAGAGGAACTATACAGTTACGGAACTTGAGCTACTAGCAATTCTATATTCTCTCCAACAGTGGCGCAAGATGATCTACGGTTATTCCATCATTGTTAGGACCGACCACCATGCACTGACATTTTTATTTAAGACAACAATAGCAAGTGAGAGAGTTACGCGCTGGTCCATCTACATACAGCAGTTTGACATCACAATAGAGCATTGTCCTGGGAAATTGAACGACATACCAGATGCCTTGAGTAGAAACCCTGAGGACGGAAACGAAGTAACAGCGGAAGTTCACAATATTACCTTGACACCTAAGGCTCGTGAGTTTTTGGCAAGATTGAAGGATATTCGGAAGGAGCAAGAAGCTGACCCATGGATGATGATGATGATAAAATTCTATAGGAAGGAGTTACAACCAAATTCACCGGAGTACCGGGAAGCCAGTGCTAAACAAGCGAGATTTCACTACTTGAATAACTTGTTACATAAGTACGTGGATGAGCATCATACTAAACTGCGGATCTTAGTTCCAGCATCACTACAGAGGGGATTAACTTGGCATGTTCACGAGAGCCTAGCACATATCGGCACGGATAAGACTGAAGCTACGATAGGGGAGACCTTTACTTGGCCCAAGATGAGATTCACCATTGTTGAAGTAATTAGAACGTGTGACGCTTGTCAGCGCACAAAGCCGAACAACTTTATTCTGAAACAACCTCCAAGACCACTATTACCGCAGAAACCATGCGAGATGCTCGCGATTGATTGCTTTGGTCCTTTAGTAAAAGGAAAGCGTGGATGCCGACACCTCTTGGTATGTGTCGATGTATTTTCGAAGATGGTCGTGCTATGTCCTATTCAGAAGACGACATCAAGACAAGTCCTTAGTCGAATTAAGAACAAAGTCATTCCGATGCTTGGGAAGCCGGAATCCATTCTATCAGATCACGGTACCTATTTCACAAGCAATGTTTTTAGGCAAGGTTTGGAGAGCCTAGGAATCAAACACATATTTTCAAGTATTCGTCATCCTTGTGGAAATCCGAGCGAAAGAACAATTCGCTGTGTCGCTAAATACTACAGAGTAATGATTCCTAACGAACACAATAAATGGGTAGACAAAGTAGGGGAAATTGAGATGTGCATGAACACTACTAAGCACGAGTCGACGGGTCAAGTCCCACTGATTGTACACCACAACATATTGCCGGAAAGAACTTGGGACAAGATCATTCCTTGCCCAAGGGATCCATTATTAGCGCATGATTTGCGAATCCAGCGAACGAGGGAGCACATGAGGAACCAAGCGGACCGAAGGCTGAGACGGTACCGAGGAAAGAAGTTTCACCGAGAGTTACAAGAACAAGAATTAGTGCTGGTTCGTAGACCACCGATCTCCGACCCTAAGAACAAAGTCTTCGCCAAGTTCTGTCCGAAATTCATTGGCCCGTTCCGGGTAATTAAGAATCTGGGTAACAATGCCTACAGATTAGAAGAAGTGAGCACTGGTGCAAAATCTGTTTTTAATAGCGCCAATTTGAAACCGTACTACAGAAGGGAACCATTTGATGATTAGGAAAGATGATTATGCAGAATCTGTATTGCCAGAATTTTTTTTTTTGAAAGCAAACACTCAAATCCACGGGGAGCGCGTGAGTACGCACTTTGTTTGTAAACAACGAGCAGCTGACACGACGGGAGTGGCAACTACGTGAGGAGAAGGGGGAGACCTAATGAAAAATGAATGACATTCCAGCGAGAAGGGAGCACACTAAGTGAGTCAGAGGGGCATACACTCGAGCAGCTGAGTTAGATTTAAAGAGATGTGTTGTTACTACAGTGGATTTTGTTTTTGAAATCCAAACCAATAAATTGTTTCGAATTTCAAAACCTTGCTGAGGATAAATGAACCCTTATTGATCTTCGATAAATAAGTATTCATATTTATTATTATTATTACTACGGCCCAGGCAGCACATAAGGAAGTCGACTTGGATATTAGGGAGGCCAGCATTTCGTAATGGTTGCAACAGAAGCTGAGTTGGTAGCTATTCCTGGGGACGGCCAGAATTAGTCGAGTTCAAGGCCAAATTGTGCAACTACTGTACCAAAATTGGAGACATAAAGGGAGAATCACGAGGTCCTCTCAACGAACATACGATTGAATCAGCCAATCGCAAGAGACCAAGCCGTGACCACGAGGTGGACGGCGTCAGTAGTAAAAAGCGCGCGGAAGTGTGTATCTAAGGAACCGCCGAACGGATTAATCTCCGCTCGAGTAATTTGAGACGTTGGATTCATTTGGAGAAGAATGACACTAGCCCCATCTTTGTGAGACATAAACTCTGGAAGTTTTTATCCGACTCCGCCCCACTCCACCGCCCTTGTCAGTTTCTCATAAATAGTCTGGCCTGACGCCAATCTAAGTACTATTCTTGTGGAGCCTTCAGAGGCATACTCCACGCCAGTTTGAGGTGTGATTTTGACGCTCGAATTTATCTAAGTCTTATCTTGTGGAGCCTTCAGAGGCATACTCCACGCCAGTTTGTAGTGTGATTTTGACGCTCGAATTTATCTAAGTCTTATTGTGTGGAGCCTTCAGAGGTATACTCCACGCCAGTTTGAAATGTGATTTTTACGCTCTAAAATCAGTGAAGCTAATTTTATTTTCTGAGCTCTGGGGAGCTAAAGTCGCAGCGTTGGCAGTACCGAATTTTATAAGCTATAATACATTTTGTTCTAAAATCTACTAAATTGTGTGATCTAAATATTTCACGCCAGCGCGTGATAAACTGTAACATTCTTTTAAAGACGACGAGTTCAACTTTAAGGGGGAAGTATCGTATCACCCTCATTAGCGCTTACCAGAACCGAAGTCCATAAGACGGGACGGAAATACCGGACGAGATAGCGACTGCGAGTGCAGCCAGGATTTTGAACTTGTTAACGAGCCAGTGGCGCGGACTCGAGATGTATATTTTATGTATAAATTGTGTGTATTGTATGTGTTTTTATAGTGCGTATGTGCGATATAATTAGGGCCAGTCTTCGCTATTAATCGCAGTAGGACAATTGTGGGTGAACTGAGTAGCCTGCAAGCGATTATAGATAGGCAAATATTTAACATTGAACTTTTCTGCCAAGGAGTCGAGACCAAGATGATCAGCACGTGGTTTGAAGTTGGGATGAGCTTCAAGAAATCAACGCAGACGACTACTATGGAGTGCTAAATTGTCCATAGGGCAATGGGTTGAGGAGGATGTCCTTAGTCCTACATGCAGAAGCGGTGATGTACTAAAATTGGATTATTTCAATTATGTAGTTAGATTTGGCCGGGGAACTTTGTAAATAGTCATGTTTTTCTTTCTTGTTTATAGCTGTTTTTCTTGTACCGACACTATATGTTTAAATGTCCGTTGGCGCGTGGCCAAAGTGTTTGTTGATATTTTGATTTTTTTTCTTGAGTCATGTGTAATGTACGCGGCGTGCGTGCGTGATTTTTATCCTTGCAATTACGGAACCCGTTACATTCGATAAATGGTGCTTTATTAACGTTAATATTTTGAAATAGGAATGGGAGGAAATGATTGTAAAACATTTTGCTGAACAGGTTATTATTCATGTTAGGGTAGCCGAGTGCACCAACTTAAAAGTAATTGTAGAACACCTTCGTTCTAATTTTGATAGATTTTTCTTGAGTCCTTTTCAGGTGACTAGTCACGGCAGAGAACGATGGCGCCAGCATGTGGATATTATTTGTGTCTTTTATTTCAGGGTCTGTCACAACCCATACGTGTGATTCAGTGTGTGTTGATGTGTCTAGTGTGTGTTGATTCTACGTGAGGAGGGGGTAGTTGTCCTACCGCCCTTATATATTTTTGCTGCTGTTGTATTTTTAGATGGAAAGACAGAGTGCTCTTGGGAGACTGCTGATTCTTGTCCATATTGTTTTTCTGACACACACGTATTATTGTGCTTTGGGGCACATTTCTTCGAGGTTCGACCCCATGTTCTGGGAGGTCGAGGTTATTGACACGTGGGTTGACAGACATGCAGAGTTCCACAAACCGCCCGTTTTGCCTGTGACTTATTTTGATAGGCAGTCCTATTTGTCCGACTGAACCCTGTAAGCTTTCATGTAGCAAACCTGTTCATTGTGATGGCTAATTTTTAAGCCATAATTAATTGGGGAGTTCGCCATGTGTGTAACGGATTGTTGTACCTTGTATGGATAAGAATATTGTGATTAACGTAAATGTTGGCTGTTTGCCTATTGCTTTGTTGATGACTCGATTTCATGTAATTTTGTTTGTCACACCCGTGTGGTGTAGTGGTAGAGTATTTGTAAGTTTGACAGCGGTCATTTGAGTATTTTTCTATTGGTCACGTGTTAATGTACTTGTGTTGATTTGTGTGAGAAGTCCTAAGATTTTAGGCAGTAAATGTTGCTACGGCAATTTAAGTCCAATTTCACACGGAAATTTTGTGTTTGTTTATAGTAGATTTAGGAAGTGTCGATTTAACTTAAATATTGTAGTTGTGTTCCCTTGTGTCGGTCTAGCTCTAGGAAATGCGGATTCGTTGTCTGAAGGGTCATTCTGGATGATAACGAATCACGCATTCAAAGTACACATCGTGGTGCATGTAGAACGGCGTACGCAATTATATGGTCATTTTTTTTGTATCTTTATTTAAGGACGCTTGGTCCAGGTAATTAATCTCTCCAGAGATATCGCCTAAGTTTTTGGCATTTTTATTAAGCGGGAGTCAATTGGGAGTTTTTGTTGTTAATTGTTTATGTAAATATGGTGATTTGTTATTAAATTCAGTTGTTTTAACCCTGGCTTCACTCTTTCCTGCATGTTATTTTGTTATATGTTACCCTGCAAGTTAATGAAGCGCCCTGACAGCAACTTACGAATATGACCTGTTACGCCCCGAATCTGAGTCTCATATGCTTCTTTGCAAGGGTTCAATATGTTGGTTCCGTATACAAATCTACACCGTTCCACCAATCTCAACCATATTTTGCATACACATAGTTTAGGACCCAGAAGGAACCGCTGGCTACATGAATTTTCGATAGTCTTTCTTATTCTTCTGATTTTGGCCCCTTTTCACTCAAAAACAGGCTAATGAAATCATAAAATATACTCATGAAGGAATGGCAAGGCAGATAGTTTCCATGGCAACATAGCTCAAGTCGAGACACGGCCGACTTGATGCCAATTGTGCTCAGCACTACCGGTATAGAAAATGAGGATCTTTACTTGAAATCCCGTTAGTTACTCAACTGCTCACACAGCACTGTCAACCGAGTTTAGCATAACAAAGACTTGACACTATCTTCTTTCAACTATATATTTTTCAAATACCACTCACTCACTCACTCACTCACTCACTCATTCATTTATTCATCACGAAATCTCAGAAACCACCGAACGGATTGGAATGAAATCTGGTATGCAGCTTCCTCAAGGGCCGCAAATGCCCACTAAGAGAGAAATTTTGGCTATTCAGGTTCTAAAGGGGTGTTAAGGGGGTAGAACTGCATTTAATTGAATAGCAATATCTCCCGATTGGTTTCATGGGGAGATGTGGTACTTGGCATATAAACTCATCATTAAAAACAAGAAGACATGTGTCTGAGGGTTTTTTGATGTGGTGTATATTATGAGGTGAAAGGGGTGAAAAGTGGGGATTAAAAGATTCTTAACGGAGCGTGTGTCTCTTAAACGACATAGGCGAGGAGTTTGAAACACAGCGAAAAAAAATCAACATAAAAAAGAAGTAAATATGTGTTTGAAAGTTTTTTCATAAATCCAATTTAAGGGGCCCATGGGGAGAGATGAAATTCTGGGGGGGGGGACAGGAAAGAAAGTGTCTTAACTGATTGACTGACTGGCTCACTCATCAAACTCAGGGGGAAAAACTGCTTTAAAGTAAGTAAATAGCTGTTCGACAGGTTTTTTTTTTCATAAATCAAATTTAAGGGGTTCATGGGGAGGGGTGAAATTCTGAAAAAAGAAAATTGAAAGAAAATGTCCAGACTCACTCACTTACTCACTCACTCATCATCGCCTAGCCAAAATTATTGAAGTTAGAAACATGACAGTTTGGGGATATGTTCATTGTATGTCAAAACCGTCTACTAAGGGAGGATTTTCGGATATTCAGGTTCTAAAGGGGTCTTAAGGGGGTTAAACCTGCATTTCATTGAATAACTATATCTCCCGATTGGTTTCATTGGGGGATGTGATACACGGCATATAAACTTATCATTAAAAAGTAACAAGACACGTGTCTGAGGGTTTTTCGATGTGTTTATGAGGTTAAAGGGGTGAAAAGTGGGGATTGAAAGATTCCTAACGGTGCGTGTATCTCTTAAACGACATAGGCGAGGAGTTTGAAACTCAGCGGAAAACAAATCAGCATAAAAATAAGTAAATATGTGTTTGACCGCTTTTCCATAAATCCAATTTAAGGGGCCCATGGGAAGGGGTGAAATTCGGGGGGGGACAGGAAAGAAAGTGTCCTAACTGATTGACTGACTGACTCACTCATCAAACTCACGGGAAAAACTGCTTTAAAGTAAGTAAATAGCTTTTCGACAGTTTGTTTTTCAATCAAATTGAAGGGGTTCATCGGGAGGGGTGAAATTCTGAAGGAAAAAAAAATGAAAGGGAATGTCCTGACTCATTCACTCACTCATCATCGCCCAGCCAAAAATATTGAAGTTGGAAACATGACATTTCGGGGATATGTTCGTTGTATGTCAAAACCGTACACTAAGGGAGGTTTTTTGGATATTCGGGTTCTAAAGGGGTCTTAAGGGGGTTAAACCTGCATTTCATTGAATATCAATATCTCACGGGTGGTTTCATTTGTGGATGTGATACTCGGCATATAAACTAATCATTAAAAATACGCAGACATGTGTCTAAGCGTTTTTCGATGTGGTGTATTATTATAAGGTGAAAGGGCTGAAAAGTGGGGGTTGAAGGATTCCTAATGGAGCGTGTAGGCCTATCTCTTAAACGACATAGGCGAGAAATTTGAAACTCAGCGAAAAAAATCAGCTTAAAAAGTAAGTAAATCGGTTTTCGACTGTTTTTTCATAAATTATTTTAAGGGGCTAATGGGGTGGGGTGAAATTCTGGGGGAAAAAAGGAGAGAAAATATCCTAACCGACTGACTCAGGGTAAAAAGACAGCTTAAGAAATAAGTTAATAGGTGTTCAAGCGTTTTTTCATCAATCCAATTTAAGGGTCCATGGGGAGGGGTGAAATTCTGGTAAAATAAATGAAAGAAAATGTCCTGTCTGACTCACTCACTCATCACGCCCAGCGAAAACTATTAAAGCTGGAAACATGAAATTTTGGGAAGATGTTCGCTGTATGTCGAAAACGTTAACTAAGGAATGATTTTTGTTTATTCGGGTTTTAGAGACGTGTCAAGGGGGTAAACGTGCATTTCATTGAATAACGATATCTCATGAGTTGTTTGTTTGGGGATGTGATATTCGGTATATAAACTAATCATTAAAAATAATCAGACATATGTCTAAGAGTTTATCGATGTGGTGTATATTATGAGGTGAAAGGGGTGAAAATTGGGGGTTGAGGGATTCTTGACGGAGCGTGTATCTCTGAAACGACATACGCGTGAAGTTTGAAATTCGGTGGGAAAAACAGCTTAAAATACAAGTAAATAGGTGTTCGAAAGTTTTTTCATAAATCCAATTTAAGGGGCCCTTGGAGAGGGGTGAAATTCTGGGGGGAAAAAAACAGGAAAGAAAGTGTCCTAACTGATTGACTCACTTACTCACTCATCAAACTCAGGGGGAAAACAGCTTTAAATAAGTAAATAGGTGTTTGACCGTTTGTTTCATAAATCCAATTTAAGGGGTTCATGGGGACGGGTGAAATTATCAAAAATAAATGAAAGAAAATGTCCTGACTGACTCACTCACTCATCATCGCCCAGCCAAAATTATTGAAGTTAGAAACATGAAATTTTGGGGATATGTTCGTTGTATGTCGAAAACGTCCACTAAGGAAAGAGTTTTGGATATTCAGGTTCTAAAGAGGTGTTAAGGGGGTAAACGTGCTTTCCATTGAATAACAGTATCTCACGAGTGGTTTCATTTGGGGATGTGATACTTGGCACATATACTAATCATTAAAAATAAGCTGACACATGTCTAATGTTTTTTCGATGTAGTGTATATTATGAGGTGAAAGGGATGAAAAGTGGGGGTTGAAAGATTCCTAACTGAGCGTGTATCTCCTAAACGACATAGGGAGGAGTCTGAAACTCGGAGGAAATCTATCAGCTTAAAAATAAATAAATAAATAAATAAATGAATAAATAAATAAAATAAATAGGTGTTCGACCGTGTTTTCATAAATGCAATTTAAGGGGCATATGGGGAGGGGTGAACTTCTGGAAGAAATACGTCCATTAAGGAAGGATTTTTGGATGTTTGCTCTCATCGACCAACCAAAACTATTAAAGTTAGAAGAATGATATTTTGGGGATATGTTTGTTTGTTGTGTGTCGAAAACGTCTACTAAGGAGGGATTTTTGGGTATTCAGGTTCTAAAGGGGTGTTAACGGGGTTAAACCTGCATTTCATTGAAAAACAATATGATACGACTATGACGCGAGCGATGCGAGGCTAAAATTGAGATGGTATGTGTCTGTGTATTACTCAATCTCGCAAGTACCACTGGTCCGATTTACGTGAATTTTACATGGAAGTAGCTGATTTACCTGGTTAACATATAGGTTACTTTTGATTTCAATACTTTGCACTATTTAAAATGGCGACCATTTTAGTGACATCACTACACCCTTTGGTTTCAAACTTTCATATTTCCATTTCAAATAAAAAGAGAACGCTAAGAAATAGCAAACTTTTGATGGCATATGCGAGGTTTAAAATTACATTTTCTATTCGAAAGGTATCTGCAACTGTTAAGGAGTAAAACCTAAATTTGTGCTATAAAACACGGTCAACGCCGAGCGGTGTAGTTGGACAAAATGTTCCTTCCTTAATCTCCCACTGCGCAGCACCTCGCCTATCCCCTGTTTTAACTGTCACCTTCACATTTTAATTTATTTATGACGCGTAGCGAAGCACGGGTACTTCAGCTAGTGCTCTATAAAATCCACCTAGAAAGAATCATCTCTGCTTAATTACATTTTGTAATGAAAATGTAGTCAAGGAAAAATAGCCTAACTATATGACATTTCCTAAGCAACCGAACCTTAGTTATAAGAATTCACGAGTTATTTGCGATCTAACCCTAGGAAGACCAACGGGTGTTTCTTTGTATCCACCACCCGCTCCTTCGCCCTCTATTTCTTTTAATATTTGAGATAAAATCTTGTAAATATTATTCATCGTTACTAACTAACAATGACTAATAATGATGTGATCGGTTTGCAGTTTTGTACTGTCTTAAGATGGTACAGAGACATGCAATCAAGCTTCCTGGGAAAGAGACAAGGAACCGACAACTCACAAACAAAACGGAGCATAAATGGGCAATAAACTGAAACTGTAATATAATAAAATATACATAATATGACGTGTTGAAGCCCTGTGCGGATGCGGATATCCTCAGATAAACCCGCGGATATCCGCTAATTTTTTCGCCATGCGGATATAGTTTGCATGGCTGTGCGGATAGCGGATAAGCTGCGGATAATGTTTGGAGTAAATTTGCGGATAGTTTTTCGAATACAATCCCAACTTGTTGAATATTACTAGGACCTGGATGCTTATGGCATATCATACTTTTCCGTTGTGTTTTTTTCATGACAAATGTAAGATGATGAAGCTAATCTCATTCAAATTATGTCATTAAGCATAATTAACACTCCGAACTCAATGGGTTGCAATTCTGGCTGTTTAGCATTGATCTTAAACATTGCACATGGCATCCACAGCCTAGGGTAACGACTTTCTCCTCAAATGTCTAAATGTGTTGCTTTCATGTTTTGCTTTATCTAATTTAAAATATTATTCTAATGACAGTAGATTCGGATAACAGACGTGCGGATGCAATCGTATGGATGTGTGGCGGATGCGAATGAAAGTCGTGCGGATGCGCGGTGGTTGTGGATAAAAGTCATGCGGATGCGAAGTGGATGCGGATAACGTTTTGTTTACCCGCACAAGGCTCTATCTATAGTATCTTACTTTTCTTTTGTTTTCTTTTGTCAACCATCCTGGAAGAGGTTTTCCGTTGCTTTCCACTTCTACTCCAGGCAAATGCTGGGATGGTTCCTAACTTGAGGCCACGACCGCCTCATTCCCAATTCTTATCTGAATCACAAATGCACGCCCTATTGCTACTTCTACTACTACAACAACTACAGACACAACAATTACGTAATGTATACACACAAGTACATGGGGATAAATGACCACGATGTCCAAGACCCTGAAATGAAACAACAACAACAACAACTTACTTTTCTTTAACGTTGGCCAGGGTGTTTGTTTGTATAGCGATACTGCTAGTGTAAATCGTAAGAAAATAATTCAGTCAATTTAAATACTTCAGCTCTGGGATTGGTCTACCCTGTTGCGGAATACTGCTCCCCAGCTTGGATGAATAGCACTCACACAAGACTTGTTGACACTCAGCTCAACCATACCATGCGTCTTATAACTGGTACAATCAGACCTACACCTACTTTTTGGCTACCCATACTTAGCCACATACCACCTCCATCTCTGCGACGGGAGAGTGCACTTGTCCGTGAATACAAACATCTACAGAAAAATCCTAACCTCCCTGTTCATGCAGACATCCCAACCATCGGTAAAGGAAGGCTTCGTTCTCGCAATCCACCTTTAGAAACTGGAAGGATGCTAGTTAACAACGGCTTTAATATCAATGACTGCTGGAGACACACATGGCAGAGTAATACTACTACAGAACAACTGAAGATGCCATGTATATCGACCAAACCACCTGGTTTTGATTTACCACACAAGATCTGGTCGGTTCTTAACCGCATAAGAACCAACACTGGCAGGTGTGCCGATTCTTTGTTCAAGTGGAAGAAAATAGCTTCTCCATGTTGTGACTGTGGTGCTGAAAAGCAGACTGTTCAGCATGTAATTTCAGAATGTCCTCTGAGAGCTTTTCCTGGCGATCCAACAGAGTTCCTGGTGATGACGGAGGGATCAATAGACTATATTCGTGGCCTGGACATTAATTTGAAATTTGTTATCATTGTAAATAGTATTTTTTTAGTGATGTTTGTAGCCATACGCTAAATAAAATAAATAAGTCAATTTAAATTGACGCCAAAAAATAAAACTTGCACTTTTCATGCCTAAAGCATACAGTAAATTGTATTCTTTAAATAAAATTGTAGAAAGTTAAATGGACCATTGAACACATAGCACGAGACATGTATCCTCGGTATGTGTTTGTGCACTTGCTGTACGGTCTCATGATATCACCTTTTATAACGCTTTCTAAATCTGGGCATTCCGACTGTATGAATAGACTTAGGGGCTTGGAACATCTTGTTCAGCCCCGTGTTGAATTTGACTAATAATAATAATAGCCTCGATGTCCCTCGAAGGGCAAAGGCCTCTTACAATGAGAGTAGCTCTTACTTCGCTAATGCGGTGAGCTATTCGCATTTGTCTAATTACCTGCATGCGGTGAGCAATTCGCATTTGTCTAATAACCTGCATTTATGTAATGACTGTAGTAGTGTGTATAGCTGTATTAGGGACAGGGATGGGATAGGTGCTTCAGGATTTGCCCGGCATTTGCCTGGAGGGAGTGTGGAAAAACCTGGGGAAAACCACATCATGATAGCCGCTGTTAGCAGCGAACCTCTGATCTCCAGACTTCCTGCAGCTCCAGCTATCCAACGCGGTTGTGTTGCACGATTTAACGCACATGGCTACACTACGCTGCAGAGTTATTGAAATCAAAATGGGAACTCTAGAAATTGAGAATCTCGATCTAATAATAGTCGTATATACCACAATCATTTGTCTGATAATGTCCGTAATTCACAAACTTAAACCAGTTTGTGAATTACAGACAGAGAGTATTCCAGATCAATGTCCACTATTCAAGTTCTTGTGCAATGTTACACATTCTTCAACAGAAGCAAAAAGCTGCTCAAGGTCTTAAGCAGTTCTGGTATGTTAAGGGGTATCTTGTATACATCTAATTTTTTTTCTATGTTATGTTTTGTTATGCCACTTTCTGATCTCCTTGGAGATAGGTTCTTGGCAAACTAACAGCCTCGCTCTTTCAAATGTTCACTCTAGTCAATATTTATGCGCTGTCTATTAATGTACTGATTTTCTAGAATCCTTTAGAAGAAGCGAAACATGTTTGTGTAACGGAAACTGTAGGGAAATATTAATTATTGGCAAAGGTAATAGTGCATTGTATTGAAGCAAGATTACAGTTTCTTTATGCCAATTGGTAGTCTATTAATATGTATTTACGTCAAGTTTGCGTAAATACCGATACTCAAGATTTGGTGAATATGACTTTTATCCGACTTCGAGTTAGTATTTCTCGTGCTCTTGTATTCTCCAATCAGATTAAGATAATTTTGTGGTAATTTCTGTAGTCTAATGTCATTTTATAGTTTGGTGGTTTAAAACTTATAGTAGGCCTAATGTTTGAACCAACGTAGCCTACATTATGAGAATTTAGGGGCATGCAACCTCGATTTTCCACCCCTTTAAAACAACAATTACTATCTCATCATCTAGGCTTACAGGATGGAGTGGACAACAACTCGTACCTACCCATGATTAAGGCTGCTGCAATGACAACCGAAACGTCGGGAGACGATCACCGATACACGACGCGACTCCATTCTGTAAGCCTAGATGATGAACTAGACACCGGCGGCGAAAGCCTACGATCTAAACAACCAATTACTATCAATCACTATATCTGAAAGTTAATTTTGGATGTAACTTTAAACTAAGCAATATTTTTATCATCATCATCATCATCATCATTGTTTCTCTATTCCATGTTCTTTTTCCTCCAGTATCGTTTTTCACTGAGAGCTCTTCCTGATCAGACCCTTCTTCCCTACTTAAGCCATCTCTTGGTCAGCATCTTGGTCTTTCGGCAGTAATTTTGATTTTGATTTTGATGCCGCAAAATCTTCAGTAAGTTAAGCACCCTAATTTGTAATCCTAATTGGAGGCAGTTGCAGAGCTGAATTTGTCTTTTCTTTCCTGAATGCTTGATCTAAGAAACTTCATTTCTGCTGCTTGTATGTCACCAAACTTATCAAATTCCTTTTCCATCAGTTCAGTCGTTGTTATATTTATAATTCCTTTTGGTCAAGGTTGCAAAGTTTCAGATAAAATTGCAGAGATTGGCTGCTGCTTGAACTCGGTTGGTAATCTCATAAGTAGAGGTGTTAGAAAGTGTTGTTATTTTTTGAAGATTTGTTGATTTAAAATTCAAAAGGTGGTGTTTTGTGTTTTTATTATTTTTTCGGGGGATGGCATGTTAAAATTTGGAAAGCGATAAGGTTTGTACAATAAGTGCATTTAAAAATATAAACAATTAATAAAACAAAGTAAAAAACAAAACAGCAGGGTAAAACGTTAAACATGGCTATGGAAGAATGAGATAATACTTATATGGAAGTCACATTTTTATTTTACATTCACCATCTCGAAACACATTTCAGTGAATACCTTTTTCAGTTTTATCCAAATATTGCGGTGAAATCACTGGAAGTAGATCATGGTTAAAGTCTCAGCATTTGCAGCTGTCAATTTTCGCCTCCTATCACTTACTATGAGACTGTATTTCGAAAATGACCTTTCAGAATCCACATTTGAACAAGGATACCACACACACTTTAATGCAGCTGTTGCATAGTCTCGGTGAGCAGGCCTTAATCCCATGAGGATCTCTGGAACATTCGCATTATCTTCATGACGCAGTTGGTTCTTGATTGCAGTCAGGTAAATGCTGTGAGCCTCTAAAAACTGTTGAGACTCCATCTTCGTAAGAAATGGGGCATTCTTCTTAAATTGGAGCAGTTCTGTGGGAGATACGTTCTTAGGTGCATGCCGAGGATCAAACAATGACCCGATGGCTTCTACAGTCTTCCTGGCTGGATCCGTGGTCCTTAAAGTCCTGACTTTCACTAGAGCTGACTGGGCAACACACGTAAGATTGGACTTAACCTTTATCTGCCTCTTTTGAGGAAGCTGTTCCAAGTTCTGGAGGATCGTATGATTGAACATTCCACCATCGCCTAATAGCTTGAGCTTTACCTCAAGGTCATCTAGCTTCCCAGCCAGTAAGTGAATTGTTGGGTACTTAGATCCCTCCAAGAAATTAAGCAAGTCCATAAGAGACGCACCAACAACAGAAACATACAATGCTTGTAATTGTATAAATTGTATTGTTGAAGTCGATGCTTGTTGGAAAAAATTGACCCCAGAATTTGAATCTTCCAATGTTTTGAAAAATTCTACCAGATCTTCCACATGCGTGGCCATATACATTGCAGCCTTAAACCATGAATTCCATCTTGTACATACAGGCATTGGGAAAGCTAGAATTTCATTCTCTTTTTCTGTGTTTTCATATTTCTCCCTTAGAAATGCAACGTAATTGCTTTTTCTTTTTCGCGTATTTTAAAAGGCATTCTTTGTCTTTACTATAGACATGTTCAATTCGTCCAGCTCGTTTTCAAATACGCAGCCGATAAGATTGACTTTATGAGCCCAGCACTGGAGATGACTTAATTCTTCAATCAATCCTTGAAGAGTAGTTACACATTTTGTCATGTAGCGTGCTGAGTCCGTAACTACTGCCACTACACGCTCCCGTTCAATTTCATAGGAATTCAAGGTGTCTAATATCGCATTGGAGCAATTTACGCTATTGGCAGAATCTAGAACAACAGAGGCAGCCAGATGGGTGTTCATTTCAGTTGATGGTACTGATGGACGAAAAAGAATGTTGAAAACACACCTACCATTCTTGTCAGTTGTTTCGTCACATAGCAGAAACACGTCTTTGTTTTTTATATCTTCCCTAATTTCTTCCCTCCTTCTTTCGCCAATCATGGGGATGTATTTCTGACGAAACTGATTTGCTGATGGTAAATCTCCACTTCCGCGAACGTACTTATTAAACCAAGTACGGATAGCATGATTGTCTAGTTTCTCTACTGGTATATTAGCTTTCACAAACGCAGTAGTAGTGTCCAAAATAAACTCTTCTTTCATATCCTTCACACGACTAGCATTTGATAATGTTTCTTTCAAGGTGGCCACTCTAGGAACACTAACTTCAAGACGCGAATTTTCTCGGCGTTTTGAATGCTTCTCCGATTTGCAATGTTTGTCTAATGCATCTTTCCTGCGATAATCTAACCGACAATCACAATATTTGCACATAAGAATGCCACAAGAAATTATAAATCCTTCATTCTTATATTCTTTAAGTCTGTCTGTGGCAGAAACAGCTACCTTCGGCATTTTTAAACTCAACTGAGCGATGCCCAGTAACAAACACTGTTATAACACGGTTGACTGTACAGTAGTCACACGCCAGTATAAATTCGTAACCACACGCAAAATTTATTTCTGAATTCGTGTCATAATATTTAAATTACGTCGCGTCTCATCTTCCTGTACTGCTAAGTTCGGAACTAATACGACGAACACGTGGTCGCCAACTGATTCACGCAAATAACACACTAGCTTCGATGATAACGCACAATTTGCGCACTTTTTATTAAATTATATAGAATTCTCTACTATAATTTACACTCGCTACCGATGTAACAGGAGGCAAACGTAGTTTACATTATGAACAACTATAACATAACCTTTTGGAGGTAGTCGGCCAAACTATTCACGCCGCGATATAACAGCTGTTTACCACAGCGCTAAAATCCAACGAGTAACGAGAATATCGACAGTATATCGTAATATGACGTATATCGTAGTATTACCCCTCGCTTCGGTGGCGTAGTCGGTAGCATGCTGAACTGCTGTGCCCAAGATAGCGGGTTCAAACCCGGCCGAAGTCGTCGGATTTTTTAAGAGCGTTAAAAATCCTTCAGTATGCCTTCCTTCGGAGGGGAAGTAAAGCCGGCGGTCCCATGTCATAGATTTATGGCATGTAAAAAATCCTTTCACAGACTAAACTTGTGTAAAGCAAAATTTGTTAGGTTAGATTTCGTCAGAACGCTCTATCAAAGTTCCAACGTTCACCACTAGGTATCATTGATATCTGGTGGCGAAAGTTGGAACTACTTGAAATTGAACGGAACTTGTAGCTCACCTTTTAGGGTATCCGCTGGAAGCAGCTACAGACTCAGGCGAGCCGAACATGTCCTCGGACACTCCCGGCACCAAAAGCCATACGATAAATAAATAAACAAACCCCTCGCGAAACTATACAATCGATCATTCTCTCGAATTGAACACCAACCAAATTCGATTATTGGCTTGTGGACAAAAATGTTCGGATTGGTGTGGGGAAAAAATATGAAAATTTGTTTTTATTTCGCAGATTGCGGTATTTGTGGTGTTATTCACAAAATTCGAGTTATTTTGCGATTTAATTTCACTCCTGGGCGGCACGAAACATGTAAATACGTGAAAATAAAACATCCTAACCTCTAAATATGACTTTTCGTTTCATCGCGAATTAACAAAAACTAACACCTCTACTCATAAGTTATTCGGTTGTTTGTTAAAACAACACTTCAAATATATTTGAAGTGCTGAAAGATTTCCATTTCACGGTGCCCCCATCTTTAACTACTTGACTGAGTTGTTCCCTCTGTTCAAAACCACGCATACCGTATTTGTTTCACTTATTTTGAGACCAAACTTATCAAATTCCCTTTTCCATCGGTTCAGTCGTTGTTATAATTATAATTCCGATAAAATTCAAATTTCATTTACTGTAAGTAAATAAAACCTCCTGTGTGACGAGTAGGTTAAGGGTTATACTATTAGGTGAGTATTTAACACATTACATATTTCAGTTCCGGTGTTACAAATGAGTCGTCCAGTTGCAAAACTCGTTTAATCCACTTGTGAATAAGAATCATTTTCATGAGAAACATTTCTCTGGACTTTGTCTCACGTATCTTTTGTGTTTGTTGTTTTCTAGTTTTTGCTTTGTGTTTTTGGTTTTGTGTTTGTTTTGTGCTTTTGCTTTTGAATTTTACATTTTGCTTTTCTTTCTTGGTTTTGGTTTTGTGTCTGTTTTCTGCTTTTGCTTTTTTGAATTTTGCTTTTTGCTTCGTGCTTTTTTTTTGTTTTGTTTTCTGGAAAATCAAAATAAAACAAAACAAAATAAAATAAAAATAAACAAAACAAAATCAAACTAAAAGCAAAATAAAATAAAACGAAATAAACAAAACAAAATAAAATATTACAGTCAGTCTGAAAGACTAGACGTTATATCATTTCAAATGACGTAGCTACAAATGCTAGACATGTTAGAAAGGCTCAGGAGGGCTTCGAGGCTTCCCGCGCGGGCACCTCTTTAAGGGTCATCCTGTATTTGAGTCTGACCTCTTTTACAAATCTTTAAGGGTCACCCATTATTTGAATTTGATATCTTGCAAACCTCTTTAAGGGTCACCCTGTATTTGATTGAATCTAACATACTGTACACTTCGTTAAGTGTCACCCTGTATTTTGCTCTGACATCCTGCACACCTCTTTAGGGTGCACCCTGTATTCTTATCTGGTATCTTGTATATCTCTTTAGAAGTCACCCTGTATTCTTGTGTGACATCTTGTACACCTCTTTAGGAGTCACCCTGTATTCTTGTCTGACATCTTGTGCACCTCTTTAGGAGTCACCCTGTATTCTTCTCTGCCATCTTGTACACCTCTTTAAGAGTCACCTTGTATTCTTCTCTGGCATCTTGTATATCTCTTTAGGAGTCACCCTGTATTCTTATCTGGCATCTTGTACTGTATTTTGCTCTGACATCCTGCACACCTCTTTAGGAGGCACCCTGTATTCTTATCTGGCATCTTGTATATCTCTTTAGAAGTCACCCTGTATTCTTATCTGGCATCTTGTACTGTATTTTGCTCTGACATCCTGCACACCTCTTTAGGAGGCACCCTGTATTCTTATCTGGCATCTTGTATATCTCTTTAGAAGTCACCCTGTATTCTTGTGTGACATTTTGTACACCTCTTTAGGAGTCACCCTGTAGTCTTGTCTAACATCTTGTGCACCTCTTTAGGAGACACACTGTATTCTTCTCTACCATCTTGTACACCTCTTTAAGAGTCACCTTGTATTCTTATCTGGCGTCTTGTATATCTCTTTAGGAGTCACCCTGTATTCTTATCTGGCATCTTGTACACTTCTTTAGGAGTCACCCTGTATTCTTTTCGCTTCGCTCGAAGCCCCAGGACTCTTTCAACAGACTCCATTAACCATTAACTTAGGCTTCCCGCGTTGCTGCATGACGTCACGCACTCGCCGTCCTTTACCCATTAACTTAGGCTTCCCGCGCGGCTGCATGACGTCACAGTCTCCGTCTCCGTAACGCAACCGTCTCCGTCCCGCGTAACGTTAGACCCAAAGCATAACGACGAAGTCGACAAGATCATTTGAAATGATAAAAATACCAAAACAAAACAAAAAGCAATACAAAAAATTAAACAAAACAATTTAAAATAAAACAAAACAAAATCAAAATGCAAAACAAATTTAAATTAAACAAAGAAAGATAAACTAAACTAAAATAAAATAAAGTAAAATAAAATAAAATAATTAAATACGTAATTTTACAACATGATCTTTATTCACAAGTGGATTAAATGAGTTTTGCAACTGGACGACTCAAATATAGACTATTTATAATCAAATATTCAATCAAAATTATAAAGACAAAATGTTTATGGAAATTCGATATTAGGTGTACTGCAGCCCATTCCTCTATTTTAATTGTGTAGGCCAAGTAAGCATTGAGACTACAAACGAATCTGTCAATTTTCCGCCACAATATAGGTCACCATTTCCCGATTCGCCAGATGTCCAACATACCTTCAACAAGGGGCTGTTTGAATTGTGACAGAAGGTTCTGCCTGAAAACAAATAATTAGCGGCATCACAGAGGATTTTGTTTGAGTGCTCGATGTGCTCCAAAAGCCTGCACGTGATTCTGGTTTATTTGAATTCAACTAATGGAGTTATTTGAAATATAGTCCATGCTAACTGGCGATAAGTACCGAAATGAACTCTTTCGTTCGTTATATGAGAGAACTAGATCTCTGCCACTTTTCTTAATACAGTAATATTGTTGACCCGGTAGTTCAGTAGTTTTGCTACCGTATTTTGTCTGGGAAGAGGTACGGTTGGGACCGATCCCTCACTCCACAATGTGCTACGTATAAAAAATCCTTTTATTTGTATAAATAAATTCCTTTTGGTCGTCTCCGTAGCGTAGCGGTCAGCATGGTTAGCTGCCGCCCCGGAGGACCTGGGTTCGATTCCCGGCTCTGCCACGAAATTTGAAAAGTGGTATGAGGACTGGAACGGGGTCTACTCAGCCTCGGGTGGTCCAAATGAGTAGAGGGGGTTTGATTTCCACCCTCAGCCATCCTCGAAGTGGTTTTCGTGGTTTCCCACTTCGTCTTCGAGCAAATGCCGGGATGGTACCTACTGTAAAGCCACGGTCGCCTCCTTCCCTCTTCCTTGCCTATCCACACCAATCTTCCCTTCCCTTCCCATCCCTCATGAGGCCCCTGTTCACTTTGCAGGTGAGGCCGCCTGGGCGAAGTACTGATTTCACCTCCCCAGTTGTATCCACTCCGTCCAAGTGTTCCCAGCTCTAGGATACTGCCTGAAAAGGCAGTAGTGGTGAGTTCCCTAGCTGAGTCCGTGGGAAACACCAACCAGGAGGATAAAATTGAATTTAAAAAAATCCGTTTGAATTTAAATCTTGACTGCAGCATGTCACTTTTAAGAGTTCTTTTAGAAGACTATTAATTTTTTTGGGTTATATATTTGATTAAATTACTTTGCACAGATCTGATTTCGATAGTTTTGGAATATTTTAATAATTTTATTAATGCAGCCAATGGACATGTACTTTTCTTTTCAGTACGGGTCAGGGAAGGGATATTGGAAGGAAATCGGCCGTGGACCTATTGAAAGGAACCGTCCCGGCATTTGCCTGGTGGTGAAAATGGGAAACCATGAAAACCATTTTCAGGACGGCCGAGGTGGGATTCGAACCCACGCTCTCCCGATGCCAGTGGGACACGAGGTAGCGAGTTAGCACTCTCGGCCACCGCGGCCGGTTTTGGAATATTTTAAGAGAATCTCTAAATTACCATATAGCCCACTATAGTTTCAATTACTCTCAACTTTATATTATTATTATTTTGTAGTTTCTTCCGACAACTTGAGATTGCTGATGATGATCACACTGTGGTCGAAATTAGTCCTGTTAAATTAAACAACTAATAATAATAATAATAATAATAATAATAATAATAATAATAATAATAATAATAATAATAATATATATTATTAGCGTAAAAAATCCCTCAGTATGCCTTCCTTCGGAGGGGAAGTAAAGCCGGCGGTCCCATGTCATAGATGTATGGCATGTTAAAGAACCTTCTACTAATTACACCTGTGTGAAGCTAAATTGTATAGGTTAAGAATGTAAACAACGCTCTTAGGTTCCTACGTTCGTTGCCAAGAGCCGACTGCGGTGGTGTCTGGTAGCTAAGTTCTGAACTAGTAGTCGTTGACGGTGGCGTTTGGCGGCAAAAGTAGGAACTATTTGAAAAATTCAAAAGTCTGCTGTCCTTACTTGTATTAAAAAACAGATAACACACAGTCATCATACAGTCATCACAATTAACACAGGTTATCAGACAGATTCTACACACACCCAAAGTACACGGGGCTATATGACCCCGTTGTCGCAGCCCCTAAACTTAGGAACCAACCAACCAATATATTTATTGACTATTGATAGTTTTATTTTATACCATTTAGATTTCAATTACATTTTGTCAATAAGGACCAATTTATTTCAAATATGGTTAAAAAGGAAAGGACGTTTATAGTTTTACGTGACCGTTAATCTTAACGTGGAATCCGAACCGCAGGACATGGCATTTCACTTCGAAAATCTCACATTCATTGACCGGAAATCGAACCCGGTCCGCCGTGGTGAGTGGCCAACAGAAGATATGGTTAATTTCATACCTATACGTGCTAATGAAATGCATTAATTTCGATGTTTAATTCAGGTAAGGTATGGGAAGGAGGTGGCCATGGCCTTATGTTCTTCCTGGAAGTTGCCTGGAGGAGAAGTGGGAAAGAACGGAAAACCACTTTCAAGATGGATGAGATGGGAATCGAACCCTCCACTTCTGAGGCGACCCCATTCCAGGCCCCAAGAACATAATTAAAATTTCTTGGCAGAGTCAGAAATCGAACCTGGACCTCCGGGACGATTGTCAGAATCATGAACTGAAGGGACTCTTTCACACCTCAGTAAATCTACAGACCCTGTTCCTTCGTATTTAACCCCCTTCAAATGACAACTGACTGCGTCGGGATACGATCCCACAAACTTGTGCACAGCAGGTAAAAAAAAAAGTTACCACTTTGTCACGCACCCAGTTTAATGCATATTATGGATGTAACTTATCTATTCTAGTTTAAAATGTATTAAAGAAAGCTTTCCAGTCGGTCAACACAAATTGTGTTGACCTGAAATAAATATTACATAAGATGTTATCACAAATAACACGCTTTTATGTAAAAAGAATGGGGAGGGGTAGCCTACTTTTGTACATAAAACATAAAAGGTTCCTACGTTCGTTGCCAAGAGCCGACTGCGGTGGCGTCTGGTAGCTAAGTTCTGTACTAATAGGCTTATATCCAAATTTAATGTTTTTCAGTCAGTCAACACGATTGTCTCCAATTCCCTAATCCTAAATATATATATTTAAAAAAACCACCACCAACAACAACAACAACATGAAATTAATAAATACACTTGGATGACCAGTTTCGATCGTCAGGCGATAATCATCAGTTCAGTGGTGCCTGGCTGCATGACTAAGAGGTAACATTCTGGCTGCCTGGGCCCAAGGTTGTAGGATCGAATCCTGGCGCAGTCAGGTGGCATTTGAGAGGACGCGCAAATGCGAGGGAGCCGTGTGAGTATATTTACTGGCACGTTAAAGATCCCCTTCGGTGCAAAATCCCGGTACCCCGGTGTCTCTAAAAGCCGCAGTAGTTAAAAGGGGCGTAAAACCAATAGCATTATTAATACTTCAGTGCAGGCAGCGGTGTCGGCAGCAGTATGGGAACGGACCACACATTGCTCAAACAGCTAAGTGCGCAATCCACAATAACCTGATCATTTAATAACCATCACATAATCACACTAAGCTAGGCTGGTTTAATCACTACTGCAACTAAGTAAGTGAGGGCTATATATTGTAAATATCATAACCCTTGCTTGTAGACATAGATTTAATAGTCTAAGTGTAAAGGATTTGATGATGACCACTTGACGATCGAAACTGGTCATCCTCATGTATTTATTAATTTCATGTAAACTTTTTTCATGATTAGGGAATCAGAACAAAAGTTTGGTGCTTTACAGTCCGTCAACACGAATGTAACCAAAAGAGCTGGGTTATGCCCTAATACTGAAAAAAAAAAAAAAAAAAAAAAAAAAAAATACATAAGATTAATAAATGCACTAGGATGACCAGTTTCGATCGTCAAGCGATCATCATCAGATTACACATAGGCTGTAAAATCTATGTTTGAAAATACGCGTAAAATATTTACAATATGTACAACTATTTAGTTGCAGTATTGCTAATGCAACTTGTCAGTGTATGCTAGTTGTAGTATATATGATGTTAGGTGGAATGCTAAAACGGTGATAGAAATCCAGAATTTGACTGTTTGGAGTGACTATATGGTTGTAAAAGTCAACTATGGTTGTACTGTATAGTGCAGGCTATTACTTATCTGGTTGGATGTCTTCCGTACTGTAGCTGCGAGGAAAACCCCACAATTAGTGAATCACCCATTACAATTGGGTATAACCGCATTGACCGACTGATAAACATTACATTTCGATTTCTACGGCAGTTCTGAACAAGTAGTTCCGTGAAGAACTAACTATACAGCCTATTTTCATATATCCTACTCACGTTAATTGCCTCTATCAACATACAAAATGATTGTTGTGATAGATTCGTAGATATTGAGAACCGACTAAATATTTCGGATGGTCGCCTTGTTGGATTTTATATATGTAGGTCCTAGAGTTTTGTACTGTTACATGAAGATTATAGTGTACGTGTAGCATTCAAACTTCAATCGCATGATTAGGACACAAGAAGTAACAAGAAGATTTTAACATTTCGCACAGCTGCCATCTTGTGGTTATGGAAACAATTGAAATAAATTAGATGCCAGTGGATTAACATTCGTAAAAGGATTTACTGTACCAAGTTTCATTGCACTCCGATGGTTAAATTGCGAGAAACGTCCATGTGAATATTTATACTTCGCGTCGCCGCCATGTTGGATTTGTGATCACCAGGTCATTTAAAGTCCTATAGGTGAACTTAAGTTCATAGCCCCTATGAACATAAAAAAATCAGTTTGATTGCTATAATAGATTCGTAGATATTCAGAGCCGTTTAAATATTTCTGATGTTGGATTCTTAAATGTATAGGCCATAGAGTCATGTACCATTAAAAGAAAATTATTGCGTAGGCTCATTATTCAAACTTTCACTTCGATCGCATGATTACGACACAAGAAATCAAAACGCAATGTTAAAATTCGCACAGCCGCCATCTTCAGGTTATATAAACAATTGAACTAAATTTGATACCTGTGCATTATAATGTGTATAAACATTTCCTGTACAAGATTTCATTGCGTTTGGAACATTAAATCGCGAGAAAGGTCTATTTAAAATTTTCATCTTCGCTTGGCCGCCATGTTCGTTTTGTAGTTAACTGGTTGTTGAAAGTCTTATAGATGAACTTCTAGTAGTGCCCTTTATCTCCGTACAAAATTTCAGGGTGATACCGCTAATAGTTTTAGAGATATAGAATGCCGATGAAATATTTCGCACATCCGCCATCTTGTGGTTATGTAAACAATTGAACGAAGTTAGATGTCGGTGCATTGCAATGTGTATAAACATATACTGTACCAAGTTTTATTGCGTTTGGTTGGTTGAATCGCGAGAAACGTCTATTTAAAGTCGCAAATTCGCGTGGCCGCCATGTTGGTTTTGTAGTTACCAGTTTTTCATACGTCACATAGGTGAACTTCTAGTAGTTCCCTTTATCACCGTAAAAATTCCAGGGTGATATCGGGAATAGTTTCGGAGATATTGAATGCTGGTGAAATATTTCGCACAGCCGCCATGTTGGTTTGGTGAGACGTAACAAAAGTTGAAGGGCACTGTCGGGGTCGTCCGGAATAGTGCTATGAACTTAACTGAGTTTTATTGAAATCGCTCCAGCCGTTTAGAAGTTATTAGGGCGGACACACACACACACACCTCACACACACACACACATACACACACACTCACGCACGCACACACACGCGGACAAAAGGTGATCTCCTAAGCCTATTTTTTCAAAATTGAAAATAGGCTACAAATGGCTTTCAATGTGATAATTATTGTGATAAAAAAATCTAATGTATTATTTCTTTCAGGTTAGGGTGTATAGACAGGCTACTTATTTTCTCACAATTTGTGTTGACCGACTGGAAAGCTTTCTTTAATAGAATTAGGCAACACTGAAAAATGGTTTCTAATGCTTCAAGTTAAAATTTTTGTGATTTTCTCTAAAATGCGCGGATATTGCGATATTCACGAAAAGACGCGAAAATTCACGTAAGGAATTCGCGTTATTGCCTGTACTGCATTAGGGACAGGAATGGGGTATTTATTTATTTATCATATGGCTTTTAGTGCCGGGAGTGTCCGAGGACATGTTCGGCTCGCCTGAGTCTGTAGCTGCTTCCAGCGGACACCCAGAGGCTGAGCTACACGTTCCGTTCAATTTCAAGTAGTTCCAACTTTCGCCACCAGATTTCAATGAGACCTAGTGGTGAACGTTGAAACTTTGGAAAAGGAAGATTGTAGTTTAACGTGACCGTTAATCGCGAGGTCATAAGCCACGGGACCTCCTTTTTACGTGGAATCCGAACCACAGGACATGGCATTTCACTTTGAAAATCTCACAAGCATTGACCGGGAATCGAACCCAGTCTGCCGTGGTGAGAGGCCAACAGCTTGACCGCTGCGCCACCACACCCCCGTTGGAACTTTGATAGAGCGTTCCAACGAAATTTAACCTAGAAATTTAGCTCCACACCAGTTTAGTCTGTGGAAGGATCTTTTACATGACATAAATCTATGCCATGGGACCGCCGGCTTTACTTCCCCTCCGAAGGAAGGCATACTGAAGAATTTTTAAAGCTCTTAAAAAATCCGACGACTTCGGCCGGGTTTGAACCCGCTATCTTGGGCACAGCAGGTCAGCATGCTACCAACTACGCCACCTAAGCCGCTAGGAATGGGGTAGATTCCACGAGACTTGAAATAAGATACTGTCCAGGGAATCCTGGAGAGTCACGTTCAGGATAGCCGCTATCAGCGCCGGAATTCGAACCTCTGAAAAACTGCAGCTCCTAATCATAATCCTGGTGTGTGATTAAACGCCCACGGCTACAGCGCGTAGTGTTCTATGTGGTGTCCGGACAGTTCCCCACACTGACACTTCCACACACTACAAAAAATACTGACACTTCCCCCACATCCCTTGGAAGTGGCTACCTGTTTAATGACTCAGAAATAATCTCGACTGACATTTCCACACACATCTCCCCTACCCCCTCCACCAAGGCTACTATGAAAACGATCAAGTTGAAATCTTGTCGGGAGACCTCACCCCAAATTAAAAGAGGTTGTCAAAGTGTTAAAGACGGAAGCGGAGAAGACAAACTGCGCATTTGTAAAGGCCGAGCTCAACATGGAAGGAAAAAGAAGAAGACGAAAATATGTCAAACTGGACGGTCGGATTGAGAACATTCAGAAAAAGTTCGAAAATGACAAAAAACAAGAAGTTCCGTGAAGAACTATACAGCCTACTTTTCATGCCAATGATTATTCTACAGAATATGAACCTATCTAGAATAATGACGAAATTAAGTTGCTAATATCGAAATTTCCAATTAATTCGAAATACTGTATACCTGGCATAATGTATCCTAATAGAGCACTACAGTTGGCAGCCCTGATGACTGAATATATTCTTAGTTCCGTCTCTTACGGTACTAAATACAAAATTTGGTTGAAGTCCACTGGATAGCATGGACGTTACATGCAGTTAAACATTGGATCTAACAGCGCGCGTAAAATCATGTTGGCAACAATGTCATGCATGTATTGGTCAGAAATAATCTGAAATAATATGATCTATTGTTGTGCAAATTTTGAATGAAATCCATTAGTTAGTATAGAAGTTACATGCATTTTAAAATTGGACCTATCAGCAGGCTTAGAATCATGTTGGCAGCACTGACGTATATTAGTTACTCCAAATTCGTCTAGAATGCCAGGTACTATACGTGTGCAAAGTTTAGAGCTATTGGCTTGCATACTTTCTGATATATTGATATTAGGGTAACAAAAATAGGGACAGCACATATTAACAGTTGGCAGCCCTGGTCGCTCCTTAGAATACGCATAGTCATATCTGTTATGGTACACATAGCACATACGAAATTTGGTTGAAATCCAAATGATAGTATGGAAGTTACATGTATTTAAAGTTGGACCTGTCAGCAGGCTTAGAATCATGTTGGTAGCACTGACGTATATAAGTTACTCCAAATTAATATAGAATGTCAGGTACTATACGTGTGCATAGTTTAAAGCTGTCGGCTTGCATACTTTCTGATATATTGGTATTTGGATAAAATAAATTAGGAGCATTTATTAACAGTTGGCAGTCCTGGTAGATCTTAAGAATACGCTCAGTCATATCTGGTTATGTACACATACAACATACGAAATTTGGTTGAATTCCGCTTGATAGTGTAGAAGTTATATGCATTTAAAAATTGGACCTATCAGGAGGCTTATAATCATTTAGGCAAAACTGCCATGTTTGGCCTCCTGGAAATTAAACTGAAATATTATGATCTGTACGTGTGCCAATTTTGAAATAGCTCCCATTCATACTTTCCAAGATATCCAACATGGAGCTCAAATTTCAATTGCGATTTTTTAGCAGTTGGTAGCACTGACATCATTTTCAAATATGGCCGTGAGATATTCAGGTATAGATCTTTACTCCTACCAAATTTTGTTTCGATTGCTGCAGCCGTTTAGGAGTTGATAGGGGGGGGGGGGTTCCCACTTCGTCTTCGGGCAAATGCCGGAATGGTACCTTTTTCAAGGCCACGGCCGCCTCCTTCCCTCTTCCTTACCTTTCCATCCTGACCATCCATTACCTTCCCTCATGAGGCCCCTGTTCGCTTTGCAGGTGAGGCCGCCTGGGCGAGGTGCCAATCACACCTCACCAGTTGTATCCACTCCGATTAGATGTTCCCAGCTCTAGGACACTGCCCGTAGAGGCGGTAGTGGTGAGTTCCCTCACTGAGTCCGTGGGTTCCACCAACCTGGAGGGTAAACGACTAAGAAGAAGAAGAAGACAAAACAACTGACAAAGCCTAGAAAGCTGATTTTAAACACGCCAAAATGATAACAACACCAAAATGATCGGTTTTCGCTTTTCTTCACTCCAAGGGAGTATTATGTTAAGGTGCATTGTCACTGGTGCGGCTGTAACGATGATTGCTGAAGCCTATAGCCTTAGAGGGGAGATGTGTGTGGAACTGTCAGTCTAGATTATTTCTGAGTCATTAAACAGGTAGCTACGTCCAAGGGCTGTGTGGAAGTGTCAGTATTTTGAGCAGTGTGTGGAAGTGTCAGTGTGGGGAACTGTCATGTAATCGTCTATGTAAGACTATAAAACTGCCAAATATTTTGAATTTGTCCTACAGTGCTTGACACCATATGTCTCCATGTCCCTGAACATGGCAGTACAACTAATGAGTGACGCAGGTTTGGCATATTGCGTGTGGTGTGGCAAACACCATACTGTCAATAGGCATGCGAGGCACATAAGGGGGACAAGGACGCGAAGATCTATCTCACCCACTGTGCGGTCTGTATGTTGCAACACGACACATCGAGACTCGCCGTGAATTTTAATTCCGGATAGGGCAACTTGATTCCTAGAACAAGAAATCTGGATTAGCCTGTCAGAAACATGCTGCTTGTCAATATAGTACTCTACGAATGAGCCCAAGATTGTAACTCTAAGTGGAAATGTCAACCATTCTTAACGAGAATTCCTATTAATTTATCTGTTCAATTTCACATTTCATTTTTCTCCTAGAATAAAATTTTACTTTACTATTTGAAAGCCTTTGTCTGGATCGTGGCACTCTATGGAAGTCAAACTTGGACTGCTGGTGCGAAATAAAGAAGGAGAATAGAAGTATTTGAAATGTGGTGTTACAGGAACATGTTTGAATGTATGTAAATACAACGGAAACGTACACTTGTCGTTAACTTTGGGCAGTTTTTAATGCATTCAATTGAGTCAACAATAATGTGTTGGTCCTCCATAAACCCTGAGGCGCTCCAGAAAGTGACGGGACATACTCAGTTATTAAACCAGTGAGCATTTATTGAGGCATATGGTCCCACTCCTCGGTGGCAGCATCTTTTAGGGTTTAAATAGTTTGTGGTTGACAGTCGTGAGTCGAATGCTTTTAGTTGTGAAGAAGGCAGAGGTGCCATGGTTTAAACAAGGTAGACTTACTCTCTAACCATAAATGGAACATACATATTAGACATTGGTGGGTAAACTGCAAATATGTTTAACTATTTTGTCGAGTGTATTTTCGCCACTGCCGCGGGGGCCGAGAGCACTAACGCGGTACCTCGTGCCTCGCTGGTATCGGGAGAGTGTGGGTTAGAATCTCACCTCGGCCGTCCTGAAAATGAATGGTTTCCCATTTTCACCACCAGGCAAATGTCGGACGGTTCCTTTCAACAGGTCCACGGCCGACTTCCTTCCCACTCCCTTCCCTGGCCTTTCCTTCCTTAGACCCGAGTTAGCGGTCGCCTGGGCGATCGGCCAGTCACCACCCCTAGTTGTATCTGCTGACAAAGTGTATCCATCTACAAGACACTGTCCTTGTGGCGGTAGCGGAATGTTCCCTCGCAGAGTCCGTGGGTGAAACCGAGCTTGGAGGATAAGCGATTGAAAAAAAAGGAGTATTTTCGCCACAGGAGGCAGTAATTTGCCAGCGTCCCCAGGGACCAGCTACTGAGTGATAGTTCTATGTATAAAGGCATGTCAATATAGCATTTAGTTTAAGGCTGTTATGTCATGCCAATGGCCAGTACTATTGATCATAATTCAAGCAGATACGGTGGCTACACTCCTCGTAATCGAGTCAACCAAATTACCCGCAGTGATTTCATACCAAGTATGCAAAATAAGTGGAGGAATTAATGACCATCCAAGAGGGAAACGTTTGAACGAACGTATTTGAATATTGAAACATGGTTACACAAATTGAATTTTGGATCTGTAATTCTATTCCATTAATGCCCGATACTGTAGCAATCTGACTCGCGTAAGGACATTATAACATGCAGGGTTAACAGGAAATGAAGAGATGGATCAACAGCAAACAGCAGACTAACAGAAATTAAACGTTCAATTTTTAAAACCTTTCAACTGATATAGGCTACAGTAACTAGAAGCTTTAAAGTGATGCTGGAAGTGTATCATGCATTTATTCCGAGAGGGGGCGTGGTGGCTCAGCGGTCTAGCTGTATGCCTCTCACCAAGGCGGTCCGGGTTCGATTCCCGGTCAATTCATGTGAGATTTTCGAAGTGAAATGCCATGTCCTGTGGTTCGGATTCCACGTGAAAAGGAGGTCCCGTGGCTTATAATCTCAGGATTCACGGTCACGTAAAACTACAATCTTCCTTTTTATTTATTCCGAGAGAGATTCCTATGGACAAACGTACCTTATTCCGTTCTGATCTATCACGATGGGTCAGTGAGTCGAAATGCCGGCCAGTGCGACCAAGCATCCTGGACTCAGAAGACAAATGAGGTAGAATTCCACCGTCGACCATCTTTCAAATGGATTTACGTGATTCCCCTTTTCACCTCCGGGGAAATGCAGAAATAGTGTATTGCCAATTCTCTGTCTAACCCAGAGAGTGATATTTATATTTCATATTCTGTAACAAATATTTATAACCCCTGCCACTACAGCCCATGAAGAGCCTAGGCTTACCAAGCCATTTGGCTAGCAGATATCGGGATGACGCGTGGTCAGAGCATCGGGTCCCCTCGACCGTTAATCTTGGTTTTCCTGACCAAAATAACAAATATTGCTATCTTCATATCATAGCCAGGAAGCTCCCAGGAACATTCAAGACTAATAAACTCGTACTTTTGCTGGCTTATTTCACAAGGGACCAGTAGATCCTGCCAGCAGGAATTCTGAGAGAGGTGTAGAGTTACATTTCCCACACAGCACCCTTTCACCCGCCAACCATAGCGATATCTCCGTACCAAACACTTAACAACCACTAATGCCAATAAGCTCCTTGACAATGTGACCGCCTCTTCCTTACAAGAGTAGATTTTTCTATTTCTGCCATTGTCAGTTCAAAGCCAGTGAGTGAACAGGGGAATTCTACAGGGTGGCCACAAAGTCCCGTTACCCCTTTGTAAATTATACTTAAGAGTGTCTTTGTGTATCTCTTTCAGACAGTATGCAGTAAACAATGGCTGATACGTCTGCTTTTACTGTTGAAAAATGTATTATAATGAGTTGTTGGGTGCATTACGGAATTTACATTGAAAGAACTATTGAAGGGTCCTTTCTGACTTTCGCCAGCGTTTTCGACGTGATGTTTCTCCGAAACATTGCTGAGGCGGGGGCATTAACTATTTTCCACAGGTGATGGAAGTGATCAGAAACAAACTGACGAAACTTCCAGAAAGACGAAATGTGCACGCTTTTCGAGAAGTAAGTGAAGAGATCACCAAAGAATTCGAAATCATAGGCAATCTACAGAATTGTCCATACCCCTGTCGATCATGCAGAAACACCTGGATCACGTTTGTTTTGGATGAGGAACCCGTCGAATACGCTGTCCAAAGTCAGATTGGGCATCTTCAATAGTCTTTCCTGTGTGAGTTCTGTCATGCACCCAACAACGTGTTATAACACGCTGTCCAATAATATAAGTAGGCCTATCAGTTATACTGTCTGGAACAGATACACAAAGATACCTTTAGTATGATTTACACAGGGGTAATAGGACTTTGTGGCCACCGAGTTCAGTGGAAGTGGTTAGCCCGTAAGCTATGCTATGGCCATCCTGAGTGCGTTATTTGCCTGTGCTCCTTTCATGGTGTGTCATTCTCTCTTGGCTGTGCTATGTATTCTTCCACTCTCTGAATGTGTTTAAGTTCGCGCTCGCTGAGCGTCTATGTACCTTTGAGAAGCCATACACCACCTAGTGTCTATCAAAATACTATTCTGTATAATTGTCGTGGGCCTACCATCCCTTACGTCCTGTGAAATATTTATATGTCCTAGGTAACGCCTTCTGACTGTCCCTGTTAACTCTAGGTGTGGTGACGGCTGTACCGTTCACGGTTTTATCTGCTCTCATATTTATAATGTGGCTGGGGTATAGTTGCGCCCTTAGGCCTGTCTATCTGGCTTTAAATGTAGCCGTACCTTTATGTATTTACTGTATACTACCCTCTATGTCTCTGTTCATAATTAAAATATTTACCCTATCGTGGGAGTTCGCCTGTTCCTTTGCGCGTGGGCTAGGCCCTTGGCCAGTTCTACAATTGCTGTGGTATTTCTCTGCGTTGTATGCTAAGCCTTCGAAAAACAAATAATGGGTTGTGTTTTATATGTATTTGACTCTATGTCGCTATAATGTTCATGTGGCTTGTGAAGATAGACAGGTGTGGCATTACCCACTGATAAGAAGAAAAGGGGGAGGGGATGCTAGATATTTCATGTTTCAGAAGGGGGCGCGAAAGAAAATGTTTGAGAACCCCTGCTAACCAAGTAGCGCAACTACGCAAGGTGACCAGGGGGTTCAATACAGAAGTTCAAATGTAGAGTAGTGGCCTCCTCAGAGGCCGAGTGCAGGTGGGCGACCTGCGCGTCGGGAGGAGAGATGGAATGGATGAAGATGAATGAATGAAACTAGGCAAGGATGTGTAAGGAAGCGGCCGTGGCCTATCAGGAGGTACCGTCCCAGCATTTGCCTGGCGTTGCAAATGGGGAAACCACGGAAAACCATTTCAAGGACAGCCGACGATGGGGCTCGAACCCACGCGTCTGCCGAGTCAGCAGAGAGCTTGGCCCCATGCCCTAACGCTGCACTTTAGCCCGCGTGGCCACTACTGTCGGTTAGTACATTGAATGGCATTAGGACTCTTCATTGGGATTGCATTGAAGGAAATTGCTCGAATCCTGAGCTCAGTTTCCTTCCTGATGTACAATCCAGCGATGTTTCCTGCAATAGACTTCCCGTTCCATGACTTGGATGTGTTTCAGGACGTGAACCCTGACCTTGTGTAGGCCTACTACCTTCAAACACAACGTCTTGTGAATGAGACGACATACTGCATTTGTGACACTCGAAGCTATTTGCTCAAAGTTGGACGACTCTCACATTGAAGTATTAGAATCCATTTCTCCATATAAAATCACCAATCACGTGTAGATAAAATGTAGTTTTTTGTTTAGCCTTGCATTGCTATGAGTCTCATAACAAGCCTTATTTCATACTGCTACGAACACCCAGGCCCGAGAAAAAGTTGCTTTACAAAATTAACAACTATTTTCACAACCGTAGATCAGATTAAAAATCCGTACACACGTTAACAATAAGTTCCTGCTTCCAGCGAACACCCTTAGGGTGAGCTACAAGTTCCGTTCAATTTCAAGTAGTTCCAACGTTCGCTACCAGATATCAATGATACCTAGTAGTGAACGTTGGAACTTTGATAGAGCGTTCCGACGAAAGCTAACCTAAAAATTTAGCTTCACACAAGTTTAGTCTGTGGAAGGATCTTTTACATGCCATAAGTCTATGACATGGGACTGCCGGCTTTACTTCCCCTCCAAAGGAAGGCATACTGAAGGATTTTTAACGCTCTTAAAAATTCCGACGACTTTGGCCGGGTTTGAACCCGCTATCTTGGACACAGCAGTTCAGCATGCTACCAACTACGCCACCGAAGAACCATATTTAAAGTTCTGTGGCCCCTACCACATGCCCGACCTTATTATTACAGGTACACACATTACAACAGACCGACAAGCAGTTCACTAAAGCGCAGCGCTACGCCATGGGGCCAAGCTATCTACAACACGTGGGTTCGAACCCCACCGTTGGCCGTCCTTGATATGGTTTTCCGTGATTTGCCATTCTCCAGCCCAGTCAAATGCTGGGACAGTACCTTCTAATAGGCCATAACCACTTCCTTCCTTCTCCTTGTCCAGATTCATTTATCTTCATCCATTTCATCTCTCATAATTCCTCTCATGAGGTCATCCGGCCGTAAAAACACCCACCACCTAGAAATCCGTTACAATGCATCTCCGACCCTCTAGAAACGGGAATAATAAATTACTACAGTCACCACAGAAACACTGGTTATCAGACAAACTGAACACACACCCAAGTACACGGAGCTTATGGCTAAGTATTCCAAGCTCCGAAAACGAATTAAAAACACCAAACTATTCATATGGCATAAACACGAAGGATTGTTGATGTTGATTTATTTAGAGCCTTTGCGACATCGTGTTCATGTAAACCCGTGTACTTGGGTGTGTGTGGAAAATGTCTTATAACCTGTCTTATTGTGATCGCTGAAACAGTGTTCGTTTTTGTAAGTCAAGTGAGGATTTGGAAGGAGACAGCCGTGGCCTTAAATTAGCTACCATTCCGTAATTTGCCCGAAGTAGAAGTGGAAAACCGCGGAAAATCACTTCCAAGATAGCTGAGACGGGAATCGAACCCGCCTATTCTCAGTTTTGCTTCACGAGGCTGAGTGTACCCGTTTTAGCCCTCGGACCAGAATTAAATATCTTGGCAGAGTCGGCAATCGAACCTGGACCTCCGGGGCGACACCCAAGTATGCTAGCTGCCTCACCACGAGGAGCGCGATTCCGAAAGATGTGGAGATGTCTATTTATATTTTGGTTTAAGGAGTGCGTGTGAAATTGTGTAGGGGCAACACCTTGGATAAGAATAGGCAGAAGAGAGAAAAGCAACGGAATACTTCAGCAATTTAGGCTATGTGTAATACATGAAATAATCTCTTCTTGTTGATCACTAGTCTGATCTCCGGCCAGTGTACAACATAGTGGACGAAGTTCTATAAATCGAAAGTTTCTCTTTTCCATGCTGCCAAAACTAAACTGCTGTATTGACTCCCGGTAGCATTCAACTTTAAGGGAAGTATAAACACCATACTGTATAATGTGCCAGTTGTAATAATTTTCCAGTACGTATTCTTCACTTACGTACCGTTTTACTATATGCAATTATAATGTTATACGGTTCTAGTTTACCACAAAAGGAAACTTAATCAGTGAGTATTTCTTAAGTGTTTCAAACTGTTGTTATGAGAAGGAAAGGAAAATAGTGCATTCAGATGTACCCTTCTGTTGTTGTTGTTGGTTTTTTTTAAGGTTTTTTTTTTTTTTTTAGTTGTTGACTTTTAGCGCCGGGAGTGTCCGAGAATATAGGTTCGACTCGCCAGAGTTTGTAGCTGCTCCTATGCGGGCACTCATGGGTGAGCTACAAGTACCGTCGCGTGTCGCGTGTGGAGTGTTGTCTGGGGAGGAAAGTGTGAATGTGCGGACGAGGAATTGGAAGGTAGCGGCTGTGGCCTATAGTTAGAGACCAACCCCGGCATTTGTCTGGAAGGAAGAAGGAAAACCACAGAATACCATCTTCAAGGTTATCGGCAGGGAGATTCAAACCTCCTCGCCTTCCGAATGTGAGCTAATGCCTGCAGCCACACCGTAACGACCACGGCTAACTCACCCGGTTCTGTTGTTGTTGTTGTTTCATTGGAGAGGTTGGATATCGTGCTCATTTAGCCCCATGTAGGATGTATACGTGTTATTGTGGAGTCTGCAGACATCCTTATGTCTCCACAAAAGTCTGGTGAGCATCTTCCCAAGTAAAGCAAACACAGTGTAAGAAGTTCTGCATAGAAATATAATGTGATGTAAAGATTTGAAGCCGTTTCTTCAATGTTTCCTGTACAAACTGTCAGTTGTAACTCGTCTGTCGGTCAACACAAGTTTTCCAAATGACTGGGCGGGGTACAATGCATATAATATAAAACAAATAAAATGAAAATCCACAGCCTGCTTCCAGTCGACCGTCCGGGTCAGGGAATGGAATGAACGAAGCCCCCATCTAGCGGCGAGGATATAAACTGTGCCGGCTGCCGAAGCCTGTCGCACTCCCCTGGGGCAATGATTAAATGAAAGACAGATGAAATGAAATGACAGTGGAGAGTGTTGCTGGAATTAAATTTGTGACAGGAAAAACCGGAGTACCCGGAGAAAAACCAGTGTACCTCCGATTTGTCCAGCACAAATCTCACATGGAGTGACTTGGAATAGAACCACGGACCCAGCGGTGAGAGGCCGTCGTGCTGCCGCTTAAGCCACGGAGGCTTTGTAAGTTATCATAATTATTATTATTGACCGACAGCGGTAGCTATGCCAGCTCTAGGCCATGGGGTCAAGCTATCTACGGACTCGGTTAGACGTGGGTTCGAGCCCCACCGACAACCGTCCTTGAAATGGTTTTCCGTGGTCTCCCCATTATCAACTCTAGGCAAATGCTGGGACGGTATCTTCTAACAGGCCACGGACGCTTCCTTCCACATTCTTGCCCAGTTTCATTCGTCTTCATTCATTTCATCTCTCATTAACTCCCCTCATGAGGTTGGCGTCAGGAAGGGCATCTGGCCGTAAAAACCATCAGCCACAAAGACTTTCATCGCATCTCATCCCCAACCCCGTTGAAAACGGGAAAAACAAGGGTTAAACATACATTAGTCTATTATTAGTATTTATTTTTTAATATTGTTTTTTTAAAATGATCCCAAATGCACAATTGTGTTAGAAAAAATATATGGTTTTGTTTATTATTATTATTTTGTTTTTGTTATTTCAAAGTGATATTTTGGGTTCGTTCCTTATATTATCATTAATGTCGTTCAAGCGGTTGTTGTGTAATGAATCGAAATAATGTAATTATTTGTTATTTAATTTGCAATGCAATTGTTGTCCGGAGAATAACTTGTTTTCTGCGCCTCTGCTTCAAAGTCGTACAATGCTATTAGATCACTACTATTGAGCTAAGTTATGAGTTTAATTTATAAATAGTAAACTATCAGTAGTGCTCGGCTTCGCCCGGTGGATTTATTTGTTTTATGGATGATAATGAATACTACTATAGAACTGGCACATGATACTTAAACTAACAGATTAAACATATTAATTTTAAACAAGATGTTCAGTAAAGAACATATAGCCTACTTTCTCCTAAATGCATGGGTATTGTTATAACTCTTTGTCCTTTTCAAGGAGTATGATTGAATGTTGGTTGTAGTAGCTTGTTGAAATACAACGTGCTATAGGGATATTAAACATGAATATGAGGTGCCCTTTGCTAGTGCTACCTCTGTACCAAATTTCGTTCAATTCGGTTTCGCCGTGTTTGAATTGATAGGGGGAATCGATTTGCACACATACTTGGCCACCATCTGCAAACTATTGGGCTGATGTTCTTGCAGTTTGGTCAGAATATGTTTCCCACATAAAGATATGGTGTTGCAAAATTTGGTAGAGACTAGATTATTAGGTTGGTCGTAATTACATTTTAGCTTTTAACATTTGGGTGGCTGCGATTACGTTTCCGTCAAGATAGCGGTGATATAAAACATGAAACTGAGGTGCCTCTTGCTAGTGCTACCTCTGTACCAAATTTCGTTCATTCGGTTCCACCGTGTTCGAATTAATAGGGGGAATCAATTTTGACATAAAGATGGCCGCCATCCGCAAACTATTAGGCTAATGACCTATTAGATTGGTCAAAGGATGCTCCCTCCATAAAGGTATGTTGTTGCAAAGTTTGGTAGAGATCGAATGGTTATGTTAGTCGTAATTTGATTTAAGCTTTAAACATTTGTGTGGCCGCTATTACGTTTCTGTCAATATGGCGGCGATATTAATCATGACACTGAGATGCCCTTTGCTAGTGCTATCTCTGTACCAAATTTCGTTCCATTCTGTTTCACCGTGTTTGAATTAATAGGGGGAATCGATTCTGACACAAAGATGGCCGCCATCCGCAAACTATTAGGCGAATGACCTATTAGATTGGTCAAAGGATGCTCCCTCCATAAAGGTATGTAGTTGCAAAATTTGGTTGATATCGGATGATTAGGTTAATCGTAATTTGATTTAAGCTTTGAACATTCGTGTGGCCGCCATTACGTTTCAGTCAAGACGGCGGCGATATAAAACATGACACTGAGGTGCCCTTTGCTAGTGCTACCTCTGTACCAAATTTCGTTCCATTAGGTTCCTCCGTGTTCGAATTAATAGGGGGAATCAATTTTGACATAAAGATGGCCGCCATCCGCAAACTATTAGGCTAATAACCTATTAGATTGGTCAAAGGATGCTCCCTCCAAAAAGGTATGTTGTTGCAAAGTTTGGTAGAGATCGGATGGTTATGTTAGTCGTAATTTAACTTAAGCTTTGAACATTTGTGTGGCCGCCATTACGTTTCTGTCAATATGGCGGCGATATAAAACATGACACTGAGATGCCCTTTGCTAGTGCTACCTCTGTACCAAATTTCGTTCCATTCGGTTTCACCGTGTTTGAATTAATAGGGGGAATTGATTTTCACACAAAGATGGCCGCCATTCGCAAACTATTAGGCTAATGACCTATTCATTTGGTCAAAGGATGCTTCCTCTATAAGGGTATGTTGTTGCAAAATTTGGTAGAGATCGGATGGTTATGTTAGTCGTAATTTAACTTAAGCTTTGAACATTTGTGTGGCCGCCATTACGTTTCTGTCAATATGGCGGCGATATAAAACATGACACTGAGATGCCCTTTGCTAGTGCTACCTCTGTACCAAATTTCGTTCCATTCGGTTTCACCGTGTTTGAATTAATAGGGGGAATTGATTTTCACACAAAGATGGCCGCCATTCGCAAACAATTAGGCTAATGACCTATTCATTTGGTCAAAGGATGCTTCCTCTATAAGGGTATGTTGTTGCAAAATTTGGTAGAGATCGGATGATTAGGTTAATCGTAATTTGATTTAAGCTTTGAACATTTGTGTGGCCGCCATTACGTTTCCGTCAAGATGGCGGCGATATAAAACATGACACTGAGGTGCCTTTTGTTAGTACTACCTCTGTACCAAATTTCGTTCCATTCGGTTGCACCGTGTTCGAATTAATAGGGGGAATCGATTTTCACACAAACATGGCCGCCATCCGCAAACTATTACTCTGATGACCTATTAGTTTGGTCAAAGGATGCTCCCCCCATAAAGGTATGTTGTTGCAAAATTTGGTAGAGATCGGATGATTAGGTTAGTCGTAATTTGATTTAAGCTTTGAACATTTGTGTGGCCGCCATTACGTTTCCGTCAAGATGGCGGCGATATAAAACATGACACTGAGGTGCCTTTCGTTAGTACTACTTCCGTACCAAATTTCGTTCCATTCGGTTGCACCGTGTTCGAATTAATAGGGGGAATCGATTTTCACTCAAAGATGGCCGCCATCCGTAAACTATTACGCTGATGACCTATTGGTTTGGTCAAAGGATGCTCCCCCCATAAAGGTATGTTGTTGCAAAATTTGGTAGAGATCGGATGATTAGGTTAGTCGTAATTTGATTTAAGCTTTGAACATTTGTGAGGCCGCCATTACGTTTCCGTCAAGATGGCGGCGATATAAAACATGACACTGAGGTGTCCTTTGCTAGTGCTACCTTTGTACCAAATTTCGTTCAATTCGCATTCACCGTGTTCGAATTGATAGGGGGGACAGACATTCAGAGTACACACACTCTCACACACACACACACACACACACACACACACACAGACACACACACAGACTCACACACACACATACACACACACAGACAGACACACTTTTTTCGCCGTGTTGATCTCATAAGTCTACTTTCATTTTTTGCAAAAATCGAAAGTAGGCTAAAAATAACTTTTTATGGTGGTGGCGGTAGTGGGGGTGATAAGTAGTACAGTATAATCCACGTAACATTCAGGTCCCCGTAATGATAATGATAATAATGAATAGGGAAACGGCTATTTACTGACCACAGTACTGACATACGTAATATACAAATGAATTGAAAAATATGATTAGTGAAATAAAGGACACTGCCTAGGGCTTATATCTCATTGGCTGTTAAAAAGTAGAGTCCAATAGTGTCGTCTTTTGTCGCATAGCGCCGTAGGAAAATAATCAGAGCACTTAGGAAAACTTGGGCTGTCCCGAGTGCCTGAGGTAGCAATAGTGTCATTTATCGTCACATAGCGCTGAAGAATGAAAATCCACAGCCTGTTTCCAGTCTCCGACCGGGTCAGGAATGGAATGAATGAAGCCCCCAACTAGCGGCGAGGATATGAACTGTGCCGGCTGCCGAGGCCTGACGCACTCCTCTGGGGCAATGATTAAATGAATGACAGATGAAATGAAATGATAGTGGAGAGTGTTGCTGGAATGAAATTTTGACAGGGAAAACCGGAGTACCCGGAGAAAAACCTGTCTGCCTCCGTTTTGTCCAGCACAGATCTCACATGGAGTGACCGGGATTTGAACCACGGACCCAGCGGTGAGAGGCCGGCGTGCTGCCGCCTAAGCCACGGAGGCTGGCTCACATAGCGCTGAAGAATAAGGATCATAATAAATGAAAGTAAATTTGAAAGCACCAACGCGTATTGCAGCTGATAACCTCAATGTACTGTACCAACACCATCGCACTATTACAGAGGCATAATCTATTCATGATAACTGTTTTAAGGCGCCTAAGAAATCATTTTGCACTAATTATTCCCCGTGACTGCAATTTATAAGCAGCGCGATTCTGCACCCAGAACACTGGTAGGGGCGACGTGATGGAGCCCACATTGCCAGCCTACAACAGACTTATTAAAATATTCTTACAGTTACGCTACTACGGACACGAATGATTCTAGGGCCTTAAAACGTGGGTTTCAAGTTCATTTTGTCTGTTATTCTAAATGTAGGGAATGAAGAGGGTTGTCCAAAATATCAAGTGGACAGTGTTACCAGCAGGGTTCCAAACGGTATGTGTGTAAAATTTGGTGTAATTAGGTAAAACGGTGTAGATTTGTGCCAAAGGGCCTAAATGCAGGGATTGGACTCCTCTGTCAGAAATGTCATGTGGACAGTGTTACCCGCAGGGTTCCAAAAGGTCTGTCTGTTAGGTAGTCAGCCCGAAGGCTGGTTGGATCCTCAAAAAGCACCGCTGTTAGGTTATGTGGGTAGATGCCCACAAAAACCCAAGGCAGCGCTATATTGAGGCGTACTAGGCAAGAAGAGGAGTGAGGTAGTTTGCCATTGCTTTCCTCACTGAGTCAGTATAGCAGTACTAACCCTATGAGTAGAACCTTTCACAGAATCCACAGGCACTGACTGTGACCTGAATGTTATTACTAAGCACCACCCATACCTCAGTAGCTTCCATATAATCACAGCCATGAGTGAGACTGAGACATCGGTGAAAAGCCACATTTTACTCTAGCCTGTGCCAACAGACAAATGCAAATGTACTGCATTCATCAAGACATGGCAAACAGGCCTTTTCGAAAGGTAAGTATACAAAATAGGTTCAGATCGGTGAAACGGTGTAGATTTGTGCCAAAGGGTTCCTAAATCCAGGGAATGGAGTGGTCCGTCCGAAATTTCATGTAGACAGTGTTACTCGTCGGGTTCCAAAGGGTAAGTACACACAGTTTGATTCAGATCGGTGAAACGGTGTAGATTTGTGACAATGGGCCTAAATGCAGGGAATGGAGTGGTCCGTCCAAAATTTCATGTGGACAGTGTTACTCGTCGGGTTCCAAAGGGTAAGTACACACAGTTTGATTCAGATCGGTGAAACTGTGTAGATTTGTATAAATAACAGACAGACAGACAGACATTGAGCTTTATATATATATATATATATATATATATAGAGAGAGAGAGAGAGAGAGATAGACAAGCTGTACCCGACATGCGTTTCAATGCCAATCAAGGAAAGTGTTGGCGTTGTCATCTTGTTCCTTGAAGTGCTTTTGGATACACAATATTTTTTAAAAATTTCCGAAACTGCATCTAAACTAACGTAAAATGGATTAACTAAAGAAACATTCGTGGGAGCGTGCAAAATAACTGACCAAAGTTACATAGCAAATGGAAACTGGCATATGAACTCATACGTGATTTTGTTAAAACGATTCGCGCGCCGTCACCCTTTTGTTGAAACTAATCGTACGCTACGTATTGTAAAATGCATTTACTAAGCCTGAAACCTTCCCCGGAGCGTACTCAACGATTTCACCAAAGTTTCATCGCAATCGGATGAATGGTACCTAGGTATATGAACGCATACGGGACTTTGTTGAAACGATTCGTGTGCCGTCCTCAGTTGTTGAATCTACTCGTGCGATACCTATTGTAAAGTGGAGTTACTAAATCGGAAACCTTCCCTGATGTATACACAACATCTCACCCAAGTTTCATCGCTATCGGACGAATGGTATATGAACGCTTACGGGACTTTGTGGAAACGCTTCGCACGTCGTCGTTCATTTGTTGAATCTACTCGTGCGCTACCTATTGTAAAATGGATTTTCTAAGTCATAAACCTTTGCTGGAGTGTACACAACATCTCACCCAAGTTTCATCGCTATCGGACGAATGGTATATGAACGCATACGGGACTTTGTCGAAACGCTTCGCACGTCGTCGCTCATTTGTTGAATCTACTTGTGCACTACCTATTGTGAAATGGATTTACTAAGCCAGAAATCTTTGCTGGAGTGTACACAACATCTGACCCAAGTTTCATCGCTATCGAACGAATGGTATATGAACGCATACAGGACTTTGTCGAAACGCTTCGCACGTCGTCGCTCATTTGTTGAATCTACTTGTGCACTACCTATTGTGAAATGGATTTACTAAGCCAGAAATCTGTGCTGGAGTGTAAACAACATCTCACCCAAGTTTCATCGCTATCGAACGAATGGTATATGAACGCATACAGGACTTTGTAGAAACGCTTCACACGTCGTCGCTCATTTTTAATCCACTCGTGTGCTACCTATTGTAATGTGGATTTACTGTGACCTTGAAAGAAGCAGTTTAGCAAGATTTTGTCTCCGGGGTCGCGTTCAATTGTTGTATTTTCAGTGTTAGAGTAAAATAAAGATATCTCGCTTCCATAGTATCAAGGATTCATAACGTAAACTTAAGAACTAGAAATGAAGTGAAAAACAGGAGTAAAATAAACAATATTTAATAACTGAATCGCCATAAAGCAAACAATGACAAGATAAAACTCCACCCTGAGCTTAATCCCAAAATAACATAAATTACAAGACATAAAAATGTGGAAATACCATTCCATCGATCTGATTAGATTGCGCGTGGTAACTAACTATTGAAGGAAAATGAGTACGAGTTGACGGAGATTCGCTTCCAAACGACTCAATCGGATAGGTCGCGAATCGCCGTTCTGCAAACCGTAATTATGCCCCATGGGAAATACGCTAATAAAATGGCTGTACACTTAATGTAATTCACTGACACACGCTACCCTTACAAATATTACATTATAAGATTTCCTCGGAAATCACACAATATGCAAGAAGGCATATGACAAATAAATGATCTGCCACAATTGGCACAAAAGCTCGCAAGACTAATGATCGCTCACGTGACACAACACAACAACAAGCATGGACGACCGGAGGTCGCCGAACTGTCACATAAACAAAGCAACAACTACATGCCTAAACAGGCAGATATAATACTTGAGTACAATGCAGACAATGCTCAATACAGCGCTAGGAAAATAACGATAAGACGAGAATAGCTCCCATTTACTGTTTCAATTAATTTACAATCATTCAGGCTTTTTTAATGTAATGACAGACATTCGAAGAATACAGGACCAGTGTTCCAAGTACTAATGAGCCTTATCAGCTGTCTCTGAACAGCGCGCGACAAGTGGAAAGCCCTCTCTCTCTCTCTCACACACACAACATCTGTTTCAGTCTAGTCGCGTGTCACAATAAAGACAGGCTATCCATAGCGTCCAGGGTCCGGTTAATTGTGCCATCCTGAAAACGCGTACAATATATCGCAGACACAATATCTCACCAAATTCTCTCGGAATTGCAAGATTCAAATATATATTTCAAACAATCGTCCTGCAGGGTTAGACTGATGAAAACTTGGATTGCGGCAAGTCGAAGCGTGCATTACTCCTTCCGCAAGCAATATCCAATCATCACACATATGACACACTATCGCTTGGACTGACTAATAAAATCTATCCACCCGTGTCGGCGCTAGTTCAGAGTTTCCCTAATTTCGTGTTCAAGACACGCTCTATCCAATTTAAAAGCTGAAATAATCATAACAAGTAAGCAGACAGATTCTCGTATACAAATATTTGCAACATGTCAAATTATAAAATCAATAGCCAGATTGATCATGAATCTTCTATCATAACTATGATTCCCCCAATACTGCATTTATTCTATTTTAATTCAGATTCACATCTGTCATAACGTTAATTTCCAGATTACATTGATCAACTGCGATACGCTAGCAACGTGTTCCGCGAGAAAGCGATGCCACGTAAACTTGAACAACAAAATAGAACACAAGAATATCTACAAAAAATGTCACGCTGCATCATGCACTAAATCGTGTGTCAGTAACAAAAATAAACAAGACTCTACATTTAAAACACACAAAGCAAATATATACATAAAATTATTCCCATGAAAATCATAACTGATTTGTCAAATTAAATATATTAATTTTGTCGTACTCATTCCTTCGCCAGTCAGCTCGTCAGATCACATCTCCCGACATTCTCCCCGCTGCTATGCTTAGCACATCATCATCATCATCATCATCATCATCATCATCATCATCATCATCATCTACAGGGTGATGATATTGGACTCCATGCTTCCTTCATAGGCCTGGGATGACATCTTGCTGCTTGAAATAAAAGTTTATTAGCACACGTTTGCTAGCTATTTTGCCTTCTTTGGTTACTTAATTCGCCAAACAGTCCTACAGCAAAATTTCGATGAATACTGGCCCTAAACTGTAGTCCGGTAACTACCTAATTTCACTGACTTTATAATTGCAAGACTAAGTTGCACGCACACAACTAAACTATGAGTTCAAAGTGTTTCTCAAAAAGTTAGAGTATAACATGAACCATCTCGACACCCAAAGTAATAATAATAATAATAATAAGTGTCACATAGACACGCAAAGTCGTACGTAGTGTCGCCCTCGACACACCAAACGATTATGAGTTCATCAGCACACGAAGCAATATTTAAACGATTTGGGCAAATGTTCTAGGGGTGGGAGTAGGTTCGAAATTAGATTCCACAATAATAATATCACTGACATGCAATAACAATCATTCTGATCGCAACACTCTGAGGTCACGTTTAAGCCGATCCGCACGAAAATCGATCGTGGGATTAATAGCAAATTAATTCCCGCGTAATCCCAAGGCTCCACGTACAGACGCCACGTGCCCGCGAAAATGAGCATCATGTGTTCTCATTGGTTCTCCAGAACATCGAATTCGCGGTTCCTGGAGCATAGACCAGCCCACAGGTGTGGCTGAAACATACCTCTGTCTCTATATGTTCTCCTCCTGTTCTTCTCTTGCACTCCAACAATGAAATAATTTTAGCATGACTCAAGTGGACAGAGACGGTAGCCCAGCCGTTCAACCCTTTTCCGAACGGTACATCTTCCTGCAGTGGCCTGGTCATAAATACTTGCTAGGCTCAACTCTATAGAAATATGAATTCCATCAACGTCCCTAGTGTCGCCAGGCTTTACCTGAAGTTTCGAAATATCGTCTGGCCTTCCTTCTTGATTTCCAGTGGCTTCCCATGTAGAATGAAATACAACTTAATAATCTTTAATATATCCACATATTAAGGGTTCATTACTAAGCCGGAAACCTTCCCTGATGTTTACACAACACCTTACCCAAGTTTCATCGCGATCGGACGAATGGTATATGAACACATACAGGACTTTTTTGAAACGCATAGCGCGTCGTCGCTCATTTGTTGAATCAACTCGTGCGCTACATATTGTAACGTGTATTTACTGAGATAGAATCCTTCCCTGAAGAATACACAACATCTCACCCAAGTTTCATCGCAATGGGATGAATGGTATATGAACGCAGGTGGGACTTTGTTGAAACGAAACGCACGCCTTTTTGTTGAAGCTACTCGTGCGCTATCTATTGTAAATTGGATTTACTATGCCTATAACTTTCCCGCGAGTGTGCACATCAACTCACCAAAATTTGATCGCTATCGGATGAATTGTATATGAACGCATCGCCAACACTAATTTGTTTAAACTACTCGCGCGCCATCTATTGTTCATTAGATTAACTATGCCTGTAACCATCCCAGAAGTGTTCACAACAACTCTCCAAAATTTGATCGCAATCGGATGAATGGGAACGCATAAAAGACGAACAAACGAACATTTTTGTAATATATATATATATATAAGATAACATAACCTCATTAATAATACGAGATCATTTGATGGGTTTCGGCCGGTAAGTACCGAAGGCCGTAGAAGAACGGGCACTTCTGCTAGTCTAATATAGGCTAATAGTGAACGTTTTCTATTCCTATGACTCGTACAAGCAAATGCAAGTCAACCGTTCCAGAAAATACCTAAACGTAGTGAAATAACTGTCTTTGGACGTCAAACTTATCGATATAATCAAAACTTCTTGGCATAGTTGTTTAGTAGACCTGTTGTTTTGTAGGACCTTCCATTGCAGCAAGGTTACGAGATAAAGTGCAGGAGAGTTGAAATATACGGTAGTAAACGGAATGAAGCTCATTCACTCTCTGAAGCACAAAGCTGAGAGAAGTGTAACCTTATGGTGGGTAATACTGTAATCTTGATGGTATATTAAGGTCCCTTTATTCCCCCAATCGGGTGTGATCCTGTAAGGTGTTAACGAGATGGTGGCTTATGTCGCAGTGAATAGTGCACATAAAATCTACTTTTATGTGATGTACTTTGAGAACTTTCTCGAGCCAGGTTAACAAACGTTCTCTCATTTGTTTCCACAGTGGATGTGCTGATGCTGAGATGTATAATCCTTAAATTTAACTTAAATCGCTTCCCCTACGGTTACATTAACTAACCAACTACCTGACCAACACGGTAAAGCCGCTTGATGTGTTTTCGGAGTACGTATTGAGACCCCGATTCTCGACGCTCAGCTCTGCCAAGATTTTTTTTGTCGTTGTTAATTCATATGAGGGGCTTGGGATATCGTGGTCATCAGTCCCATGCGTTTTGAATTTGTCTGATAACTTTAATGCATGTGATGACTGTAGTAGTGTGCAGTGTGTGCAACTGTATTAGGGACAGCTTGTGGTTTTCAAAATATCATTTAAGCCGGAAGTAATTTAAAAAAACGATGTTTTAAATATGATAGATCTTTTCAAAACACCCATTTTGACATTTTTCGGGTCCTCTAGCGTTTCAACTTTTGACTCAATTATCGAAATAGTCTTTGCTAAACTGGACTCCTCCAGTCTGAGTGTTCTTAGTGTCATTTAAAAAATGTTTTCAACGTAGGCCTAATTGGAGATTTGAAAATACTACATCCCTTTTAGGTAGTTCAGTTGTTATTACTGTTAAATTTCGGGGCTTGGACATTGTAGTCATTTCAACCCCGCATATATACACAGTATATATATATATATATATATATATATAGGCCTATATACAGTATTCCCACGGCGTAGCCGTTAAATCGTGCACCACGATCGCGCGGGCAGCTGCAGTAAGACCGAAGATCGTAGGTTTGAAATCCAGAGCTGATAGCGGCTATCCTGAGTGTGAATTTCCTCCTGGTATTTCCACCCCCCCCCCCCCCAACCATCCCCCCCCCTCAAAAAAATGCTGGCATAGTACCGTACGTACCCGGGGCAGTTACTTACCCCATCCCAGTCCCTAAAACATTTACACACCGAAATACAAGTTGTCAGACAAGTTCAACACACACCCAATTACACGGGGCTGATGACCAAGATATCCAAGCTCCTCAAATGAATCAACAACAACAACATACCAATGCAGTATTGAATCATTCTCATTTAATACTTGCTAGATTCTCGAGGTAAAATATCACGTCCATTGGTTCGGATTCCATGCAAGAAGAGGTCACGTGCATGTTGTTGTTGTTTGAGTCTTCAGTCATTTGACTGGTTTGATGCAGCTCTACATGCCTCCATCCTGAGCTAATCGTTTCATCTCTACATAGTGTAACTGTTTCTCTCCACGTTGGGATGACAAGTGAAACGGTTTCTTTAGCCCTCACTGTTGCGTGACAAATGTAATGGTTTCTTACTAGCTCTGCCTTGCACTTTGAAATATTTACTCTGACTAAGATATGTTGTTTTAACGGGCGCCAAGACCTCAACGCTATGTTGAAATCTAAATTTATATTTAACAACACCTAGCTCTGGTAGAACACCTTCAAGAATCTTTTCACTCAGATCGTGGTATGATTTGATCATTAACCCAACAAACAATTGTTGCAGGAGAAGGAATTGGTCTATATCTAATGCTACCTACTGAAAGCAAAGATCGCATGGTTAAAAGAAATGAATTTATTATATAAAACAAGCAGGCCAAAATTAATAATAATAATAATACGTTTTGAATTTAAATTGGAGCGTTGCGATTTGAATATTACCGCTAGAAAATTACGTGAAAACGGATTCGGATAAATTACTGATTTTACTCTTATTCCTAAGCTATGAAGTTACTGAAATACTGAATATAAAACAAAGAGACGAGAGATTACGTAGTTCTGAGTCATTCGCGCTTACCACTGGAAATTGCCGTAGCATTTCCCTCGTACTGGATGTTGTAGAGAGCTTCCCACAGCCTCCTGGTCGTCGTCATCTTCTTCGTTAGTTGATGAGATACTTGTAGATATGATAATTTATGGTCCGAATATCGGAACTAACCACACGTACAACCACACAGGTTAAGTTTTACAAAGATAGTCGCCTAGCCTCCACGGCGCGCAAACCATATATGCACTCGTCGCATCCCCTCTACGGAGCCGTCTTCCAGTCGCCCGGTCTCCACTGATTGGCTGTGCCACCACGCGCTACTTCCCCACCTCCGGGTCATTACACTCGGCGCGGCGATGATGTCGATTACCGGTCCAGGCCATTTCGCCTTTTCTTGAAGCAGCAACCCAGCTTGCGTCATGCTACTCGACAAGATTAAGCCTGTAGCCGAATTGCCAGTGAATCATCTCTCTCAAAATACCCTAACTGACAAAACTCCGTAAAATTCCGTAATCATATAATTTTCTTACGATAATGTTGTTCGTAATAATTTGCTTGATAGTGTTTTCTATAACATAGAAAACCTATCAGATTACTTATTATTTTATAAAAATTGCTCCAAAGAAATACCTTAATAATAATAATAAGTTATGAACCCTTTATCCTCTGATGGATAAATGATTCGATGTTTTATTTCTTCAATTAATTAATATTTCCACCAGCGTCATGAAATAGCCAGACGAAGATGAGGAAACTTCAAGCATTTGTTGGAGACAGTGGGAACATACCTGCAGCAGTTTGACAAAAGGCTAAATACTTTAGCATTGCGAAAAGAAAGACCCTAGCAATGTTTCAGAAGGACAGGTGGTGGCTACCTCAAAATAGAGGGGACGCGTGGTGAGACACGCTTATGGTATGTTCATTGTAATATTCGCGCCTAGAAAAAATATAATGCAGTAACGTGAGTGGCTGATGATAATACTGGACACTCCTACGAGGCCGAGGTCTGATAAAACCGAGAAGTTATTGAAAAAGTGGAACCAATGAGAGATGAATGCTTACGAACGCGCCAAGTCTAGCTTGGGCACGCGACAGCTAGCATTAACGCGGGAGATCGGCTAGACAACATCTCTACGATCGATTCTAGGATTAATGGGCATATTCTTGACCTGCGCAATTTTACGAGTTCAGTGATATTTGTTTCATTCCTGTACCACTATTATTTTGAGACATTTTTATATAATTTCCCCCTCTATCGATACCTAGGGCCAGTTCATTTAAAAGTGGCGTGAAGAGCCAAGACATTGCCTATTATATTGTGTGTGTCGGAAGACACAGGTTACTATTATTTTCGCGTCTAAGGACGTAGGCACTTGTACTTTGCGTGTCATGAGGACACAGATTTTTATTAGTACAAATGTGGTAAATTCAGTGTGATAGATAGTCACAGTACTATTTTGGTAGGGACAGTATCATCGACAATTCGCCAACAGACTGTTCTGGGGAATTAAGTACCTAAAACGGCGAATTTAATAAACAGATATCGAGTGTGAATTAACCTATAACTTTTTGCATCAGCACGAGAGATGACATCGCTTATCCTGGAAGAAGTTTGGAACTGTCAACACTCCATCGAGATGTTTGAGATGAGCTAAGCAGAATTTAAGTAGGGAAATGGCTGCAGATGTTCGTTGACGGTGACTGGCAGAGGATGAGTACATGAATAATATTCTTATTATCTGACAAATTAACTTATGGTATATGGGACATATTTTGTTTTGTAAATATCTTGCTTGTGTTGATTAACGTAGTGTATTTAGTTTTGGTCTGACACACCTTTTGCATGGAAACAGCTCGCACATATTTTATCAGTCGTAAGTTCTTGTTTGTTTGTTTTAATTAACGTAACTATGTGGACGACCGTGTTCGCATATGTTTACGTAGTGCGATTAAGAAGCGTCTCTCGGAGATATATTGTGTTTCAGAAGTAGGACTGAATTAGTATAATCATGCAGTAGATTGGAGGGTAAATTAATCTTGTAATGTTTATTATTGATCAGATTCAGTGAGTTTATTGCCGTTGGAGCAATGTACATTGTGGCGAGGAGCATTCAGATCTCTCGTAGGTTTTAATTTTTTTTAAATAGTTTGTGAGGATCTGATTCAGCCGACCTGTGTGAAAAATGTTATATCATTCCCAGCAGTGTGTGTGTGTGTGTGTATTTTATTGGTCATTACAAGCGGGAATTTCAGCGTAGACTGATTTCTGTCAGCTTGGTGCCAAGTCCATATGGTTACCTTGCGAGGACATATGTGGCTATATCGATTAAGGTCTTACCATATGTGTATGTGGTTGAGATTTGTTGCTGTTGATTCTACGAGATAACGGTCTGTTGGTCAAGTTATTTTTACACACTGGGGCTGGACGATGACAGAGTGAGGAAGGGGGAAGTTGTTTCACAAGGCGGGCTGAAAAGATTGCATCAAGGTCATTAGGGGAGTGCTTGTTGGCTCCGTATATTTACTTGAAATACAGAATAAGAACTGATCAATGGTAAAAATTGTTTAAATAAATGGGAGTTGCCTACGAATCACTATAATCTCCGAAGCGTTAGCTTTACGTGCATTTTTGTTCATATAAAGTAATCTGAGCCGGTGAGGCCTTTGTTGTTGTAGGTTACATTCCATGTTTATGTTCCGTATTAGTGACCCGTGTAGTCACGTGCGATGCTGTCTTTTCCTTGTTTGTGTATTGAGCAATTGGCTGGGGTGGCAGCTCATTTGTCAGATGCGTCATTGCTTTGAAGGAGGGTTTCGAGGGAGATTCCTGTAAATATTATTTTTTTAGATTGTGTGTCAGCATTATTTTTTAAGGGTTTATTTAGTGTTGTGTCCCATATCCGTAAACGTTGATTTACGAGATGATTGTTCGTAAGCAGCGTGGCTGTTACCCGCTGTAAACGAACGGTCATCCTAGTACTCATTCCTCGTAGTTAGTCATTACGCGTACATAAAATCCAATGCAAGTTAGTGGAGCTTGGATCCACAAATTTTTATAAGGGGGAGATCCGTCTGACTCCTCAACTTTTGATAAATATTTCTGTCATGGGAAGATTCAGGGAGGAAATTTATTATTATTGTTGTATATATTCATTTTATTTGCACTAATAGTCATTAAAGTATGTTAATTTTTTACGTCTTGTCACTTCCTTTCTTAATTATAGTTTTAATCCTATGACCCTTACCTCAGTAGAGCATGTTGTTTGGCGAACGTAAACATCACACTATGAACTGAGCGCGACCCCTTGATCAAGATTCTTGCTTATAAACACTGCAATACTAAAGGGTTCATAGGAGGTAAACTGGCGCGGCCAAGCGTGTGGCGGTTCACTGTGGTGTAACGGCAAAGAAATTGCACATGTCAATGTAAGCGTAGTTGGGATTACAAACTGACGCAACAATGAAGGTGTATTTTTGTTGCTGGTTCGCTGCTGGAACACATTTAGTTGGCGTATTTGAGTAAAACTGACAGGCCACAAGTGGAGGCAGATATGACAGTATTTTAATCACCGGAAAGTGATATTTTATTAAAAGTAATTGAGGCGAAGAGGATACCGCCGACTGTGTGAAAGATAAATTAAAATCAGGAGTTTGCAATGTAAAATACGGTTCACGTTGTTGTCTATTGGATTAAAGTAAAAATAATATACGTGATACCGGGCGCCCAATGATTAAAGTTAAAGCTAGATTCGTTTAGAAAGTCAAACTCATGAAAATGTTAGGAGGCTGGTAGCCTTAAATGACAATTAATACTTTGTTAATTAGTCAGTGTTAATATCAGATCAGTATAACAATTTAATGACTAAATGTGTGTTTGGGTTTAAATTAAATTGAGTAAAATTAGAACCACTCAGAGATGCAATCGACTAGTGGGATTAAATGTAAAAATAAATGAACTGAGTGGGGTAAAGAAATTAAATGTGCATTGGGATTATATGTGTGTGTCAGGGGACATTGCTTTATGCCATTTCCCTAATGTCTCATATAAAGTGTATAACATGGCAACAGTAGAACAGATTCAAGAAATCATTGAGAGTGCGGCTAGGAGGACACAGAAATTGTTGGACACTAAATTGGCGGAACAAAGTGAATCACTAAACACTAAACTATCAGAACAGAGTGAATCATTAAACACTAAACTATCAGAACAGAGTGAATCATTAAACACTAAACTATCAGAACAGAGCGAATCATTAAACGCGAAATTATCTGAACAATTAAACAATAGTATGTTAGAACAAAGTGAATCATTAAACACTAAGCTATCAGAACAGACCGAATCACTAAACACAAAACTATCTGAACAAAGTGAATCATTGCGGACACAATTAAATAACAGTAGGATTGAACAAAATGAATATCAGGCGGAACAAGCTAGATTACTAAAAAATGAAATCAATGACACTATAAATTCGCAGTTAGAGGCGCAGAATGTTAAAAACACGAACCAATTAGCTTCGTTAACCGCAGAGATGAAGGAACATACTAATCAACAGATGGTATTGCTGGCCCTAGATGTTATTAAAACAATGAAAAACAATGAAAAACAATTAGATCAGATTAAGAAAATGGAAATTATATTTGATCAAAAACTTAGCATTCTGGATGAAACGGTGTTAGGTAAATTAGAGCAAATTGAACTAGCATGCACTATGAGTAAAAGCGAGGTCAAGATAGCTCAGGATAAGTTGGAAGGACGATTTAAGGAAATGGAAAAAAGCGGCAAGGTCATTCAACAACAATTATCAGCGGTAGATGAAAATATATCCGGCATAATTAAAGATATGGACCGTCTCGAAATAAAATCAGCGGAGCAATGGAAAGGCCTAGAAGCGGATCAGGATCAATTAAAGAATACCATCGACGAAAGGTTGAGCCAGATAGAAAGCAATCAGGATGACGCTAAAAGCCAGATTGAGGAAAAAGTAAGCACAATTAAGGAGCAAATAAGAAAAGATTGGCGAAAAATGAATATCGATTCTAAAGAGGAAAGATCAACCATCCTTAAGACAGTAGGCGAAAATCATACTCGTATTCAAGCATTAGAGCAAGAAATTAAGAGTAAATTTAAAGAACAAACAGACAAGATCATTAAAGCTGAACTGAGGTCAATAGAACAATCCTCGATATTTAAAACGGGAACAATGGAAAATAAGCAGGACGACTCAAATAGTCCGGAGGGTACGAACACAGCAGGGAGTTCGACTCAGACGGAGAGCCCATTAACGACAAACACGGAGGGGTTTCGCAAGAATATTGAAAGGAGTTCCACGCCACAGGACGGTCATCAGCCCACACAACTTATCCAAGTAATTAGCTCGAACGATTATAAACAGCAGAAGTACACGGAAAATTCAGGGGTGACACCTAAAGCCTTTATTAAAGAAATTGAAGATCATTACAATGACACTGGGGTACCTGAAGCACGTAGGCTAAGGATGATGGAGAGATTTTTATCAGGGAATGTCCTTACATGGTTTTTAAGCTTCAAATATACATTTGGAACTATGACAGATTTCAAAATCGCGTTTCTGCGCAAGTACTGGTCGCCGGCATTACAACAGAGTTTAAGGATGGAGCTTTACTCTAGGAAATACCAAACTACCCAGCAAACGAAATACTCAGATTTCTTTAACATGCAAATGCTGAAATTTCGCGACCTTGATTACCCTTTAAATGAAGCGGATCTGGTGATGACTATAGCGCGGCAATTACCAGTCAACGTGCAACAAGTACTAGTCGCAGCGAACGTTAGTACGGCCTTACATGCAGAACAGATATTACGCCAGATAGATGAGACTACATCTCATAATCATTATAGAGGAGGAAGACAACTGGAGTTGGTAAATACGACAGAGGTCATAAAACCTAAACAGGCAAACACGAAAACGCAGGGTACAAATACAAGCACATCCACACCTAGGCGGAACCAGGAAGAGGTAGAAAACAGACCGTACCAGCGTAACGAGAATAATTACAACAATAGGTCATATCAAGGCAACAATAGATATCAACAGAGAGGGTATCAGCAATGGCGTGAAAATCGAAGAAATGAGAGGCCTTATGGAAGATACGGTGATTACAATGGGAATCAAATATGGAAAGGAAGGAGAGATCAAAATCAAGGAGAGGCACGTAATTATCAAAATGACTGGGATGATAGGCACGCTCAATCACAAAATTACCTAGAGGAATTACACGCTAGTCAAGGTGGAGAGCAAGGACGATGGGAGAAAGCCATTGGGAACATGAAGAATCCAGACACACATACTGAGGAAGCTGTAAGTCTACTGAGACAAGAGGAAAGTCAGGGGCGTGGGCGACAAAATGATGACAGGAGTCGCAACGGAGCTAAAAAAAAATCTAAATTTGGATGAAGGAGACAGTCTACAAACGCAACAGTCGGAAGTTGAAGAGGGATGGATAGTAGCGAACATACAAGAATGGATTGCTTTGCCAGAAGATTGCCTGGAGGAGACGGTGAAACCACGGAACGATGAAATTAGGCAGTTACCTGTTATTTACGCGAGGATTGGTGGAATTAATATAAGATGTTTATTGGATACGGGGTCGCAGATCAGTTTGGTATCGGAGGCCTTGGTTCGAGAGTTGGGACGGAGTCAGAATATCCTGTGATTCCCGTACCACAACTCAAAGTGAGGGGTGTTATTCCTGAACGCACCGTCACTTGTAAACGTCAGGCATACTTAGAACTGAACATATTGGAACACTCTTTTGGGCAAACATTCATTTTCATGGCAAAGATGAATTTCAATATAATTCTTGGTGCAAATTTCATTTGTGACTATCAAGCAGTGATAGATTTGCACAAGAATACAGTCAGTTTTAGAGAGTACGATCAACTGAAGAACGTGGGATTGCATATGGATGAAATCACTACCGGAAGAGATGTAAATTCTTGGGCATTGGAAGCAATATCGGAAGAGACGGAAGAGGAGATACGAAAGGCAGAAGATAACATCATAGAAGGAGCTGTTGTGGAACTAGATGAGGAAAGTGAATCCCAGGAGATATGGTCTTTATTAACAGGGAAGATGAACGTGATTCCGGATGCACTCAGCAGGAACCCAGAGCCTGATGATGAAGAAACAGCGATGGTACAACACTTGGAGTTAACACCGAAGGACCGGGAATTCTTGGAGGAGTTACGTGAGATACAGCGAGAACAGGAAGCGGAACCATGGATGATGCTATTAATTCAATACTTCAGAAAGCAGCTACCTACAGGAACACCTGCATTTCGAGAAGCGAAAGCCAAAGAAGGAAGATATGTTTATGTCAACAATTTGCTGCACAAATGGGTAGATAATGACCACACCAAGTTACGCATACTAGTACCTGCATCCTTACAGCGAGGATTGACATGGCATACTCACGAAGGTTACGGACACGTCGGAGTAGACAAGTGCGAAGCGACAATAGGAGAGACATTTACATGGCCACGTATGAGAACAACTATATGTGACGTCATTACGACTTGTGATCCTTGTCAGAGGACAAAGCCCAATAACTATTTAATGAGGCAGTATCCTAGACCATTGCTACCTCATAAACCCTGCGAGCTACTGGCCCTGGACTGTTTCGGCCAAATCCCGAAAGGTAGACGAGGTTGCCGTCACTTGCTAGTGTGCATTGATGTGTTTTCTAAGTTTGTCGTATTATGCCCTATTCAGAAAACTACATCGAAACAAGTACTCAGTCGTATTCGAAATAGGGTTATTCCAATCCTTGGAAAACCAGAATTTATATTGTCGGACCATGGCAGCTATTTTACAAGCGCCGAATTCAAGAAAGGTATGGAGGACATGGGTATAAAACACGTTTTAAGCAGTATCCGACATGCTCAAGCTAATCCAAGTGAGAGAGCAATAAAATGTGTAACATCATACTTGAGAATCTTCATTCCCAAAGAACATCATAAGTGGGTGGATAAAATTAAGGATGTAGAGACATGTATGAATTCTACCAGGCACGAGTCAACAGGACAGATCCCTATGGTCTTACACAAAAACGAGTATCCAGTGAGAACGTGGAAAAGCATCATTAACTGCCCACAAGATCCCATGATAGCACCTGACCTGCGAATAGAGAGAACGAGAGCCTACATGAGAAAACAAGCAGATCGCAGATTACAGCGATTGAGAAATAAGAGATTTCACCGTGATCAAGAAATCAACCAGCTCGTTTTGGTGAAACGACCCGCTACATCGGATCCAGAGAAGAAGATCTTCAGCAAATTCTGTGAAAAGTTCATAGGACCCTATTCTATTGTAAGAAACCTAGGAAATAATGCATACAGAGTGAAAGAGTTAAGCACAGGAACAATGTCGGTCTACAATGCAGCCAACTTAAAAAAGTATCGAAGAAGCAAACCATGGGAGTGCCGAAATAATGATGCAGTTTGAATATATGGACGTCCTATATCAACCAAGTGGACGGGGCGCAGTTGAGTACGGCACGAGAAGAAGGAAGTGGAGAGGGTGTTGACAAACATTAACGAGACGGGCAGAGTGTTGCCTAAGGCATCAGCGCGTCACGCAAGCAGCTGAAAGGATGAGTTCCAAGCAGGAAATAAAAAGGGGAAATGCCATTCAAGACAGGAGCGGCTAGACCAAGTAATAGAAAAGGGGTGATTCTGAAATAAAACAAATTGGCCTACGGAAGTCTTTTAAAAATTATCGACTTTTTCCTAAGTTCGAAATTTTGTGAGTGGAGGAGTTGTGAACCCTTTATCCTCTGATGGATAAATGATACGATGTTTTATTTCTTCAATTAATTAGTATTTCCACCAGCGTCATGAAATAGCCAGACGAAGATGAGGAAACTTCAAGCATTTGTTGGAGACAGTGGGAACATACCTGCAGCAGTTTGACAAAAGGCTAAATACTTTAGCATTGTGAAAAGAAAGACCCTAGCAATGTTTCAGAAGGACAGGTGGTGGCTACCTCAAAATAGAAGGGACGCGTGGTGAGACACGCTTATGGTATGTTCATTGTAATATTCGCGCCTAGAAAAATATAATGCAGTAACGTGACTGGCTGATGATAATACTGGACACTCCTACGAGGCCGAAGTCTGATAAAAACCGCGAAGTTATTGAAAAAGTGGAACCAATGAGAGATGAATGCTTACGAACGCGCCAAGTCTAGCTTGGGCACGCGACAGCTAGCATTAACGCGGGAGATCGGCTAGACAACATCTCTACGATCGATTCTAGGATTAATGGGCATATTCTTGACCTGCGCAATTTTACGAGTTCAGTGATATTTGTTTCATTCCTGTACCACTATTATTTTGAGACATTTTTATATAATTTCCCCCTCTATCGATACCAAGGGCCAGTTCATTTAAAAGTGGCGTGAAGAACCAAGACATTGCCTATTATATTGTGTGTGTCGGAAGACACAGGTTACTATTATTTTCGCGTCTAAGGACGTAGGCACTTGTACTTTGCGTGTCATGAGGACACAGATTTTTATTAGTACAAATGTGGTAAATTCAGTGTGATAGATAGTCACAGTACTATTTTGGTAGGGACAGTATCATCGACAATTCGCCAACAGACTGTTCTGGGGAATTAAGTACCTAAAACGGCGAATTTAGTAAACAGATATCGAGTGTGAATTAACCTATAACTTTTTGCATCAGCACGAGAGATGACATCGCTTATCCTGGAAGAAGTTTGGAACTGTCAACACTCCATCGAGATGTTTGAGATGAGCTAAGCAGAATTTAAGTAGGGAAATGGCTGCAGATGTTCGTTGACGGTGACTGGCAGAGGATGAGTAAATGAATAATATTCTTATTATCTGACAAATTAACTTATGGTATATGGGACATATTTTGTTTTGTAAATATCTTGCTTGTGTTGATTAACGTAGTGTATTTAGTTTTGGTCTGACACACCTTCTGCATGGAAACAGCTCGCACATATTTTATCAGTCGTAAGTTCTTGTTTGTTTGTTTTAATTAACGTAACTATGTGGACGACCGTGTTCGCATATGTTTACGTAGTGCGATTAAGAAGCGTCTCTCGGAGATATATTGTGTTTCAGAAGTAGGACTGAATTAGTATAATCATGCAGTAGATTGGAGTGTTAATTAATCTTGTAATGTTTATTATTGATCAGATTCAGTGAGTTTATTGCCGTTGGAGCAATGTAAATTGTGGCGAGGAGCAGTCAGCTCTCTCGTAGGTTTTAATTTTTTTTAAATAGTTTGTGCGGATCTGATTCAGCCGACCTGTGTGAAAAATGTTATGTCATTCCCAGCAGTGTGTGTGTGTGTGTGTATTTTATTGGTCATTACAAGCGGGAATTTCAGAGTAGACTGATTTCTGTCAGCTTGGTGCCAAGTCCGTATGGTTACCTTGCGAGGACATATGTGGCTATATCGATTAAGGTCTTACCATATGTGTATGTGGTTGAGATTTGTTGCTGTTGATTCTACGAGATAACGGTCTGTTGGTCAAGTTATGTTTACACACTGGGGCTGGACGATGACAGAGTGAGGAAGGGGGAAGTTGTTTCACAAGGCGGGCTGAAAAGATTGCATCAAGGTCATTAGGGGAGTGCTTGTTGGCTCCGTATATTTACTTGAAATACAGAATAAGAACTGATGAATGGTAAAAATTGTTTAAATAAATGGGAGTTGCCTATGAATCACTATAATCTCCGATGCGTTAGCTTAACGTGCATTTTTGTTCATATAAAGTAATCTGAGCCGGTGAGGCCTTTGTTGTTGTTGGTTACATTCCATGTTTATGTTCCGTATTAGTGACCCGTGTAGTCACGTGTGATGCTGTCTTTTCCTTGTTTGTGTATTGAGCAATTGGCTGGGTTGGCAGCTCATTTGTCAGATGCGTCATTGCATTGAAGGAGGGTCTCGAGGGAGATTCCTGTAAATATTAGTTTTTTAGATTGTGTGTCAGCATTAGTTTTTAAGGGTTTATTTAGTGTTGTGTCCCATATCCGTAAACGTTGATTTACGAGATGATTGTTCGTAAGCAGCGTGGCTGTTACCCGCTGTAAACGAACGGTCATCCTAGTACTCATTCCTCGTAGTTAGTCATTACGCGTACATAAAATCCAATGCAAGTTAGTGGAGCTTGGATCCACAAATTTTTATAAGGGGGAGATTCGTCTGACTCCTCAACTTTTGATAAATATTTCTGTCATGGGAAGATTCAGGGAGGAAATTTATTATTATTGTTGTATATATTCATTTTATTTGCACTAATAGTCATTAAATTATGTTAATTTTTTACGTCTTGTCACTTCCTTTCTTAATTATAGTTTTAATCCTATGACCCTTACCTCAGTAGAGCATATTGTTTGGCGAACGTAAACATCACACTATGAACTGAGCGCGACCCCTTGATCAAGATTCTTGCTTATAAACACTGCAATACTAAAGGGTTCAGTTAATAATAATAATAATACGTTACATGAAAACTTCTCTTGGCTGAACAATTTGCCGCGTAAACAAATATAGAATGGCTTCCTACTGACTTATGCCAGTGGCGTAAAATCCCCTCGAAAAACACGTTACATATTCGCCTCGGATCATCGGATGATTTACCGTGACGACGGTCCATTATCCGATTATCCCAGACACGTTAATAAAACCCCATCCAAAATACATATTACATAAATTAAATCACCCTAAATTACATATATATACACTCATAATTTTCTTTACGCACTTTGCGTCAAAATTTGTTGTCACTATGGATTGCAATTTGCCACCAGTCCAATGTTTTTCATATAGAATAATGTTCCACGGGTATTTCCGCCTCTCAAATTTCTCTATGTTGGGAAAATAGACATAAATAATGTGTGAGCACTGTGTATTTATGATGCCACATCACACGCATCAAGATGTTCTGATATACTGTATGTATCACCACAGAACTTCCTAATTTCACTGGAGGTCCCTTCCTTATGGTGAAATTTAATCTCACTTATAACTGAGCACACGATCACACTATTGTGGCAGCGCCTCGTGACCATAATACTTAATCTCTCTTTATATAAGACGAAATTAATATTGACTTCTGAAAAAAAAAACGTAAGTGCGCCTTACATATAACACCAAATATTTCTGTGCCGTAATCACCCTGTCTTCTTAAGTTCCCGTAGACCATATTCTACTTAATACTAGTTCTCAACTCAGACCAGTTCTCCTCACACAAATAATACCTTTGTACAAATTACCTTAAAGTACATACTTACAAATCTTACATGGCGAGGCTGTAAACAGAAATCACGTGTGCTGTTATGTATGAGTTTCATGAAGGACTGTCTCGCCTTCTGATGGCCCATCTTTTGTCTCGTGGACGCCTTAAGCAAAAATACCCTGTTCAAGCGCTCACCCATCTCTAGGAGACAAATGGGAATTCACCAGCGCTACCAAATTCTGGCCTTGGTGTATCGAGACATTTTAGTGCTCAAGAGCATCCGACAATCCTGTCATATTTCCCTGTACCTTAAAAATACTCAATTACTTACATACTACCCCCCTGTGTGACTTCTGATACGCCTGCCTGGAAGACCAGATCTTCCACGCACCAAATACCACACTTACTCATTTGATAGGCTGCCTCGCCAGCTAAACACACGTACTTTATGACATATACTTTCGTAGACTATGTATATTATACGTCCCGTATAATCTGTTTCCCTTACTATCCTCCAGCACATATGCTGTTTTGCCAATACGTTTGGAGACTATAAATGTTTCTGCGTCACCTGCTTCCAACCTTGCAAGTGGCTCCCTTAAATGAACGTCATCACGTTGATCTACCTACCTATTTCTCAGTGTCTGTAACGATGCCCTGTTGCTACTGTCCACACATGCACATATTAAAATACCGTACTCTGCTTTAACCACAGGATAATCCCTACATAAATTAGTGTCCCTTGATAGCATGTCTGCAAGAATGTTTTCTTTACCCTTAATATATTTTACTGTGAAATCGTATTCCTGCAGAGCAAGAATCCACCTACTAACTCTGTTAGAACTGAGTTTACAAGTCCTCATATACAGTAATGCATGGTGATCTGTATGGATCTCAAATTTCCCCCCTACTAAATACATTCTAAATTTCCCCAACTGAAAACAATACCTAAAAGCTCTAACTCAGTAATCGTGTATCTTTTCTCTGCTGATGTCAGTCCTCGCGAGGCTAAAGACACAATGCACAGATTACCCTCATCATATTTCTGACATAATCAGCTTTCTCAAAACCTTCCTTCAGCGCTCTAAAAGCCTGATCATGCTTGGACTCCCATCTTCACCGAGTCCCACTTTTAAGCAATTCCCTGAATGGTTCTACCATCCCTGAGTATTTAAGAACGAACCTCCTGAAAAAGTTGCAAATTCCCAGGTATGTTTTTAACTGTTTAACATTCTGTGGCACCTCTGCGTTAAGTATCTTATTAACCCTACTTTCCTCTGGTGTCACACCACCAATCGACACTCTATGACCTAAAAATGTCACTTCTGACTGACAGAATGACGACTTAGACAGCTTCAAAGTGAACCCTGCCTGATCTATCTTCTGAAAAACTATATCTAAATGACGTAGATGCTCTTCAAAACTGCGTGAACTAATTACCATATCATCAATGTAAATGGTTACAAACTCTCCTGTGTCATCCCCTAATGCGATGTTTAAAGCCCTAATTAAAGCTGCTGAACTACTCTTTAACCCATAAGGTGTTCTACAAAATTGATAAAGGTTAAATTTATGACTAAAAGCTGTAAATGGTCTATCCTCGTACATAAGTGGCACTTGCCAAAAAACTGGAACTCAAATCTACACAAGTGAAATACTTCTTCCCCTCAAATGTTTGCATTAATTCCTCTATTGACATAGATTTCAGCTGATCTGAACTAATTCTACTGTTAACCAAACGAGCGTCTAAACAAATACGAACTGTGCCGTCGGCCTTGGGTACCGTGATCAAAGAATTAACATATGGACTGTTAGAGTGCTCAATAATCCCATCTTCAAGCATCTGGTTAATTTGTGCCTCAACTGCACTCTGATAAGCGAAAGGTACAGGATATCTATGTCCTGTGAATACTGACCTATCAATAACGTTCAATGAATGTGTATAGCAATTGATCATACCAATGCGATCCTCAAAAACTCTCCTATTACACAATAACACATCATAGAGCCGAACACACTTTCCACCTCTATATTTCCCTGAATTGCAGCATCACGTAACGAGTCCTCTAGACTACCGTTCGTAATCACACTGCCCACAAAACATGGAGAACCCCGCTCTACGGCTGGCGATATCTCATTTAAAGTACAAATCACACCTACAACACTACTTCTCTGAATATGGTCATTGAACGCTACTTCTACTTCAGAATCTCCCCATTTAAATTTCAAACTCCCTACATCATAACATAAGTTACCAGACACTCTACTTAGCCACTCTGAACCCAAGATAACACTGAATACTAAATTTGGAATTACCAGACAAATCTGCTTTTCTATATGATTATTAATTTTAATGTCTACTAAAACTTGCTTAGAAATTACTTTAGACCTCTTCCCAACAGCTGTGATAACAAAAGTGCTTTTAATTGGCATCTCCTCAAAATTTACTCCAGTTCCTTTCATTTTATCATAAAATGCACTACTTATGCAACTCTTCATACAACCACTATCAATTAAAACATCTGTGTACGCCTCGGACACGTTAAATTTAACTATGGGGCTCTTACAAACCACTTCCTGAATAATACATTCATCATTTAGTTCACGTAATAATTCATCTCTTACATTTAGGTCATAGGGTTCCTGTATAAGTGTATGGACAGGGCATGTTATAGACTGAGATTCTGACCTTACATCGCAGCCTGGTTCGTGTTTAAAGCATTACTACCACTTGGTGTAGTACTACTTACTACTGCACTGGTCTGGTTGTTCTGGGTTGTATTAACGGTATCTCTCGGTCCGTTATTACCATTGGGCTGATTCCCTCCTTGACCCCTGTTCTGGTTATAATAATAATTATTATTATTATACCTCCCTTGGTTACCCCTAAAATCATTATTTCGGCCTTGATTTCCCCTGAAATCATTATTTCTACCTTGGTAGTTTGTACCATACCCATTTCCTCTGTACTGGTTTTGCTGATTATCTATATATTTAAAACACTAAGGCGATTTTTGTTACCGCGAGATTGAGAGAACGACAGAACCGATTTACTTCGTAGAGCACGCTAACGAAAGCTCTTGGCCTGCAGATTTGCAGAGTGTCTCTAAAATAAACAAATATGTTACAGTATATTTTAAATTAATAAACAAAAATTCAGAAATCTTGCCTATCACGCATGCGCACAATCGCCTTGCCTTATGACAGTCATGGCGGTTCAGGTCCATCGCGTTTTAATTTCATGTTTATGTATAAGAATTATAATGGAAGGGACCATTGCTTATTACGTTTTCATGACATACACTGGAATTACCAGACAGAAAATGCTGAAAAACGTAAACTGACATCAAATTTTGAGTGTGCTTGATGTTTAACTCCCTTAATATTGCGCGTTGTTATCAGTGGTTCGGTAGCTCAGGTGGTTACGCTGTACTCTCTTAATTTATGCATCACCCAATGTAAGGGGTTCGAATCCCCCCTCCGGCATGTTTTTTTATTTCCGTATTTTCCTTTCTTGCAATTGCTATTATATTGCCAAAACATATTTAACTCTTGGCATTCCCGTAACTAAGGAATTCTACGTTCCCATCTCAATTTAACTTAAAACGCTACTAGTTGAAACCCGTCAAAACATGACGGTCATTGGGAAAATATTTACGGAAGGATTTTCTTATATGCATTATTTGTATGATTACAGAGAAAGACGACTTTGCAACATATAACTGCCCAGACTGAAAACTTGATGAGGCAAATAGTGGCCTACACGTTCCATAGCTTCCCCTTGAGCTTTATTGATTGTGATAAATTATGCCAAGCGATTGGAAATTGGTGGCTCTTAAAAGAAAATGGGAGTATTTTTATGGCATATTTATATTGGATTTTTAAAGTGGCTTCGTATTTTGTCCGATTTCTCACTTTATTGCGTCAATTTGCAGTTAACATACGACCGGATAATGTTCCTTTTCGTCGAACGGGGTTTTATAGTAGTATTTCTCCCAAAATTAACGTCTGATTCGATAACACTATAGTGCCCTGCATCAATGGAGCCGCTAAATATTAAATGCCAAATAATACTCCCCTTGCAAAAACAACAGTGTGGTTAGACTCATTGTTATGTGGCCTACTCTAAACAAATAAAATCAATGAACAATTGGCTTATACAATGAAGTTCAAAATGATCAGTGTATTCACCGTTCAGAGACTTTCATACTAAGTTGGTTGCTGAGGAGAACGCGATGTGGCTGATCGCCAATAATAAAATCCTTAAAATTATCCTTGTCAGTAACAATGTTTGCAATAGTTTGCAAATGAAGCTCAGGGCGATGTTCTTCATTTTGATATAAACAGCACGAAACTTCTCGAAATAAGCAATTTCTATCGCCTGTTATAGGTTCAATCCTTTGGGTTTCTTTAACAGCAAACTATGCAGGGGAGCATAGAATCACTTCACCAATTACAGGATGAGCACTGACTCTTTGCCAGCCACCGTAAAGGAGGCAGTTTTAGAATTATATGTCCAGTGCATGTCGAAAAACGCATTAACATAGGGAAGCCCACTATTAAGTATATTCTTGGCCATCGCCCCAGAGATCCGGATTCATTTCCCTGCTCTGCCAAGAAATTTAATTCTGGCCTGAGGGCTGGAACGGGACGCACTCAGCCTCGTGAGGTAAGACTGAGGAGAGGTAGGATCGATTCCAACCTTAACTATCTTGGATGTGTTTCTCTTCGGTTTCCCACTTCCACTCCAGGCAAATACCGGGATGGTTCCTTAAGTAAGGCCTCGGCGTTCTCCTTCCTAATTCTCACGTTAATTACAGATACACGCATTAATACAACCATCACAATAACACAGGTCGGTAACATATTTTTTTTCTCTTGAAGACACTGCAAATCTACAGGCCAAGAGCTTTTGTCAGAGTGCTTTACGAAGTCGAAACATGATGGTCAATGGTAAAATAATTACCGAAGGATTTCCTTATATACGACATTCTTTGTACGACTACTTTTTGGCACTATTGAAACTTTAAGGGCGTCGAAAGATCGCACTCTTGACATTGCAACATATAACTGGCCATGACTGAAAACTTGCTGAGGTAAATAGAGACCTACACGTTCGAGAGTTTCCCCTTGAGCTTTATTAATTGTGATACAGAATGCCAAGCGAATTGGAAATTGACGTCTCTTAAAAGAAAATGGAAGGGTTTTGTCGGATGGTGTTAAATCAACTCGAGGGATTAGAGCTCTCTGCCCAATTTTATCTCCGCTGATTATTTCCAAATCCAAGCAATTTTCATACATATTCTTTACAAATAATCTGGTTCCGTTCAGGAGCCCTTGGGATACGTTCAGATTTCTGAGGAGCATAACTATGGCTCCAACTTTTAGAGTAAGAATATGTGGAGGCAAACCACTTAATTCCAAGGAAATCAAGAATTCTGTAGGAAATTGAAGTAGCTGGCTTTCATCTTCAGTAATTAATCTGTTAACGCTGGTGTATGTTTTTGAACTACCGGGTATAAGTTCGATGACTTCCAAATTAATTTTATTACAGTGTTCATTTTTTGGTGTTAGAATGCATACTTTCGAGAAATTGATTATATCTTTCGTAGAAATGAATGTTTCGCCGTAAATCTCAGTCACGATGTCATCATGCGCTAAAATTCTGGGTGGTAGTTCAATAACATTTGATTTCTCACCATCTACAGAGGGGTAGTCACCGTTACCAATTTGTAACAAAAAATCAGAAAATTCAATTTCTTCTGGTTTCAACCGCATGTTTTTATATAAGCAGCGTATTTTGAAGAAGGGCCAGAGAGGAGAGTATTTAATACAGTTTTGAATAATTGTTTGGCGAGAAGCGTGCGGAACAACAGGCAAAACCTGCCTAAAGTCTCCTCCAAGAACAGTAATTTTCCCACCAAATGGAATGTCATTACCCATAATATCTTTTAGAAGACGATTCACACACATTAATGAATGAATATTTGCCATTGGGGCTTCATCCCATATTATGAGCCGTGCTAATCGAATATCGTCAGCTGCTTTGGAATTTAATTTTAATCCAGACACTGAACTCTCATTTAAATTTAGAGGAATTTTGAATGTACTGTGTACTGTTCGACCGTTGGGTAGCAAAACAGCGGCTATTCCGGTCCATGCTACTGATATAACATGAAGCCCTAAACTCCAGAACTTTTGTATTAAGCATCGGTAAATAAATGTTTTTCCTGTGCCCCCAGCACCGTCAATAAAGAATGCGTTCGTGACAGTTGTGTTGTTATTTTGAAGAACGCTGGTGATTTCATTAATAATTGAAAGTTGTTCCTGGTTTGCTAAGGACATCAGGTCAGCCAAATCAAAAGGGAACACTGGCTCATTAGTAGTATGATCGTTTGAGTGTGTGTCAGTACCAACAGGCAAGTTAAATGTTGGCAGAGAGAAACCATGCAATTGCAGAGTTTTATTAATATCTCTGAGAGATAGTTGATAAGCTGTATTTTCATCTTCAGACTTTAAATAATCTTCACAGAGAGAGTTTTTGTGCATGTCCCATAAGTGACTGGCATTGCAAGGTTGATGAAATATGCATATGTAGGCGAATAACTGTCTCAGTTGAAAGGGCATTTGGAAAACCGATGCTTCCATCAAACAGCGTTGCCATTCTGAATCATCGATAAGCAAACCAAGTTTAATTACCATATCCTTATATGTTGGGCAGGTAACTCCTTGGTATGTTCGGAGATCCTCAAAGCTTGTGGCACCTACTATGTGAAGTAAAAGTAAGCGCAGATGGTATCTTTCTGATTCAGATGGAGAAACATTGTACATCCGACCTATTACCTTTTCGAATCTAAGTCGTTTTTTCCAAATGCATTTGCATTTATCCCATACATAATGAACGGGTGTTTCAGGATAAATATATGCACTCCTAGTTGTTGGATTTTGGTTCAGCTGAAACCATGCAGTGAGTTGTGTACTTTTTAACTGAGTCCGTATTAATGCTTTGGGAGCATCATCGGCATGAAAAAATACATCTTGTTGGTCTGGTAAATGGACAGGTAACCGGGCAACAATGTGGGACTGTTCGTGCATGTTGTAACCAAAAATCCTGTATGCAGCCTCACTTGACCCAACATATCTAGCATTCAAATACATAGAAACTTCGTCATGATGTAGCATTCCATCGTTTGCCGTGATTTTCAAGTTAGCGCAATCATGCCCCTTATAAACATATTTATGTATGTATTTGATGCTGTGTACACTTGCACAGATTTCGACGTTAATATGGGCCTGAAAGTACATCAATAGATATCGATTGTATGGAACAATGAAGCGATTGTCGATTTCAACATTGGTGCCTTGAACTCGTTTAGTATATGATTTTCCATTCTGTCGCCTACGGTAAAGTGGATAGCCGTTCACATTCTCTTTAGTTTCTGGCACAAAGTCTTTTGGAAAACCCTTCTTACATCTTCCATCCTTCATGCAAATTGAATTGGGATTCAGAAGGCCGCAAGGTCCATGTACCATGTGTGTCTTTACTAAGTTGTACAATGTTGTATTGGAAGGATCTGGTATTTCTGCAGAAACTGTCATATCAATATCATAGATTTCTCGTAATTTACAACTATCTCGAAGACAAACCAGTAAGTGTATATGAGGTAAACCTCGCTTCTGGAACTCAACCGTGTATAAGAAAGTTTGTACCTCGCCAAAAATTTGGTTTTGATTTATTAAACGCAAGAGTTCCTTCACTTTCGCATGAAAAACGCGAACAACGACATCAGGTCTATTGTTTGCATTTTCATAAGGTTGGAGGCTAGTAGTAATTTCAGGCCATGATGGGTTGCAAGTGAAAGTTATGAAGAGGTCTGGCATGCCAAATTTTCTCACAATTGCCATTGCATCCTGATAATTTTGCAACATATTTCGGGGACTACCAATAAAAGTAGAAGGCAAAATAACTATGCGACCAGCTCTTAAACTTTCATTTTCAGCTCTAAAGTGTAAAGCATCAGCAAGACCAACGTAGGTATCGACACGCAATTTCGTTTGTTGATTGCGAATATATTTTAGTCTATCTCCTTCTATTCGACAATAATAGTCAACTATTAATTGTTGGGTAAGTTTACCTGCATTAAGTAAAGGGTTGAAACCTCCTGCGGGAGGACAACCTCGAATCGACAGCCTATACAAAATACATTCACGCATTGTCATATTTTGCCTAACGTTCGTCTTACGGTTCCCTCCTGTTGGCAGTGAAATATGCCACCCTGTTTCTCCGCAAGGCCAGATTAAAACGTAAGTTAATGGATCACAATGCATGCTGTCAACATCAATTTTCTTTAAAACTCCCTGATTAGAAAATACGGCTATGTGGCGGTGTGAAGCCGGAGCGCCGTCAGTTGTTTCAAAAATAGCTGCAATCTCTGAGGAAGCTGGGTTATTGTAACGTCTAGGATCTTCTTGAGGTTCATGGTAAAAGCGCATGACCAAATCTAACGGTTGACTTTTTTCTCTTAAAGCCAGTTCATTTTCTTCGCATATTTTTGAATGCATTGTCTTATACAGTTGAATGTAAGGGTTATGCTCTTGCAAAATATTATTTAGAATATGAAGTGTACCGGTACCCTCCCTGATGCAAGAATTCGCTCGATTTGCTAATCTGATTTGATTAGCTTCTGAGCAGTCTAATACATACAATTGGCCGTAACAACTGTCGCTTATATTTTTGGAATATATGGAAGAAATGCGATGATGTACAATTCCTGAAATTTTAAAACAATATGGACCGTGTTCAGGTGGTACGGTAACATTGGCACCAAAGGAAACGAAGGACATAGAATTGTTGTACTGCCGAATATTCTCTCTGAAGTTCCTTGAGGTATCATCATTTCCAGTGAAAAATGGTTTAAGCCTGTCAAGTATTTTATATTCCGGCAGATCAATTTTACCATTGCAACAGCAAAGGCCGAAGTAACCAAGCGTAGTTTTTTCGCAAGAGAAGAACAATGCAGAACAATGTTTACATTCGTTCGTCAAGGACCCAACGCTGTACGGCATAATATCTGGCATTGTTTCTGAAATGGCAGATTTATATTTTATATTAAAAGTGGTTTCGCCTTTTCTCCGATTTCTCATTGTTTTGCGTCTATTTGTAGTTTCCACACGACCGGTTAATGTTCTTTTTCGTCGAATGCGTCTATTTACAGTAGGATTTATCCCCAAATTAATGTCGTATTCGATCACACTATAGTGTCCTGCATCAACGGAGCCGCTAAACAATAAATGACAAATAACACTTCCATTGCCATAATCTACAACGTGGTTAGTCTCATCGTTATGCACTCTAAACAAATAATCATTAAACAATTGGCTTATACCATGGAGTTCAACATGACCAGCTTATTCACCGTTCAGAGACATAAGATTTTCATACTCAAGTTGGTTGTTGAGGGGAAGGCGATAAGACTCATCGCCAATAATAAAATCCTTATAAATATTCCAGTCAGCAACAATTTTTGTAACAGTTTGCAAACGCAACTCGCTATGACGTTCTTCGTTTCGATACAAACAGTACGAAACTGCTCTAAATAAGCAATTTCCGTCACCTGTTATTGGTACAATTCTTCGGATATCCATGACAGTAAATTATGAAGAGGAGCATAGAACCACTTCGTCAGTCACCTTAATAATGGAGCCAGTTTTACAATTATATTTCCTGTACGTGTCAAGAGTCGTATTTACACAGGGAAGCCCACTCTTAAAGCTGGCAATGAATTATCGAGACAAACCGGCCCAGTAATTCTGCGTAGTCACTTTCTAGTATGCCGTAGTTATGGTATATACAATGAAAGGTTTAACAATTCGTAGAAGCTGCGATATGTATTCTCGACAGAAAACGACTCACCACCAAAGACTATAACAGACCACCAAAGACTATGTAACAGAAAGATCGGAAACACAATACAAATGGCGGTTCCAACATTCGACTGCAGCGGCATCTGCTACTGAAATATAGAAGTTAATTTGGATAACAATCTAATCAAAAGTAGGCCTACATTTTGTAATACCGGTATCAGAATTTCAACGTAGGCCTACTGTATTATTGCCGTATAACTGGTAAAGGTACAATTCATTAGTGGAATTTCATGTAACAACATTTTGGACATGCCTTGTATGTTTATAAGGCAAAGAAAGAACTGAGGAAAACACATGAGTTACGTAGCACATGGCTCGTTTTGAAGACACTCGGGTGGATTCACTGCATATATTCTTCGTAATGTGTTGGAATTCGTACAATCCTTGATTCACAGTTATCCCATGTGCAAAAATATGCCAAAACTTCTGTAGCAATAAAGATAAATAGCCTACCGTTATTGCAAATGTAATCTGTCGAATGTTGGAACTTATAAAGCTTTTCAATGAAATTACCATAGCGTTTTAAGTTAAATTGAGATGGGAACGTAGAATTCCTTAGTTACGGGAATGCCAAGAGTTAAATATGTTTTGGCAATATAATAGCAATTGCAAGAAAGGAAAATACGGAAATAAAAAAACATGCCGGAGGGGGGATTCGAACCCCTTACATTGGGTGATGCATAAATTAAGAGAGTACAGCGTAACCACCTGAGCTACCGAACCACTGAAAACAATGCGCAATATTAAGGGAGTTAAACATCAAGCACACTCAAAATTTGATGTCAGTTTACGTTTTTCAGCATTTTCTGTCTGGTAATTCCAGTGTATGTCATGAAAACGTAATAAGCAATGGTCCCTTCCATTATAATTCTTATACATAAACATGAAATTAAAACGCGATGGACCTGAACCGCCATGACTGTCATAAGGCAAGGCGATTGTGCGCATGCGTGATAGGCAAGATTTCTGAATTTTTGTTTATTAATTTAAAATATACTGTAACATATTTGTTTATTTTAGAGACACTCTGCAAATCTGCAGGCCAAGAGCTTTCGTTAGCGTGCTCTACGAAGTAAATCGGTTCTGTCGTTCTCTCAATCTCGCGGTAACAAAAATCGCCTTAGTGTTTTAAATATATAGATGGTAATTTCATTGAAAAGCTTTATAAGTTCCAACATTCGACAGATTACATTTGCAATAACGGTAGGCTATTTATCTTTATTGCTACAGAAGTTTTGGCATATTTTTGCACATGGGATAACTGTGAATCAAGGATTGTACGAATTCCAACACATTACGAAGAATATATGCAGTGAATCCACCCGAGTGTCTTCAAAACGAGCCATGTGCTACGTAACTCATGTGTTTTCCTCAGTTCTTTCTTTGCCTTATAAACATACAAGGCATGTCCAAAATGTTGTTACATGAAATTCCACTAATGAATTGTACCTTTACCAGTTATACGGCAATAATACAGTAGGCCTACGTTGAAATTCTGATACCGGTATTACAAAATGTAGGCCTACTTTTGATTAGATTGTTATCCAAATTAACTTCTATATTTCAGTAGCAGATGCCGCTGCAGTCGAATGTTGGAACCGCCATTTGTATTGTGTTTCCGATCTTTCTGTTACATAGTCTTTGGTGGTCTGTTATAGTCTTTGGTGGTGAGTCGTTTTCTGTCGAGAATACATATCGCAGCTTCTACGAATTGTTAAACCTTTCATTGTATATACCATAACTACGGCATACTAGAAAGTGACTACGCAGAATTACTGGGCCGGTTTGTCTCGATAATTCATTGCCAGCTTTAAGAGTGGGCTTCCCTGTGTAAATACGACTCTTGACACGTACAGGAAATATAATTGTAAAACTGGCTCCATTATTAAGGTGACTGACGAAGTGGTTCTATGCTCCTCTTCATAATTTACTGTCATGGATATCCGAAGAATTGTACCAATAACAGGTGACGGAAATTGCTTATTTAGAGCAGTTTCGTACTGTTTGTATCGAAACGAAGAACGTCATAGCGAGTTGCGTTTGCAAACTGTTACAAAAATTGTTGCTGACTGGAATATTTATAAGGATTTTATTATTGGCGATGAGTCTTATCGCCTTCCCCTCAACAACCAACTTGAGTATGAAAATCTTATGTCTCTGAACGGTGAATAAGCTGGTCATGTTGAACTCCATGGTATAAGCCAATTGTTTAATGATTATTTGTTTAGAGTGCATAACGATGAGACTAACCACGTTGTAGATTATGGCAATGGAAGTGTTATTTGTCATTTATTGTTTAGCGGCTCCGTTGATGCAGGACACTATAGTGTGATCGAATACGACATTAATTTGGGGATAAATCCTACTGTAAATAGACGCATTCGACGAAAAAGAACATTAACCGGTCGTGTGGAAACTACAAATAGACGCAAAACAATGAGAAATCGGAGAAAAGGCGAAACCACTTTTAATATAAAATATAAATCTGCCATTTCAGAAACAATGCCAGATATTATGCCGTACAGCGTTGGGTCCTTGACGAACGAATGTAAACATTGTTCTGCATTGTTCTTCTCTTGCGAAAAAACTACGCTTGGTTACTTCGGCCTTTGCTGTTGCAATGGTAAAATTGATCTGCCGGAATATAAAATACTTGACAGGCTTAAACCATTTTTCACTGGAAATGATGATACCTCAAGGAACTTCAGAGAGAATATTCGGCAGTACAACAATTCTATGTCCTTCGTTTCCTTTGGTGCCAATGTTACCGTACCACCTGAACACGGTCCATATTGTTTTAAAATTTCAGGAATTGTACATCATCGCATTTCTTCCATATATTCCAAAAATATAAGCGACAGTTGTTACGGCCAATTGTATGTATTAGACTGCTCAGAAGCTAATCAAATCAGATTAGCAAATCGAGCGAATTCTTGCATCAGGGAGGGTACCGGTACACTTCATATTCTAAATAATATTTTGCAAGAGCATAACCCTTACATTCAACTGTATAAGACAATGCATTCAAAAATATGCGAAGAAAATGAACTGGCTTTAAGAGAAAAAAGTCAACCGTTAGATTTGGTCATGCGCTTTTACCATGAACCTCAAGAAGATCCTAGACGTTACAATAACCCAGCTTCCTCAGAGATTGCAGCTATTTTTGAAACAACTGACGGCGCTCCGGCTTCACACCGCCACATAGCCGTATTTTCTAATCAGGGAGTTTTAAAGAAAATTGATGTTGACAGCATGCATTGTGATCCATTAACTTACGTTTTAATCTGGCCTTGCGGAGAAACAGGGTGGCATATTTCACTGCCAACAGGAGGGAACCGTAAGACGAACGTTAGGCAAAATATGACAATGCGTGAATGTATTTTGTATAGGCTGTCGATTCGAGGTTGTCCTCCCGCAGGAGGTTTCAACCCTTTACTTAATGCAGGTAAACTTACCCAACAATTAATAGTTGACTATTATTGTCGAATAGAAGGAGATAGACTAAAATATATTCGCAATCAACAAACGAAATTGCGTGTCGATACCTACGTTGGTCTTGCTGATGCTTTACACTTTAGAGCTGAAAATGAAAGTTTAAGAGCTGGTCGCATAGTTATTTTGCCTTCTACTTTTATTGGTAGTCCCCGAAATATGTTGCAAAATTATCAGGATGCAATGGCAATTGTGAGAAAATTTGGCATGCCAGACCTCTTCATAACTTTCACTTGCAACCCATCATGGCCTGAAATTACTACTAGCCTCCAACCTTATGAAAATGCAAACAATAGACCTGATGTCGTTGTTCGCGTTTTTCATGCGAAAGTGAAGGAACTCTTGCGTTTAATAAATCAAAACCAAATTTTTGGCGAGGTACAAACTTTCTTATACACGGTTGAGTTCCAGAAGCGAGGTTTACCTCATATACACTTACTGGTTTGTCTTCGAGATAGTTGTAAATTACGAGAAATCTATGATATTGATATGACAGTTTCTGCAGAAATACCAGATCCTTCCAATACAACATTGTACAACTTAGTAAAGACACACATGGTACATGGACCTTGCGGCCTTCTGAATCCCAATTCAATTTGCATGAAGGATGGAAGATGTAAGAAGGGTTTTCCAAAAGACTTTGTGCCAGAAACTAAAGAGAATGTGAACGGCTATCCACTTTACCGTAGGCGACAGAATGGAAAATCATATACTAAACGAGTTCAAGGCACCAATGTTGAAATCGACAATCGCTTCATTGTTCCATACAATCGATATCTATTGATGTACTTTCAGGCCCATATTAACGTCGAAATCTGTGCAAGTGTACACAGCATCAAATACATACATAAATATGTTTATAAGGGGCATGATTGCGCTAACTTGAAAATCACGGCAAACGATGGAATGCTACATCATGACGAAGTTTCTATGTATTTGAATGCTAGATATGTTGGGTCAAGTGAGGCTGCATACAGGATTTTTGGTTACAACATGCACGAACAGTCCCACATTGTTGCCCGGTTACCTGTCCATTTACCAGACCAACAAGATGTATTTTTTCATGCCGATGATGCTCCCAAAGCATTAATACGGACTCAGTTAAAAAGTACACAACTCACTGCATGGTTTCAGCTGAACCAAAATCCAACAACTAGGAGTGCATATATTTATCCTGAAACACCCGTTCATTATGTATGGGATAAATGCAAATGCATTTGGAAAAAACGACTTAGATTCGAAAAGGTAATAGGTCGGATGTACAATGTTTCTCCATCTGAATCAGAAAGATACCATCTGCGCTTACTTTTACTTCACATAGTAGGTGCCACAAGCTTTGAGGATCTCCGAACATACCAAGGAGTTACCTGCCCAACATATAAGGATATGGTAATTAAACTTGGTTTGCTTATCGATGATTCAGAATGGCAACGCTGTTTGATGGAAGCATCGGTTTTCCAAATGCCCTTTCAACTGAGACAGTTATTCGCCTACATATGCATATTTCATCAACCTTGCAATGCCAGTCACTTATGGGACATGCACAAAAACTCTCTCTGTGAAGATTATTTAAAGTCTGAAGATGAAAATACAGCTTATCAACTATCTCTCAGAGATATTAATAAAACTCTGCAATTGCATGGTTTCTCTCTGCCAACATTTAACTTGCCTGTTGGTACTGACACACACTCAAACGATCATACTACTAATGAGCCAGTGTTCCCTTTTGATTTGGCTGACCTGATGTCCTTAGCAAACCAGGAACAACTTTCAATTATTAATGAAATCACCAGCGTTCTTCAAAATAACAACACAACTGTCACGAACGCATTCTTTATTGACGGTGCTGGGGGCACAGGAAAAACATTTATTTACCGATGCTTAATACAAAAGTTCTGGAGTTTAGGGCTTCATGTTATATCAGTAGCATGGACCGGAATAGCCGCTGTTTTGCTACCCAACGGTCGAACAGTACACAGTACATTCAAAATTCCTCTAAATTTAAATGAGAGTTCAGTGTCTGGATTAAAATTAAATTCCAAAGCAGCTGACGATATTCGATTAGCACGGCTCATAATATGGGATGAAGCCCCAATGGCAAATATTCATTCATTAATGTGTGTGAATCGTCTTCTAAAAGATATTATGGGTAATGACATTCCATTTGGTGGGAAAATTACTGTTCTTGGAGGAGACTTTAGGCAGGTTTTGCCTGTTGTTCCGCACGCTTCTCGCCAAACAATTATTCAAAACTGTATTAAATACTCTCCTCTCTGGCCCTTCTTCAAAATACGCTGCTTATATAAAAACATGCGGTTGAAACCAGAAGAAATTGAATTTTCTGATTTTTTGTTACAAATTGGTAACGGTGACTACCCCTCTGTAGATGGTGAGAAATCAAATGTTATTGAACTACCACCCAGAATTTTAGCGCATGATGACATCGTGACTGAGATTTACGGCGAAACATTCATTTCTACGAAAGATATAATCAATTTCTCGAAAGTATGCATTCTAACACCAAAAAATGAACACTGTAATAAAATTAATTTGGAAGTCATCGAACTTATACCCGGTAGTTCAAAAACATACACCAGCGTTAACAGATTAATTACTGAAGATGAAAGCCAGCTACTTCAATTTCCTACAGAATTCTTGATTTCCTTGGAATTAAGTGGTTTGCCTCCACATATTCTTACTCTAAAAGTTGGAGCCATAGTTATGCTCCTCAGAAATCTGAACGTATCCCAAGGGCTCCTGAACGGAACCAGATTATTTGTAAAGAATATGTATGAAAATTGCTTGGATTTGGAAATAATCAGCGGAGATAAAATTGGGCAGAGAGCTCTAATCCCTCGAGTTGATTTAACACCATCCGACAAAACCCTTCCATTTTCTTTTAAGAGACGTCAATTTCCAATTCGCTTGGCATTCTGTATCACAATTAATAAAGCTCAAGGGGAAACTCTCGAACGTGTAGGTCTCTATTTACCTCAGCAAGTTTTCAGTCATGGCCAGTTATATGTTGCAATGTCAAGAGTGCGATCTTTCGACGCCCTTAAAGTTTCAATAGTGCCAAAAAGTAGTCGTACAAAGAATGTCGTATATAAGGAAATCCTTCGGTAATTATTTTACCATTGACCATCATGTTTCGACTTCGTAAAGCACTCTGACAAAAGCTCTTGGCCTGTAGATTTGCAGTGTCTTCAAGAGAAAAAAAATATGTTACCGACCTGTGTTATTGTGATGGTTGTATTAATGCGTGTATCTGTAATTAACGTGAGAATTAGGAAGGAGAACGCCGAGGCCTTACTTAAGGAACCATCCCGGTATTTGCCTGGAGTGGAAGTGGGAAACCGAAGAGAAACACATCCAAGATAGTTAAGGTTGGAATCGATCCTACCTCTCCTCAGTCTTACCTCACGAGGCTGAGTGCGTCCCGTTCCAGCCCTCAGGCCAGAATTAAATTTCTTGGCAGAGCAGGGAAATGAATCCGGATCTCTGGGGCGATGGCCAAGAATATACTTAATAGTGGGCTTCCCTATGTTAATGCGTTTTTCGACATGCACTGGACATATAATTCTAAAACTGCCTCCTTTACGGTGGCTGGCAAAGAGTCAGTGCTCATCCTGTAATTGGTGAAGTGATTCTATGCTCCCCTGCATAGTTTGCTGTTAAAGAAACCCAAAGGATTGAACCTATAACAGGCGATAGAAATTGCTTATTTCGAGAAGTTTCGTGCTGTTTATATCAAAATGAAGAACATCGCCCTGAGCTTCATTTGCAAACTATTGCAAACATTGTTACTGACAAGGATAATTTTAAGGATTTTATTATTGGCGATCAGCCACATCGCGTTCTCCTCAGCAACCAACTTAGTATGAAAGTCTCTGAACGGTGAATACACTGATCATTTTGAACTTCATTGTATAAGCCAATTGTTCATTGATTTTATTTGTTTAGAGTAGGCCACATAACAATGAGTCTAACCACACTGTTGTTTTTGCAAGGGGAGTATTATTTGGCATTTAATATTTAGCGGCTCCATTGATGCAGGGCACTATAGTGTTATCGAATCAGACGTTAATTTTGGGAGAAATACTACTATAAAACCCCGTTCGACGAAAAGGAACATTATCCGGTCGTATGTTAACTGCAAATTGACGCAATAAAGTGAGAAATCGGACAAAATACGAAGCCACTTTAAAAATCCAATATAAATATGCCATAAAAATACTCCCATTTTCTTTTAAGAGCCACCAATTTCCAATCGCTTGGCATAATTTATCACAATCAATAAAGCTCAAGGGGAAGCTATGGAACGTGTAGGCCACTATTTGCCTCATCAAGTTTTCAGTCTGGGCAGTTATATGTTGCAAAGTCGTCTTTCTCTGTAATCATACAAATAATGCATATAAGAAAATCCTTCCGTAAATATTTTCCCAATGACCGTCATGTTTTGACGGGTTTCAACTAGTTATTATTATTTTGGTTCCCCCTATTTTGAATGTTGGCCCCTTCGCCACTGTTCCCTTGAATTTCCTGGTTCCTATTCTCATTAGGCCTGTTATTATTGCTACCCTGGTTCCTACCGAAATTCTCCTCGTAACCACCTCTTCCCAAAGCATCGAATGTACTCAATAAATTCTCCACTTGTGAAATAGATTTAACATTTTGGATACGGTAGCTTCCTTGATTCTATATGGAAAATGTCTTAGTAATAGCCTGACTACATCACTTTCCTCCTTCAAACCATCCAGATATTTGCACGTTAATACCTGTCCTAAAAAGTACTCGGTCAGAGTGTAGTTGCCTCTCGGGTTATATTTCCCACACACAATTCCCTCACGATGCTGAGACTGAATCACTTCATTCCAAAATTTCTCACAAAATTTAACTTTAAAATCTGAAATATTCTCAAAATTGTCTCTGTAGACAGCAAACCAGTTTCTTGTCTCCCCTAAAAACGCTTGCTCTAATATCTCAACTACCTGGCACCACTCAATACTACCATCTTGCAACCTCTCCCTGAATTTATTTTCTATTCATGAACTCCATTGGACAACCCTGTCGATTACTAAATTTGCCTAGTTCTATTTCCCTGTGTGTGCTATTCACATAAACTGGCCTACTCTGACTATTTTCCTGCCTAATTCTAGCTTTCAACTTCTGTTCTAATTCAGCAATTTTCTCCTCAGCTTTTCTTTCGATATTAGTTACAGTTAACCTAATGCTCCCTTCCGATGCTTCAACTTTACCACTTAATTTAGCTTGTTTCTCGTTAATCTCATTAATGCTTTCCTTATTCCTCTCCCTTAAAGTATTAACTTCAGTGATTATTTCTGCATGTACTTTATCAATTCTTCCCCCCAGCTGTTCTTTAACCTCTTTAGTTGCTACCTGAATTTTGTCAATTTATCCCCCCAATTGCTTTTTGACCTGCTGTGTTTCAAGTTGCACTAGTTCTTTTAAATTTTCAGCCTGTGTACTGATTCTACTTTCTAACTTCTCCTGTACTTTTCCTAATTTTCTGTCTACATCTGCAATAATCTCTTTAGCCTTCTCTTCCATCACCCCTCTGATCTCACCTCTAATCAGTTCGAATTTATCACTAATTTCTCTACTGTTTTGTTCAAGTTTAGCATTATTTTGTTCGAGTTTAGCATTTAAAGCTTCAGTACTCTCTCTATTTTCCCTACTGTTTTGTTCAAGTTTAGCATTATTTTGTTCAAGTTGAGCATTTAAACTATCGCTCAATTCCCTATTACTCTCTTTATTTTCCCTACTGTTTTGTTCAAGTCTAGCATTATTTTGTTCGAGTTTAGCATTTAAAGCATCAGTACTAATTTTGTTTTGTTGCATAAACTGAAGAAGCAAACTCTCTAACCCTGCTTTACTGTTTTGATTACCCCCCTCAGTATCGGGTTTTACCTCCGACATCCCTGTACTGCTTTCGTTTCCAAGACTAGCCATACTGCTCGTATCTTCACTATCCAACTGGTGACCTCTACGCAACTTCATCTCTTCCTCAACACTACCCATGCTGATACACACCGATAAATGAAAACCCCCCAAAATACAGGCACAGAAATATATACCCTTCTCCTTCCACAAATGTTATTAGGTTTTCGGTCTCACGTTGGTAGCGACAAGTGTAACTGTTTCTCTCCACGTTGGGATGACAAGTGAAACGGTTTCTTTAGCCCTCACTGTTGCGTGACAAATGTAATGGTTTCTTACTACCTCTGCCTTGCACTTTGAAATATTTACTCTGACTAAGATATGTTGTTTTAATGGGCGCCAAGACCTCAACGCTATGTTGAAATCTAAATTTATATTTAACAACACCTAGCTCTGGTAGAACACCTTTAAGAATCTTTTCACTCAGATCGTGGTATGATTTGATCATTAACCCAACAAACAATTGTATCAGGAGAAGGAATTGGTCTATATCTAATGCTACCTACTGAAAGCAAAGATCGCATGGTTAAAAGAAATGAATTTATTATATAAAACAAGTATGCCAAAATTAATAATAATAATAATGTTTTGAATTTAAATTGGAGCGTTGCGATTTGAATATTACCGCTAGAAAATTACGTGAAAACGGATTCGGATAAATTACTGATTTTACTCTTATTCCTAAGCTATGAAGTTACTGAAATACTGAATATAAAACAAAGAGACGAGAGATTACGTAGTTCTGAGTCATTCGCGCTTACCACTGGAAATTGCCGTAGCATTTCCCTCGTACTGGATGTTGTAGAGAGCTTCCCACAGCCTCCTGGTCGTCGTCATCTTCTTCGTTAGTTGATGAGATACTTGTAGATATGATAATTTATGGTCCGAATATCGGAACCAACCACACGTACAACTACACTGGTTAAGTTTTACAATGATAGTCGCCTAGCCTCCACGGCGCGCAAACCATATATGCACTCGTCGCATCCCCTCTACGGAGCCGTCTTCCAGTCGCCCGGTCACCACTGATTGGCTGTGCCACCACGCGCTACTTCCCCACCTCCGGGTCATTACACTCGGCGCGGCGATGATGTCGATTACTGGTCCAGGCCATTTCGCCTTTTCTTGAAGCAGCAACCCAGATTGCGTCATGCTACTCGACAAGATTAAGCCTGTAGCCGAATTCCCAGTGAATCATCTCTCTCAAAATACCCTAACTGACAAAACTCCGTAAAATTCCGTAATCATATAATTTTCTTACGATAATGTTGCTTGATAGTGTTTTCTATAACATAGAAAACCTATCTGATTACTTATTATTTTATAAAAAATGCTCCAAAGAAATACCTTAATAATAATAATAAGTTAATAATAATAATAAGTTACATGAAAACTTCTCTTGGCTGAACAATTTGCCGCGTAAACAAATATAGAATGGCTTCCTACTGACTTATGCCAGTGGCGTAAAATCCCCTCGAAAAACACGTTACAATAGCTACAACACCCTACAATCGGGGCAATCTGTTTAACATATTCTAACCTTGGTCTACCCCTACAGTTCTTGTCCTCGACCCTTCCTTCCATAACTAAGCTTGCTATTCCTGGGGGTCTTAATATGTGTTCAGTACTACCAACCTACCAACTACCAACGGCGCGATCCACGGAGGGTTACGTATGTTGGTTGACCTGTAATCTATTGACTTATTATTGTAACGAACTTCAGGTATAATGTCGTCTGCATTATTTTGTTATTTCTGTTCTTATTTCAAACATTCCTATTTAAACTCGTGGCCTATTGCAATGAGGATAGTTTGTCAATTGACAACGAACATCCAGTGTTGCCAAATCTTGAAATGGAAAAGAACTAAACCCTATGATTTAAAACACCAGAAAAGCACCAGCTGGACTCTATGGTTCAAAACACTAGATAAACACCAAAAATTATAAATATATAAACGGCTTTTTACTTACATTTCTTTCATTAAAACTCGCCTTCTTCACTTGCGGAACCTGCTACCGCAATTACATCTTTAGATCAGGAAGGTAGGCCTACTGCTGTAGCTCTGCATACTTCCAATTTTGGCCACTATCATATCCTTCGGAAGTTCGTAGTCGTGATAGCATTTTCCCTCTGTTTTCAGTCCAAATGGCACACACAGAATGGAATGCAATTTTTGAGCTTTAATTCGATTTCATTGCTTTGTTTTCAGCAATTAAACTTGGCTAAACACTCTCCCGACATCTGCATTAGAGAGAGAGAGGGAGCGAAAGTACATAAACTGCCCTTGCATGAAACTGGGAAATCCCCTGGGAGCTGGGAAGAACATAGATGATAGGTCGATTCTTTGTACAAGTGCACTTGCACTGAGCCCTGCATGTTGCGCTTACATAGCACTTATGCACGCGAATGAGAATTTCAGGGACTTCCCTTGTTGGAGTGTTGATCTAGACACGTGTAAGGCTGAACATTGTCTATCTTAATTGATTAACTTTATTAAAACTATTACATGGCTTCCAGGATTTACTTATTTGTCATAGGAGACGATTTCATAGAAAAATCCGTTTAAGCACCAGATTTGGCACTGGTTTTATTGAAATAACTCCAGTATTTTGCTATGGCGCTATTAGAACATTTCTGGCACCAGACGAACTTCAGAAACTCCAGATCTGGTGCTAAAACACCAAATTGGCAACACTGCGAACATCCACCATAAGTAACTCTTTAAAATGGTGTATAATTGTGCATATAGGCTAGTTAGGACCGTCAGTGCTTCCAACAGTTACTGCATGTAAACGTCCTATTGAAATTTGAACCCAAGTATCAACATCTCATGTATACAATTCCAAACTTGCTGACTGACGGGACTCAAGTTGCAGATATGGTTTTGCTAATATCTCGCAATTTATGTGTCACTAACACCAACACTAACACTTAGTGCGCTTTAATATTCTATTTTTAAGCAGCTACACTTAAAAACGCTTAAACTTGCTCTGTCATACATGCATCCTTCTCGTTCACTCGCCTAGCCTCAGCAGCAGAAATGACAGATGGTGCATAATTACAAGCATTTTGTACACAGCTGTGCGCTTGAAGATATCTGACATACTCTGGATGTGGAGGTGACAACAGAGGATTTGGAATTTTGGAAGAAAATGTAGACCAGGGGAGTCGAGGTTACCCCCTAGTGACTTCCCTCTGGCCCAACTTGTCCCAGATTGTAGACTGACATCTAACGGTGACACACCTATGGTCGTAGTATATGTGAATTAGGGTCATTGTCACCATTTCTTAATTCATCATTAACCCTTTATGGGATAGAGATCTCTATATTAAGCACCTGTTATAAGGACAGTTTATGCTTTCAAAGATGCTGTTAGTTGAATCTATCAGCCAAATTTCGGAGAATTTTCATGCCGAAGTGCTAGTATTTCTAAAAATCAAATATTATATACGTATATACTTGACGTAATGAGTTGGATAAAATTTAAAAGAATTTAAAACTAAGAACATTAACAGATATAGTGTAAAAATAAAATATAAATATAATAATAAAGATAATAATAAATATGAACACACAGACAGACTCACAGATATCATTAGAAAACGCAGACTAACTTTCTACGGGCACATACAGAGAATGAACAATAAACGACGTACAAAGAAAATCTTTGATGTAGTAAACAGTTCAAAAAGGAAAACAAATTGGTATCATGAAATAGAAGACAACTTAAAGCAATTAGGGATCAACAAGCAAATGATAGAAGACAGAGAAAATTTCAGAAACAAAATTAAGAACGCCAAATTTTTAGTAAGTGAAAGGAAGAAGATAGGAACATTGTGGACGGAACAAAGGAAACAGGAACACAGTCAAAGGATGAAGAGATTTTCGGAAGAGAAGAAGGGAAAGAAGTGAAAATTGTGACATCATGAGATATTCAAGTTCATACACTGTCCATAAGGGCAAAAATGATGTAATAATAATAATAATAATAAAATTCATAAAAATAAAATTACAATAATAAAAGAAATATAAAAATTAAAATAATAAACATAACTATAAAAATATGAAAATAATTGTAAAAATCAATTCGTAATTAGTTAATTCAATAAAAATATCAAAATTAAATATATAAGAACATACCGTTCATAGAAAAATAAAAATAAATACATAAACATTAAAATTAGAAAAACAAAAAGTAATATTATTTTTAAATATAATAATTAAAAAAATAAAAATGTAGAAACATATAAAAGTTTTGCCCTATAAAGGGTTAAAGGTTATTTAACTTTCCAACGAGCATTTCCTCAAAATTTATTTATTTTATTTTCCGTGTCCAAATCAAATTAGATTTTGCCAGTAAGTAGCAACAGTTATAGCATTAGCATTTGCAGCCAAAAGATCGTCTTTTGAACATATGTCCTCCATCAAGGGGCAGATCAGCAGGTGTTCTGGGTCTTGTAAAATGCTGCAGTCACAGAACTCATCATTGTTGACTAGCATGTTCCATTTCTTGAGATAAGACACTCGTTAACGTACCACTAACAAGCAAGGCTAAATCTGACCACTGTACACTCTAAAGCAGGCCTGTCCAGCCATGCCACTGGTGGGTGGTGGCTGTGGCGCCACGGCTTGCCTCGAGACTCGCTCCGTGGCAGACTAAGCCCCGCTCTTTCCCATCTCACCGCCACTTCTCCAGCTTCTCCTCGCACTACCTTCTTTTGCTAGAGAGGATAAGCCGGACTTGCCCCCTTCGTTATGACTCAATTTTAAAGGACAGGTTTTATCATTTTAACGGCGATATTATCAGTTTCTACAATGCCATGAGTAAACGAGTTCGCATACATTGTCTCGTCCTGTGATTTATCACTATGCTTGGCACAACATACGTTTGTGAGCAGCTATTTTCATTAATGAATTTGAACAAATGTAAGTCGAGGTCAACTTTAACACAAGCGTCACTTGAAGCTATTCTCAGAATTCACTCTGCAAACGCAATGCAACCGAATATTGCAAATCTAGTTGCTTTGAAATCGAAAACATGAACTACGTAAAGATGTGACATGTTGATAGTTGTAAATGGTTTTATAAAGTAACTAGCAGTAGTGCCGGGCTCCGCCCGGTGGATTTATATGTTTTATGGATGATAATGTATACTACTACAGAACTAGCACATTATACATAACATAAACTTAAACTAACAGAAAAAAAAAATGTAAAAATATAACATTTGTCGTGGTAGTGGGAGTGATACGTAGTACGGTATAATGGACGTAACATTCACGTCATTTTCCCGTAATGATAATGATAATAATGATAACGTAAACGGCTATTTACTAAGTACAGTACTGAGACAATACATGTAATTTACAAACGAATTGAGAAAATGATTAGAAAGAGGAGTAAGTGAATTAAAATACACTGGCTAGGGCCTATATCTCATTGGCTGTTAGAAAAGTAGTGACCAATAGTGTCGTATGTTGTCGCATAGCGCTGTAGGAAAATAATCACAGCACTTTGGAAAACTTTGGCTGTCCCGAGCTCCTGAGGTAACAACAGTGGATAAGGATCGGAATAAATGAAAGTAAATTTGAAAGCACCAACGCTTATTGCAGCTGATCTACACCTCAATGTACTGCACCAACACCATCGCACTTATACAGAGGCATAATATTTTTATGATGATAACTGTTTTCAGGGGCCTAAGAAATCTTTTTGTACTTATTCCTCCCCGTGACTGCAATTTGTAAGCAGCGCAAGATGTAACTATTTTCGCAATTCTGCTCCAGAACACTGTTAGGGCAGGCGTGATGCAGCCCGCTTTGTCAGTCAACAATGGACTTATTAAGATATTCTTACAGTTACACTACTACGTACATAAATGGTTCTAGGGCCTTAAAACGTGTTTCTCAAGTTCCTTTTGTCTGTTATTCTAAATATAGAGAATGGAGAGGGTTGTCCAAAATATCAATTGGACTTGTTACCACCAGGGTTTCAAACGGTATGTAAAATTCGTTGTAATTAGGTGAAACGGTTTAGATTTGTGCCAAAGGGCTTAAATGCAGGGAATGGAGTGGTCTGTCCGAAATGTCAAGTATACATTGTTACTCGTCGGGCTCCAAAGGGTAAATACAAGTATGGTTCAGATCGGTGAAACGGTGTAGATTTGTGCTAAAGGGCCTAAATGCAGGGAATGGAGTGGCCTGTTCGAAATTTCCCGTAGACAGTGTTACTCGCAGAGTTCCAAAGGGCATGTATACAAATTTTGGTTCAGATCGGTGAAACAGTCTAGATTTGTGCCAAAGGGCCTAAATGCAGGGAATGGAGTGGTCTGTCCGAAATTTCATGTAGACAGTGTTACTCGCAGGTTTCCAAAAGGAAAGTATACAAATTTTGGTTCAGATCGGTGAAACGATGTAGATTTGTGCCAAAAGGCCTAAATGCAGGGAATGGAGTGGTCTGTCTGATATTTCATGTAGACAGTGTTACTCGCAGGGTTCCAAATGGCAAGTATACAATATTTGGTTCAGATCGGTGAAACGGTGTAGATTTGTGCCAAAGGGCCTAAATGCAGGGAATGGAGTGGTCTGCCCGAGATTGCATGTAGACAGTGTTACTCGCAGAGTTCCAAAGAGTAAGTATACACATTTTGGTTCAGATCGGTGAAACGGTGTAGATTTGTGCAAAAGGGCCTAAATGCAGAAAATGGAGTGGTCTGTCCGAAATTTAAAGTAGACTGTGTTTTTCGCCGGGTTCCAAAGAGTAAGTATACAAACTTTGGTTCAGATCGGTGTAGATTTGTATAAATAACAGACAGACAATCCAACAATGAGTTATATATATATATATATATATATACACATGCTAGTGCAACAATCAGAATAACGCAGGTTGTCACAAAAATTCTACACACACACCCATGTACACGGGGCAACATGACATGGTTGTCTAAGCCCCGCAAATGAAATATTAACTGTGGATACGATAGCATAGAGAATACTGCAGTCCAATAAATCGTTGAGCAACACTGAAAATGGCTTTAAATACCATATCATATCTCCAATTTACACATGCTAGTGCAACAATCACAATAACGCAGGTTATCACAAACATTCAACACACACTCCCATGTACACGGGGCAACATGACCACGATGTCGAAGCCCCGCAAATGAAATAACAACTGTCTACACATGAAAACTGCTAAATGGTGATAGGAGAATGTAGGAATGTTTGCCACTATTTTTCTCTGACAGGATAGCATTTCATTACATTTTGCTAATATGCCGATTTACTGTGCATGCGATATCATAGAGAATACTACAGTCCAATAAATCCTTGAGCAACACTGAAAAATGTCTTCAAATACCATATTGTATCTACAATATACACATGCTAGTGCAACAATCACAATTATGCAGGTTATCACAAACATTCTACAGACACACCCATGTACACGGGGAAACATGACCACGATGTCTATGCCCCGCAAATGAAATAACAACTGTCTACACATGAAAACTGCAAAATGATGATAGGAGATTGTAGGAATGTTTGCCACTATTTTTCTCTGACAGGATAGCATTACATTACATTTTGCTAATATGCTTATTAACTGTGCATACGATAGCATAGATAATACTAGAGTCCAATACAGTCCTTGATTGTCAATCGGTCAGTTTTCCCATGTGTACTTTAGCAAATTTTACCGGACTATCATGATACAGAGTAAATCGTTGATGCCTAGTGACAACCTGTCCATCAATGGTGCGGCGTTGACTATCATGATATAGTGCTAGTCGTTGTCGCCTAGCGACAATGTCCGTCAAGTTATTAGATCGGTGAAACGGTGTAGATTTGTGCAAAAGACCTAAATGCAGGGAATGGAGTGGTCTGTCCGAAATTTAAAGTAGACAGTGTTACCCACTGGGTTCCAAAGTGTAAGTATACAAATTTTGGTTCAGATCGGTGAAACGTTGTAGATTTGTTTAATTAACAGACAATCAAACAAACCAACATTGAGTTTTATATGGATAGATAAAGCAGGCAGTATGAATCAAAGGATTTGTTATAGCGTCTGATTGTTGGTTACTAATGTTCCATTCAACGTTGCCCGTCCTGCCGCCAGCTCTCTACCTCCGCTACCGCAACATCTTCCTCGCTTGCAGTCTTGCCTTGACCCGCACCTTCCGCACACAACCTCCGATTCACTAAGGAAAGACCGTGGCACTAGCGTAGCCGACGACTGCCACCGTGGCATTTACCCTGGACATGCCTGCTCTAAAGCATCGTTAAAGTGGAGGGTAACAGCTAAACTCTACCTCCCTCCAATATCTTGCAATGGCGGAAAAATTGGTTTGTTTTCGAGTTTTACACGATCATTCTACCATATGAATATAAAATATGTTTATGACAATGACAGTATAAAAGATAATACATGTTACTAATACCAAGAAAGAAGAATATGGAAATTTAATTAAAAAATAAAATGAAAATCACTCTCAAAACACTCAGGATTGGGCAATGAAATCCCACTGAAACCAAAATAAAATCAAAGATCTCCGAAGATCTGGTCATTAGCCTTACAGCTAAAACAAACAAAAAACAAAGTTTTCAGGACCTATATTTTTAAAACAACATTATTTTGTCCACCTACAAAATGAAATAACTGATTTAAATACAATAATATCATCATCAGCTGTAGTCTGCCTATATAAGCAACAAACATGCCTATAACCTTAAGCAGTGCTTGATTTGTAAAAAAAAAGAGGTTCCGGTACTGTGGGCTACCGGGTGATGGTGGGAGGGGGGCTTTATGTATTATTGAAATATAGAGTTCTAAAAACGATATTTTTACGCTTTTCTGAACACCTTGAGCCATGTTTAACATCTCTCATTTCTTTATTTTCTTTGGCGGCCGTCCCGGTAGACTCAGTCGCCATGTGAGATACGTTCTGTCCGGACGTGCCTTGAGGCTCTCCGCCTTATTATTTAAAATGTAATGTTTTTCCTTTTTATTTAACATTGTTATTATGCCGAAGCCTTCCATTTACTCATGTAAGTAATACATCTAACCTTGTGTCCACTATGCTCATTTCCTAAATTTAACCTTTCTTTTTGATCTTCGTCGTGTGCTTGGATTTGCTGTGGAACCAATCGTAATGGCGGTCTCCTGTTTTATTTTGTTTGAGTCTTCGTTTAACCTTTTATTTGTGCCGTGAAATATATCTGCGAGTGATTTTGTGAGTGTATGTTTTTCTTGCTGCCAGGTGCATTGATGCTGTTTTGATTGGGCATATCTTCGAATGGGTCTCCCGTGGTTTGTGGACGTTGGCGTTTCGACCATTCTCCCAACACGAGGCATGACACCATATATTTTAGCCCTTATGTTTTCCCTTCATTCCATGCTTCGGGCAACTGGATCACGGCGGTAACTTTAAGTAGGCCTTACCGTATTCAGTTCGAACTCGGAACGTAAGTTGGGGACCATATAGGTTTAGCATGTTTTGCTAGACTACCTACAAGCACGAGTTGCTTTGTGTTTTATTACTGCATCGTCGGCTGGCATTTTGTGTGTTTGATTGCGTGTATGTATCATGATATATTTCACGGACACTTGACGTCATTTGTTTCTCCTTGTAGTATCTTTGGTTTTTGCATTTCTTTTCTCTGGGGACTGCCAGCTCGATCGCATCCCCATTGCTCGCCACAGCCTCTGCGACACGCACACAGCCTCTTGTTTTATCTTTGCTATGCTTGTTATTTGTGGTCGTCATGACAACCATCCACCTCTAGGCTGAGAAGTGATTGTTGTTGACCAGCGACCGGCTCGATTGCCTCTTGATCTTTTACTTCCTCCCTTTTTACATCTTTTGCACGGAAGTGAGCACAGGTATGAATTTAATTTGTTAACGTTATTTACTATCGTAAGTTATTTATTGTTATTTATATTTATCTTCCCCGTTTGAAAGTGACTTTATTTGACCCCTAGGTGAAGGGTATTCTTTTTTGTGTGTGTTATTCTGGCCGGGTTTCTTTGTGTGTTCGGTTTCAATTCATTAAATTTCCATTTCTTTACCCATGTGTCTTATTTAGTAGTGTTTGGCGATCGGGCTGCTCGCTCTCTCTCTCTCTTCAAACCTAGGCCTAACTTATTCTAGCTTTCTAGCACCAGGAGGGTATTCCTACCACTCGTTGTGGGACCACCTTCACGGAGTCTGGAGTCGCTCGGCACATCTGGCCTGCAAGTACGGGCCCAGCACAGGTCAGAAATTAACATCCATTTCCACTGCGTACTCCTTTCTTTTCTAGTTGGTTCCAGTGATGCAGCTAGGAGGCACGCCAAGAATATGTTTATTTTAAGAGGGCGGTGCAGATGGTATCAGTTGCGAGGTTAAGTCTCCTGGTCGCTTAGCCATATCCATTGGATTTTAATATTTCGCTGCATATTTTTCAATGTTGTTTTTATTCTGTTTCATGTTCCCTATTGCATACTATGCAAACAAATATTGAGAGTCAATGTGAACTTCCAAGGAGTATGGATCATAAAAATAACAAACTGTAAGGAGAGTGCAATGAGTTGGACCCTATCAACGAACCCCAGCATTGGTAATGTACTAACCAACCCTACTTCTTGTTTCGTACTCATTTCAGGCGCAGGACGGAGGCAAGACATTTGTAGTTATTGTTTTGAATTGTAGCTAGCAGTACTTCTGTAGTTTAGCCATGTATTCTCTCCCAGGTTGTAACGTGAAGAAGGAGCTCATCCAGTCTGACGATGATCTGCTATCGTTTGAAAGTGTCTGTGGGAAAGACACTAATCCATTGACTGAGGTGAAAGGCCATCGCAAGGGAGGCGTAGCCAATATAGTGTCCAAGTGGGGAATTTCATTTTCTGGTGAACTGGGAGTTTCGTCTGTATTTGAGTTCTTAGACAGGGTCAGTGAACTCTGCCATTGTTATGACCTCGAACCAGACGACATTGTTGTCTGCCTACCGTTATTGTTGAGTGGTTTAGCTTTAAAATGGTATCGACTTACCAACAGATCTTTCATCTCGTGGGTTGATTTCTGTAAGTCAATAAAGGAGCGGTTTACGACTTATGATTTTGAACATGACTTGAAGGCTGAAATTCATCGCCGTACCCAGGGTTTGGAAGAGCCTGTAGACGATTTTGTTACTGGGCTAATGACTTTAATAAGTAGGTTGTCGCAGCCCCTTCCCCTTATTGAAACTGTTGATATTGTGTATAGAAATCTAGCACCTGAGTACAAGTCTTTCATACGCCGGTCCAGTGTGTATAGTGTGGCTGACATTGTTGATCAAGGACGTGAATGCGAGTTCAATCGGCGCCTGCGCAAGTCATATGTACCCCCACCCCTCCCCTCTGACAGTTTGTTTCCAGAGACTGCATGCGCGCAATCCCAGATTCAGAGGACTGCGCACCCATCTTCAATATCTCGTCAGGAGGACCGGGCAGTTAACCGTCCCCACTCGCATATTGTCGGGAGTATTCCCAATGCTACTTCTTCTGCGAATCCCGCTCCTCAGGATCAACAGTTACCTCGAAACCCGAACATGTATAACCGTATAAAATGTTGGAATTGTGACCGTTTGGGGCATCATTTTAATTCCTGCCGTGCGCCCTCTCGTGTGTTTTGTCACACATGTGGTCTTCGTGACGTGACGCACATAGCCTGTCCTAGATGTGCTTCGCGTCAGGGAAACGAGCATGCGTCCCCGGTTTAGACCCGCCGGAGTGGCCATGCAATGAAGTTCGCCGGGAAATGAACATTTCCACGACTGGAAACTTCTGTCCTTGGGTCCCTGTAAGTGTTAAGAAATTGTCGATACCCGCTTTACTGGATTCTGGTGCTTCACGTTCATTTATTCAGCGCTCCATCGCGGAACAGCTTCCTGTTACTCAGATTTGTCCACAAGATGGGGGTTTAAAATTTTATTCTGCGGTGAAGTCATCTATTTCTGTTTCTAGCGTTGTAACATGTCATATTAAGATATGTGGTTATTCTTGGGATTGGAACTTCCATGTGGTGGATGACTTATCTACGCCTATGATCTTAGGTTCTGATTTTATGCACAAAGCAGGGTTGAGGCTTGATTTTTCGGATCATTCCTTCAGTTTTTTGTTTAAATCCAAGGAGTGGTTTCATTTTAATACTTGTGAAGCGAGTGTTCCTTGTAATTTTTCTGGTATCTCTGCTGTTCTAATCCCTCCTACTTTATTCACGAGTCAACGTGACGCTTTATCTGATTTGGTGAATGAATTTCCAGATGTTCTCACGTCGGAACTGGGTTCCGCTATCGGCTACGAGTGTCATATTGATTTGACTGATGAGGTTCCAGTTAGGTCGGCGCCATTTTCTTGCTCTCCATCCAAACTCATTGCCATGAGATAATATATTCATGATCTTAAGGCACGCGGTGTTGTGAGCCCTTCTAAGTCTTCTTATGGTAGTCCAGCATTCCTGGTGCCTAAGAAAGAGGGTACTTTTCGTTTAGTAGTTGATTATCGTCGACTCAATTCTAAGGTGGTGTTCGACAACTTTCCCCTTCCAACTCTGGAGAGCGCTTTTCAGCATTTTCACGGGGCGAAGTACTATTCCGTCCTAGATTTGAATTGTGCATATTATCAAATTCCTCTCGATCCCGAGAGCCGTAAGGTAACTGCGTTCTCCACTCCGTTCGGCCTTTTTGAGTTCAATAAGTTACCCATGGGCATTTCTATCGGCGGACAAGTATTGAGTAGGGTTTTGGACGAGTTATTTGGAGATTTAAAGTATTCATCTGTGTTTAACTATCTTGATGACCTCGTGATTTACAGTCCGTCTTTTGAGGATCACCTGATCCATTTACGTGAAGTCCTATGTCGTCTTCGCAGAGCCGGACTCACTGTTAACCCGGACAAAATCTCTTTGGCTTCGAAGCAAATCAAATTTTTAGGTCACATTCTTTCGGATGTGGGCATAGAAGTGAACCCTGAGCGTGTGCAATGTATCCAAGAGTTCCCTACTCCCACGAATGTGAAAGCAGTCCGACGTTTTTTGGGAATGGCAGGCTTTTACAGTAGGTTCATTAAGGGCTTTTCGGACATTTCAGCGCCCCTGAATTATTTGAAGAAGAAGAATGTACGATTCGTGTGGGGCCCCAACCAGTGTCTCGCCTTTGAGAAATTGAAAGAATGTCTTTCTTCTGCTACCGTCCTTCGAACTCCGGATTTTGGGAAAGATTTTATGTTACATTGTGATGCGAGTGATGTCGCAGTTTCTTGTGTGCTTAGTCAGCAGGTGAATGGTAATTTGGCACCCATCGCTTTTGCCAGTCGGATGCTTAATGATTGCGAACGCCGGTATTCCACTTTCGAGAAAGAAAGTCTGGCTGTCGTATTCGGCTGTGAGCGTTTCAGATCTTTTCTAGAACATCGGCATTTCATAGTGTATACCGACAATGAAGCTCTGTCCTGGATGCGCTCGCATGTCAAAAAATTGGGACGTATAAATCGTTGGATTCTTCGGCTATCCTCTTTCAGCTTTGACATCATTCACGTCAGAGGCAGTGAAAATGTTGTAGCGGATTGTTTGTCACGCATGTTTGAGGAACCTCCTCCCATTGTTGAGATCCCCGAGCCAGTGAATCTTCTCCAACACATTCCATGGTATTTTACTGACATCCGTACGTACCAAGCAGATAACCCATTTTGTGTCACATTGCGTGGAAAAATTCTCGGGAAAGATCCTGGTGTATCTGAGTTTTCATTGCGCAATGATGTTATAGTGCATACCGCTCCTCGATATTCGAAATGTAGGATTTTCGTGCCAGAGAATATACGAAGTATGCTCTTGGCGTATTTCCATGAATCCTGTTTTGGATTACATTTAGGTATGACGAAGACTTTCCATAAAATCTCTCAGGAATTCTTCTGGCCTCATTTGAAAGCGGATGCTTTTGCTTTCGTCCGAAAATGTGTTACGTGTCAACGTTCTAAGCCAGCAAAGAATTCTCGCATTGGACTTCACCACGCTGACACGATGTCATATCCTAATGAGCGCCTGTTTATAGATTATTTTGGTCCCCTAGTTAGGTCATCTTCTGGTCATCAAGCTATACTTACTGTCGTTGATGGATTTTCAAAATTTGTATGGTTATTTCCTGTCAGGGAAATCACGACACGTACCACTGTTAGGCTTTTGACCAATCATATTTTTGGTGTTTTTGGTCCTCCAAAGTTTTTAGTGTCCGATAACGCGAGCGTTTTCCGGTCCAAGTCTTTTAGATCAATGTGTTTTTCTTGGGGAATTGATCATGTCTTTTTGGCACCCTACCACCCTCAGCCAAATCACGTTGAAAGGTTTCATCGTAACTTGAAGGCTTGCTTGAGTGCGTTCCACAACGCAGATCAGTCACGTTGGGACGCAAATCTTCAGTTTTTCTCCTTAGGATTTAACACTGCTCTTCATGAATCGACGAATTCTACCCCTTCGGAATTGTTTTTAGGAAGGCGTATTGTTGATCCACTTCAGCTTCAGTGGAAAATAGATTATCTGGCTGCGCCATCCCGCCGTACCTCAGTCAAAGAAAAATGGGAAGATGCTGTACGGCATCTGAAAAGGGCACGAGATCGCGTGGCGTCTCGCTATAACAAGGGTAGGCAACCTGTTTGTTTTCAGGTGAATGACGACGTGCTAGTGCGCCTGCACCCTCAGAGTTCGGCCAAGAATAAGGAGTCAGCTAAGCTAATGCTTCGCTGGAGCACGCCCAAAACTATCACTAGATTTTTAACACCTGTCACTGTTGAATTGATCTCCAAGGAGAATCCCACCGACGTATCCAGAGCTCACATATCTCAATTGAAACCATTTATTGTGTAACCTTCTTATTTGCTGTGATTAATGTTGTCCTTTTTCTGCGTAGGTTAGCCAATCATAATTTGCTTATGTTATCCAAGGAAGCTAGTATTCATATGGCGTCTCCTTGACCTGCCTATTATTGAACCAATTTTGACCGAGGCAGAGTCAAGTACAAATTTACGAGCTCAAGAAAGAAAATAATACAAGAAGAAATAGGCCTACATACTCTGTGTAACTTAATATCTATTGTAAAAATATGTATTTATGCGAACTCGGCCAGTAGAGAATTTATATTCTATAAATAATGGACACATTATATCGCTTCTTTGTTATTTTAATACGTCACTTTCATGATGGGTATAAGGAGAATGGCAGACTTCGGCGTCAAAGGGCGAAAGTCTTTTGTTTATGATTTTCGTCCGTGTCTCTATCTACTTTTCTTGTCATTGTAACGCTCAGGCGAACCGTAATACCATTATGACAAGCCCAGGGATCGTCAAAGGAACGCGCGCCTTTGGGGACCCCGAAGGAGTTCTGTCCTGATATTGCGATCGCCGAAGAGATCTGATTATTTTTATATATTACTTCATTTTATAACTGTATTCTTTCTGATATGGCTCAATTGCTTAAGTGATTGTTATATCGATCACCCTCCCCCCTCATATTTTGTGTACTGTTATAGTTGTTGACAAACCACCTGTGTGATAAGGATGTTGTGTATTTTGGAACACTTGGGACATGATTGATTTCAAAGCGGTGGTGCTTAGTGATGTAAAAAGAAAAATCTTTTATTATTATAAATAATTTTTCTTTTGGGGGGTGGTGTGGATCCTGAGCCATGTTTAACATCTCTCATTTCTTTATTTTCTTTGGCGCCGTCCCGGTAGACTCAGTCGCCATGTGAGATACGTTCTGTCCGGACGTGCCTTGAGGCTCTCCGCCTTATTATTTAAAATGTAATGTTTTTCCTTTTTATTTAACATTGTTATTATGCCGAAGCCTTCCATTTACTCATGTAAGTAATACATCTAACCTTGTGTCCACTATGCTCATTTCCTAAATTTAACCTTTCTTTTGATCTTCGTCGTGTGCTTGGATTTGCTGTGGAACCAATCGTAATGGCGGTCTCCTGTTTTATTTTGTTTGAGTCTTCGTTTAACCTTTTATTTGTGCCGTGAAATATATCTGCGAGTGATTTTGTGAGTGTATGTTTTTCTTGCTGCCAGGTGCATTGATGCTGTTTTGATTGGGCATATCTTCGAAAGGGTCTCCCGTGGTTTGTGGACGTTGGCGTTTCGACCATTCTCCCAACACGAGGCATGACACCATATATTTTAGCCCTTATGTTTTCCCTTCATTCCATGCTTCGGGCAACTGGATCACGGCGGTAACTTTAAGTAGGCCTTACCGTATTCAGTTCGAACTCGGAACGTAAGTTGGGGACCATATAGGTTTAGCATGTTTTGCTAGACTACCTACAAGCACGAGTTGCTTTGTGTTTTATTACTGCATCGTCGGCTGGCATTTTGTGTGTTTGATTGCGTGTATGTATCATGATATATTTCACGGACACTTGACGTCATTTGTTTCTCCTTGTAGTATCTTTGGTTTTTGCATTTCTTTTCTCTGGGGACTGCCAGCTCGATCGCATCCCCATTGCTCGCCACAGCCTCTGCGACACGCACACAGCCTCTTGTTTTATCTTTGCTATGCTTGTTATTTGTGGTCGTCATGACAACCATCCACCTCTAGGCTGAGAAGTGATTGTTGTTGACCAGCGACCGGCTCGATTGCCTCTTGATCTTTTACTTCCTCCCTTTTTACATCTTTTGCACGGAAGTGAGCACAGGTATGAATTTAATTTGTTAACGTTATTTACTATCGTAAGTTATTTATTGTTATTTATATTTATCTTCCCCGTTTGAAAGTGACTTTATTTGACCCCTAGGTGAAGGGTATTCTTTTTTGTGTGTGTTATTCTGGCCGGGTTTCTTTGTGTGTTCGGTTTCAATTCATTAAATTTCCATTTCTTTACCCATGTGTCTTATTTAGTAGTGTTTGGCGATCGGGCTGCTCGCTCTCTCTCTCTCTTCAAACCTAGGCCTAACTTATTCTAGCTTTCTAGCACCAGGAGGGTATTCCTACCACTCGTTGTGGGACCACCTTCACGGAGTCTGGAGTCGCTCGGCACATCTGGCCTGCAAGTACGGGCCCAGCACAGGTCAGAAATTAACATCCATTTCCACTGCGTACTCCTTTCTTTTCTAGTTGGTTCCAGTGATGCAGCTAGGAGGCACGCCAAGAATATGTTTATTTTAATAGGGCGGTGCAACCTTTAAACATTAATCAGTGGACAAAATAGCAATCTAATTTTGATTGCAATTTTAAATTAAATTTAGACTGCTGTACCAACATTTTTCTTACCATATCCGTTGGCCTATATTAAATTTTAATGTAGGCCAATTAGGCTACCATTCAAAAGGGGCAAATGACCTCGTAGTTCCGCACCTTAAAACAACAATAACTAACTAACGAACTATCATTCAAACAATGTACATTATTTCATTTTTTTTACGTAATTACAAAAATACATTTAGTTTCAAAATACACACAAGTTCATCAAAAATCAAATTTCTGAGCTTGTCATAAAATGTGTGCAACAATTACATACATTGTGGTGTTTGAAGCCATATTTTCAGTGTTGCCTTAGTAAACAAGAGTTTAGTGCTTTTCAGTCGGTCAACACGAATGTACCCAAAAGAGATGGGTTATGCCCTAATCCTGAAATAAATTACATGAGATTAATAAAACACATACATTTCGAAGGAAACACAACATCTTGCTATTAGAAGCAAAGATTTAAAATTTCAAAATTCAAATTGTAAGTTTCTTTATCCATTTTTCTTCTTTTATAATTTTGTCTATACAGTTTCTGAAATAATTATCCAGTCAAAAACCAAGTTGACCTTGACTTACAACTAAAGTTCCACAGTTCTAAAAATTATGTTATATATTCGTCTTTTCCTCCGATCAGAGGTTTCGGTACGGCGTACCGGTGCGTACCGTCACAAATCTAGCCCTGACCTTAAGCACTGTCAAATTAAACATGATAAACACATGAGCTCGTACCAGTGAGTATAAACAAATACTTCACAAGAATTCTAGAATACACAACATGAATCCATTTCAATTAAGGTTACACACAGTGACAATCCTCAGAAACAGGGTTAAACATATCTGAATCAAACTAGTGTAGCGCATCACCTATTTGAACATAACATTCGGTAGTCGCAACTCCGATGTAACAAAAATCAAAGCCTAGCTATAAGGAAGCACAAAAGAAAAAATAAACCGAAGTTCAAGAACACAAAATCAAACAAACATGAAAAGTAAAGTAAACACTCTAACTTTTTAACTGAGCTCGAACTGTGTAACCCTCACACAAAGATCAAAGTAAACTCGAACACACACAAAGTGTGGAAAGACAGCATTACTCCAGGATCTCAAACAGGACACGACTAGTGTCTAACCTCAAATTCAAAAACAAAGAAACAAAATAAAACAGAGAAATTTTAATCTTTAACTCACCAGCTGATCGCGCATATCAGCGGTTAACAACAATAAAAGAATGAAAACACAAAGCTATCTGCTCTGAACTGTATGGTTAGGTCAATGATCCATAAAAATACCAAAGATAGTGAACAATAGTCAGTCATCAGCTGATTGACATACGTGGATGTGGGTGTCAAACCATCGCAGAAGTGTGGGATAAGTGCTCAAAAGCCACTCCACACCAAATCGGATACTAGAGGCAACTTTGCCCCTCTTGAAATAAATCATATAAAATTTCATGGTGTCGCTGGACCAATCCAGACACCTACCGCAGAACATTTATCACCTTGATGAGACTAGATCTATCATCCCGGCGGAATATAAAACGGGCCACATGCCCTTAAAGATCATAGCAGACTTGCCAACGCCCACTCGTAGGAACACACATTTGGCGACACCCCACAACCTCGCAGAGGGGGTGACATCCGCTACCACTCCTAATCAGCTCACCATAACTTTCCATAGCTCACAAAGCTCACTCTAGCTCTAAGCTGGCTACAGTATACAGAAGTTACTTGTCCCACTGAACAGAGTACTTTGATACTCGAATAAAATCGGGACCTCGCCGGCGTAGTAACAGCGCCCAGGCTGACTTAAAACTGTGTAAACTGTGTCCTGATACTTGATCACTACATTCGGAGAGCAAACCGGCGTGATAACGGCCATTGGCTGGCCTGTAAACTGTGTGTAGGTTATACTCTTATACTTAGTCACTAGTAAGAATAGCGACCAACAACGTAGCAACAGCCCTCAGCTGTCTTGAAACTGTTTTTTAGCCTACTTTCGATTTTTGCAAAAAATGAAAGTAGACTTATGAGATCAACACAGGGCGAAAAAAGTGTGTCTGTCTGTGTGTGTGTATGTGTGTGTGTGAGTCTGTGTGTGTGTGTATGTGTGTGTGTGAGTCTGTGTGTGTGTGTGTCTGTGTGTGTGTGAGTGTGTGTACTCTGAATGTCTGTCCCCCCCTATCAATTCGAACACGGTGAATGCGAATTGAACGAAATTTGGTACAAAGGTAGCACTAGCAAAGGACACCTCAGTGCCATGTTTTATATCGCCGCCATCTTTACTAAAACTGAATGGCGGCCACTCAAACGTTCAAAACGTAAAATCAAATAACGACTAACCAAATCATCCGATATCTACCAAATTTGGTAACAACATACCTTCGTATAGGATGCGTCTTGTGACCAATTTACAAGGTCGTCCGCCATACCATTTCAGGATGGCGGCCGTGCGAATTATGCAAACTTTATAATCCATATCATGGGACCCACCAGTTCCGATTATCGAGCCGAGAATCGTTTTAACTGTTCTAAAGGAAGAGGCACGTTCGAAATTAAAAGTGTATTTTGTAATACTATAATGCAGACGTGATTTTAAAAAGCTGAGCTGATTCAGTAATAAGACAAGATGGCAGCGGATATCTTGTGCCTGACTTATATTTCACTAATTTGAGTATTGCATGCAATATAGCGTACTGATACAAAATAAATAAACTTTGTATGAAATGCTTTATATATAAATAATATACTCCAGTGATGAAATCGTTTAGTATAAATCATTATTTGCTAACAAGTTCTATGTAAGTCATTTTATATAGAACGATATTCGTTGACACAATTAGCTCAGTGTTAGAGCGTTAGCCTATCGCTCAAATGCCTATGGTTCAAACCCGATCGGAGTTAGGTTTTTTGCTTGAAATGTTATATGTTTATTGTTTTGTAATGACTCAGATGTTTTAAAATTAAGCGTTATATTGTGCATATTATGGTGTAAAATATATATTTAATTAAAACATAATTCGCCAGCAGATTTACTCGAGACATCTAGCTGCCAAAAAGGTACTTATTAACTTCCAGATTTTATTGAAAAGTTTCTTCTTCTGGCCGCTAGAATGCACTCGCTCTGTTAGGATTATATTGTTCGATATTTCATCACTAGATGTTACGAATAGTCTACGTGGGGCTCCATTGATTACCATTGGCATTCTATGCGCATCGAATTTGAAGAATGACAAGATGATACTACGATACATTTTTACTTTTTATTTTAAAGGGTTTGTAACAGCCTATTTTGCGTTACTAGAAAATGTTATTTGAAGTAAAGAACAAAACGATTTCACATAGTTACTGAATTGAAGCCGTTGGTGTTAGTTTTATTTCAGGCAAATAGCAATCGAAAATATCCACATAGTTTGTATACACACGTCTCTGTAGGGTCATGGAAAGATTTGTTAATTCAATTAGGGTTGTGAAAGCCATGCACAACCAGACGTGTAAAGACATGCCTCAACTCAAAGTTGGATGTTGCCCACGGCAGGTCGTATATGTAATAATAATAATAATAATAATAATAATAATAATAATAATAATAATAATAATAATGTTATTGGTTTTACATTCCTTTTAACTACTGCTGCTTTTAGAGACACCGGGGTGCCGGAATTTTGGCCCGAAGGGGATCTTTAACGTGCCAGTAAATGTACTGACACGGCTCCCTCGCATTTGTGCACCCTCAAATGCCAGCTGACTGCGCCGGAATTTTGGCCCGAAGGGGATCTTTAACGTGCCAGTAAATGTACTGACACGGCTCCCTCGCATTTGTGCACCCTCAAATGCCAGCTGACTGCGCCAGGATACGAACCTGCAACCTAGGGCCCAGCAAGCGAGAACGTTACAGCTGAGCCACGCAGCCAGTCCGGTCGATTATGTCTCCAGATCCATAACATTCTTGATATACTTCTTATCTTTCTTTCTTCAATGATGGTAGCAGTTTCTATCTAGGTTGTGGCGTTTGGTACAGGCCGGACGTTTGTTTTAGACGATTGCCCTTGACCTTGAAGCCTGCGGGTGAGCCTACATACACTCATTCTCTCACCTTATCGCTTCACACTTGTCACCACTGATCTGATGTAATGGAATTGCAGACTTGAGCAGACAGTACAGTCCACGTCGAAGTATTGTGTGACGGGCGGAAGTACACGTTACGTAGTTACGAGCATACCGTCATTATATTTGCCAATGACTGTACTTCAGCAGAAGTGTGAAACAGATTAGTCAATCATCGGATCGCTTGGGGCAGCTGATAACAACACAGGTACTGTAGTAACTCGCCTCCAGGCTTCCACTAAGATTTTTCACTCGTCTAAAACAAACGTCCGGCCTGTAGAGGTAAATCGTTTCTAAGGTCTTCAACAAAGAATAGTTCTATTATACTCTTTGATAATAACAACGAGTTATAACTATACTCGTACATTTAGGAGAAAGTAGGCTATATGTTCTTTACTGAACATCTTGTTTAATATATATAGCGTATGGCATTTAGTGCTGGGAGTGTCCGAAGATATGTTCGACTCGCCAGAGTTTGTAGCTGCTTCTATGCCGACACCCATGGGGTGAGCTACAAGCAACAGCCCTCAGCTGACTTGAAACTGTGTGTCTGCTGTCTCGGCGAGAGTATTTATCCTCCATGCGCCGTTTGTTCATTGGCGGATGCGCACTTTTGCTGATTTCCATTAATCTTAAAGATTAATAAATGAAAGCTGCACACTCGGGGAGATCAGTAATGTGTTCTATTCCGAAATCCAATCGCATGATCATTAATTAATTATGGGCCACGCGTATACATAGTCAGTTTGCGGGCTCAGGGATTCCCAGTGATCATGTGACCAGGCCTTCACTCGTGATTCGGTTTGCTGGATACTGGGTGTGATGATTTGTCTTCACGATACTTTATTCAACACATTTATTACCATTCGTAACGCCTCCGTGGCTTAGGCGGCAGCACGCCGGCCTCTCACCGCTGGGTCCGTGGTTCAAATCCCGGTCACTCCATGTGAGATCTGTGCTGGACAAAACGGAGGCAGACAGGTTTTTCTCCGGGTATTCCGGTTTTCCCTGTCAAAATTTCATTCCAGCAACACTCTCCACTATCATTTCATCTGTCATTCATTTAATCATTGCCCCAGAGGAGTGCGTCAGGCCTCGGCAGCCGGCACAGTTCATATCCTCGCCGCTAGATGGGGGCTTCATTCATTCCATTCCTGACCCGGTCGGAGACTGGAAGCAGGCTGTGGATTTTCATTTTCATTACCATTCGTGGCACAGCCGGCTTCTCTAATTTATGTTCTAATTTTTAATTGATTCCCCAAGCCTTTGTTTAGGTAAACGGAATCGCTAGATCGTCAAATGTGATGTCACAAGCGGGCGGTACAGTGACCCCTTTCTCCTCAGAACGGCAGCTCTTTTTTCTTTGTTTTTTCTCGGGTCTTCCCTGGTGAGTAGAAAGGGGTTTCGCTTAGAGCCTAGGGGTATTAGGTCGTCGTCGTCGTCATTCGCTAGCCAGCATCCGAGCAGGTCAGCTGCTGCTACCATCGAGCTCCTACCAAGACCAGCGAATACACTACGATACGCAAATTGATGATCCACTCTCCGCCGAGGCTTAGTATCATCGCTACCATCAGCCCTGGAAAACCAATCCAAATTCCCTTCCCGCCCTGCCTATATCAAGCAACAATATCCTCTCCAAACCGTTGCCATTGTCGCCAACAACCAAGTTTTAAACCCACCCTCAGACCATTCCAAGTCAAGAAATCCCATCTTCCGGAGTTGCCGCCAAGCAAAACTCGTTCCTTCTCTCCCCCCAGCAGCCAATAATTAATTAATAGCCATTAATTAATTATTAATTTTAAATTCAAACCAGCTCGTCCATTGTCGCAGCCCCTCTGCTTAAACACTGGAAACCTTTGACGACTGGTATTTTCTCTTGGGCGAAGCCGAAATCTACGTTCCCCTAAGGTCTGCCAAGCATTTGACCTAATCATTCACACATCATTCACTACTTAAACACACGTTAACGTTTCACCACTTTCAGACATGAACTCGACCCGTAGGCACAACCCTGAAGAGTATGATCCAGCGGATCCCGCCTGCGATACCTTCAAGGATTCACGCACATCTACTCGCTCATCTTCACGTAAAAACTGGATACTCGAGATGGATACGTCAGCACAACTGTATGCTGACAATCCAAAAGCGGACCCTCCTCTATGGAGTATGATGATCATGATTCACCCGCCTCGAAACCTTCACCCTGTTACTCAGACAGGCCATCTGCCACACACTTGCTCCCCACACCAGGATTATATCATGCATAGAGACGTGTCAACATTATGTCTCAATCATCCCAACTCATGAGAAACATCTCCAAACCTTGAGTGAAGCGCTTCAGCAACACTCAGCCATTCCCCCGTACTTTTGGTTGAGTCCCTATCCACCCGATCCAAAAAACGAGCACACACAAACAGAAATCCAGGAGACCAGAGAGGTGCAATCTACTCAGACCATACCAATCCCACCACCTATGCCTAAATATCCTAAATCAAAGCAGACTCAAATAACTCATTCCCTAACTATAACTCCAATAACAACGATTTCTGTCATCCCTGTAAAGAACACTACAGAGAAACCAAAACTCACTCTTTCAACTGAAACCTCCCCTTCCCCAATTCACTCCATCACTCACGCCACTGACTCAGAGCCAGATGGTCCTACTTTATCCATAACTTACCGACAGCAGTGGCTACGCTGGCTAAAGCACAGCATTAGGTCATGGGGCCAAGCTCTCTGCTGACTCGGTAGACGCGTGGGTTCGAGCCCCACCGTCGGCCGTCCTTGAAATGGTTTTCCATGGTTTCCCATTTTCAACACCAGGCAAATGCTGGGACGGTACCTTCTGATAAGCCACGGCCGCTTCCTTCCACATTCTTGCCCTGTTTCATTCGTCTTCCTCCATTCCATCTCTCATCCCGACACGCAGGTCGCCTACGGGCGTCGACTAGAAAGACCTGCACTCGGTCTCTTAGGAGGCCACACGACAAAAAAACAAAAACAACAAAAAAACAAACATAACAGCCCAAAACCAGAACATTAGCCCTCTTCCTCCGAACAAGCGTCGCGCAAACTCAAATCCCCCCAAGAACCCTAATACATCAACTAGGGCGCCCGTCGAGCACACAACATTCCACACTCATCTTCCAGTGTTTCAAATGTCAGCGCTTGAATCACTACGCATGCGACCCGCTGCAATAGGTGTGGCGGTAATCATCGTCACACAGATTGTAAGGTACATAATCACGCAGCGTTTTATGCAGGGTGTAAATTTATTAAAGACGCCATCAAGCAAAGGCATAGAACACTCACCAGGCATCGAACCAGTCCCAATATTCCTTCGCTACTATCACTCAAAACAGCCTCCCCCCCCCCCCTTACAGTTCCGCCCGTCACTGCACTCTCCCAGCTTATCCAACTGATCTCACAACTCTCTCTACAGTTACATTAGCTTAGTCACAGTCGAACACAGGACTCCAAAACGCTGCGTGCCTGCCCGGGGATCGAGCCAAGGCCTGATCGTCTGGGATGTCACGTACCGACCTGTGTATCGGCTGGACTTTAGTACTCAATCCACCTCTACACGCCCAAACCAATAGCTGTTCAGCCAAACAAACCAAATTATACTCAAGAAAATACCATTTCAACATGTAAGTCTCAAAAACACACTTCTAATAGAGTCAGGCAGCAGCCAAGCAATTACACGGCCCTGATTGGCTGTCGCAAGATCCGACTAGCCAATCAGGGAAGCAGCTCTTCAAATTCAAACTCCCCGCTACAGAGCTTCATTCAAATCAACAATACACAGTCTTATAACTTACTACATTGTTACCACCCGTCTTGCGGCCTCACAGGGCATCTGCCTGGCAGGTTGACCACGGCTAATTCGCTCGGGATGGTGTCAGGTGGGTCGAGGGATCGACAAAAAACATCACACTTTAGCACACATTACAAATTCATTTTCATTAACATTTTCCCCCAATTCAAAGCGAGCCTTATTAAAAACTATTATTATTTCAAACAAAAAAACCTACTATAGGTCTGTCTTCTCTCCTTTCATACTTAAAACCAACCCTCTAGTGGTCTCTCTTTTTACCTAACGAATTAAATTTAAAACTCATCAGATCCAGAATTTTCTATTCTTCTTCTTCTTGTTATTATTAAGCTGAAGCTGCCGCTGTACACGATTATAGAACCATCCACACCATGGTGAGCAGGGATGATAAGTAGCTTTGCTCCATTTAGCATAATATGCGAACATCATCCCCACACTGCTGTAAACTAGCGAACGGAATTTCAGGGTCTATAACTAAGTTAAATCCCTTAATCATTATATTAAACTAGCTGAAGTACCCGTGCTTCGCTACGCGTCATAAATAAATTAAAATGTGAAGGTGACAGTTAAAACAGGGGATAGGCGAGGTGCTGCGCAGAGGGAGATTAAGGATGGAACATTTTGTCCAACTACACCGCTCGGCGTTGACCGTGTTTTATAGCACAAATTTAGGTTTTACTCGCTAACAGTTGCAGATACCTTTCGGATAGAAAATGTAATTTTAAACCTCGCATATGCCATCAAAAGTTTGTTATTTCTTAGCGTTCTCTTTTTATTTGAAATGGAAATATGAAAGTTTGAAACCAAAGGGTGTAGTGACGTCACTAAAATGGGCGCCATTTTAAATAGTGCAAAGTATTGAAATCAAAAGTAACCTATATGTTAACCAGGTAAATCAGCTACTTCCATGTAAAATTCACGTAAATCGGACCAGTGGTACTTGCGAGATTGAGTAATACACAGACACACACCATCTCAATTTTACCCTCGCTTCGCTCGCGTCATAGTCGTATCATATTGTTTTTCAATGAAATGCAGGTTTAACCCCGTTAACACCCCTTTAGAACCTGAATACCCAAAAATCCCTCCTTGTAGACGTTATCGACACACAACAAACAAACATATCCCCAAAATATAATTCTTCTAACTTTAATAGTTTTGGTTGGTCGATGAGAGCAAACATACAAAAATCCTTCCTTAGTGGACGTTTTTCTTCCAGAAGTTCACCCCTCCCCATATGCCCCTTAAATTGCATTTATGAAAACACGGTCGAACACCTATTTATTTTATTTATTTATTCATTTATTTATTTATTTTTAAGCTGATAGATTTCCTCCGAGTTTCAGACTCCTCCCTATGTCGTTTAAGAGATAAACGCTCAGTTAGGAATCTTTCAACCCCCACTTTTCATCCCTTTCACCTCATAATATACACTACATCGAAAAACCATTAGACATGTGTCAGCTTATTTTTAATGATTAGTATATGTGCCAAGTATCACATCCCCAAATGAAACCACTCGTGAGATATTGTTATTCAATGGAAAGCACGTTTACCCCCTTAACACCTCTTTAGAACCTGAATATCCAAAACTCTTTCCTTAGTGGACGTTTTAGACATACAACGAACATATCCCCAAAATTTCATGTTTCTAACTTCAATAATTTTGGCTGGGCGATGATGAGTGAGTCAGTCAGTCAGGATATTTTCTTTCATTTATTTTTGATAATTTCACCCGTCCCCATGAACCCCTTAAATTGGATTTATGAAACAAACGGTCAAACACCTATTTACTTATTTAAAGCTGTTTTCCCCCTGAGTTTGATGAGTAAGTGAGTCAATCAGTTAGGACACTTTCTTTCCTGTTTTTATTTTTTCCCCCAGAATTTCACCCCTCTCCAAGGGCCCCTTAAATTGGATTTATGAAAAAACGTTCGAACACCTATTTACTTGTATTTTAAGCTGTTTTTTCCCACCGAATTTCAAACTTCACGCCTATGTCGTTTTAGAGATACACGCTCCGTCTAGAATCCCTCAACCCCCAATTTTCACCCCTTTCACCTCATAATATACACCACATCGATAAACCCTTAGACATATGTCAGATTATTTTAATGATTAGTTTATATACTGAATATCACATCCCCAAACAAACAACTCATGAGATATCGTTATTTAATGAAATGCACGTTTACCCCCTTGACACGTCTCTAAAACCCGAATAAACAAAAATCATTCCTTAGTTAACGTTTTCGACATACAGCGAACATATTCCCAAAATTTCATGTTTCCACCTTTAATAGTTTTCGCTGGGCGTGATGAGTGAGTGAGTCAGACAGGTCATTTTCTTTCATTTATTTTACCAGAATTTCACCCCTCCCCATGGGCCCCTTAAATTGGATTGATTAAAAAACGCTTGAACACCTATTAACTTATTTCCTAAGCTGCCTTTTTCCCCTGAGTCAGTCGGTTAGGACACTTTCTCTCATTTTTTCCCCCGGAATTTCACCCCACCCCATTGGCCCCTTAAATTAATTTATGAAAAAACAGTCGAAAACCGATTTACTTACTTTTTAAGCTGATTTTTTTTTCGCTGAGTTTCAAATTTCTCGCCGGCCTACACGCTCCATTAGGAATCCTTCAACCCCCACTTTTCAGCCCTTTCACCTCATAATAATACACCACATCGAAAAACGCTTAGACACATGTCTGCGTATTTTTAATGATTAGTTTATATGCCGAGTATCACATCCACAAATGAAACCACTCGTGAGATATTGATATTCAATGAAATGCAGGTTTAACCCCCTTAAGACTCCTTTAGAACCCGAATATCCAAAAAACCTCCCTTAGTGTACGGTTTTGACATACAACGAACATATCCCCGAAATGTCATGTTTCCAACTTCAATATTTTTGGCTGGGCGATGATGAGTGAGTGAATGAGTCAGGACATTTCCTTTCAATTTTTTTCTTCAGAATTTCACCCCTCCCGATGAACCCCTTCAATTTGATTGAAAAACAAACTGTCGAAAAGCTATTTACTTACTTTAAAGCAGTTTTTTCCCCCTGAGTTTGATGAGTGAGTCAGTCAGTCAATCAGTTAGGACACTTTATTTCCTGTCCCCCCTCCCCCGAATTTCACCCCTCCCCATGGGCCCCTTAAATTGTATTTATGGAAAAGCGGTCAAACACATGAAAATCCTCCCTTAGTAGACGGTTTTGACATACAATGAACATATCCCCAAACTGTCATGTTTCTAACTTCAATAATGTTGGCTAGGCGATGATGAGTGAGTGAGTAAGTGAGTGAGTCTGGACATTTTCTTTCAATTTTCTTTTTTCAGAATTTCACCCCTCCCCATGAACCCCTTAAATTTGATTTATGAAAAAAAACTGTCGAACAGCTATTTACTTACTTTAAAGCAGTTTTTCCCCCTGAGTTTGATGAGTGAGCCAGTCAGTCAATCAGTTAGGACACTTTCTTTCCTGCCCCCCCCCCCCAGAATTTCATCTCTCCCCATGGGCCCCTTAAATTGGATTTATGAAAAAACTGTCAAACACATATTTACTTCTTTTTTATGTTGATTTTTTTTCGCTGTGTTTCAAACTCCTCGCCTATGTCGTTTAGGAGACACACGCTCCGTTAAGAATCTTTTAATCCCCACTTTTCACCCCTTTCACCTCATAATATACACCACATCGAAAAACCCTCAGACACATGTCTTCTTATTTTTAATGATGAGTTTATATGCCGAGTATCACATCCCCCCATGAAACCAATCGGGAGATATTGCTATTCAATTAAATGCAGGTCTACCCCCTTGACACCCCTTTAGAACCTGAATAGCCAAAATTTCTCTCTTAGTGGGCATTTGCGGCCCTTGAGGAAGCTGCATACCAGATTTCGTTCCAAACCGTTCGGTGGTTTCTGAGATTTCGTGATGAATAAATGAATGAGTGAGTGAGTGAGTGAGTGGTATTTGAAAAATATATAGTAGAAAGAAGATATTGTCAAGTCTTTGTTATGCTAAACTCGGTTGACAGTGCAGTGTGAGCAGTTGAGTAACTAACGGGATTTCAAGTAAAGATGCTCATTTTCTATACCAGTAGTGCTGAGCGCAATTGGCATCAAGTCGGCCGTGTCTGGACTTGAGCTATGTTGCCATGGAAACTATCCGCCTTGCCATTCCTTCATGAGTATATTTTATGATTTGATTAGCCTGTTTTTGAGTGAAAAAGGGCCGAAATCAGAAGAATGAGAAAGACTACCGAAAATTCATGTAGCCAGCGGTTCCTTCTGGGTCCTAAACTATGTGTATGCAAAATATGGTTGAGATTGGTGGAACGGTGTAGATTTGTATACGGAACCAACATATATACATACATACATACATACATACATACATACATACAGACTTTCACTTTTATATATTAGATAAGTCACATGCGAACTTCAAGTCAGAACCCACATTGTTAAACCCCTCAACTATGTCATATATTTTTAGTGACAATTAATTCCAATTTTGTTTAATCATCTCTGAAAAATTATTTTAAAATCCAAACATTTCTTTTAGTCCAAATCAAACTAAAATCCAGGCAGAGGAGCGCTTGTCGTACCGGTACCTGGCTCACAACACAGCCGCGGTCGCTCGTATCTCGAGCCGACCGCGATTATGCCAATTCAGACTAGCCTCGGGGTATTACGATGCGTTTCTCCACTTTGCTTCGACCAGCGGATGCAGGGGTCGTGCATATGGCCAAGCTCTATTGCCTGCTAGGCGACAGAAGTTTCGCAATACTTCCATCCATTTTCCTTGTTCGGGGCCAGTATGGTTTGCAGAATACCTTAAATTAGGCATAGAAAATATTAAAAATGATGTAATATATTTGACATTTGAAAGGCTGAAATGGTTTTCAACGATATTCTCAACCTGGTCCAATTGTGGCCTATTAGTCCCTGAGCTAGAAGAGGACAGTAGTTCACTTTTCCACATTTAGCATTTTAGAATGATTCTACTGTCACGCTCAAAATGATACCCAAAACATTCATTAAAACTAATTTACTTCTTTTGAAAATTGTCTCTGGACACATTTAATCACAAATACCACATATATTTTCTGTCAGTGGAGTTAAATTTGCTGTTTTAGTCTGTGGATTATTTGGAATATCTTCCTGCTTTTTGTTATATTTTGAGAAATTATTATTTATTCTTCAGTCATTCTGTAGAGAACATGTTCTAATATAATATGAGCATTACAGCCAAATATGGCAACGGAAGTTGTCCTGTATATTACTTTAATAGCAGTAGTGCCCGGCTTCGCCCCGTGGATTTATTTGTTTTATGGATTATAAAGAACTGTAGCGCTCAAGGATAAGGATCGGAAAGCACCAACGCGTATTGCAGCCGATAACCTCAGTATACTGCACTAACACCATTGCCCTTATAGAGAGGCATACTATTGTCATTATGATAACTATTTTAAGGGGCCTAAGATATCTTTTTGAACTAATTACTCCCCGTGACAGCAATTTATAAGCAGCTCGCAATTCTGCATCAGAACACTGGTAGGGGTGACGTGATACAGCCCGCATTGCCAGGCAAAAATAGACTTAGGTATTATTGACGCTGTTCGGGAGCGCTTGTTCTTCCGACTTACTGAACAAAAATCAATCTATAAGGTTACCTGAGAGGTCTAGCCCAATGCTACATAACCTAAATTATTCCTCTTGAATCTGGCTATCATATACAAGAATAATTTTTCGAATCCGACTGGTTGTTCCAGAGATTAGCGCGTGTAAACACACAAACCAACTCTTCAGCTTTATTATATTAGTATAGTGTGCCCTTGGGAGAGTGTCAGAAGGGCACAATAGATAAGGCAGGGTGTTTTGTGAAATTCAACAAACCTTAGACCTCCACATCACGGCTCTGAGTTGTTTTCTTCCGTCCATCTAGATGTGTCGTCATTTCGGGGTTGACCAGATTCATGTCTAGCATTTAAAACTTCACCCTTATGGTGTATTATACTCGAACAACTTTCCCGTGTAGATGGTAGCATTTTAATAAACCAGTCCTGTAGGGTCAACATTTTAAAAATCAGATCGTTTAGGAGGAAGCTGTACAATTACAGCACTACCAGTGCTGTGAGTGATTGTTGAAAGACGAGTGTACCATTACTACTGCTCAATTGCGATGAGAGTGGAATACGAGATTGCAGAACGCTAAGCGTCGCCTCGCGTCGTGTCGCGAAAACCCATTTCATGACTGATCGATCCTTTTGTTGCGCAGTGTTGCCGTGGTTTATAATTTCAGGGAGGTGCGGAATGGGATGCTGAATGCTACGGCTGACAGCTGCCAAGCACACAGCACGGCTCCGCATTATGACAGCCATTTCTGTAAGCACTGCCAATCGTTTGAGCTCAGTGCATCCGAACAGTATAGTACATTATACAACGAGCCTATAATGGCAATAATTAAGACAGGAGTATGTTTATAAAACTCGCTACGCTCGTTTTATAATTTCCATACGAGTGTCCTAATTACCATTATAGGCGAGTTACATACGACTGTTTATGTTCGACGATAATTATAACTATTTTATATTCGAACATAAATATTCATAAATATCTGTCGAGATTTTGCTAGTTTTATGTACTGAACAGAGTGCATGGGACGCAGAGAATACCATTGCCTCCTGGAATACCCCACTATGACACTAGCCACGCAGTGAAATTTGAAATAGCAGGCCGAGGAAGTCAGCACAGGTGCGATGCTATCCTTACCTAATTGGTCACACAACTGTTTCTTGAACTCTAATTGGTGGGAGAAACTGTCTCATAATTTATTTATTTATTTATTTATTTATTTATTTATTTATTTATTTAACGTATGGCTTTTAGTGCCGGGAGTGTCCGAAGACATGTTCGGCTCGCCTGAGTCTGTAGCTGCTTCCAGTGGACACCCTTAGGGTGAGCTACAAGTTCCGTTCAATTTCAAGTAGTTCCATCTTTCGCTACCAGATATCAATGATACCTAGTGGTGAACGTTGGAACTTGGATAGAGCGTTCCGATGAAATCCATCCTAACAATTTAGCTTCACACATATTTAGTCTGTGGAAGGATCTTTTACATGCCATAAATCTATGACATAGGACCGCCGGCTTTACTTCCCCTCCGAAGGAAGGCATACTGAAGGATTCTTAACGCTCATAAAAAATCCGACGCTTTCGGCCGGGTTTTAACCCGCTATCTTGGGCACAGCAGTTCAGCATGCTACCAACTACGCCACCGAAGCCGCTCTTTCATAATGAAAAATAGTGTTATAATGGCCCTCATTATGATACAGTTTTCTGACATACATAATATTTACATTTCGACATCGTAGAACATAAATTATTTTAAGCGATTCCTCAGATAAGTAGGCCTACTGTTTGTACACACTCAATCACCACAATGCCGGTCGACGTACCTGGCTACTACTCGCCCTACTACTATTACTATACTACAGTACTACACACCAAGGAGATTTGCAGCTACAGTAGAACCTGCCTAAACCGGTCCCTTTATATACCGGAAACCTGGACAAACGGGAAACAAAATTCGGAGGTATTTCCTATTGTTACGGCGGTGAGTTTGTTTCGTCGCCTCGCCGCGTGAGTCACAGCTGCCCCCGGGCTATGCTCTGCCTCTGTGTGTTACCTGCGCCTTACGCAAGGGGCTGCGAGGACAAAAGGGATGGTCCAGAACATTCGTGACCCAGCCAGTGATGGAAATCTCGAGAAGCTGTGAATCCTGGACGGTTCTAGAAGCATTCATTGAGTCACCAGCCTGCTATATAAGCGGCCTCACCAGCGAGGGAGGGACAGTGTTTTTGAGCTAGTGCGTGTTTTTACCTGGGCGACTGTACTGCGGCGACGTAACGTGCGAAGTTACGAAATCCTAGTGAGACTGATTCTCCAGACAGCGAGGCAGCGTGAATCATACGGAGGGACTGAGTTTTGAGGAGTGTGTACTTACCTAGTGCGACAAAGATATTGTGGTGAATTACGAAACGCAGGGGGCTGTTCCCTAGCCAGCGGACAGCGAAGCAGTGTGTAGTGTTGAGTGACTGGCTATCGTAAATAACTGTAGTTTATATACAAGGCAGAGTTGCAGGTATTAATAGCGAGGACAGTAGTGTGAACGTAGGCTAAGTGTGGAAGCTATAGTGACTAGTAGTGTCTTATGAAGTGAGATTCAGTGCTTATTGTGTGGTGTATTTTCCTGGCCTGCAATAAAGCTAATATTTCGTTAATGAAACAATTGTGTTGTGCTTTCACCCACAGTAATCCAGTTAACGAACTTGCCACTAGGGGCAACACGTAACACTATGTAAAATGACACTGTAAACTGGAAAACTGCCTAACGCGGAAATGGATAGAAATTCCGGAACTGCAGGCGTAAATAACCTGATTAAGACGGATTATCTCATCCATAATACAAAGCTACGTACTACATTTTGAGCGCGACTGTACTTGCACCTAAGCCCTAGGAAATATTAACTCCAATTTTTCCTCAAGGATGCAGCAGGTATGCTACATTTCACAACATCTCTACCATTACTTCCTCCAAACCTCTTGTAATACACACAGTACGAGTACTGTAGGAGAAAACAGTGAACTGGAGTAATCTTTAAAGGTGTTCTTTTTACTGTGCACTGCATTTATTTACGTGCTGTAATTTAGTGACAATGGCTTCTAAACATAAGACACTTACACTGGAGGAAGCTTGCCACGGTGGGTGAGTGGTTATAGTGTCGGACTACCAACCCCAAGATTGCAGGTTCGCTCCTGACCGTGATAAGTGATTTTTGAAAGGCGACAAAAATCACGACACTCATGTCATACGTTGTTGGCATGTTAAAGAACCCATTTGAATTCAGTAGGCCGTATTCAATGACAAAATTAAACTAGGGATTTTTCGCCAACACAAAGTTCCTCCATTCTCTACTTGAAAGTGCTGTAGTGTCAAGGAGTTTAGATATCTAACCTCCTTGACTTTCATAGCGTTCAAAGGAAGGACGAAATTCGACATGCAAGCTACCCTCTGGGTGTCAATTAACAAAGCTTTCACCAGGCACCCGAGGCCATACGATATTATTATTATTATTATTATTATTACTGGAGGAGAAAATCAAAGTTATTGGAGAACACGAGGAAAACACTCGTCCGGCTAAAGAATTAATTGTGTTGTTTAAAGTGAGACAAACTCAAATGATTTCATTGTAATCCTATGCGATAATACAGTATTTCTTTGTAGTGTATTTTGTCTTATTAAAACTCAACCCTTTGTAAAACGGAAACCTGAGAAAACGGAAAAATAAATCCGGAACGATTGCGTTCCGCTTTAGGCAGGTTTTAGTGTATTAGGTTAAGTGCTCTACAACATGTACAATTCATATAGATAAAAGATACGGTGATTAAGACCGATTGTCTCTATAGAAGTAAATATCTAACAAGTAGTTCCGTGAGAAACGATACAGCCTATGTTCATATATATCCTGCTCATGTTAATTGCCTCTATCAACATACAAAATTTCATTTGAGGTTGCGATAGATACGTAGATATTGAGAACCGTCTAAATATTTCAGATGGTCGCCAGATTGGATTTTTATTTATGTACTATTACATGAAGATTATTGTGTACGTGTGGTATTCAGACTTCAATCGCATGACTAGGGCACAAGAAGTAAAAACGAGATTTTAAAATTTCGCACAGATGGCATCTTGTGGTTATGAAAACAATTGAAATAAATTAGATGCCAGTGAATTAACATTTGTATAAGCATTTAACGTGCAATATTTCACTGCACTCGGATGGTTAAATCGCGAGAAACGTCCATTTAAATATTTATACTTCGCGTCGCCGCCATGTTGGATTTGTGCTCACCAGGTTACTGAAAGTCATATAGGCGAACGTATGTTCATAGCCTCTATGAACACAAAACATTTCAGTTTGATTGCTGTAAAAGATTCGTAGATATTGAGAACCGTCAAACTATTTCGGATGCTCGCCATTTTGGATTGTTATATGTATAGGCCATAGAGTTATGTATCTTTAAAGGAAAATTATTGCGTAGCTTCATAATTCAAACTTTCACTTCCATCGCATGATTACGACACACGAAATAAAGACTTAATTTTAAAATTTTGCACAGCCGCCATCTTGAGGTTATGTAAACAATTGAACTAAATTAGATGCCAGTGCATTACAATATGTATAATAATGTACTGTACCACATTTCACTCAGCTCAGATGGTTAAATCACGAGAAAAGTCTATTAAAATGTTTCAAATTCGCTTTGCCGCCATGTTCGTTTTGTACTTTACAGGTTTATGAAAGTTACATAGATAAACTTGCAGCAGTGCCCTTGATCACCGTTCAAAATTTCAGGGTGATATCATAAATAGTTTCTGAGATATTGAATGCCAGTGAAATATTTCGCACAGCCGCCATTTTGAGGTTATGTAAACACTTGAACTAAATTAGACGCCAGTGCATTACAATGTGTATAAATATTTGCTGTACCATGTTTCATTACGTTTGGATGTTTAAATCGCGAGAAAAGTCTATTTAAAAGTCTCAACTTCGCTTGGCCGCCATGTTGGTTTTGTAGTTACCAGGTTTTTGAAAATTTCATAGGTGAACGTCTGGTAGTTCCCTTTATCACCGTACAAAATTTCAGGGTGATATCGGTAATAGTTTCGGAGATACTGAATTCGTATGAAATATTTCGCACAGCCGCTATGTTGGATTGGTGAGAGACAATAAAATTTGAAGGGCACGGTCTGGGTCGGCCGAATGGTGCTATGATCTTACCGAGTTTCATTGAAATCGCTCAAGCCGTTTATAATTAATTAGGGGGACACACACACACACACACACACACACACACACCATCACACACACACGCGCGCACACACAGACAGACACACGGACAAAAGGTGATCTCATAAGCCTATTTTTGCATAAAATAGGCTAAAAATTACTGGAAAGGCTGGTCAGAGGGAAGCTGAGAGGTTTAAGAGAAATATCCTTCAGAAGATGATGGACCTGAAGTTCTTGGCTGGACAATACAGGCTGCGAGGAAATAGGGAATTGTATCAAAGTAACGAACGACTGTTGGAATCCATAAAGAAGTGAAGATTCAAATTCTATGGTCACCTATTTAAAATGGACAAACGGAGGTTGACTAACAGTATTTTCACCATACTTGATGGCAGACCTAAAACCTCTAATAATTTGGTTCAGAGAGGTCAGGAAGAATCTGAAAAAATAATGGGTATGAATCGCAAATATGTCACTAATAGAATCGTGTACCAGCAGCAGAGCTATAACTTTAAGGTCTTTCACGAAGAAGGCAAACTGAACAGCAGGTGGACGGTGGACAGGAGACAGGCTGCCAGGGAAGGAATGCAATGATACTGGGCAGCAAGAAGGCTTCTACGAACGTTTAACAGTTGTTTAACGTGGTCTCGGAAATAGTGTATTAAGCGGAATTCCACTCGCTTGTGCCGAGCCCTTCCCCTTAGTATTTCCTGTCGACCCCTCTTGGTCGGTTTCTCCTCTTCGGAACACAATAATATTAGGGCATCCCAGGTCTAATGAAAATGATAATCCACAGCCTGCTTCCAGTCTCCGACCGGGTCAGGAATGGAATGAATTAAGCCCCCATCTAGTGGCGAGGATATGAACTGTGTTGGCTGCCGAGGCCTGACGCACTCAGTGGCGTCGGAGCGAATTTTTCTTTGGGGGTGCAAGGTTTAATCGGCATTAGCGGGTTGCCTAACCTCGGAGGCACAGCTTCATTTCCTTTATGCGACTTCGCATTTGTAATCCACGAAAGGAGAAAAGTTGATAATACGCGAGCTATAAGCCAGCAAATTCCAGTCTGTTTTTGTTTGTTTGTTTTCTTTCTCTTTTTTAGCGAAGTTGGTGACGACAAATGGTTTAAAGATTATAACGAAAGAACAATTTTGATTTCGTAAATATTTTGGTTATGAACTACTTCACTAAAAGATGCCATGAAAAAACAAAAAAATAGTTTATTTGTTAATTAGAACTCGAGACGTATGACGTATTGGCCATTCGGCCAATAGTAAAAAAAATTACGAACACTTTTACACCATACATTATAGCCTACGACTCAGTCAAGTTGACTCAAGACTAATAGACCTCCCTTGAATAAAACAAAAATGAACAGTGGCCTGAACAAGCGAATTTGTAACGAAACGACCAACAACAACAACAAAGTCATACAAATTAAACTTAAAACACACAGCACAAAAAAAGGATAATATTTACATAAGTTTGCTTTGTGGCTAGCTAACGCTAAACCTTCCCAAACACTTGCCCTCGTTCAGTCTTACGCGAAATAAACTCGCGCAAGATACCCTGCAGATCTATGGCTCTTGTTTAGACCTTATGCACATGCAGAAGCAAAGCGTGAGTCAGGCGCTGTTGGGTCATGGTACTGCGCAAATAATTTTTTAACCTCCGAAGTGCACTGAAAGATCTTTCTTAAGAAGCAGCAGATGAGTACCAGAACAAGCAAAACTACTTCGTTGAAAAGATCTTTAGTGGATTTAGCCAACTCATTCATCTGCTTAACTACATCTGCAATGCACTTCGGTGGCTTCCCTGGCAGACTTTTCAACAATTTTAGCTGTGTACGAAGCTGATCGAGATCAAAATCGTCCTTATGTGGACCCAGCGTTTCCTTCAGAACCTGCTCAGATGGAATGATGCTCTGGTATGCCTGAATCAGAATATTTTCAATACTCGCCAAAGTGTCAAAAACCTTTCTGGTTAAATCTTTCTTCCGCTTCATTCAAAAGGAGGTCCAGAATAGAGAAGTACTCTTTTCTAAGTTCCTCTTGATCTGTGAGCTTTGCAGGAGGAGCTGGATTGCTCGTTTGTTCTAAACGCTTCGGAAATTTCCTCCGCCGTTTTTTGGGAAGTTTTTGTTCAGGTTTGGGCTTCTTGCTCTGCTTCTGCTTCTTTTTTGCTTTTCCTCGGCTTCTTCCTCCTCATCGTCGGGTTCGAATGTGGCGTGGTTTTCGGAAAGTCGTTGGTTAGGGTTTGATAAAGAAGAGCAATCGTGTTCCACTATCTCCGTAGCATAAACGTAGCTTTCCTTGTAGATCCAATTAAACTTCTCTATCGTTCGAAGAACCTTCATTGCCGACATTAAAATCAAAGCAGCTTGCTTTGCTCCTGTGGCAGTATAACATGGGCTCTGAAAGGCCTTTGCAAATTCTTCACATGGACCAAAAATTTCGACACTGACGTGAAGAAAAACAAGGTGTTCAGCAAAGAACATATAGCCTACTTTCACCTAAATGCATGGGTATTGTTATAACTCTTTGTCATTTTCAAGGAGTATAATTGAATGTTGGTTGTAGTAGCTTGTTGAAATACAACGTGCTATACGGATATTAAACATGAATATGAGGTGCCCTTTGTTAGTGCTACCTCTGTAAAAAGTTTCATTCAATTCAGTTTCACCGTGTTTGAATTGATATGGGGAATCGATTTGCACACATACATGGCCGCTATCTGCAAACTATTGGGCTGATGACCTTGTAGTTCAGTCAAAAGATGCTTCCCACAAAAAGGTATGTTGTTGCAAATTTTGGTAGAGATCAAAAGATTAGATTGGTTGTAATTTGATTTAAGCTTTTAACATTTGGGAGGCCACCATTACGTTTCCGTCTAGATGGCGGCGATATAAAACATGACACTGAGGTGCCCTTCACTTGTGCTACCTCTGTACCAAATTTCTTTCAATTCGGTTTCACCGTGTTCGAAAAGATAGGGGGAATCGATTTGCACACATACATGGCCATCATCCGTAAATTATTGGGCTGATAACCTTGTAGTGAGCTCAAAAGATTCTGTATACATAAAGGCATAATGTTAAAAAAATGGTAGGGATCAGATGATTAGGTTGGGCGTAATTTGATTCAAGCTTTTAACATTTGGGTGGCCGCCATTACGTTTTCGTCAAGATGGTGGCGATATAAAACAAGACAGTGAGGTCCCGTTTGCTAGTGCTACCTCGGTACCGAATTTCGTTCAATTAGGTTTTATAGGGGGAATCTATTTGCACACATACATGGCCGCCATCCGCAAAGTATTGGGCTGATGATCTTGTAGTTTGCTCAATATATGCGTCCCACAAAAATGTATGTTGTTGGAAAATTTGGTAGAGATCGGATGATTAGGTTAGTCGTAATTCGATTTAAGCTTTGAACATTTGGGTGGCCGCCATTGCGTTTCCGTCAAGATGGCGGCGATATAAAACATGGCACTGAGGTGCCCTTTCGTAGTCCTACCTCTGTACCGAATTTCGTTCAATTCGCTTTCACCGTGTTCGAATTGATAGGGGGGGGGGGCAGACATTCAGAGTACGCACACACACACAGACATACACAAAATTTTTGGCCCTGTGTAGATCTCATCAGTCTACTTTCATTTTTTGCAAAAATCAAAAGTAGGCTAAAAACGGAATCTAATGACTTCAGCTTCTTCAGGTACCCACGAGTTGCCAACTTCACTTCCGGAGAAGCACCCGTGGGGTCATCGAGGATAGCTTGGAGAGTAAGTATGACCCTTTTGTCGTTCTCCTTGTACCTTTTAAGAGACCGGCATCTCACGCTCCATCTCGTTGGACAAAGTGCGATGAGCTTTGATGACGGTCCATTGGCGACGGCATTATCATCGCCATCACAGGGTGCCAGGACGACATCTTTAAAGGTGTTCTGTCTCTTCGAAGAATCGAGTATGATATTACTTGAATTTTCTGCAACAACAAGCAAATCACAAATAACTGCAATTTTCCGCGAGATTTCTTGAAGAGCTAAGTCTAGGGAATGGTTTGAACAGTGAACTTAAGGGGATTTTGGCTGCTCATCAGATATAAATTTTTGAACTCCCTTAATGTGCCCAGACATGTTAGAGGCGCCATCAAAACAATGACCCCGCAATTTTGACAAAGGAAAATTTAGCCTTAAGAGAACATCTTTTATGGCACCAGCCAGCGTTTTAGCGGTTGCATTTTGTGGGTTGTACAACCCGAGAAAATGTTCAGTTACTTGAAAGGTTTTAGAGTGAACCAACCTAACACATACAGAGAACTGCTCAACGCCCGCATTATCGGTGGTGACATCAGCAATAATAGCAACAAAAAAAAGGTAATTCGTGTATCTGTTTTGCTATGTCTCGAAGGACAGAGTGGGCCATTGTTTCAATCACCTCATTCTGCATGTCAGGGCTGAGGAAATTGTTACGACGCGACATCCACCAAGTAAGTTCGGGTACATCGTCGTTTCTCTCCTGTAAAAGCTCCATGAGGTTGCCTTGATCAGAGTTGTGGCCACGAACAGTGCTACCAGTAAGCATTAAATATCTTAAGACAACTAATAACAACCCGAAAACATTTGCGGGCAACGCTCGTTTGTTTCAACATTCCCTTGTCAATCTTCGCAGTTACAGGCTGGCTATTTTCTCTATTAATGATAAGTTCACAATTTCTCTGGTGAAAGTCACTGTTTTGATGTGATTTGAATTTTTCACCCGCCTATCTCCAATTTTGGAAACCGTCGATATAAAATGAGTAGCCTAGAATCAAACCGCACTTTCTCCAAAAACATGATTATTCAGTAGAGCCCAAAAACTTATTCCAGCTGAACTCAAAATTAATTAGTGAAACTGATGAGTGTATATTAAAGATTTGACTTACGGAACACATTTGCAATACATAAAACCCGATTTTATTGACCTACCTGAATATTTAAGGAGATTTAATGTAGGAGAAAGTGCACTTTGTCTCTAGGTCGTTGATAAAGTGCACTCAGTGTCAATATAAAATGTAATTTAAGAATATATCACATTTACAAGATGAAATAAGGCATTTTAGACGGAATCTATATATTTAAAACACTAAGGCGATTTTTGTTACCGCGAGATTGAGAGAACGACAGAACCGATTTACTTCGTAGAGCACGCTAACGAAAGCTCTTGGCCTGCAGATTTGCAGAGTGTCTCTAAAATAAACAAATATGTTACAGTATATTTTAAATTAATAAACAAAAATTCAGAAATCTTGCCTATCACGCATGCGCACAATCGCCTTGCCTTATGACAGTCATGGCGGTTCAGGTCCATCGCGTTTTAATTTCATGTTTATGTATAAGAATTATAATGGAAGGGACCATTGCTTATTACGTTTTCATGACATACACTGGAATTACCAGACAGAAAATGCTGAAAAACGTAAACTGACATCAAATTTTGAGTGTGCTTGATGTTTAACTCCCTTAATATTGCGCGTTGTTATCAGTGGTTCGGTAGCTCAGGTGGTTACGCTGTACTCCCTTAATTTATGCATCACCCAATGTAAGGGGTTCGAATCCCCCCTCCGGCATGTTTTTTTATTTCCGTATTTTCCTTTCTTGCAATTGCTATTATATTGCCAAAACATATTTAACTCTTGGCATTCCCGTAACTAAGGAATTCTACGTTCCCATCTCAATTTAACTTAAAACGCTATGGTAATTTCATTGAAAAGCTTTATAAGTTCCAACATTCGACAGATTACATTTGCAATAACGGTAGGCTATTTATCTTTATTGCTACAGAAGTTTTGGCATATTTTTGCACATGGGATAACTGTGAATCAAGGATTGTACGAATTCCAACACATTACGAAGAATATATGCAGTGAATCCACCCGAGTGTCTTCAAAACGAGCCATGTGCTACGTAACTCATGTGTTTTCCTCAGTTCTTTCTTTGCCTTATAAACATACAAGGCATGTCCAAAATGTTGTTACATGAAATTCCACTAATGAATTGTACCTTTACCAGTTATACGGCAATAATACAGTAGGCCTACGTTGAAATTCTGATACCGGTATTACAAAATGTAGGCCTACTTTTGATTAGATTGTTATCCAAATTAACTTCTATATTTCAGTAGCAGATGCCGCTGCAGTCGAATGTTGGAACCGCCATTTGTATTGTGTTTCCGATCTTTCTGTTACATAGTCTTTGGTGGTCTGTTATAGTCTTTGGTGGTGAGTCGTTTTCTGTCGAGAATACATATCGCAGCTTCTACGAATTGTTAAACCTTTCATTGTATATACCATAACTACGGCATACTAGAAAGTGACTACGCAGAATTACTGGGCCGGTTTGTCTCGATAATTCATTGCCAGCTTTAAGAGTGGGCTTCCCTGTGTAAATACGACTCTTGACACGTACAGGAAATATAATTGTAAAACTGGCTCCATTATTAAGGTGACTGACGAAGTGGTTCTATGCTCCTCTTCATAATTTACTGTCATGGATATCCGAAGAATTGTACCAATAACAGGTGACGGAAATTGCTTATTTAGAGCAGTTTCGTACTGTTTGTATCGAAACGAAGAACGTCATAGCGAGTTGCGTTTGCAAACTGTTACAAAAATTGTTGCTGACTGGAATATTTATAAGGATTTTATTATTGGCGATGAGTCTTATCGCCTTCCCCTCAACAACCAACTTGAGTATGAAAATCTTATGTCTCTGAACGGTGAATAAGCTGGTCATGTTGAACTCCATGGTATAAGCCAATTGTTTAATGATTATTTGTTTAGAGTGCATAACGATGAGACTAACCACGTTGTAGATTATGGCAATGGAAGTGTTATTTGTCATTTATTGTTTAGCGGCTCCGTTGATGCAGGACACTATAGTGTGATCGAATACGACATTAATTTGGGGATAAATCCTACTGTAAATAGACGCATTCGACGAAAAAGAACATTAACCGGTCGTGTGGAAACTACAAATAGACGCAAAACAATGAGAAATCGGAGAAAAGGCGAAACCACTTTTAATATAAAATATAAATCTGCCATTTCAGAAACAATGCCAGATATTATGCCGTACAGCGTTGGGTCCTTGACGAACGAATGTAAACATTGTTCTGCATTGTTCTTCTCTTGCGAAAAAACTACGCTTGGTTACTTCGGCCTTTGCTGTTGCAATGGTAAAATTGATCTGCCGGAATATAAAATACTTGACAGGCTTAAACCATTTTTCACTGGAAATGATGATACCTCAAGGAACTTCAGAGAGAATATTCGGCAGTACAACAATTCTATGTCCTTCGTTTCCTTTGGTGCCAATGTTACCGTACCACCTGAACACGGTCCATATTGTTTTAAAATTTCAGGAATTGTACATCATCGCATTTCTTCCATATATTCCAAAAATATAAGCGACAGTTGTTACGGCCAATTGTATGTATTAGACTGCTCAGAAGCTAATCAAATCAGATTAGCAAATCGAGCGAATTCTTGCATCAGGGAGGGTACCGGTACACTTCATATTCTAAATAATATTTTGCAAGAGCATAACCCTTACATTCAACTGTATAAGACAATGCATTCAAAAATATGCGAAGAAAATGAACTGGCTTTAAGAGAAAAAAGTCAACCGTTAGATTTGGTCATGCGCTTTTACCATGAACCTCAAGAAGATCCTAGACGTTACAATAACCCAGCTTCCTCAGAGATTGCAGCTATTTTTGAAACAACTGACGGCGCTCCGGCTTCACACCGCCACATAGCCGTATTTTCTAATCAGGGAGTTTTAAAGAAAATTGATGTTGACAGCATGCATTGTGATCCATTAACTTACGTTTTAATCTGGCCTTGCGGAGAAACAGGGTGGCATATTTCACTGCCAACAGGAGGGAACCGTAAGACGAACGTTAGGCAAAATATGACAATGCGTGAATGTATTTTGTATAGGCTGTCGATTCGAGGTTGTCCTCCCGCAGGAGGTTTCAACCCTTTACTTAATGCAGGTAAACTTACCCAACAATTAATAGTTGACTATTATTGTCGAATAGAAGGAGATAGACTAAAATATATTCGCAATCAACAAACGAAATTGCGTGTCGATACCTACGTTGGTCTTGCTGATGCTTTACACTTTAGAGCTGAAAATGAAAGTTTAAGAGCTGGTCGCATAGTTATTTTGCCTTCTACTTTTATTGGTAGTCCCCGAAATATGTTGCAAAATTATCAGGATGCAATGGCACCAGACCTCTTCATAACTTTCACTTGCAACCCATCATGGCCTGAAATTACTACTAGCCTCCAACCTTATGAAAATGCAAACAATAGACCTGATGTCGTTGTTCGCGTTTTTCATGCGAAAGTGAAGGAACTCTTGCGTTTAATAAATCAAAACCAAATTTTTGGCGAGGTACAAACTTTCTTATACACGGTTGAGTTCCAGAAGCGAGGTTTACCTCATATACACTTACTGGTTTGTCTTCGAGATAGTTGTAAATTACGAGAAATCTATGATATTGATATGACAGTTTCTGCAGAAATACCAGATCCTTCCAATACAACATTGTACAACTTAGTAAAGACACACATGGTACATGGACCTTGCGGCCTTCTGAATCCCAATTCAATTTGCATGAAGGATGGAAGATGTAAGAAGGGTTTTCCAAAAGACTTTGTGCCAGAAACTAAAGAGAATGTGAACGGCTATCCACTTTACCGTAGGCGACAGAATGGAAAATCATATACTAAACGAGTTCAAGGCACCAATGTTGAAATCGACAATCGCTTCATTGTTCCATACAATCGATATCTATTGATGTACTTTCAGGCCCATATTAACGTCGAAATCTGTGCAAGTGTACACAGCATCAAATACATACATAAATATGTTTATAAGGGGCATGATTGCGCTAACTTGAAAATCACGGCAAACGATGGAATGCTACATCATGACGAAGTTTCTATGTATTTGAATGCTAGATATGTTGGGTCAAGTGAGGCTGCATACAGGATTTTTGGTTACAACATGCACGAACAGTCCCACATTGTTGCCCGGTTACCTGTCCATTTACCAGACCAACAAGATGTATTTTTTCATGCCGATGATGCTCCCAAAGCATTAATACGGACTCAGTTAAAAAGTACACAACTCACTGCATGGTTTCAGCTGAACCAAAATCCAACAACTAGGAGTGCATATATTTATCCTGAAACACCCGTTCATTATGTATGGGATAAATGCAAATGCATTTGGAAAAAACGACTTAGATTCGAAAAGGTAATAGGTCGGATGTACAATGTTTCTCCATCTGAATCAGAAAGATACCATCTGCGCTTACTTTTACTTCACATAGTAGGTGCCACAAGCTTTGAGGATCTCCGAACATACCAAGGAGTTACCTGCCCAACATATAAGGATATGGTAATTAAACTTGGTTTGCTTATCGATGATTCAGAATGGCAACGCTGTTTGATGGAAGCATCGGTTTTCCAAATGCCCTTTCAACTGAGACAGTTATTCGCCTACATATGCATATTTCATCAACCTTGCAATGCCAGTCACTTATGGGACATGCACAAAAACTCTCTCTGTGAAGATTATTTAAAGTCTGAAGATGAAAATACAGCTTATCAACTATCTCTCAGAGATATTAATAAAACTCTGCAATTGCATGGTTTCTCTCTGCCAACATTTAACTTGCCTGTTGGTACTGACACACACTCAAACGATCATACTACTAATGAGCCAGTGTTCCCTTTTGATTTGGCTGACCTGATGTCCTTAGCAAACCAGGAACAACTTTCAATTATTAATGAAATCACCAGCGTTCTTCAAAATAACAACACAACTGTCACGAACGCATTCTTTATTGACGGTGCTGGGGGCACAGGAAAAACATTTATTTACCGATGCTTAATACAAAAGTTCTGGAGTTTAGGGCTTCATGTTATATCAGTAGCATGGACCGGAATAGCCGCTGTTTTGCTACCCAACGGTCGAACAGTACACAGTACATTCAAAATTCCTCTAAATTTAAATGAGAGTTCAGTGTCTGGATTAAAATTAAATTCCAAAGCAGCTGACGATATTCGATTAGCACGGCTCATAATATGGGATGAAGCCCCAATGGCAAATATTCATTCATTAATGTGTGTGAATCGTCTTCTAAAAGATATTATGGGTAATGACATTCCATTTGGTGGGAAAATTACTGTTCTTGGAGGAGACTTTAGGCAGGTTTTGCCTGTTGTTCCGCACGCTTCTCGCCAAACAATTATTCAAAACTGTATTAAATACTCTCCTCTCTGGCCCTTCTTCAAAATACGCTGCTTATATAAAAACATGCGGTTGAAACCAGAAGAAATTGAATTTTCTGATTTTTTGTTACAAATTGGTAACGGTGACTACCCCTCTGTAGATGGTGAGAAATCAAATGTTATTGAACTACCACCCAGAATTTTAGCGCATGATGACATCGTGACTGAGATTTACGGCGAAACATTCATTTCTACGAAAGATATAATCAATTTCTCGAAAGTATGCATTCTAACACCAAAAAATGAACACTGTAATAAAATTAATTTGGAAGTCATCGAACTTATACCCGGTAGTTCAAAAACATACACCAGCGTTAACAGATTAATTACTGAAGATGAAAGCCAGCTACTTCAATTTCCTACAGAATTCTTGATTTCCTTGGAATTAAGTGGTTTGCCTCCACATATTCTTACTCTAAAAGTTGGAGCCATAGTTATGCTCCTCAGAAATCTGAACGTATCCCAAGGGCTCCTGAACGGAACCAGATTATTTGTAAAGAATATGTATGAAAATTGCTTGGATTTGGAAATAATCAGCGGAGATAAAATTGGGCAGAGAGCTCTAATCCCTCGAGTTGATTTAACACCATCCGACAAAACCCTTCCATTTTCTTTTAAGAGACGTCAATTTCCAATTCGCTTGGCATTCTGTATCACAATTAATAAAGCTCAAGGGGAAACTCTCGAACGTGTAGGTCTCTATTTACCTCAGCAAGTTTTCAGTCATGGCCAGTTATATGTTGCAATGTCAAGAGTGCGATCTTTCGACGCCCTTAAAGTTTCAATAGTGCCAAAAAGTAGTCGTACAAAGAATGTCGTATATAAGGAAATCCTTCGGTAATTATTTTACCATTGACCATCATGTTTCGACTTCGTAAAGCACTCTGACAAAAGCTCTTGGCCTGTAGATTTGCAGTGTCTTCAAGAGAAAAAAAATATGTTACCGACCTGTGTTATTGTGATGGTTGTATTAATGCGTGTATCTGTAATTAACGTGAGAATTAGGAAGGAGAACGCCGAGGCCTTACTTAAGGAACCATCCCGGTATTTGCCTGGAGTGGAAGTGGGAAACCGAAGAGAAACACATCCAAGATAGTTAAGGTTGGAATCGATCCTACCTCTCCTCAGTCTTACCTCACGAGGCTGAGTGCGTCCCGTTCCAGCCCTCAGGCCAGAATTAAATTTCTTGGCAGAGCAGGGAAATGAATCCGGATCTCTGGGGCGATGGCCAAGAATATACTTAATAGTGGGCTTCCCTATGTTAATGCGTTTTTCGACATGCACTGGACATATAATTCTAAAACTGCCTCCTTTACGGTGGCTGGCAAAGAGTCAGTGCTCATCCTGTAATTGGTGAAGTGATTCTATGCTCCCCTGCATAGTTTGCTGTTAAAGAAACCCAAAGGATTGAACCTATAACAGGCGATAGAAATTGCTTATTTCGAGAAGTTTCGTGCTGTTTATATCAAAATGAAGAACATCGCCCTGAGCTTCATTTGCAAACTATTGCAAACATTGTTACTGACAAGGATAATTTTAAGGATTTTATTATTGGCGATCAGCCACATCGCGTTCTCCTCAGCAACCAACTTAGTATGAAAGTCTCTGAACGGTGAATACACTGATCATTTTGAACTTCATTGTATAAGCCAATTGTTCATTGATTTTATTTGTTTAGAGTAGGCCACATAACAATGAGTCTAACCACACTGTTGTTTTTGCAAGGGGAGTATTATTTGGCATTTAATATTTAGCGGCTCCATTGATGCAGGGCACTATAGTGTTATCGAATAAGACGTTAATTTTGGGAGAAATACTACTATAAAACCCCGTTCGACGAAAAGGAACATTATCCGGTCGTATGTTAACTGCAAATTGACGCAATAAAGTGAGAAATCGGACAAAATACGAAGCCACTTTAAAAATCCAATATAAATATGCCATAAAAATACTCCCATTTTCTTTTAAGAGCCACCAATTTCCAATCGCTTGGCATAATTTATCACAATCAATAAAGCTCAAGGGGAAGCTATGGAACGTGTAGGCCACTATTTGCCTCATCAAGTTTTCAGTCTGGGCAGTTATATGTTGCAAAGTCGTCTTTCTCTGTAATCATACAAATAATGCATATAAGAAAATCCTTCCGTAAATATTTTCCCAATGACCGTCATGTTTTGACGGGTTTCAACTAGTCTCTATATATTTAAAACAGTAAGGTGATTTTTGTTACCACGAGATTGAGAGAACGACAGAACCGATTTACTTCGTAGAGCACTCTAATGAAAGCTCTTGGCCTCTAGATTTGCAGAGTGTCTATAAAATAAACAAATATATTACGGTATATTTTTGAATTAATATAGAAAATAGCAGAATTCTTTCCCCTCACGCATGCGCACAATCCGCCTGGGGTCATGACAAAATGGCGGTGAGAAGTCCGTTAAAATGTAAGTTATTTAATAAGCGTGCATGTAATTGAAAACATACATTAACCAAGTACTGACAATAAAATATAATAACAGTATAAACGTATACGAATGTGCAACATTGATTTATTTGGATAATGAAATGGATTATTTCCTTCAGACAGCGGCTTTTGATGATAATGAACGGCTGCGTCTGCTGCTGAACTAGATTGCGCGAGTAGCTATGTGGTTAAGGCGACAGACTGTGGTTCCAAGGTTCACCGGTTCGATCCCAGCCCTCACCGATATATATATATTTTTTTTTTTACCACTGAAATATTGTTTAATCAAGGAGTATTAGTAAGGTTTTATGTCTGTTAAAGATACATATTTCTACATTCCCTCTCGGTATGTTTTTGAATTAATATAGAAAATAGCAGAATTCTTCCCCCTCACGCATGCGCACAATCCGCCTGGGGTCATGACAAAATGGCGGTGAGAAGTCCATTAAAATGTAAGTTATTTAATAAGCTTGCATGTAATTGAAAACATACATTAACCAAGTTCTGACAATAAAATATAATAACAGTATGAACGTATACGAATGTGCAACATTGATTTATTTGGATAATGAAATGGATTATTTCCTTCAGACAGCGGCTTTTGATGATAATGAACGGCTGCGTCTGCTGCTGAACTAGAATGCGCGAGTAGTTATGTGGTTAAGGCGACAGACTGTGGTTTCTAGGTTCACCGGTTCGATCCCAGCCCACGCCGATGTATATATATAAATTTTTTTACCACTGAAATATTGTTTAATCAAGGAGTATTAGTAAGGTTTTATGTGTGTTAAAGATGCATATTTCTACATTCCCTCTCGGTATATTTTTGAATTAATATAGAAAATAGCAGAATTCTTTCCCCTCACGCATGCGCACAATCCGCCTGGGGTCATGACAAAATGGCGGTGAGAAGTCCGTTAAAATGTAAGTTATTTAATAAGCGTGCATGTAATTGAAAACATACATTAACCAAGTACTGACAATAAAATATAATAACAGTATAAACGTATACGAATGTGCAACATTGATTTATTTGGATAATGAAATGGATTATTTCCTTCAGACAGCGGCTGCGTCTGCTGCTGAACTAGATTGCGCGAGTAGCTATGTGGTTAAGGCGACAGACTGTGGTTCCAAGGTTCACCGGTTCGATCCCAGCCCTCACCGATATATATATATATTTTTTTACCACTGAAATATTGTTTAATCAAGGAGTATTAGTAAGGTTTTATGTCTGTTAAAGATACATATTTCTACATTCCCTCTCGGTATGTTTTTGAATTAATATAGAAAATAGCAGAATTCTTCCCCCTCACGCATGCGCACAATCCGCCTGGGGTCATGACAAAATGGCGGTGAGAAGTCCATTAAAATGTAAGTTATTTAATAAGCTTGCATGTAATTGAAAACATACATTAACCAAGTTCTGACAATAAAATATAATAACAGTATGAACGTATACGAATGTGCAACATTGATTTATTTGGATAATGAAATGGATTATTTCCTTCAGACAGCGGCTTTTGATGATAATGAACGGCTGCGTCTGCTGCTGAACTAGAATGCGCGAGTAGTTATGTGGTTAAGGCGACAGACTGTGGTTTCTAGGTTCACCGGTTCGATCCCAGCCCTCGCCGATGTATATATATAAATTTTTTTACCACTGAAATATTGTTTAATCAAGGAGTATTAGTAAGGTTTTATGTGTGTTAAAGATGCATATTTCTACATTCCCTCTCGGTATATTTTTGAATTAATATAGAAAATAGCAGAATTCTTTCCCCTCGCGCATGCGCACAATCCGCCTGAGGTCATGACAAAATGGCGGTGAGAAGTCCATTAAAATGTAAGTTATTTAATAAGCTTCCATGTAATTGAAAACATACATTAACCAAGTTCTGACAATAAAATATAATAACAGTATGAACGTATACGAATGTGCAACATTGATTTATTTGGATAATGAAATGGATTATTTCCTTCAGACAGCAGCTTTTGAAGATAATGAATGGCTGCGTCTGTTCCTGAAAAAGCGTGCGCGAGTAGCTATGTGGTTAGAGCGACTGACTTTGGTTCCAAGGTTCACCGTTTCGATCGCAGCCCTCCCCGACATATATTTTTTTTTTACCACTGAAATATTGTTTAATCAAGGAGTATTAGTAAGGTTTTATGTCTGTAAAAGATACATATTTCTACATTCCCTCTCAATACGTTTTATTTCCGTTTTACCATTGCATTACAGCATGTGTTGAAAAGAGCAAAATGTTGTCCTCAGTACGCCGTTTAAATATCTGCAATCAGTTCCTATAACTGACAAAAGATGGCAGTACATCGCCCATATAGTTCCAGTAATTGACAGCAGATGGCAGCACCATTGCATCGATATATTTAAAACCCAAGACATGGCACGTTTTCACGTGATGGAGAATTATAAAGGAGGGGAATATTTAAGAAGGGTAATTTTGAGGAACATTACCCGACAGTTGAATGTGTAGGCTATGTTGTTCATGTACCTTAATATTGCAATTTCTTCCCAATGCTTCGCTGGTCAAGTTATTAGCGTCCTAGACTAAACGTTATAATTATGCATCGTCGATATACTCTTAAATTATTAAAGAAAAAAGTAGTTTTCCAGGCACTCGCGCGTGTCCACAATTGCTTTCGCCATAAGAGAAACTTGGCAAACATAATTCGTTTGAAGGGCTCCGACATCGTGGTCACTCAGCCCCGTGTACTTGGGTGTGTATGTGTGAAATTTTCTCTCATAACCTGTGTTATTGTGATGGCTGCATTACTGTGTGTATTTGTAATTAAGGTGGTAAATGGCAAGGAGACGGCCAAGGCCTTAAGTTAGGAACCATCCTGGTATTTGCCTTAAGTGGAAGTGGGAAACCACGGAAAACCACATCCAAGATTGTCGAGGTGGGAATTAAACGTTCCTCTTCTTAGTTATACCTCAATAGACTGAATGTGCCCCGTTTTTGCCCTCAGACCAGAATTCAATTTCTTGGCAGAGCAGGAAATATAACCCGGATCTCCGGTCCGATAGACAAGAATAGGTGGGCCTCCATGTGTTAATACGATTTTTGACATGCACGGGACATATAATTCAAAAACTGCCTCCATTAGGGTGACTGCCGAAGTGAGTATTGAGTATAGGCCTATGGTCGTTCCAGTAGTTGGCGAAGTGATTCTATGTTCCCCTGCAAAATGTACTGTCATAACCTATAACAGGTGATGGAAATTACTTATTTAGAGCAGTTTCGTACTGTTTCTAACGAAATGAAGAACGTCATTCTGAGCTGCGTTTTCAAGCTATCCCAAAAAATTTCGCTGGCAGGAACAATTATAAGGAATTTATTTTAAGCGACCAGTCTCATCGCATTCTCCTCACCAACCAACTTGAGTATGAAAGTCTCTGGACGGTCATGTTGAACTTCATTGTATAAGACAATTGTTTAATGATTATTTGTTTAGAGTACTGAGTCTAACTACGCAGTTGATTTCGGCAATGGAAGTATTATTTGCCATTTAATATTTAGCGGCTCCGTTATTGCAGGACACTATAGTGTTATCGAATAATACGAAGCCACATTTAAAATCCAATATAAATAGGCCATTTCAGAAACAATTCCAGATATTATGCAGTACAGTGTACTGTAAGGTCTTTGACGATCAAATGTAAACATTGTTCTACATTGTATTTCTCTTGCGTAAAATCTATGCGTGGTTACTTTGGTCTTTACTGTTGTGAGGGTAAAATTGATCTGCTGGAATATAAAATATTTGCCAAGCTGCAACAATGTAATGATATTAATTTAAAAGTATATCCAGTAGTTCAAACACATACATCAGCGTTAACAGATTGGATACTGAAGATGAAAGCCAGCTACTTCATTTCCCTATCATTGAATTTTTCAATTCCTTGGAATTAAGTGATTCGCCTCCACATACTCCGAACGTTTGAGCCATAGTTATGCTCCTTAGAAATCTGAACGTTTCCCAAGGACTCATATATGGTAATATATTAATTGTAAGAAATATGTAAGAAATTGCTTGGATTCGGATATAATAGGTGCAGTAATATTAGGCAGAGAGCTCAAATCCTACGACTTGATTTAACACCTTCCAATAAAACACTTGCAGGTACAGTACATTTTCTTTTAACAGGCAACACTGTCCTATTCGCTCGGCCTACTTTATCACAATCAATCAAGCTCAAGGAGAAACTCTTGAACGTATTGGGCTATTTACCTCATCACGTTTTAAGTCATGACCAGCAGGATAGTGAAGGTACAAAAAAGGTCCTGTATGGGATGGTAAAGAATAAGAGGCGGAAGGATCCTACGGATTATGTTAGAATGGTGAACAAAAGGGGACAAGGGATAGAAAGAAAATGTGGAAAGAATATTTTGAAGAACTCCTGAACCCAAATGGAAACCACGGCGAGGAAGAAGAAATCGGGGATGAGGTACAGTAGATGAACTGCAAACAGAAAAGGACTTAACATGGAAAGAAGTGGAAGATGCAGTGAGGAAGATGTAAGGAGGGAAGGCACCGGGTGTGGATGAGTTGAGTGTGGAGATGGTGAGAGCAGCAGGAGAGGTGGGGATACAATGGTTGTACCGAGTGATGAAGGCAGCATGGAAGGAAAGGAAGACCCCAGAGGACTGGAAAAAGGGAATAATTGTCCCGATCTTCAAGAAAGGTAGTAGAACAGAATGCAGAAACTATCGGGGAATAACACTGATGAGTCATTGTGCAAAGATGTTTGAGAAAGTTTTGGAAAAGAGAATTAGGACAAGGATAGAAGGAGGGATGAGGGAAGAACAACATGGCTTCAGAGCAGGAAGGTTCACAGTGGATTTGATTTTTGCTGTAAGTCAGTTAGAAGAACAGCACTATGAGTATGGAACAGATCTACTGATGGCCTTCCTGGAAATTGAGAAAGCATATGACAGTGTATGCAGAAACAAAGTATGGAAGTCCCTGGAGGATAGAGGAGTAGAAAAATGGACTATAAGGAGGATAAAGGAGATGTACAAGGGAAGCGTGAGCTGTGTGAAAGTGGGAGGAGAGAGATCGGACTGGGTGGTACAGAGAAACGGCCTGAGACAAAGAAGTGCACTGTCACTGTTACTTTTCATTGTGGTGATGGATGACATAATGACCCGAGCGGCACAAGTAATTGGGGAAGGAAAGATGAAAGCAATGGTGTTTGCGGATGATTTGATGATTTGTGGAAACAAGGAGGAGGAGGTACAGGAACAGTTGGACGTGTGGGAAGGAATAATACAAGGATATGGGATGATATTTAGCATAAATAAGAGTGAGATGGTGATCACAACAAGGAAGAAGGAAAGGACCACAACGGGAATAACAATTGGTCGGGAACAGCTGAAGAAAGTGGAGAGTTTCAAGTATCTGGGAAGCCTGATACAAGAGAATGGAAGAAACGGTAGAGAAATAAATGAGCGGGGGAGACAGGCAGAAGCATTCCGGAGGAGTGTGAGAAGCATGTTATGGAGCAGGGATGTCCCTCAGAACAGCAAGTAGATCATATATCGTACTATGTCCCTATCCTGACGTATGCCTCGGAGACCTGGGTTATGAAAGGAAGGGAGAAGAGCAAAATACAGGCCAGTGAGAAGCAGTATTGGAGCTACAAAGAGGGACAGAATAAGAAATGAGAGGACCAGAGAATTAATGAAGGAGGAACCATTACAGGATGGTATAGAGAAATTTAGACTTAGATGGTATGGACATGTAAAACGAATGGAGGAGAAGAGGATACCCAGGAGGATACACGAGACGAAGTGGGAAGGAAAGAGACCAAGAGGGAGACCGAGAGACAGGTGGCTGAAGGGGGTGGAAGAAAGCGTGAAGAAGAGAGGAGAAGACTGGACAAGGGTGGAGGCTGAGAGATGGTGGGAAGACAGAAGACGTTGGGGAGGCTTGTGTTCCAAACAGACTCGGCCAGTGGCTGGAAACTGTGCAAGATGATGATTACCTCATCACGTTTTCAGTCATGACCAGCAATATGTTGCAATGCTGAGAGTGCTATCTTTTGACGCCCTTAAAGTTGCAATAGTGCTAAAAAGTAATCGTACAAAGAATGTAACTTATATAAGAAGATTCTTCAGTAAATTTGTTTTCCATTGTCCGTCATGTTTTGACGGGTTTCATCTAGTACATATCTATTTTACTGAAAAATGCAGACCATTACAAAAATTAAGGTGAATAAGTGGATTTTCAAACCATTGTAATTAAGATGTACATTTTTTACAACACCTTTCATGGACTCCGTAACGTCATAAATTTTGGTGTCCGAACTAACCTTCTTGACAGATGAGTACTTTCATACCAAATCTATGGCGACAAATGGGAGGCTGCCATTGTCTGGCGCTAACTTGGAGTCATTCTGAACTTTATCCGTAGGAGAAAGTGCTGTTCGTCTCCAAGCTGTGATTTTCTTACCTATTTTAACATGGATATAGTGCTGTTTGACACCAACCGACCAGTTTATTATATTCTTTTGACAATTCCGCATTGAAACATACAGTAACCTCATTTTCGATAATTTTGGAGAAAGTGCAGTTTGATTCAAGGCTACTCAAATGTTCTCTTCGCTTCGGAGAACCAACTTCTACCTGTGATACCAACCATTCGACTGCCTTTCATGCATTCAAAACAAAACTGCGTCCTTTTCAACACTGTAATGTAACCAAGAGTACAACTCGAACCAATGAGCACTGCACTTTCGATTTCGGGCGTTCTCGGGAAACACACATTTCTTGTTTGGATGATACTTTTCTCGGACGTCAGGAATATCTTGATCATCGCCCGTTGTTGATATTACCGGTATCACTCTCCTCTCCGCATCCACAAATTCAGTACAAACTGTGTCAGGTATAGCCACAGCAATCCCAGTTTCTTCTATGCCCTCCGGTAGACCACTATCTATAAACATAGGAACGGACAAAGCATTAATTTAATTGAACAGTACGCGCATTAAGTATTCAGAAGGAGATTATTAACTTAAATTAAAAATCATTTAGATGTCCAAGTCAGTGTTAATAATCACAAAATGCCAAGGCAGGCGAAAGCAGAATGAACATTAGATACCGGTATTTAATAACTTTGTTGTAATTTGAAATTTATCTTACCTTTACTCACTGTATATGTAGATGCTACAGGTGACGCCTCGTTTCTCTTAGCCTCAGCCTTAGTCGCTGGATCAGGAGGTCCGTTATCATCTTCAATGCGTGCCCTCTTTGCCGAACGACTCTGATCCATCCATCTTTCGTTACGGGGATTCCCCTTCAAGGCGTGTGTCAGTATATCGTGTTTTTTTAAGGAGGTACATTTAAGAAACGTTCTATTTCTCAATTATAATGTAATGTCGTGAAAAGTATAATAAACATTCTTTTACATAACTCAAGAATAAATCGGCTTGAACCTGCTCTTCGCAGTCACCGACAGCGTTACCAAACTAATTTTAAGCCAATGTTGCCAATCTCAGCACAGACGATTGGCATGCATTCACAATCGGTATTCACACTTAGCTGCTCGCGAGTTCGCATTTCAAATTCGCACCAAGTATCTCAAAAAGGTCAATATCAAAGTTTTGCATTTTCAAAAGATATTGGGGGTGCGCCGCACCCCCAAAATAAATATTGGGGGGGGGGCAGCCGCACCCTGGCACCCCCCCTTCCGACGCCACTGGACGCACTCCTCTGGGGCAATGATTAAATGAATGGCAGATGAAATGAAATGATAGTGGAGAGTGTTGCTGGAATTACATTTTGACAGAGAAAACCGGAGTACCCGGAGAAAAACCTGTCTGCCTCCGTTTTGTCCAGCACAGATCTCACATGGAGTGACCGGGATTTGAACCACGGACCCAGCGGTGAAAGGCCGGCGTGCTGCCGCCTAATCCACGGAGCTAATGAGTGTTCGATTTAACCCTTTTCCTCCTTTCCCCTCTTTTCCTCTTTCAAGGAAAAATCTAAAACAAAAGCAGAAAACTACAAACACAAAACCAAAAACCTAAAGCAAAAACAAAAAAACAAAAAATAATAATAAAAATAAGTGAAAAGCACTAATGAACACACAACTAGGCGAAGAAACTTATGGACACGATTACATTTTATAGACACCTCACACGAATAGGTTAACCTAAAGGATATTCTCTTACAGTACATTAGCAAATTAAAGTCCACCACAAAGTGGGTTGAGGAAACACGAGCAGATCTCAAAGAAGTTGCCATCACTCAAGAAGATATTCTCAACAAATCATTGTTTCGAAGGAAGATTGATAAATTTAAAGGGTTTCAGGAAAAACCTAGCTCAAAACCCTAGGTCATCTGGTTTGAAGAAAGGAGGAGAATCATCGAACGAATGAGGAAATTCTGGGAGGAAAATAAGAAAATCAGTCGGCCGATTGTTCAATGCGGTCCACAGTAGGCCAAACTTGACTGAAGAAGAAGAACACACAATTAAAAACAAAACCAGAAAACGTTCTTATGGCTTATTAGTTCCGACTCCACTCGTCCCCCTCCAGAAGTAAATCCTAATTACACCCTTGCTCCCTACCCAATCTAATTGGGCACAGTCCTGTTGACCGATTGAACAATCGATAGATTACCCAGGAAACACTGAAAATAGCTTGTAATATTTCAACATTAATGGAAAGAACTACACGACTAATACGACTATACAGTATTCACTCAAACACACACACAGTAAGAACATGGGGCTGATGACCCTTGCTCTTGAAGAAGTGATCATGATGATCGTTTCGCCACCCAAGAGGTCGAGTGTAGGTCTTCCTAGTTGACGCCCGTGGGCGACCTGCGCGTCGTATTGAGTATGAAGTGATGATGAAGACGTCACATACACCCAGTCCCCGAGCCACGGGAATTAACCCAACCCCAGGAGATTGAAATCCCTGATGGGCCGGCCGGGAATCGAACCCGAGACACGTCGGGCCAAAGTCTAGCGCACTAACCAATTAGCCACGGAGCCGGACGGTTGAAGAAGTGAATACAACAAACTGACTCGTGTAGCAGTTCGCCTTGGCATGCGACTGAACACAAGTTTGCTGCATGAATCAGCAGCAATTCTCATGTGTCCATAACCTCACTCGCTGATAACAAGAGGTAAAGAATGTTGTGTTACTTAACATAACAAGTTGAAAATGGAAAACTATGAGCAGCTATTTGAAGTATGTGAGGTTCGTAAACACTCGTCATCCAAGTATGGAGATAGCCCGCACCATAGTGCGTAGCCACCCTGTCGGTGGACATAAAAACAGGTACCGTATTTACTTTATAATGTTGTTGTTTCATTGAGGGGATCTGCGACATTGTGCTCATGTAGCCCCATGTACTTAGGTGTATGTGAATTTTGTCTGATAAGCTGTATTACTGTGATGGCTGTATTATAGTGTGTAGTTGCAATTCAGATAAGGATTGGGAAGGAGGCGGCTATGGCTTTAATTTAGGAACCATCCCGGCATTCACCTGGAGTTTAAGTGAAAAACCTCGGGAAACCACTTCCTGGATGGCTGAGGTGGGAATCGAACCCACCTTTTCTCATTTTTGCATCACGAGGTTGAGTGTACCCCATTCCAGCCCTCAGACCAGAATTACATTTCTTGGCAGAGCCGGGAATTGAACAGGGGCCTCCGCGGTGACAGCCAAGAGTGCTAGTTACTACGCAACGAGGCGGACATTTACTTTATAAACGGACAGGATGAGCATCACAGCTTCTAACTGAACTATAATCTTAAGGACACATGTAAGGAACACTTAGGCGACGCCGAATGTAGGTTACAGTGACTGGAAAGAGTTGTCACCTATGGCCCTTGGGATAGAAAACATAATAACTGGATTTTTGCAGCCCCTAAAATAAGCAACAACTTCAACACCAGGAGTAGTATTGTTAATGTCATTAGGGAATTCCAGATTAGGAATGCACGCGGCTGGGTACCTCCACACGGTGTCCTGTAAATCGTGCCCAACACGGTCTCTCCCTGGAGTATTTGTGGCTGATATGGACGAAACCAAAGGTCTGGACGAAAGCATTGGTCGCTACTTGGTAAGACGACTGTCTGGACGAAACCATTGGTCGCTACTTGGTTAGACGACTGTCTGGACGAAACCATTGGTGTGGACGAAATCATTGGTCGTTACTTAGTTAGATGACTGTCTGGACGAAAATTACTGATTGCACTACAAGCAAGGGGGTCTGGAGCCCCAGGTTAGGTTTGTTTTGTATGTAGAACAGTATTGTCACGAGGACAATTTCTAGACTGAGCGCGATTGACGCACATTTCTCAGTGGGCGCTATTTTCCCTGGGTGACATTTTTGTACAACCCCTCCACACTATAATCACTTATAAAGAACGGTCCATAAAAGGATTTCTTATTAAAGCATTCCTTGCCATTAACAACACGACCTCTTGGATAGTGCACTATTGTAGTACTCACTATCCCTTTGACATCATATCGATATAGACATGACATTTCGGGCTAAATAGAGCCTGGCAGATCGATGGTTATAGCCTCGGCCAGTGACACCCACTCATAGCTAAGCCTTACTCGTTCAGCTAGGGAGGGAAGCTTCCCACAGGCCTGCCCATGTGTACATCTGAAACGAAAACCAAGAGCTAAATTTAAAGCGTAATGTTTATACAATGACATAAAATCATAATATTTCAATGGTGAGGACCGATCGTATCATATGGGAAAGCGTAGAAATGAAACGTGCGTTACTTAATTAAATTTGAATAGGGAAAACTTGGAGATTTACAAATATTACGTACTAGCTTTTATTATTACCCACCGTTGACAATCCTCAGAATGGACTTTTTGTATTTATTCACCAAGAGACTGCCTCAGGTTACAATAACTGGAGAGAAGTTTGTTATCTAGGACTTTTGGGTTAAACATCACAATAGATATCCTGTTCTTGGCTGCAGTGATTAAGATAATACAGTTAAACTTTTTTATAACTACATCGGTTTTAGCGACATCTTGGCTATAACGTCATGTTATGTGCGGTATGGACGTCTTCCTCATAAGGAATATGTTTCTCAGCCTTACTTATTACGGCAAACATTTAGGCATGTACCTTGCATATAACACCGTTTTCAGCGTCAGTTATAATACGATATTCCAACGTACAAGGAAATCAGCTGTTGTAATCTGTCTACCTGCCAAATTATTTTCCCTTCTGTCATTAGTGCATACTGCTTCCTTATGTGAACACAACCAGAAACTGAGCCTCATTGCAACCCTTGCGTATTCACATTAACAGTACGTAGGATACTTGAAGTGAGTTTCCATAGCAATTTTTCACGAAGTGCACGACTATCCCAACAGTGAGTGAAGCTTGAGAAGCCATTAGAATTGTGAACTTGCTCTATGAGGCAAAGGGAGGGAGCAATGAAATTGGAACTGAATTAACGAAAGAACGTAATTTAGAAACGGTGGTTTGAGCAAATAGGAAAGAGCAGAGTAAAATGATTGATTACTTCACTCTTAAGTAAAGGAGTTGGCATGCTACTCGACAAACTGTTTTGATTAAGTTATGTAACTTAAACGAACACATTTTCATGGAGAATTCACCTCTCATTACACTACTAGAAGACACCCCCCCCATTGGAATCGAGAAACAATATAACGTCGCAACCAAGCTAAATAAGGGAGCAACATAGGGAGACATGCTGTTGGATCAGAATGTACTTTGTACCATATCTTCAATATACCAAGGCCGGCATTAACGGCAGTATTAAAGGTTCCGGGACATTCTCATTAGACCGGGTAGCACTTGTGAGGCTGTTTAGCTTACGCGTGGTGAGAATGAAAACTGGCCTTTAATAGTTGAAGACATCCAGAATACAGTAGCATACACCATATTAGGATGTTCTGGACTTGGCAACAAACATAATGTTACATTGCTCGACAAACACAGGCAGTCAGGAATGCGGAGAGAGGCCAATGAGACAATGAGACAAGACAGGAAATACCTTCCAGTTAAGTTCAGCGCAGGGAGCGGGAGACGACAGTTGCACAAGAACGGACCACACATCGCTCAAACAGCTAAGTGCACAATCCACAATAACATGACCATTTAATAACAATCACATAATCACACTAAGCAAACAAAACTTGAAGTTCAATCACCCCTATCAGTATCTCAACAACAAATCGAGTTGTTCAGTAAAGAACATATAGCCTACTTTCTCCTAAATGCATGGGTACAGTTACAGTATAACACTTTGTCCTTTTCAAGGTTGTAGTAGGTTGTTGAAATACAACGTGCTATACGGATATTATCCAGTACTATATATATTATATGATTTTACATCTGGAGGAGTAGTCATTGAGAGAGAAGTGAAGGCAAGACGGAACACGGACATGAGTTGAGGCAAGGGTAGGAAATGGGATGCCACTAGTGTGCTTGGCAACTAAATTAAATTTCGAAGAACGGACCACTCTGTCTGGAGGAGGACAACTGATCATTAATAAATTGCGTCAAACCACGTCCTTCAAGATTAAATTTCTGCAGCTATATATCAACCAACCTTCCTTATTTGTCATTTCACAAAATATATTCTAGGAATCTTAATTTTTCATTGTACAATTTTGAACTCTAATAGAGTGAAGACTTTTCTTGACGTATTTATTTTGTCTCTTCAATATTGATCTTTTCCAAAGAAATACATATTTTTTCACAAAATATGACTTCATTTTTCTGCCTTATTGTAGATTGCGGCAGCCTTTCTTAGACTTTCCTGAGTGGGTCAGAGAGTATAAGGACCTGTCATGCAGCGAAGCAATGAAGATAGCTGCTGTCGTACGATCTGTGCCAAGAAGATCGCAAGACAATGCTCTGTGGACGTGGTCATAGAGAGATATACGTCCTGAGAGCTCGTCCACATGGTGAATGCTTGCGTAATTCTCGTCATCAAACCATGATATCACTTCTCGCAGATGCTTTAAAGCAAAAGGTTACATAGTTTATGACGGAAGCTGTAACCAAATCGGCATACAGTAACAACAATTTAATCTCATACATCAAATGGCTATACGGCTCTTTGTTTCGTCCATCACTGGTTATTTTTCTTCATAATTAGCAGAAGTGACCTGACTTATTTCCTGTTACTCCTGGTGGAGGATAGGGCATCAGTGTAGGAAGATCTTCCATCTGGTTCTGTTGGCAGCCAATCGTTTCACCTCACTCCAGATTTTACCAACCTCCAGACCTTCTTCTTCCACCGTTCTTTACCATGTTTTCCTTGGGCAACCACGCCTCCGTTTTCCTTGTGGATTTCAGTTCAGTGCTGTCTTTTCAAGTGCTCCATGTTGTTTGCGTATTGTGTGTGCAGTCCACCTCCACTTCCTCTCTTTTATTTGTTCTTCAATTTGTCGTTAATTTGTTGTCTCCCACAAGTCATTATTTGAGATCATATCCGGTCACCTCACATTTAAAATTTGCCTTAGACAAAGAATTGCAGTTCGTTTACAATAGTTTCAGTTGTCGTCCATGTTTCGCAATTATAGAGGACTCTCATCACCAACATCTCTTTTACAACCTGTTTTAGTCGGCTGGTTTATTTCAAGGTTATCACATTCCAGAAACCTATTTTCGTGGTGAGGGGCGTGGTGGCGCAGCGGCGAAGCTGTTAGCCTCTCACCACGGTGGACCTGGTTCGATTCCCGGTCAATACATGTGAGATTTACAAAGTGAAATGCCATGTCCTGTGGTTCGGATTCCACGTAAAAAGGAGTCCCGTGGCTCATGATCTCGAGATTAACGGTCGCGTAAAACTACAATCTTCCATTCCTTTATTTTTGTGTTCCTTTTCGTTCCAAAGGTCGTCAGCATAGAATCCATCCGGTTTTCGTTTTTCCTGTTTCTTTAATCAAATATTGTCAGGAGTGCGGGTGATTAGCCCACAGTACCTTAGTCTGGTGGTGGGGCTGCCACCTCAATGCCTCCAGACTTGCTTCCTTCTTGCTTCAGAACACTACTGTAGGGTAGATGCAATTGCCTTCCTACTTCTTGAATCAATCACAGGTTCCATTCAAGTTACTGGGAGGCCCTTCTTCCTTTCTCAACCGGGCTTGGGACCGACTATGACGGAGTTAGAAGTGACCTACACTGTGATAAAATGTAAGGTAACAAATTCAAACTCGTAATTCAATATCCAAACATTTTAGCCATTTTTAGACTATACGCAATACACTTTAAACTTTTAAGATACAAAATGGGAGTTTTATGGTTTATATATCCAGGGTGAGTATTTTGCTGGAGCGTGGCCGCCGGCTATCAAGGTGTGCGCGTGTGAATGCGTGCTAGATGCGGATGTCCTAGTTGCGGACATAGAAACAGGGCTTGCTGTGTTATTCTAAGGATGAACATTATGAGACTGTAGTGGTTACCATGATTGGCTACCAACCCGGAGTAACGGTTTCGATTCCACGCTCTGCCAGGAGTTTTAATTTGTCATAAACCTTGTTGAAATTACTATTGTTATAAACCTTCCCTCACGCTTTTTTATCTAGGCTTGGGACTGGACAATGTCAACCTTGAGTGCTGGCACATTGGCGGTTTAAAGTTTTTTTATTTTATATTTCCAAGTTTCCTTTACATTTTATAGTTTCAAGGGATTTTTTACTCTCTTTTGTACATTTTATATATGGGAAAAATCTAGTAATGCTTCGTCATCATATTTAGAGTCACTAGTCCATCTTATTGGGAATTCCCAGGGAATAACCCAGACGATTGGCTTCCCGATCCTTGTCCGCAACTAGCACCGACCGCAAAAGGATAAAATAAAATAAACAAGAAGTTCCGTTAAGAACTATACAGCCTACTTTTCATGCCAATGATTATTCTACAGAATATGAACCTATCTAGAATAATGACGAAATTAAGTTGGTAATATCGAAATATCTAATTAGTTCAAAATATACCTGGTATAATGTAGCCTAATGGAGCACTACAGTTGGCAGCCCTGGTGACTGAATATATTCTTAGTTCCATCTCTTAAGGTTGTACCCGTTCGTCCTGGGGATGCGATGACCCATCTGCTATAACATCACATCCCTGGAGTTCCAGGACAGAGCGGAGTTAAATGAACCTCTAGTCAAATAAGGAATGTGTCGGAAATTCAGCCGAGTTCTCGAAAAAGCAGTGGGTTTCACGAGACAAAGTATCTCTAGGGTCGTTACGGGCTTAAGTCAATAAAAATAATTCAAATATAAATGGGCGCCATCAACTGAATTCCTAGCAAACCACTTCCTTTCCGGATAAGCCTTACTCAAGACAAGGAAAGAAAAAGGAACATCACACCATCATCAGATCACATCTAAGATAAAAACAAATTTATTTTACTTTGATAGTCAGACAGACATTTTAAATATAATTCCTACCTAAGAGTATGGTCGAATGCAAAGTTAAATTGTCATTGTCCAAAAATCGAACCATCTCCTTTCTAATGCAAAATTATCTTAATCCACATAACAAGAAAAATGTATAAAGTTCTCTTGGATTCTCAGGATCACTGTAGCACTATGTCTTTCGTCACTGACATTTGTGAAACCTGAGACCTAATTCTCTTTAATTTAACATCAATGTGGATTTAATTAAGTAATTAATCTGCCTGAACATACACATATAATAATCACTCATATTAAATATCACATAAATTATGGTTTGCATGATATAATTTGAACATAGAACATGTTAATCAAATGTTCCTAAACATTGAATAATTAATTTACACTATTTACATCGTCATTCAATCACTTATCTGTGAATTACTGAAAATTCAAATTATCATTGGTCATCATCATCATTATTATCAAAATTAAATATTTCTCACATTAATTCTCACTTCAAAATTCTAAATATTCCTGTCAGAATCGTTAATTCATCACCATTACATCATTTAAATTCACATTTCAAGTTGCAATTCCTTCACATTATCTCTCAATTAAATTTATTTAATTGCATATAAATTCATTAATCATCAGCTTCTTTAATTAATTATCACCTTCTAATTCAGTTATTCATCATCATTACAATCGTCTATTAATTTATTTCAATCAGTTTATTTTATTCAATCTTTAATTCATCCACTTATTTAATTCATCGATTTATTTCAAAATTTAATTTATCAACTTATTTAAATTTCAATCATCTGGTTATTTAGTTTATCATTATTTCATCTAGTCATTCTGATTTTTATTTCATTAGGTCAGATCGTTAATATGCTTAAATCTCAGATTATTATTTCGTTAATTATTATTTTCAGAAAATCTTGTTTTATCAACTTCATTTATTTGTTTAATTTCTTAACAAATTGTTTAATATGGTTTATAGAACGTTGTCTTACAGTTTTATCACTTCCAAGTTATATCTCGTATTTAATTATCATGCCAAAAAATATTATTGTCTCCACGACATCACGTTGGATCTAACTATCCACAACGACATTATATTTCTTCAATATTCCAAATATCACATTTGAATATAAGAATTACTCCAAAAACTCCATAAATATTCAGCACATACAGCATGAATCTCAACAAATACGCTAGACTGGGTACGACGACCTCATGTCTGCTTCAAAATACATTATTAACGTTGCAACTATCACATGGCAAATTCCACAAAATGCCTATCACAAACTCCACTTAACCACGTTGCATGATCTACAAAAAATATATAAATGGCTTCAAATTATCAACGCACATAATCTCCAATGACTGTAATTACTCTGATCACATCTAGACAATTCCTTAAACAATTGGAAAAATATTACTTCAGTAATTTAAGATCTGCTTTCAAATAACATAAACTCTCTTTCACAAGCTTCAATAATTCACATCGCAGAAAAACACCAATGTGTTATAATCTCTCACATCAAAATCTGCAATACTGATCTGCCTTAAAATAATTATGACCATTAATGATTAATCTTACAAGATTCAATTACTTTAAATCCTTCTCAAAGGTATCAAACACAATTATAAAAATCATCAAAGCATCAGCTGTAATAGCTGTTAAACTGAAATTACTCTCAAAAGAGTATAGCAACAAAATATTGGATTGGCAAACAAGAATTACTAAATGCAATCCTGTTGACATTTATCGTTACTTTATTTAACAAAATTTCGACTGATATGTGACCAGTAGTTCCTTGTTAAATTCACTTACATCTCGTGTACATTCGGATGATAAAATGAGTCCCTCAATGGCGAGTAAGATGTGTAACCACCGTACAATCGTATAAATACGAAGGACCTCGCCCCGTCGACTTGGATGATAGTTCCCTAAACGATGGGTAAGGTGAGTAACCACCATACAATCGTATAAATACGAAGGACCCCATCTCGTAGGCTGGATGAATGAATGTACCAGATAGGAATCAACAAGTTTCTAGTTGTCATATAAAAGCGACGTTCATTCACTAAAGTGAATAACTTCTTAATATCTCCAAACAATCCAATGGAAAAAAATCCCTACTGATGAATAATACACACTCGCTAGTATGCAATGAACTGACGAAGTAGTTTCTGATAATCAATTGCAGATCACGAGTTCGAAATACTCGTTACTCAAAAAAACTATTCATGAAAAATATCCTAGCTGGAAAAATGTCTAAAAGACCAAACATCTTCTTAATAAAGTCAATCAATGGTGAGAATTTCGTATAATGATGCCTGCCATATCATATGGTCACTCCACATTCTAGCAAATTCGAAGTATATAAATTCAAACCATGTCTTAATAATCAAATCACTCCTATTAGAAAAAATATACATGTGTGCCCAGTATTCATGAAAATAATCGTATCAGGTAGTTAGAACTCTTACAATACCTTTCATTATCAGTTGTAATATAATTTCCAAGATCGTCGATTTTCCCTACATAAGAATTTCTCGTAAGATCGGCGTGAATATCATTTCATCCATGAAATGACGATTTCCTTCGAAATCCCAAGCGAATCAGCTGTTGGACTCCTCTCGTCAGGAATCGAATCCATCGCTTTGTGGTGCCATCTTGTCTCTATTCACGTTTACTCGGTCATGTTGAACCTCGGATTACCCATAGCGGATATTGTCCAACTCCTTCTCGAAAAGTTCATGGAAACAGCGGACCCCCTTACTCTTCTTCTAATATACGCCACTGTTCCGATAAATGTTCAGTTTGAGAATTGTAAGTCCAATCTCAACTTACTGCAAAGTCCCACTTGAGTAAAATAAAATTTTACTTGATAGTGTTCAAGATTACGATACACCCTGTATCTGTTCGTAATAGGTAAATCATGAAAATTGTATAAGATATAAATCTTATAAATGCACGATATAATGTTCATCAGAGCCTATGCTAAACATTCAGTTTACTTGGAATAGTAAAAGTCGCTTTGAATGTGTTATATAACAGCATGGTTATAAGGTTATTCGTAAAAGCCTGTGTTTGAACAGCGTCGAAATGAAGCTTGAAATAAAGTCTTCAAATACGAGCAGTGTGGTTTTGAAATACCCCGGCTGCCTACAATTGTCTCCTCGGCCAGCTCGCCCGGATCAACGACCCCCTCGGCCTTCGCTGCTCGGTGAAGCAGGCAATGTTACCTAGACTTCTGCCGTGACGGTCTACGTGTGCTGCGTGACCTTCAATGCGCCCCGCTTGTGCTATAGAGCTGCTCTGAACTGCCCGTCTTCCTGGGCTCAACTGACTTGCTAGCGCTGTGTCTCGGCTTATGAGCTCCGCGCGGCACGTTGCTTGTTCTCCCCACCACAGTGCTCCCACGTCACGAACATAGTCTCGAACCCGAATCCTCTCGGCTGTTCTGTTATAAAATAACTTACTTCCATAAAATTATTTCCACATATAATGCATGTTATATATCCTCTTCTAAGTTGTTTAAATTGCTATAATTCCATATACATTTCAATAAAGCTTCACATCTCCATTCATAATTCTATCTTCTTACAGATTTCAATGCCTCCTTGATTCTAGACCTCCTACGTCATCTTGGCTTTCTTCTTGACGCGATCGGTGCGCTATCTTTTCTTATTGCTTTCCAAAACCTCAACTACAGCTTAATGTCTGCTGGCGTAGCCGATAGCCTAAAATAGGTATCGGGTACAAGGTACAGAATACAAAATTTGGTTGAAGTCCAATGGACGTTACATGCAGTTAGACACTGGATCTATCAGCACGCGTAAAAGCATGTTGCCAACAATACCATGCGTGTGCTGGTCAGAAATAATCTGAAATATTATATCTTGTTGTGCCAATTTTGGATGAAATCCATTTGTTAGTATAGAAGTTACATGTATTTTAAAATTGGACATATCTGCAGGCATAGAATCATGTTGTCAGCACTGCCTTGTATTAATTACTCCAAATTAATCTAGAATGTCAGGTGCTATACGTGTGCAAAGTATAGAGCTGTTGGCTTGCATACTTTCTGATATATTGATATTAGGGTAAAAAATATAGACAGCATTTATTAACAGTTGGCAGCCCTGATTGCACTGAAGAATACTTATAGTCATATCTGATATGTTACACATAGCACATGCGAAATTTGGATGAAATCCTACTGATAGTATAGAAGTTACATGTATTTAAAAATTGGCCCTATCAGCAGGCTTAGAATCATGTTGGTAGAACTGACGTATATAAGTTACTCCAAAATTAATCAAACATGTCAGGTACTATACGTGTGCATAGTTTAAAACTGTCGGCTTGCACACATTCTGATATATTGGTATTTGGATAAAAAAATAGAGAGAGCAATTATTAACAGTTGGCAGCCCTGGTGGCTCCTAAGAATACGCTCAGTCATATCTGTTTATGTACAGATATTACATACAAAATTTGGTTGAAATCCAGTTGATAGTGTAGAAGTTATATGCATTTAAACATTGGACCTATCAGAAGGCTTAAAATTATTTTGGCAACACTGTCATGGTTGGCCTCCTGGAAATTAAACTGAAATAGTATTATCTACATGTGTGCCAATTTTGGAATAGCTCCTATGCATACCTTGCAGGATATCCAACATGGAGCTCAAATTTCCAGTGCGTTTTTTCAGCAGTTGGTAGCACTGACATCATTTTCAAATATGGACGTGAGCTATTCCGGTGCACATCTTTACTCATACTAAATTTGGTTTTGATTGCTGCAGCCGTTTAGGAGTTGATAGGGGGGGACACACACACAGCCAGACAGACAGACAGAAGGACAGACAGACAGACAGACAGACAGACAGACACACATTTGCCCGATCTCATAAGACTACTTTTTCCTCATTTTTGCAAAATGTGAAAAGTAGGCTAAAAATAGCACCCCCGTAAATCGCACCACACCGCGAGTGCGGGCCACTGCTCTGCCTTATTAAAATCGCGCATGTTTCAAGCATAAATATCAAAATGTCTTTAACAAATTAAGGGGCTCCGGAATTCCCAAAATCTTCAAAATGTTCACAACTTTGTTTAGTGCCATATTAATCTATGGACCTCAAGTTTCCTAACGGTAAATTTCTTCCCCCCCCCCCCTCCAATTGTGTGTGCTATTAGTATACCCACCAAAGTACTTTTTTAAATTTTTATTAGACAATACAGTACAGTATATAGGAGGCCCCATGGCGTTGGGGTAGCGCGCCTGCCTCTCACCTGGAGGCCCTGGGTTCGATTCCCGGCTCCGTCAGGGATTTTAGAGACTAACGAGAAGACTGGAACGTGAGGACAATTGAGCAGCTGCCTGACAGTGCGCCGATCACGAAAACCAAGATTAACAGCCGAGGAGAAAAACAAGTACATAATTTTTGTACGTAGGCTTGCCATGGTTTTCTCCATAAATAATCTAAGGTTGGGACTCTTTTATTAACAAACTATTTCAGTGCATGTTAAAACATGAGTTCTTCATCAGCTTAAAAGGAACTCTGGAATGTCTTGTATTGCCCAGGCTAATCAACGTTTTATTTACCTTTATCTCACAAACTACGAGTATTAACAGGTACTAATCGAACTTTTTGAGGGTTGTTCTTCAAGACTCTCTGCTTACTTTGACACAGTTTTTTTTTAAATAAATGTATTTTTATTTTTCATAAATCTTTTTGAAATTGCATAATTTTAACAGCACTTTCATAAACATTTCCATGTGGCAAAATTAAACTAGAGTAAATCATGAAAAGTGGACGTATTAAAGTATAACAAATAGCAGGAGGAAATACATAAATATTACGAAAGGGAAATGTTATATTTAAAATACATTTTAGCAGTAAGATGGAATCAAAGATTTTTCGATTTGTAGAACATGGCAGTAGCACAGGATTCCTCTCTTCCATTTGAAGCAATAGTATCCATTTTTCAGTTGTTTCATGACCCTTTGTCCTTGCTTCTAATGCAGCCTATTTCTCAAAAGTGTTCTGTGTAAGTTATGTATTGTCTAATAAAACCTCGTGGCACTACAGCCCATGAAAAGCCTAGGCCTACCAAGCGACTGTTGCTCAGCCAATTAACTTGCAAATACAGTACTGTATAGGGGTGACGCGTGGTCAGCGCATTGAAGCCATTCCTTCAGTGTTGCCTATACAAACTGTTATATGTAACTTTTCAGTCGGTCAGCACGAATTTGCCCAATGATTGGACGGGTATAATGTATACAGGGTGTATCGTAATGATACCGACAACAAAATCAGGGACGCTCTGCGTGTTATGTAAAAGACGATGCAGCAATCGGATTGGCGGAGAAAATTTTTCCCTCCGAGAAAATGAGGTTACTTTGTTACTTCCGGGCGCGCGATTCAAATCTACGAACTCGCCGTATTTGCTGAGCCAGGCAGCAAGCCGCTGGCCACTGCTGTGCTTCAGGCAAGGGAAGGGAGTGTGATAGAAGGAGACAGAGATATGCTGGCGGGCATGCGGCAAGCCGAGGCGATCGAGGAAACTTCTGCATTTTGTTTTCTTCAATAAGTTTAGTGGTGTCTCTCCTTCCTTCTAAGCGTATACTCAATTTAGAGTGACGCTAACGCTAGCTCGTCCCTGCTGAGTTTTTGTACTAAAGGTCGCAATTTCCTTCGTTTCCAAAATTCACTACTCTCCACGACTGATTGAGAAGGACGACCCACATTACCTGTATTCCCTCTCTATGTTCCCTTCCCGGCTATTCTCATTTTGTGACACACTTTCTTAAGATCCTGCGATTGGCAACCCACGTTTTTCTTAACTGCGCGGAAAAATGAATAAGATTTCTTTCTAACATTATCCTTAACAGACTGTCCAAGGGATTTCAGATCGCTGTTTTCTATTAGATGTGTTCAAATCCTTTCGCTTTTCCACCTACATGGCGCCAAGCATCGTAAAGATTGTTCCACGAAAATCCTTACGACAACACTAAAACGAGAACAAAAGCCAAAGTTGCAAAAAGTTGCAAATAATTTTTACACAGAAAACAAAATAGGGGCTATAGGCTAATGGAAATAAATTCACCAATGGTTGACAATTGTGAATTTCCTGGTCTGAAAACCCGTAACAGAAGAATTATTTTATAACAAAAATTCACTATTTTCAAACGTTTATCTCATAAACACAGCGATTTTTATAGGATTTTGCAAATTTCATAAAGAAAGATCATATTATAGTCTGTCATATCCACTGACAAACGATGAAGGTAGCTGAACTAATAAGTCTTTACAAGCACAAGAATCAAACATAAATAATCAGCTTTGCTTCCAGCTGTGGATGCGACAAGAAACGTCCTACTTCAGCAGTCTTTCACATTCCAGGGGGTGAACAAATAAGACATATAAGTACAGTTCTGAGGTCCTCTGACATTGCTGATACTAAAAATGTCATACAACATGAAAATACAAGACATTTATTTTTTACATTTTGAGCGCCCAGATCGTGCAAAAGGACCACTGTGCGACGTAGCCTATCAAGTCGTGCGCTCCACTCCACGTCCGGCATTGGCTGTGCACGGGCTGTGCAGATCACAGCTCAGCGAAAATGTCTACGTTTACTGCCAACAGACATGAACTCTTCCTTTGCGCATGCGTGCTTAACCTTTCCGTTGTGCTGTTGGGACAACAGCCAAGACCAGAACCAAGACTTCACAGCGATTCCTCGCTCAGACACCGAGAGACAGCACTGGTCACACGAAATGAGACTCTAGAGGCAGCGGTGTAATATGTTCATAACGGCAAACTATTACTTGTTATTTATATATTTAGATGTATTATTATTATTATTATTATTATTATTATTCGTACTTAATTGATAGAATTCTTTATTATTATTATTAAGTTTAGATTCAAGGCTAACTGAGCCATGGAGATGTTTTATTACACACGATAACTCCAATTATTTTCGCTATTTGAATCAAAGGGATTCGACATATTTCAGTTATTCTACAGTATGTTAACTTGTGAGGTGACCAAAGCCATGAGACCCTTTTCTTATTTTCCTAAGACAGATTTTAAAACCGTGGCGAGTGCAATTATTCTGAGTGACACGCACAGCGGGGGGCTCTCCGCTGAGTGAGCGAACAATGGACAGCCTGGTACAATAGATTTCAAGAGATTAGTGTCAAAGGAGCTATCTGGCTTGACAAGGTGTGTCTGTAACAAGTGAAGAGGAGTTTAACTGGTGTTTTCTAAGAAGGAGAAGGGGTCTACTGGAACGTATCTCTGAGACAGAAGACCATAGCAACGGTATTTTGATTGGTCGACGAAGGTTTATTTTCTGCAAGAGTGGGGAGAAAGACGGATGACACTTGAGGGCTAGCGCGTTTAAGGAAAGAGCCACTGACAACTGTGAATCTTATTGGGAATGAAGTAAGTCATTCATACCGTCTATAGTTTGGACTTGATTGTGCATATAAGACATATTTCTTCGTCTTTCCATGCAATAACGACAATGGTTGTGTTATTGGCCAAAGTCGGTAAAGTGATTTATGGAGTTAGCACTTCATCACTGATCAAGCTAGCAGCTAAATCTACATCATCGCTGCTCAGTAAATATAATTAACGGAACTTATCTGCTGGGATCCTTCAAGACGTCATTCCAAGAGATGAATCATCGCCCCAGGGACAACTACAAGTCTTAAATATGGAGACCAATTCCTTCGACACGCAACCTCGGTAAGCTAGGCTGACATATTATTCAAAATCTCTTCTTTTATATTTCTGGCAAGTAACTTCACAGTTTTGGAAATAACGTTAAATTTAATATCGGTCTCATCACTTTTCTCGCCCATCAGGTTAACATAACTTCAGTGAAAGTATTTACTATTTATTATTATTAACTTTTCATATTTTGTTTTTGTGTAGAATTAAATTCAGTATTTTAATCCATGCCTTGCTTTCCTTTTTCAGTAGTTAGAAGTACATGTAAGTCATCCCTTATCCCCAATGCAAAAACTAACTGGTTGATTACTTTGATTTCGCCACGGGCTGGGAGAAAGAGGTCTCAGGTGCTCCACTGATGTTAATTTATCATTATTTGTGTTTCTTTTATTGGTCTTCAACACTTTGTTGCGACCATGGCGCCCAACATTTCATTTTGAGAGCACTACTGAAGGTAAGTTCACAATACCAGTGTGTATTAACATGTGTCTCAATTCATTTCATGACCTATTACATTTATCATCCAACAGTGAGCAAATCACCATCTTAAAAAACATTACAGGTGGCGCCAAAGCGTAGGGCACGAAAACCAGATAGTATTTGTAATTGGGGAACGGTATTATCTTTGTGCTTGTGTTTTGTGGGGGATTTTAATTGTGGTGTATCAGTATGGCTGATAAGGACCAGATGAAGCTTAGGAGTGGTCAACAGTTGAGTGGTGATATGGTAGAGGAGAATGTGGGGGAGGAGAGTAGTCAGTTGGCAGAAGATGGTCAGAAGTTGATGGAAGGGAGATCGGAGGTTGATCCCAATACCAGTAAGGAGATGTCGGTGGAAATAAGTGAAGGCATTATGAGCATGTTAAGGTTGTTGAATAACAAATTAGAAGCCACTAATAATAAACTAGATAATACCAGTCAGGAAATAAATGCTAAATTGGAAAGTCACAGTCAGGAAATGAATGCTAAATTGGATAGTCACAGTCAGGAAATAAATGCTAAATTAGAAAGTCACAGTCAAGAAATAAATGCTAGATTAGAGAGTAATAATCAGGATTTGAGTAACAAGTTAGAAGCAACTAATGCTAAACTTGAACTTAATAATAAGGAGATAAACAGGAAATTGGATCAGAATAACGCTGAAACTAATAATAAAATTGAAGAGCTAAATAAAAAGTTAGATGGAGTCACTAAAATCAATGAGGAGCTGAGTAAAAGGTATGAGAAGGTGAAGCATAGTATTGAAGGAGTGAGAGGAGAAATTAAGAGTCAGTTGACTGAGAAATCTAGTGAAATCATAGCAGATGTAGATAGTAGATTGGGGAAGGTACAAGGCAGTTTGGAGGAGAGAATGAACACTCAGACAGAGAATTTCAAGGTGTTGGTGCAAGTGGAGACCAAACAGGTTAAAGAGCAGCTGGAGGGTGAGATTGAAAAGGTACAGAAAGAATTAGGTAAGAAGGTGGAAGATTTCAACTTAGTGAATTTAGATAGTATTCAGGAAGTCAAGGAGAAGCAAGGAGTGTTAACGGACAGGATAGAAGAAAGGGAAGGAAGTAACAGGGAAAGAGTTGAGAATATTGAGAGAAAGGCGGAAAAGAAAATAGCGGAGCTGGAAGTGAGATTGAATAAGGTAAGGCAAGAGGCCGGGCAGGGGAGAACAAGTTTCATAAGCAGTCACGGTTTCAAGGAGGTAGAGCTGGCTAAATTTAGCAACCGTCAGGGATGTCCTATGGAATTCTTAGAAGCGGTGGAAAGCAAATTTAAAGAAAGGCTGGATGAAGGAAGTCTTGAGTGGTGTAATGTGCTGGAAATATTAGACCAGGCATTTGTTGGTGAAACGAGAAATTGGTTTGCCGTATACAAGAGCACATTCGAAAACTTAGATGATTTTAGAGATAAATTCTGCGATAAATTCTGGAATGAGGCAATTCAGTCACTGCATCGTGAGGCAGTGATGTGCGGTAAATACAACATAAAGGGAAATAGCAGTATGACTGAATATTTTCTAGGTCAAGTGCTCACATGCAAATATTTGGATGGGTTGACTCAGGAGAAGGATGTTGTCAGACTACTTTTGAGGCATTTCCCATACCGCATTAAGGAAGCTGCTTGTATTCAGAGAGCGAATACAATACAGGAGGTTGAGAAGTTATTAGGGACTTTTTATGCACTGGGAAGGGGTGGCGGAGAAGAACAACTGGTTAGCTATCAAGGCAATCAAGGTCATCAGGGACAGGATGCTAGGAACCAGAGTTTCCAAGGTAGAAGCAGTGGTGGCAGCCAGAATTATCAGAATAGGGGTAACAATAACAATAATAATTTTCAGAACCGTAGTAACAATATGAGCCAGAACAATCAGAATCGAGGCGATAATGGGAATAACCCTAATTATCAACATAGAGGTAATCACACAGGCCAAGGTAACGGTCCACAAGGTAATCAAAGGTCAGGGAGTTATAATAACTCGAACAACAATCAAGGTAATCGAGGTTATAACAGAGGTGACCAGGGTAACAATAGCCCTAACAATAGAGAAGAAACAGTACAGAGTAACAATAGTCAGATCAGCAGCCAGAGGGGTAGTGATGACAATGCCGTCACGCCAAATTTAAACTAATACCAGACTGCAATGGTGGGTCAGTATTACAGTCTGTTGTTATTCCCGTCAGTACGTTGATATCTGATACTTATGACCTGGATATGAAAAGTGACTTGTTACGTGAATTTACCGAAGAACCCGAGGTAGTTGAGTCCTTAAATTTGAATCCTGTCGTCGAATTATTCGTGTCGAGGGCGAGTGTGTGTAGTTTGTTAGATAGTGGTTGTGTAAGATCTTGCGTGAGTGCTGCATTTTATGGGAGGATGAAGGACGCTGGTGTGAAGTTTGAAGAGATTCCGATTAAATCGACGTATGTAATTACGGCTGTTGGTAAGAAATCCCACGTGATTTCGAGACAAGTGCTGGTCGATATAGAAATTAATAACCATATTGAGAGTCAAGTGTGTTTGGTCATTCCAAATCTTGTCTATGAGGTCATCCTTGGTTCGGATTGGTTGACCAGGTTTTCTCCTAAATTATGTTTTAAAGAAGGGTGTGCGAAGTTAAGATGGAATGACAATGAGGTAATTATAACGTTTGTTGACCCAGGTAAGAAGTGTAGTGCTTCTCAGGGAGTGTGTATTCTAAGTGAGGTGTTCCTGGCAAGTGATGTCGAGGTAAGTGGGCAGGTATCTAGAGGTGCAGAGCCTGTACCGTCATTTTTTGTGGGCAGTCTACAGACGAATTGTGATCTTGAAGACACATTACGTCACGCTGCAGGGGAGAGTAAATTGGATGCAGATCAGGTTGATCAACTTTATGAGGTTTTATTGAAGAATAAGAGAATTTTTGAGAATAGGATTGGAGAAGCAAATTGTTACGAACATTCGTTAAACGTTATTAATTACGCTGTTTTTGTCGGTCATCGCTATCCCGTGCCTTTTCGTTATCAAGAAATGGTCCAAACTCAAATTGACCAAATGCTGGCAGATGGTATTATCGAGCATTCAAATAGCCCTTATGTGAATTCACTCATTACGGTCCTGAAAGCTGATGGTAAGGTCAGACTTTGCCTTGACGCCCGTCTGCTAAATACGCACATAAGTTTTGACCAGCTGAAATCCTTGTCAATTGAGGAACTGATGCAGAGCTTTGAGGGGAAGCAATGGTTCACGTGTGTTGACCTTAGCTCTAGTTTCTGGCAGGTCCCTTTAAGGAAAGAGGATAGGGCCTTGACAGCATTTTCACACCAGTATAACCTATATCAATTTCGGCGTGTACCGTATGGTTTGAAGAGTAGTTCAGCGGCTCTGATTCGTGCTCTGAATATAGCTCTAGGTAGGGACACAGGTGAGTTCGTAACCATATATATAGATGACATGGTAATCAGCTCTAGGACTTATGAGGAGCATTTAGTTCATTTGAACTATGTCTTCAAGAAGCTGGACAAGGCAGGACTCACTCTTAAACTTTCTAAGTCATCATTTTGTAGGCAGAATGTCACTTTTCTAGGTCATAATGTATCGAGATTGGGAGTAACACCGGAGGTAAGTAGGGTAAGGAAAATACTGGACACTAGTGCACCTAGGAGCGCTAAGGAACTGAAGTCTTTTCTGGGCGTGTGTAACTTCTTTAGGAGGTTTGTTGTGAAGTACTCATGTTTGGTGGAGCCATTCAGGGAGCTACTGAAGGCTGGAAACAGATGGTATTGGGATGAAGCGCATGCCGAAGCATTCCAGGCTCTGAAGCGTGGATTTGAGCAAGCGGTGGTACTGCGATACCCTCTGAGAGACAGAGAGTATGTGGTGATGACTGACGCATCCCATATAGGCATTTCGGGTGTATTGTGTCAAAGAGATGAGCAAGGAGACTTGAGAATTGTGTCTTTAGCCTCGCGTGGATTATCTGCCGCGGAGAAAAGATACACAATCACGGAACTGGAGCTTCTTGGAATTGTTTTTAGCCTAGGTAAATTCAGGATGTATGTTTTTGGTGGTAAGTTCGAGATTTACACGGATCATCATGCTTTGGTTTTCATAAAAACTTGCAAGTTGAGTTCCAACAGGGTAAGTCGTTGGATATTGGCGCTTCAAGAATATGATTTCGACGTCAAACATATAAAAGGTAAAGACAACATATTGACTGATATGTTATCACGAGATGTATCCTTAAGTAAGGAGGGCTCGGTGTTGAAAGCTGAGGAAGGCATATTGATATGTGCTTGTATGGATCCAGGCAATAAGCAGTCACTTGAAATATTGAAGAACATGTTGGTGGAACAGAGAGAAGATGTCAATTTGTGTGAGCCTCTGGCTAGGTTGGAAACAGGTGACTCGGCAACGGTGAAAGTTGGACGGTTCACATATATGATGCAGGACGGCTTTCTCGCACGCAGGTGTAAGGATGATCGCTGGGCAATATGTGTTCCGACTTCTTTAAGGGAGGAACTTATATGGTTCCTACACAGAGAATTGGGGCATTTTGGCGCGAACAAGGTGCTCTATGAACTTCGTCATGACTTTATTTGGGAGAAAATGGGAAGGGATGTTAGAAAGATTCTCGCTAGGTGTGACCTCTGTCAGAAATCTAAATTTCCCGTTCGTTATTTATCCGGTCCTATGCAGGCGGTCCTCACAAGTCGTCCCGGTGAACTTCTTTGTGTTGATCTTTATGGTCCTGTGATTAAAGGTCAGTTTGGCTACGAGTACATATTTGTAATAGTTGACGCATTCAGTAAATACGTCAAACTTTATGCATTAAGGAAAGCCACGGGTCTTGCATGTAGCCGACTGATCGAAGATAAGTACATACCTGAGTTTGGCATTCCACTCAGAGTTTTGTCTGACAGCGGACCGCAGTTCACCTCTAAGCACTGGAAAACCAGCATGGAGAAAGTCGGCATCACACACGTTCATTCATCAGTGAGATATCCGCAAGGAAATTCTTGTGAACGATCGATGAAAGAGTTATCTCGACTTTTCCGGGCTTTGGTGCATAACAGACATTCAGCATGGGTGAGTCAGCTTCCCAAAGTTGAGACCTGGCTGAATGCTGTTCAACACGAGAGTACCCGATTAACGCCGTTTGAAATTCATTTTGGTAGGAGACCCCAGAATGAATTAGCGAGAAGTTTGGGCTTAACGGAGGGTAAACAACCGGGGGTGGATTTTTATGTCCAGTTGGCGAAACAGAATTTGACTAAATCAGCAGAGAAAAGAATTCGCCAACAAAACAAATCTAAACATGACTTTTTCAATGTGTGAGATCGCGTCCTATTGAGGGTCCCGAAACAGTCTTGTGTCGTAGAGAAGGTCATAAAGAAGTGGTTTCTCTTATTTGAAGGACCATATGTTGTTTCTCAGCGCGTCGGTAAGTGCGCTTATGTGTTAGAGAATAATGGAATTCGCTTATATGGTACATATTACATTCACTCGTTACGTAAGTATGTGGCGTGAGTTGGAGAGGTAACAGCTGTTACGAAAGGGTGACCGGTGATGAACCTCTAGGACTTGATTTGAATAGGTAGCCTATGTAAAGTGGTATGAAGGCTGTTGATCTGGACTAAAAGGTTAGTGGTAACCGTAATTATGAAGGTATGTATTTGGGGAGAGACCGTGTTGGAGTTATCTCAAGGAGATAAGGGTGACAGGAGGAGTGCTCGCTGTTGGGAGGTAAGAGACTGGTTTTAAAGGAAGCTAAATGGGACTCATTAAGCACAGAGATAAGATGAATTACATAGATTTCTATATTTTGATATTATTTCAGTAGAGGTTCACATTGTAATTAATTTTCAGAGATTTTGTGTAATGCAGTCTGTAAGCCCTATAGCTTACGTGTGACGTACGGCTGCGAAAATTGTGTTAATTTACATGTGTATGCGTGTGAGAGGTGGAATTCCCGACATATCGATTACAGTTCAGGAGAAGTTATGACTACACTATATAACATTGTAATTTGGTCGAATCTCCGTAAACTCTACTCCAGGAACTAACCCTCCGAAGTGATATTATTTCATACGTGTAGTATGGAACCGACCCGTAATGTGACATAATTATGATTGTGTCACGAGAAGAAAATTTACCGTGTGTAAATAAAGGGTAAAATATGAATATGTTCTATTTTTCAGGGTATCGATTTCGTGTATCAGGCGATGTTTCCGCTATACAAAAACACTTGAACGCACAAGTTGCAAATGAATACAAAGGGAACAATGACGTAATTACGTTGAAGATGATTGCAAATTACACTTTTACATAGAAGGGTATTATTAGATGTTGTATTTTTTCTGTACTTTGTGTCATATTTTTTATATATTCGTGTCGGAAGAAAATCAGCACTACATTACTATGTAATATAGCGTGATCTTCTAGGGCGTTCTGTAATATGTTCATAACGGCAAACTATTACTTGTTATTTATATATTTAGATGTATTATTATTATTATTATTATTATTATTATTATTATTATTATTATTCGTACTTAATTGATAGAATTCTTTATTATTATTATTAAGTTTAGATTCAAGGCTAACTGAGCCATGGAGATGTTTTATTACACACGATAACTCCAATTATTTTCGCTATTTGAATCAAAGGGATTCGACATATTTCAGTTATTCTACAGTATGTTAACTTGTGAGGTGACCAAAGCCATGAGACCCTTTTCTTATTTTCCTAAGACAGATTTTAAAACCGTGGCGAGTGCAATTATTCTGAGTGACACGCACAGCGGGGGGCTCTCCGCTGAGTGAGCGAACAATGGACAGCCTGGTACAATAGATTTCAAGAGATTAGTGTCAAAGGAGCTATCTGGCTTGACAAGGTGTGTCTGTAACAAGTGAAGAGGAGTTTAACTGGTGTTTTCTAAGAAGGAGAAGGGGTCTACTGGAACGTATCTCTGAGACAGAAGACCATAGCAACGGTATTTTGATTGGTCGACGAAGGTTTATTTTCTGCAAGAGTGGGGAGAAAGACGGATGACACTTGAGGGCTAGCGCGTTTAAGGAAAGAGCCACTGACAACTGTGAATCTTATTGGGAATGAAGTAAGTCATTCATACCGTCTATAGTTTGGACTTGATTGTGCATATAAGACATATTTCTTCGTCTTTCCATGCAATAACGACAATGGTTGTGTTATTGGCCAAAGTCGGTAAAGTGATTTATGGAGTTAGCACTTCATCACTGATCAAGCTAGCAGCTAAATCTACATCATCGCTGCTCAGTAAATATAATTAACGGAACTTATCTGCTGGGATCCTTCAAGACGTCATTCCAAGAGATGAATCATCGCCCCAGGGACAACTACAAGTCTTAAATATGGAGACCAATTCCTTCGACACGCAACCTCGGTAAGCTAGGCTGACATATTATTCAAAATCTCTTCTTTTATATTTCTGGCAAGTAACTTCACAGTTTTGGAAATAACGTTAAATTTAATATCGGTCTCATCACTTTTCTCGCCCATCAGGTTAACATAACTTCAGTGAAAGTATTTACTATTTATTATTATTAACTTTTCATATTTTGTTTTTGTGTAGAATTAAATTCAGTATTTTAATCCATGCCTTGCTTTCCTTTTTCAGTAGTTAGAAGTACATGTAAGTCATCCCTTATCCCCAATGCAAAAACTAACTGGTTGATTACTTTGATTTCGCCACGGGCTGGGAGAAAGAGGTCTCAGGTGCTCCACTGATGTTAATTTATCATTATTTGTGTTTCTTTTATTGGTCTTCAACACTTTGTTGCGACCATGGCGCCCAACATTTCATTTTGAGAGCACTACTGAAGGTAAGTTCACAATACCAGTGTGTATTAACATGTGTCTCAATTCATTTCATGACCTATTACATTTATCATCCAACAGTGAGCAAATCACCATCTTAAAAAACATTACAGCGGGTAATATTTAAGAGGGACTCGCTCAAAGCAAACGGGAGTAAATATTACAGGTAGGCATCAATCAATTCTTCCCACTAACTTACTTACTCTCCCAAATTACTTATTCTATAGCCACATTTTGTTAATCGATGCACTATTAAAATTATAATTATGTTTCTAATAAGCACACAACTGATTTTTTGCACCAGCCGCCACTGCCTGTGACATCCAAGAATCGGGGACTTAGTTTTATACTAAGTAGAGATTATACGCCAATCAGTATAATTTAATATAATATAATCCCCCTTCCGTCCAATCTCAAATTGACTGTGAATATTGCGGAACGAAAAGTTCACAGGCGAAATGAGAGTTGCACTTCCAGGGAATGGCGAGGTGAATGAAACTCAAATCCCCCTTCCGTCCAATCTTAATTGTCAGACATAATTTAAGAATGGCGAGATGCATGAAACACGAATCCCCCTTCCGTCCAATCTTAACTTGGCTGTGCTTCACAGGCAAAATGAAGTAAACCCGAGTTGCACTTCCAGGGAAACTCCAAACACAACCACCCTTCTCACAAGTCTTAACCCAACACGACTCAACGGTTTGCTGCTGGCTGTATCTGGGGCAGTAGGTTCGCCCGCTAGCTAGCCTGTAACAGGGATGATAGACTCGCCCTTATCTATCTCCCAAACTGTCGCCTCAGTCGTTGAATGGACATGGTTGGAAGAAATTAAAACGTAAAAACACTTATAGTGGGCGATGTATTGAAGATAGACATATGCTCCCGCTGACATTTTCGTAGAACTTTTCATGCTGAACAATTCTTACACTCATAGTATTTAGATATTTTTAACGGTTTGCTTACAAAGCTTACGTAAGCTTACAAAGCGCTCGGACGCCAGGTTTTTTTTCGACTTTTCCACTGAAATCGATACTGCTCGGCTTCCTTTGATCATAAATAAATGATTTTTCTACAGAATCATCCTCGTGATACCCTTTACAGATTGGTGAAAACCGCATCAAAATCCATCCAGTGGTTCTCGAGTTTACCCATAACATCCAAGAATTCGGGACTTTGTTTTATACTAAGTATATATATTTATGGCGAGATTTTATGCTATTACAGGTTATTTGTTAGTTGCTAGTGTGAAAGAATCAGAGACGACTTAAGATCCCCCCCAAACATTCAGTTTAAAAAGTAATCTTCATAAATCTCACTCCTACTAGACTTGCATGGGATAAGTACCCTAACTTGTAGCCGTTTTGTGTACAAACTCGAGAAGAATACCGGTCCTGGAGTCGTACCAATAGAATAGGAATTTTGAAATGGTGGCACTATGTGAAGCGAATAGATGAGGGAGGTTACCTAGGGGTGGACTCATAGACTCTGTTCATAGACTATATATTGTTACGTGCCACCCCCTAGTGGCACTTCCGTTAACTGGATTACGGTGGGTGAAAGCACAAACACAATTGTTCCATTAAAGAAACGTATTAGCTTTATTGCGGGCCAGAAAGATACACCACACAAATAGCAGATACAAGCAATTAGTATCCCACTCTAGTTTCCTCTCGTAGGGAACACTTGCCTTTCACTTGTCAAGGAGCCACAGAAGTTAATCCGTCCTAATGAGTCCGGTGGCCTCGACAGAACTACCTGCAACACTACAGTTATTTAAGATAGCCGGTCATTCACCACTACACTCTGCTTCGCTGTCCACTGGCTAGGGAAACAGCCGCCGGCGCTTTCGCAATTCCCCACACTAACCTCTGCTGCACTGGAAAATACACTCGCTCAAGACAGTTTCTCCGTAGGCTTCACACTCCTTCACCCACAACTGTCGCTAAAGATAAAAGCTCGCACTACCTCGAAAAACACTATTCACCCCGCTTGCCAGGTCGCTCTTATATAGCAGGCTGGTGACTCAATAAGTGCTTCTAGACCCGTCCAGGATTCACGGCTTCTCGAGATTTCCATCACTGGCTGGGTCACGAATATTCTGGACCATCACTTTTGTCCTAGTAGCCCTGTAGCGTAAGGCGGACGTATTACATTGAGGCAGAGCACAGCCCGGGGGCGGCGGTGGTTCTTTCGGCGAGGTGACGAAACAAACTCACAGCCGTAACACCATCCCCTTCCCAAAAGGCTGATCGTCCCGATAAGTCATTGGTCCGTCTGTGTCCCTCCGTAGGCTGCCAGGCGATCTCGATGCACGATCTTCACCTTCGCCCTCGGGCTCCGCTGGATCCTGTAGACGACATCGTTGATCCGTTTCACGACTCGGTACGGGCCCTCCCAGGACTTCTGCTGTTTGGGTGACAGGCCTTTCTTCCGTAATGGGTTGAAGAGCCAGACCAGGTCGTCCTCGTGGAATCCGCCGGCATCCGTCTGCTGGTTGTATCGGGTCTTCATTCGGTCGGTCTCGATCCGCAGTTTCCTCCTCGCGAACGCGTGCACGTCCTCCAGTTGGTCGACCAGCTCTTGACAATACTGGCTTACTGGGACCGGATCATTCCCAGGTCGGCCGAAGGCAAGATCGACAGGTAGACGGAGTTCCCTCCCAAACATGGCCCGGGCTGGTGTGCACCCGGTGGCTTCATGCACGGTGGCGCGGTAGGCCAGGAGAAATAGTGGAAGATATTTGTCCCAATCCCTCTGGTGCTCGCTGACGACTATTCGGAGATGGTTCTCGATGGTGCGATTGAATCGCTCTACCATCCAGTCGGACTGAGGTTGTAGCGGCGTCGTCCTTGTCTTCCGGATTCCCAGCAGCTGGCATAGGATCTGGAACACCTGCGACTCGAAGTTCCTCCCTTGGTCGGAGTGCAGCTCCAGGGGTACTCCGTACCGGCTGACGAATTCCTTCACCAGGGTCTCTGCTATCGTCGCGGCTTCTTGGTTAGGGAGCGCATATGCCTCTGGCCATTTGGTGAAGTAGTCGCTGACGACCAATATGTAGCGGTTCCCTGCCTCGCTCAACGGGAATGGCCCAGCAACTTCGATGGCCACTCTCTCCATGGGGCCACCCACGTTGTAGGACTTCAGTGGACCCCGTCATCTTCATTCTGTGCCCTTGCTGGCTGCGCCATCGTTGCACCTCGCGCAGTGGTTCTCCACGTCTGTTTGGCATCCGATCCAGTAGAACCGCTCTCTCAGCTTCTCCAGGGTCTTCTTTATACCTAGGTGTCCACCAGATGATCCTCCATGGACTTCCTTTAGGACTTCCTCCGTCATAGCCTTTGGAACAACGATTTGTTCCCGAGATGTCTTCCCGTCGGTGTTCTCACAGGTACGGCAGATGAGGCCATCACTTACAATCAGCGAGTCGCACTGCGCCCTGTAGGTCTTAAACGTTGGTCTGCAGTCAGTCACAATGTTCCACCCGTGTCTGGGGACACAGGCCCTCTTCCATTCGGCTATCAGTCCCAGGTCATCATCATCTTCTGCTTGTGCCCGTGTGAAATATTCGCGGCTCCAGCTCCCCTGAAGTTCCACGGTAGTCCTTCGGCACTGTATCCCGGTGTTCCCCTCCCTTCTGGTACAGAAGGTGCAGTCTTCAGGGCACGATCTTCATGAAAGGGCGTCAGCGTTAGAATGCAGTTGGCCTTTCCTGTGCTGGATTTCAAAGTTGTTCTGTTCAAGCCTCTCTAACCACCGCGCGAGTTGACCCTCGGGCTGCTTGAAGTTCAGGAGCCACCGCAGGGATGCATGGTCGGTCCTGATGAGAAATTCTTGCCCGTACATGTAGTTGTGGAAGTGTTCAATGGTCTTCACGATGGCGAGCAGCTTCTTCCTCGTGACGCAGTAGTTCCTCTCTGACTTTGACAAGGCTTTGCTGAAGTAGGACACTACTCTCTCCTCGCCGTCCACTACTTGCGACAGGATTCCCCCTATACCAAAGTCGCTGACATCGGTATCGACGATGAACCTTGTTCCAGGTCTGGGGTAGGCCAGAATAGGTGCGGTGCACAGAGCCTGCTTGAGTTGTTCGAAGGCACTGTGGCATTCTGCTGTCCACGTGAAGAGTTGGTCCTTCTCAGTCGATGTATTGGTTTGGCGATGTCGGCGAATCCTCTCACGAAGCGACGGTAATAAGTGCAGAGTCCCAGGAAGCTTCGTAGTTGGGACTTGTCCTTCGGAACTGGCCACTCCCTCACAGCTGCGGTCTTTTCTGGGTCGGTGCGCACTCCTTCCTAGGGAGACAATATGCCCAAGGTACTCGACCTGCTTCTGGAAGAGCTGATACTTCTTGGGGCTCAACTTCAGCTGGGCAGCCCGTAGCTTCATCAAGATCTCCTTCAGGTTGCAGTAGTGCACCTCGAAGCTTCTCCCCAGAACGATAACGTCGTCTAGGTAGACCAGGCAGGTCTTCCAGTGTATTCCCCTCAGAATGGACTCCATTAGCCTTTCGAAGGTCGCAGGGGCGTTGCACAGACCGAATGGCATGACGGTGAACTGCCAGAGCCCGCTGCCCACGGAGAACGCAGTTTTCTCGCGGTCCTTAAGGTAGACCTCCACCTGCCAGTAGCCACTCTTCAAATCCAAGGTGGAGACCCTGATATGGTGTCCAGGGTGTCGTCGATCCGGGGTAGAGGGTAGTTGTCCTTCTTCGTGACGTCATTCACCCGCCTGTAATCCACGCAGAACCTGGGGGAACCGCCCTTCTTCTTCACTAGCACGACCGGAGAACTCCAAGGTCTATGTGATGGCTCGATCACTCCTTGCTCCTTCATCTCTTCTACCATCCGGTCGACTTCGGCTTGCTTGGCGAGCGGGACACGTCGGTATGGGGCCCTAATCGGTGCGCTGTCCCAAACGTCGATTCTGTGCTGGACCAAGCTTGTCCTGCCGAAGTCTTTGCTCCCCACGGAGAAATCATCCTGGAATTCATGTAGCAGGTCCCGAAGTTGGCGTGATTGTTCGTCGTCTAAACGGTCCTGGGATCCTTGGTACAGCTTCTGTAGTTCTTCTGGCAGGGCGCGTCTTCTTCGGTTGTCCATCTGCAGGTGTCCGTCCGTCGTGTCTGTGATGCGGGCAATCCAGGTAACGGGCTCGCAGACTCCTAGGTTGGTGTCCCGGTGAACCGTAATGTCCTAATCGTTCAGGTTGGACAGGCGGACGTACTGCCGAGACGTCGTGTTGATGAGAGTCTTGGCAATTAGCAATCCTTTTTTTGGATGTCCTCATATTTTGGCTCGTCGATAGCCGCCACTCCCTCAGCAGTTCCGTCGACAATTACGGCAGCGCTGACTTCCTGGTGGGAACGATGACGTCCTCTCTCAGCCTTACTCGTCGTGCGGTGACGGCCTCGTGTGCTGGTTGTAAAGCAAGTTCCTCACCTCCGAAGTGCAGAGTGTTGGTACTCAGGTCCAAGATGATGTTGTTCTGGTCCAGGAAGTCCAATCCGATGATTACATCGTTTGCTACATCAGCCACGAGCGCTCGATGCTTCATCGTCCGTCGACCAATGACGAACTCCAGTGATGCTTCGCCATGTACCGGTGCGGTCTCTCCAGTCGCGGTTATTAGCTGGAGGTTCCTTTGTGTGGGTTGCACTCTCCATTTCGGGATCACGGTGGGATTGACGATGGTCCTTGATGCTCCCGTGTCGATCAGCGTGGGCCAGCTCACTCCGTTGACGACTCCCTCGACCATCAGGCTGCTATCATCCCTCCGTAACTTCGTCACACGAACTTGGACTGCCGGGGCTTGACGACTGTCACAAGCCGACCTTTGCCCCCCAAGGCTGGCTGATACTTGCTTTCCTGGGCCGCGCGGTTTCCCTACGACTGACTCTTCCGACGGAAACCCTTGGCGGCGGCGATCACCGCAGTCCTTGCTCAGGTGGCCTCTCTTACGGCAGGTCCAGCAAGTCGGCAGTCCTCTTCCGGGCCGCCTCTCCGGATGTCCTTCGGCTACGTTTTTGTTGGTGGTACTGCGACTCTTAAAGAAACGGCTTAGCGCCTCCATCAATTCGTCGGCCAGGGGCTTGGTCTCGTTAGTTTTTTGCTGGTTCGTCGACGTCTACTTGACGCACCCGCGCGTGCATTCTAGATGCCTGTTTTGCCGTCTCGAACTCAAGTGCGTGGCTCAGCGCATCTGCTAGGGTCTTATTGCGCGCGAGTCGCACCGCCTGTTGAGTGTCCGAGTCCCGTAGCCCGTCGGTGAAGGTCTGCGTCGCAATCTGTTCCAGAAAGTCGGCCGGCGCTGTTGGTTAGGCAAGCCTTACGAGGCGTGCGATGTCCATCTCGAACTCCTGCAGGGTTTCCGCGTTATTTTGCACCCGGGTCCGGAGCTGCATCTGGTAGGCCTGCTGAAGATGGCTATCTCCATATCGGGACTCCATATGGGCGATTAGTGAAGCGTAGTCCTGGGATTCAGTCGGGATGGCCTGAAGGACGTTAAGGGCGTCCCCTCTCAGCGCTACAATGAGAGCTGTAGCCTTTTCCGTGCTGTTCCAGTTGTTTATGGAACAGGCTGCCTCGAACTGACGTAAATAGGTGCTCCAAAGGACCATTCCGTCGAAGGTTGGGGGCGTCACTCTGCTCTGTCCCGTTCCTGATATTCCCGGTGTACCTGTGGGCGGGCGTCGGCGCAGCTCGGCAACTTCCTCTTGAAGAGTGTTGAATCTCGCTTCCATCCCCGTCGGCGGGCGTTGGTTCAGCTCAGCAATTTCCTTTTGTAGAGCGTTGAATTTCTCTTCCAACCCCGTCAGTGGGCGTTGGTGCAGCTCTGCAACTTCCTTTTGTAAGGCGTTGAATTTCTCCTCCACCAGCATCAGCGGGCGTTGGCGCAGCTCGGCAACTTCCACTTGTAAGGTGTCGAACTTCTTTTCCACTGCCGTGACTTCCTCACGCAGACCCAGGTCTAATTTCTTCAGGTCCTGTGCCAACTTAGTCTGACCGTCATCCATCTTCTTCTGGCCGTCCTCTATCTTCTTCTGGTCCTCCGCTAGCTTATTTTGACCGTCTTCCATCTTCTTCTGGCCGTCTTCTAGTTTGGCAGTTAGGTCCTTCGTTAAGTTCTTCTGGCCGTCTTCTAACTTGGTTTCCATGCCACTTAACTTTTCTAGCAATGCTGCCAATTGCGCTTCCATTTTAGTTGTTTGTCTTGTAAAGGGCATGCCCATACAGGAAAATTAGAGAAAAATGACTTGCTCGGGTTTTGAAACCAGGACCGTCAGGTGTTGTGCTTGTCCTTGAGTTCGTAATCCCACTTCTGACACCAGTTGTTACGTGCCACCCCCTAGTGGCACTTCCGTTAACTGAATTACGGTGGGTGAAAGCACAAACACAATTATTCCTTTAAAGAATCGTATTAGCTTTATTGCGGGCCAGAAAGATACACCACACAAATAGCAGATACAAGCAATTAGTATCCCACTCTAGTTTCCTCTCGTAGGGAACACTTGCCTTTCACTTGTAAAGAAACCACAGAAGTTAATCCCTCCTAATGAGTCCGGTGGCCTCGACAGAACTACCTGCAACACTACAGTTATTTACGATAGCCGGTCACTCACGACTACACTCTGCTTCGCTGTCCACTGGCTAGGGAAACAGCCCCCGGCGCTTTCGCAATTCACCACACTAACCTCTGCTCCACTGGAAAGCACACTCGCTCAAGACAGTTTCTCCGTAGGCTTCACACTCCTTCACCCACAACTGTCGCTCAAGGTAAAAGCTCGCACTAGCTCGAAAAACACAATTCACCCCGCTTGCCAGGTCGCTCTTATATAGCAGGCTGGTGACTCAATAAGTGCTTCTAGACCCATCCAGGATTCACGGCTTCTCGAGATTTCCATCACTGGCTGGGTCACGAATATTTTGGACCATCCCTTTTGTCCTAGTAGCCCTGTTGCGTAAGGCGGACGTAATACATTGAGGCAGAGAACAGCCCGCTCACGCTGCGAGGAGACGAAACAAACTCACAGCCGTAACAATATTATGATCAAACTAATCATGTATTTTTTTTCCAGAAGTGTTCTTTACAGAGAAACCAGGTTTAGTTATGTTATATTAACATGTCTACCAGACTCCTTATAAAGGTACCCTATTACTTTGTGTTGGTGGTATTGTGGGGTTTGAAGCCATATTTCAGTGTTGCCTGAGTAAACAAAAGTTTGGTGCTATGTTGCACAACATAACAAAATTAAGAAATGTTGCCCGGGGTGATTCTCACAAAATTTTATGTTACTGCAATCATTTTGTGGGAGGGCGTTCCCTGAAATCAGTCTGCCAACAACGCGCCAAGTGTCACGTTTTAGGGGACGGAATTGTGCTTGAACGGGTTCCCCCCCTTTTCACGAAACTGCCTGCGTGACCTTCACCTGGATACTAGCTGGCTACAGTCTGTTACCCGCTATCTTGTTTATGTTTGTCAGATTTGTTAATGTTTACACACCTAATACGATGCATATACAATCGAACCTCGATATCTCGAACCTCCATTACTCGAATTTTCGATAACTCGTAGGTCTAGTAATTGTTATTTCCCGAATAATCTGCCCGTAATTTACATTTCTGTCATTTATAGCTTTTCAGTCGGTCAATACGAATTTGCCCAAAGACTGGTTGGATTACAATGTATAAAGCATGTAAATAACACTCCTGGAAAAATTACAGGTGTAAGTTAATTATCAAGACAACTGCTGAAAGTTGTTAGTTCTACTGAGATAAGTAAACATACACAAATAGAATTCTTGTGCATGCTAATTGTTGTTAATATTATTTATGTATTATATAGTGTTATTCTAAATTGTATCCACGTGCATATATACCATTACTCACGTAATTCACAAAACCTTAGGACAAAACAAACCAACCGTATAACGAGATTCAAATTGTTAATCGTCTAAAAAAATGCGCTACAATCGTAGTGAAAATACTGTATATTAGTGCATAATTTAAACCTCAACACAGTGATCAGGATCTGATTATAGCCGCTTGAAGGTCGAAACGCGTAAACCTAAATTGCTCCATTGTAATTGTGATAGTCAACTAATACATGTATTTATTTCCTGGAGTGTTATTTATATATTTTATACATTGTACCCCTCCCTATCTTTGGGCGCATTCGTGTTGACTGACTGGAGAGTTACAAATGACAGTTTGTATAGGCATACACTGAAAGAATGGTTTCAAAAATGTACATGTCGAATTTCTATAACTAGATTTTTTCGATATCTGTAAGCTGAAATTATATCCCTGACTCTTAAACTTGGTCTTTATCTCGAACATGTACGTATTTTGCAGTATAATAATAAAATCGTATAGCCTCGGGTGCCGGGTGCAAGCTTTGTTGTTTTGACGCCCAGAGGGCAGATTGCATGGCGTTGGAGCGCTATGAATTTCGAGGAGGTTAGATATCTAAGCTCATTGACACTATAGCGCTTTCTAGTAGAAAAATGGGGAACTTTGTGTTGGCGGAAAATCCCGAGATTAATTTTGCCATTATGAACACGGCCTACTGAATTAAAATGGGTTATTTAACATGCATGCCGTGATTTATGTCGCTTTTCGAAAATCACTTTCCATGGCCTGGAGCGAACCTGCAAGCTTGGGGTTGGTAGTCTGACACGATAACCACTCACCCACCGTGGCAAGTCGTATTTTGCAGTGAAACGTGTCTAATTCTAATTTTCCACCAATTACTGCAATTTTGTCAACCGTGAGCAACTCCTATACTTACTTAGATAATGTAATAAAGCTATCATTATTACGAACATACATTTTATTACATAAATAATGTAGACAAGGCTGCAACTTATCATCCATACTCTGCAATCTGTACATTAAACAAGCAATGAAGGAAAGTAGAAGAAAAAAAAAGTAAACTCCGTCCAAGCAATCTGCGAAGTGCCAGTGTGAAAACACGTAGTCTGCGCACAGTAGTGACTCGGCTGACTGGTCAGAGGCGCGACGTCACCGAATAATAAGCACAGGAGGGAGGCGCGACCTTGGCTTCAACCAACTCTCGCAACACTGGGCTGCCAAGCTCCATCCATAGCATTCTCTTTTCACTTCCTCTGTGTGACGTCATGCGCAAACTTACTTCACAGATTCCGTGGATGAGGTATAGGATTTAAGATTCAAGGAGAAATCATTTCAACACTGAGATTTTCTGATGACATTCTAATCTTAGCAGATTCGCCTGGCGATTTGGATGAGTTTTTAAATGGTATGGACTCCGTCTTGAGGAAGAATTCATGATGAAAATCAATAATTATAAAACAAAAATATTGGAATGCAGCCGAAAGAAATCAGAACCTCCTGTTGACGTCAAATTGGCAGGTGAAAAGCTCAAGGAAGTAGGAGATTTCTGCTACTTAGGAACCAAAATAACCACTGATGAACGAAGCAAGGAATATATAAAAAGTAGGTTGGTTCAGACAAGAAAATCATTTTTACTGAATAGAAATTTGTTGACATCAAATTTAGATTTGGGTATTAGAGTATTTGGAAAGCCTACAGCGTGACACTCTGTTGAAGTGATACTTGGACTGTTGGCGCAGCAGAAAAGAGAGGAATAGAATAATTTACAGGAGCATGCGTAGAGAGGGGTACAAATGAAGCGATATTAATATAGTGAGGTAGGGGAGATGTTTCTAGTGGGAGCTAATAAAGAGAAGAGATAGCTTGGTAGGGCACTGCCAAGACACCCAGGAATAGCAAGCTTAGTTATGGAAGGAAGGGTAGAGGACAAGAACTGTAGGGATAGGTCAATAATAGAATATGTTAAACAGATTGTCTCGATGTAGGGTTGGTAGCTACGTACACATGCAATAATTAGCACAGGACAGGGAGGCATGGGGGGCTGCATCAAACTAGTGTAAAGACAGAATATTCAAACACAACACACATTAGACCAGGATCACTTCCTTTCAAAAAACCTTGCCGAAGCTATAGTGAGATGCCCCTAGTTCAAATCCAACGGACAGCCGATTCGTTTTCCAATTAGAGGCTTTAAGTCACGTTTTTCATTCAGGAATATTCCGTGCTTGATTGTTGATGAGAGGAACAGCACGAAAGTTTCACTCTTCTACTGTACATTCATTTCATCTCTCATTATCTTCGCTGTCGACGTTAGTGTCACAAAGGACATCCAGCCGTAAAAGCCATCTGCCACATAAAAACATATCCCGTCTCATCTCGGACCCTGTAGGAACGGGAAAATTAAACGCATTGGGGCCATGGGTAGCTTTAGAAGAAATTGCTCTTTCAGTGTCGTAGTATGACAGTCAAACTTATCATTTTGATAACTAACAAAGAGACACAACAGCGGCAGTGAAACAGATCATTTCACTGATGTGGGGACAATGGCGCAGAAACCAAAGGCATGTTCCTAGCCACTGGCCGTGACATTTCTCCACTGCGGCAAAACATGAAAAAGGTTTGTCTTGGCAACACGGGGTTCCATCCATGACGCTCGTAACTCTCAGTCGCTGGATGATGAGATGGCGCTGGGGACTGTAACACAGAGAGAGTAAACAGTGGGTGTACTCGCCTTCCATATTGGTTCTCTTGGCAACGTGAGACAGTTGATCAAATATTAGTTTCTCTCTACTCCTGCTCACAGATTACTGACTCATCTCCCATGAAGCGGCTTCGGTGGCGTAGTTGGTAGCATGCTGAGCTTCTATGCCCAAGATAGCGGGTTCAAACCCGGCCGAAGCCGTCGGATTTTTTAACAGCGTTAAAAATCCCTCAGTATGCCTTCGGAGGGGAAGTAAAGCCGGCGGTCCCATGTCATAGATTTATGGCATGTTAAAGAACTTTCCACTAATTACACCTCTGTGAAACTAAATTGTATAGGTTAAGAATGTAAACAACGCTCTTAGGTTGCTACGTTCGTTGCCAAGAGCCGACTGCGGTGGCGTCTTGTAGCTGAGTTCTGAACTAGGCCTAGTAGTCGTTGACGGTGGCGTTTGGCGGCAAAAGTAGGAACTATTTGAAAAATTCAAAGTTGCAGTCCTTACTTGAATAAAAAAAACAGATACACACACTAATAGTCATCACAATTAACACCGGTTATAAGACAGATTCTACACACACCCAAAGTACACGGGGCTACATGACCGCGTTGTCGCAGCCCCTAAACTAAGGAACCAACCAACCAACCAACCATCTCCAATGAGAGGATAGGAGGAACCTCTGATGAAGTATTGAAGTGATTGAAGCCATTTCTTCAGTGTTCCCAAGTTCGACACAAATTTGTAAAATCTTTCTGCAATTGACGATTGGTGTAACCTGGCACTCATCCGTTATGGCCCTTAATGAGGGCAATTTTGGGTTCGTGTTCATTATTTTTGTTTTTTTCTGCCTCAGTGAGAATGTATTCAACTCCATTTAACGCACTTTTTATTTGATTTTTAAATATATTTGTGGGGTCTTTTTCTAATTCGGTAATTCCATTATTATTGATTATGAAATCTAATGATTTTTTATTTATGTAATCTGCCTTTTCCATAACTATTGTGGTATTGCCTTGATTTGATTATGTAATCTGCCTTTTCCATAACTATTGTGGTATTGCCTTGATTTGATTATGTAATCTGCCTTTTCCTTAACTATTGTGGTATTGCCTTGATTTGATTATGCAATCTGCCTTTTCCATAACTATTGTGGTATTGCCTTGATTTGTTTATGTAATCGGCCTTTTCCATAACTATTGTGGTATTGCCTTGATTTGATTATGTGATCATTTGGTCTTGTTCGCTTATCTTTTGTTTCAATGACTGATGAAGTAGCCATCTTCGTTGCGTTGTTGTTTGGTTGTAATGATGAAACTTGAACATTCTTTTCACATAAATAAGATTGTTATTTGAATCTTTTCAGTCGGTCAACACGAATTTGCCCAATGAATTGGGCGGGGTACAGTGTATTGTAACCTATATTTTAGTGGTTCCCCCATGTCAGATTAGGCTATTGATATCGTGTTCTCCATTTTCGTTTCTTTTCGTATCTTATTGTTTTGGTCGCGGTTAGCCCGTCGTTTGTAGATTTAATGTGAATATTAATGGGTTATTTTTTATTATTATTGTTGTTTTCTATAGTTTTATCCTTCACATCATCATATTTTCTGCTGTATAGTTTTCATCTAGTGGTGGTGAGCAGGTGGGGACATGGTATTAGAAAAATGGCAGCTCTGTGTGAGAGCCAGACATTACCATCTAGTGGCAGCACTAGTCATTCACAGCCTCCTTGTGAATGAAAGCATCTTTACGACGTGAAATCAACAATAAGAGTCAAAGAGAAAAAGAAGAAAGAAATAGAGACTGTTTTTGGCCTGGCTAAAAGAAGAATATATTACCATGGGACAAGAACTCGAGGAAGTGAAGCTTCGACGTTTTTGCGTTCCTCTAGAGACGGCAGCACATTTGATCGACTAGGGCGATGTCTATTATGAGGTGGGAACGGTTGTGTTTTGACAACAGTTGATCACCGATTAATACACACCAATGCTGCCAACTGATGTAGTTTGCCACAAACGGCCCACTGTTGTAAAAACAGAAAAATATGATGTTGATGGGTTGATGTAACAATGAAAATACATGTATTAATAGATGTATGCTCATAAATTAAAAATGAAATGTTAATAAATTTGTACAGCTCTTATACAGTAGTATTCTTCCAAGATATTACTGCTGACAGTATTAGTAGACCTATGAATAAGAAATTAAATGTGAAAGGAAATAAGAAGTGACTACAAAATTGGCCACTCTAAGAACTACCCTACTACAGCATTTATGACTTCATTACCCTGGTCATCGAACTGAATACCCTGTACAGATCTTAAGAAGGACACTCTTCAATGTGGCGGATTCGGTGGCGTAGTTGGTAGCATGCTGGGCTTCTATGCCCAAGATCGCGGGTTCAAATCTGGCCGAAGTCGTCGGATTTTTAAGAGTGTTAAAAATCCCTCAGTATGCCTTCCTTCGGAGGGGAAGTAAAGCCGGAGGTCCCATGTCCTAGATTTATGGCATGTTAAAGAACCTTCCACTAATTACACCTGTGTGAAGCTAAATTGTATAGGTTAAGAATGTAAACAACGCTCTTAGGTCCCTACGTTCGTTGCCAAGAGCCGACTGCGGTGGCGTCTGGTAGCTAAGTTCTGAACTAGTAGTCGTTGACGGTGGCGTCTGGCGGCAAAAGTAGGAACTATTTGAAAAAAAAAAGTCTGCAGTCCTTACTTGAATTAAAAAACAGATAACAGACACTAATACAGTCATCTCAATTAACACTGGTTATCAGACAGATTCTACACACACCCAAAGTACACGGGGCTACATGACCGCGTGGTCGCAGCCCCTAAACTTAATAACCAACCAACCAACCAACTCTTCAATGCATGATGGCACACGGTTAACATTTTCTCCGATTCGCAGATATCATGGCGAGGTATAACTACCAAGGTTAGTAGTACGGATGAAGAGTGTTCAAAGTCTATTAATTAATTATACAGTACCGTATCATGTTCCCAGCAAGCTGTTTATTAATAAATTATTCTTTATTCAATCATTCATTTTTCATTCTATATACGTAAAGCGAGTAGGCTATATCGCTCTGCAACCCAAGAATGAAGATTCTCGGCTCTATAAATATTTTAGTTGGGCATAATAATATCTTATATATAAAAGTGAAAGTCTGTATGTGGGTATGTATGTATGTATGTATGTGGGTCTGTTCCGTATACAAATCTACACCGTACCACCAATCTCAACCAAATTTTGCATACATATAGTTTAGGATCCAGAAGGAACCGCTGGCTACATGAATTTTCGATAGTCTTTCTCATTCTTCTGATTTCGGCCCTTTTGCACTCAAGCACAGGCTAATCAAATCATAAAATATACTCATGAAGGAATGGCAAGCCAGATAGTTTCCATGGCAACATATCTCAAGTCGAGACACGGCCGACTGGATGCCAGTTCTGCTCTGCACTACCGGTATAGAAAAAGAGGATCTTTACTTGAAATCCCGTTAGTTACTCACCTACTCACACAGCACTGTCAACCGAGTTTAGCATAACAAAGACTTGACACTATCATCTACTATATATATTTGTGAAATACCACTCACTCATTCATTCATCACGAAATCTCAGAAACCACCGACGGATTGGAATGAAATTTGGTATGCAGCTTCCCAAAGGGCCGCAAATGCCCCCTAAGATAGGATTTTTGGATATTCAGGTTCTAAAGGGGTGTTAAGGGGGTTGACCTGCATTTCATTGAATTTCAATATCTCCCGATTGGTTTCATTGGGGGATGTGACACTCGGCACGTAAACTCATCATTAAAAATAAGAAGACACGAGTCTGAGGGTTTTTCGATGTGGTGTATATTATGAGGTGAAAGGGGTGAAAAGTGGGGATGGAAAGATTCCTAACGGAGCGTGTATCTCTTAAACGACATAGGTGAGGAGTTTGAAACTCAGCGGAAAACAATCAGCATACAAAATACGTAAATATGTGTTTGACCGTTTATTCATAAATCCAATTTAAGGGGCCCATGGGGAGGGGTGAAATTCTGGGGGGGGGGGGGACAGGAAGAAAGTGTCCTAACTGATTGACTGACTCACTCACTCATCAAACTCAGGGGGGAAAAACTGCTTTAAAGTAAGTAAATAGCTGTTCGACAGTTTTTTTTATTAAATCAAATTTAAGGGGTTCATGGGGAGGGGTGAAATTCTGAAAAAAGAAAATTGAAAGATAATGTCCTGCCTGACTCACTCACTCACTCACTCACACACTCATCATCGCCCAGCCAAAATTATTGAAGTTAGAAACATGACAGTTTGGGGATATGTTCATTGTATGTCAAAACCGTCTACTAAGGGAGGATTTTCGGATATTCAGGTTCTGAAGGGGCCTTAAGGGGGTTAAACCTGCATTCCATTGAATAACAATATCTTCCGATTGGTTTCATTGGGGGATATGATACACGACATATAAACTCATCATTAAAAAGGAAGAAGACACGTCTCTGAGGGGTTTTCGATGTGGTGTATATTATAAGGTGAAAGGGGTGAAAAGTGAGAATTGAAAGATTCCTAACGGAGCGTGTATCTCTTAAACGACATAGGCGAGGAGTTTGAAACTCAGCGGAAAAAATCAGCAAAAAAAAAAAAGTAAATATGTGTTTGACCGTTTTTTCATAAATCCAATTTAATGGGCCCATGGGGAGGGGTGAAATTCTGGGGGGAGGGGGGGGGAAACAGGAAATAAAGTGTCCTAACTGATTGACTGACTGACTCACTCATCAAACTCAGGGGGGAGGGGGAACTGCTTTAAAGTAAGTTAATAGCTGTTCGACAGTTTTTTTGATCAATCATATTGAAGGGGTTCATCGGGAGGGATGAAATTCTGAAGGAAAAAATGAAAGAAAATGTCCTGACTCATTCACTCATGATCGCCCAGTCAAAAATATTGAAGTTGGAACCATGGCATTCTGGGGATATGTTCGTTGTATCTCAAAACCGTACACTAAGGGAGGATTTTTGGATATTCAGGCTCTAAAGGGGTCTTAAGGGGGTTAAACCTGCATTTCATTGAATAACAATATCTCACGAGTGGTTTCATCTGTGGATGTGATACTCGGCATATAAACTAATCATTAAAAATAAGCAGACATGTGTCTAAGGGTTTTTCGATGTGGTGTATTATTATGAGGTGAAAGGGGTGAAAATTGGGGGTTGAAGGATTCCTAACGGAGCGTGTAGGCCTATCTCTTAAACGACATAGGCGAGAAATTTGAAACTCAGCGAAAAAAATCAGCTTAAAAAGTAAGTAAATCGGTTTTCGACTGTTTTTTCATAAATTAATTTAAGGGGCCAATGGGGTGGGGTGAAATTCTGGGGATAAAAAGGAGAGAAAGTGTCCTAACCGACTGACTCAGGGGAAAAAGACAGCTTAAGAAATAAGTTAATAGGTGTTCAAGCGTTTTTTCATCAATCCAATTTAAGGGGCCCATGGGGAGGGGTGTAATTCTGGTAAAAATAATTGAAAGAAAATGTCCTGTCTGACTCACTCACTCATCGCGCCCAGCGAAAACTATTAATGTTGGAAAAATGAAATTTTGGGAATATGTTCGCTGTATGTCAAAACGTCAACTAAAGAATGATTTTTATTTATTCGGGTTTTAAAGAGATGTTAAGGGGGTAAACGTGCATTTCATTGAATCTCATGAGTTGTTTCTTTGGGGATGTGATATTCGGTATATAAACTAATCATTAAAAATAATCAGACATATATCTAAAGGTTTATCGATGTCGTGTATATTATGAGGTGAAAGGGGTGAAAATTGGGGATTGAGGGATTCTTAACGGAGCGTGTATCTCTTAAACGACATAGGCGAGAAGTTTGAAATTCGGCGGGATAAAACAGCTTAAAATACAAGTAAATATGTGTTCGACCGTTTTTTCATAAATCCAATTTAAGGGGCCCTTGGAGAGGGGTGAAATTCTGGGGTGATAAAACAGGAAAGAAAGTGTCCTAACTGATTGACTCACTTACTCACTCATCAAACTCAGGGGGAAATCAGCTTTAAATAAGTAAATAGGTGTTCGACCATTTGTTTCATAAATCCAATTTAAGGGGTTCATGTGGAGGGGTGAAATTATCATATATAAATGAAATAAAATGTCCTGACTGACTCACTCACTCATCATCGCCCAGCCAAAATTATTGAAGTTGGAAACATGAAATTTTGGGGATATGTTCGTTTTATGTCGAAAACATCCACTAAGGTAAGAGTTTTGAATATTCAGGTTCTAAATAGGTGTTAAGGGGGTAAACGTGCATTTCATTGAATAACAATATCTCACGAGTGGTTTCATTTGGGGATTGATACTTGGCATATATACTAATCATTAAAAATAAGCTGACACATGTCTAATGGTTTTTCGATATAGTGTATATTATGAGGTGAAAGGGATGAAAAGTGGGGGTTGAAAGATTCTTAATGGAGCGTGTATCTCTTAAACGACATAGGCGAGGAGTTTGAAACTCGGAGGAAATCAATCAGCTTAAAAATAAATAAATAAATAAATAAATAAAATAAATAGGTGTTCGACCGTCTTTTCAAAAATCCAATTTAAGGGGCCTATGGGGAGGGGTGAAATTCTGGAAGAAAAACGTCCACTAAGGAAGGATTTTTGGATGTTCGCTCTCATCGACCAACCAAAACTATTAATGTTAGAAGAGTGATATTTTGAGGATATGTTTGTCGTGTGTCGAAAAGATCTACTAAGGAGGGATTTTTGGATATTCAGGTTCTAAAGGGGTGTTAATGGGGTTAAACCTGCATTTCATTGAATAACAATATGACACGACTATGACGCGAGCGAAGCGAGACTAAAAAGGAGATGGTGTGTGTGTGTCTGTGTATTACTCAATCACGCAAATACCACTGGTCCGATTTACATGAATTTTACATGGAAGTAGCAGATTTACCTGGTTAACATACAGGTTACTTTTGATTTCAATACTTTGCACTTTTAAAGATGGCGACCATTTTAGTGACGTCACTCTACCCTTTGGTTTTAAACTTTCATATTTCCATTTCAAATAAAAAGAGAACGCTAAGAAATAGCAAACTTTTGATGGCATGTACGAGGTTAAAAATTGCATTTTCTATCCGAAATGTATCTCCAACCGTTAGCGAGTAAAACCTAAATGTGTGCTATAAAACACGGTCAAGGCAGAGCGGTGTAGTTGGACAAAATGTTCCATCCTTAATCTCCCTCTGCGCAGCACCTCGCCTATCCCCTGTTTTAACTGTCACCTTCACATTTTGATTTATTTACGACCCGTAGCGAAGCTAGTATTATATAGACTACGTATTTGTGAGAATTTGAGGTTACAGTGTACAATATGTAAATGACACCCCTGGAGATGAGGCTAGCGACTAGACAACAGCTGTACGGCGATAATCTACTAAGAAAAGTAAACATATAGGCCTACAAATAGAATTATAGTTCATGCTATGTTTTTTGTTAATTTTATTTATTTTTTATATATTTATTATATTGTGTTATTCTAAATTGTATACACGTGAATATATACCATTACTCACGTAATTCACAAAACATTAAGAAGAAAAATGCAACCATATAACGAGATTCAAATTGCGAATCTCTATAGTCTATATATAAAAATGAAAGTTTGTCAGTTTTTTTCTGAATATCCACGGAAATTTGCGATATTTGCGCGTTTCAAACTGTTTTATGACGGATGCGCACAAAAATATTTTTTGTCTGTCTGTCTGTCTGTTTGTTTGTCTGTGGACAACTTCGTGTGTCTATAACTCGAGAACGGCTGGGTGGCTCAACGTAAAATTTGATACAGATATCCATCAGAGGCACGACACTAATCATTGATGTAACTCTTCTCCATACCTCTCATAAAAGGGGGCATACCCCCTTAAAATACATGCTGAAATAGGCGTAGAAGGGCGAGACAAAGCTCATTTACAGCCCCTCAATCTGAGAAACGAAACACGAGGGCCCAAAGGGGACCCCGAAAACCACATTTTAAGGCCCTAAAACGAACAGTTTTTGAGATATTCCCAGAAAACTAATTTCATTTATTAACCTACTGAAAGAATGCAAGTCAGTAACCATGGCAACTCAATCTCAGAGGTCCATACATTTCCTGTAATAAGACGCAATTCCATTTATTACATCACTGTCTAGGTTTGCAAACGGCTATAATGTTATAACGGATCCAAATTAAGCTGTAAAATTCATCAATACATATAATGCGATTAAGGGGGTCAAGGGGTACTCTAGAATTTTGTCACGCGATTTACACGTGCGGGTATGGTACATAAGGTCTATTATATCCCTATGCCTATATTATTATATTATTAACTTATTATAATAATAATTATTATTATTATATTATGGCGTACAACGACGAGACAAAGTTCATTTTCAACCCCTTGGTGTCAGAAAGAAACTTCGGGGCCCCTAAAAAGCCGTAAAGTGTCCTCGAAAACTACATTTTAAGGCTCTAAAGCCAACAGTTTCTTAGATATTCCCAGAAAACTAATTTCATTTAATAAACTAATGAAGGAATGCAAGCCAGTAACCATGACAACAGTATCTCAAGAGGTGACATCCAACTTTCCATCTATTTCTGCAAGAAGTAATGCCACTCCATTTATTACATTTCTGTTAAAGTTTGCAAATGGCTAGAAGGTTATCACGGAACTAACTAAAACTGTAAAATTCATCAATGCGCTTAAGGGGTTCAAGAAGTACCCGAGATTTTTTTCACACGACTTATACGTGCGATATGTCATACAGAAGGTCTATTATATCTCCAAACAGCAACATTATTTTCAAAAACTCCTGATTTGAAATAGTATTTTTTGCTGCTTTTACGAATTTGGGTCATTGGGGACTAAAGAACTTGAATTTTCATGCACCACAAGCCTTTATAATTTATAAAAGAGGTCTTCCTGTGGTTGGGGACTTGACAAAACGGCGAGGGTCAGTTTGTATGTGACGTGTATTGCGATTCGTCTACGAGGTTTTCAATTTTATTTTCACGTCAGGAAGAACACGTTATGTAAATTTAGTTTGAGAGAACATTTGAACTAATCATTTTTCTTTGTATACAAACAGGTTTCACGCCTCTAACCATTGCAACTGTAGCTCAATTGAATACGTCTGGTTATTAATACCGAAGACCGTTCTGCTACTCGTATTATAAACGCCAAAGAAAAAACGCGCTACAATCGTAGTTGAAATACTGTATATTAGTGCATAATTTGAACCTCAACACAGTGATCAGGATCTGATGATGGCCGCTTGAAGGTCGAAACGCGTAATCCTAAATTGCCCCATAGTGTTCATTAATTAATACATGTAATTTTTTCCAGGTATGCTATTTACATATTATACACATTGTACCCCGCCCGGTCATTGGGCAAATTCGTGTTGATCGACTGAAGAGCTACAGATAACTTTTTGTATAGATAACACTGAAATAATGGCTTAAAAACTTAAAACATAAATACAATATTCGGATTTCAGTAACACGAGTATAGATTCCTTAAAGATTACAAGTTGACATTTATTTATTTTTATTGCGTGTAGGAATACATCACTAATTTGAAGAAATCGCCCGCAAAATGTGGCGAATGTAAAACCAAATGTGCGCTCAGAAAATGCCAACGTTGGTAAATGAACTATAAACTTCCACAAGCTTTGAATTGACGAGAAAGTACATATTGAAACATCATTCTCATACTTTAAGGGGTTTGAGTGTTACACACTCAATATGACAGTTGTTTCATCTAAGCTATCGTCACTATGCGTTGTGCTTGTAACTAAATAGATTGTGCGTGTTCCATTGAAAATCTTTGGAGTATGTTATCTTTACATGTTACAGTAGTAATAATATTAATATGTAATATCTCAGCAAATCAGAGTCTATGCAGGTTTGTAGTCGCCTGGCCACTGACCAAACAAGACAAGTTGGCTCGTATAACGTATGTAAACCCTTGCTACTAATTAATACTCCATCTTGTTCACTGTGAAGCCTGTCGCAGTCCCTGGAGGGAGCAAGTCTGGTCGCTCTGGCAATTTGATATAATCAATTAGTGAGCTCAGTCCAAGTGCGGAGGATCTATCTCAAAAAGACAGGGGAAACCTCACCTCCAATGAGTAGCGATTCTGCTAGTTAATTCAATAAGTCTAATATATAGAATCCTATCTCTTTATAAAGACCTGGGTGTTATTTAATCGCAAGAAACTCTCCTAATACGGAAATATCTTATTTCTAAAGATATTGTTTGACAAGTATTTGCAAACATAACCCCTATAATGTATTATTTATTGAAAAAAAAATGAAAATCCACAGCCTGCTTCCAGTCTCCGACCGGGTCAGGAATGGAATGAATGAAGCCCCCATCTAGCGGCGAGGATATGAACTGTGCCGGCTGCCGAGGCCTGACGCACTCCTCTGGGACAATGATTAAATGAATGACAGATGAAATGAAATGAGAGTGGAGAGTGTTGCTGGAATGTAATTTTGACAGGGAAAACCGAAGTACCCGGAGAAAAACCTGTCTGCCTCCGTTTTGTCCAGCACAGATCTCACATACAGTGACCGGGATTTGAACCACGGACCCAGCGGTGAGAGGCCGGCGTGCTGCCGCCTAAGCCACGGAGGCTTCTCAATGTATTATTTATTATTATTATTAATTAATCGAATAGTACTTTTACAAAGCATGTTAAATCAATTCTTCAATTCTTGCTAATTGTCTTCTTCCTATCTGCCCACATTTGTTTCTATCACTCTGATATCTGCTTCTTGAGTTGTTCGATGTCATGTGGCTGCTTTCTTTTTCTTTCTCTCTTGTTCATACCTGAAAATCAGTTTTAGAAGTTTGCCTCTAAATAAATCCCTATTATGTGTATCCTTAATGTTAGAGTTGGCTTCCTTTAGGTCATCAAATGTCTTTGTAAACCACGCTAGTTGGACTTAAAGCTTTAAAATGTTAATTTATATGATCGTTATGAAAATAAATATAAATAGAATGTCATGTTTTAGAAAGGTAGTACGGCATTTTCAAAGCGTTTCCTGGCTAACATGATGAAGTTCTGTGCAGCTTTGTTCCGGAGATATACGTTCACTGGAATACAGTAACTTTGGGTATCCAGCTGTTTCCCTCGAGCGGGAGCGCCCCCTGATGGCTCAGTGCTCAGCTCCGTGTTTTCCCTATCTCCTGATTTGCCTCGGCAGGCGGACTTGACTTGCTCTGATTGGTAACCACTAGGAAACTCGTCAACGCTCCAGCACAATATAACAACAAGTCAGCTCTCTCACACCTTAGCAGCCCCGAGCCTGCTCTAGGACACTGTTGTTGTTGTTGTTTCAATAAGACGATTGGACATCGTGGTCATTCAGTCCCATGTGTGTGTAAAATTCGTCTGACAACCTATGTTGATGTAATGTCAGTGGGAGTGTGTGTATGTGTAATAAAGGCTGCAGCTTTAAGCTAGAAACCATTTACCTGGAGTATAAGTGGGGAAACGAAGGAAAATCACTTCTAGGATGTTGGAGATGGAAATGAAACCCACTTCTTCTCACGTGTGCCTCAAAAGACTGAGTAAACCTTGTTCAATCCCTCAAACCAAAATGGTTTTTATTGTTTATTTCATAATAATTCTCTTTACCGTCAGTCACCTTAAGGGGACCTAGAAGAGGGGTGTGAACGTCACCATGTCTCTCCTATCTCCCTTTATAACTGGCCATGGCGCAGCACGTTGCGGTATTATTCTAAGTTTCTGGATATTGTTGCGTTCACAAACTCACAATGTGTAAGTGCCATGATAAATTCCAAGTCAAAGTCAACCCCTGGCACTATCCAGCCCATGACGGGCTAAGGCCGACCAAGCGACCGCTGCCCAGCCATTTGGCCTGCAGATATTGGGGTGACGCGTGATCAGCGCGTCGGGTCCCCTCGGCCGTTAATCTTGGTATTCGTGATCGGGGCGCTGTCTCACTGTCAGACAGCTACTCAATTGTCCTCACGAGGCTGAGTGCACCCCGTTCCAACCCTCACGTCAGTTTTTTAAAATCCCTGACGGAGCCGGGGATCGAACCCGGGGCCTCCGGGCGAGAGGCAGGCGCGCTACCCCAACACCACGGGGCCGGCTGATAAATTCCAAGTGGTCCAAACCAATGAGAATTATTCTTGAAATGGTTATTTTTATTACTTTTTATTTAGAATTTGGCTACATAACTAACTACAAATTATAATTACAGTTAGCTTTAAATTACAAACTAATATCCATACCAAAAATGTAGTCTATAGATATCTCCGTCATCACCAGGAGCTCCATTGGATCGTCAGGAAAAGCTCTCAGAGGACAACTGTTTTTCAGCACCGCAGTATCAACCCGGAGGAGGTACTCTCTTCCACTTACGCAACGGCCAATTCGATTAAGCACTGACCAGATCTTACGAGGCAAGTCAAACCCTGGTGACTGTTGCACACGTCCTCAGAGATTGTAGAGATTTGAAGCCATTCTTTTCAGTGTTGCCTATAGATATTGTCTTTTGCCGCTTTTCAGTCAGTCAACACGATTGTGCCCAATGAATTGGGCGAGTACAAGTTTAGGTAAGTATGTAAACACACTCCTGGAAAGAATTACATGTAAACTATTAGTTAGTTATCACACTTAAATGGGCAAATTTAGGATGTCGCGTTTCCACCCTCAAGTGGCGATCATCAGATCTTGATCACTGTGTTAAGGTTAATTTTTCACCACTGTAAATTCACTACTGCGGTTCAATAGCACGTCGTTACATGATTATAGTATGATGTTGATTCGTAATTTGAATCCTGTTATACGATTGGTTTATTTTGTGTTACAAGGTTTTGTGAATCGTGTAGTCTCAAAACTCACGAGTCTAAAATTCACGATTTTCAAGACGAGGGTTAGTAAATGTAGGTTCTAGCCGGTTTCTGTACTGTAACGTAATCTTGATTACGGTACAAATTATTATTATTATTATTATTATTATTATTATTATTATTATTATTATTATTATTATTATTATTATTGAAATATCAAAGTTATATCGTTTTATTCACCCATTAATATCAATGGAGGGGCCATACCATATTCACGTCATTACCATAGTCATATATAATATTGTCAAGTGCTTAGATTAAGAAACAGGGTTTTTATAGAGGTCTAGGGCTGTTTTATTAGTTAAATTGTAAAGACAGGACGGGCATGGTTGGAAGAAGTTACGGACGGTGAAGCAACATATTGCAAGAAAATGTATTTCTGGAACGAAGCCACGCTTACTGGAGACAAGGGCTTGGAGAAAGATTTCGGCGGAATATATATATGCGAAACGAGAGGAATAGCGGGTTCTGAGTGGAATATTTGAAGTACGCGGGCCTGTATTCCCGCTCGGAGAAGTTTTAGCGTCGCTTGAGGACTGAGAAATGCTTTGCTATAATTGGTCTGATGGGTCGCGGGCAAATTTATGCCGCGAAACATCGGGACCATTCAGAGTGTATAAAAGCCCAGCGCGACTTCAGCACTGGCTATTCTATAGATTCTATTCTGTCATTCACATATTCGATCACGCACTCACTCACTGACTTTGTGAGTCGTAGACTCTGCCAGTCCCTCAGTAAGATGGGACTTAGTGAATTCAATTAGCCTGGTTTGTTCAAATTTGCTTACCATGGTGATCAAACTCAGAAACAAGCAGCAGCAGCAGCAACAACAACAACAACAACAACAACGAGAAGAAGAAAACATATGTTTTCAAAGGTCAATAAACGTGTGTTGGCGTAAGATCTCAAATTAGACTGCAAGCAGACCAACGAGATGGACTTTGAACCACAAGGCACCAGGTATGTGGACCGAGTTATTATCAACACAGAAGATCAGCGCTAGCGAGAAGACAGTCAATATTGCCCCGCAATTAGGGAATATTAATGCACATATTGTACACAGCTCGAAACCTCAGATCAAATGTTAATAATTTTGTTGTAAATAAACCAGTATTAGTTAAAATGTCTTGTTCATTGGGAGTTGAATATATAGGATAGTTGGAATGCAAAGAGTATCTCATAGAGCAAGTTTATTGCCCTACGCTCCGATGATAGATCTTGGCTCAAGGAAGGGAGCGGCCGTGGCTAAATAAAATTTTAATGTGTTATCTTTACGATAACTGGCGCCCAGTAAATCTAAATTAATAAAGTGTATGTCGTCTGTCTAGACAGGCCAATGCTAAATAAGAACGATGAGGTGGTTTTAAGGAGTCTTGAGTGTAATATCTGTAGAAACGTTATAAATGATCGCCCAACTTGTAGAGCGATATCCAACGACAAAGGTAGCCGTTACAAATGGCACAACCAATGTGGGGCTACGAAATATCGTACTGTAGTGAATGGATATTATGTATAAATCCAGTTTATTTCAAGTATGTTGAAGTTTAAAGTTGTTTTCATGTACGATATAAACGAGTACTCTTTGCATTCATTCCGAGTTTTTCAATAAAGAGGCATATATCAAGTTAGGGAACTACGGTTATAAATTAGGAGTGTTCTTTTGATGAGTTGTTTTTTTGGGTAATGAGTAACAGGGATAATTTGGGGAACATAAATTTGAGAAACCGTAGTATTATAAGATCAGTTAAAATGTCGAAATTAGATGTGCAGGGTACCAATGATGAGATGTCAAAAGTAAGCGAAAATCAGGAAACTGAGGAAAATAAACAAGACGGGGCTACAAACATCCAGATTAATGAGGGGGAGAATCCTTCCTGGCTTCGAAACCTGACGATGCTGATAACAGAACAGAGTAAGAAGCAAGAGGAACAGAACAGAAACATAGATATTAAGTTAGGCGAGCAAAGTGCAAAGTTAGCTGAACAGAGTATGAAGTTAGAGGAACAAAGTAAGAAATTTGACGTGCGTAGTGATCAATTAGAGAAATCAATAGATCTTAAGTTCACTGAGCATAGTAAGAAGCTAGATGAACAAGGTAAGAAGTTTGATGAAGCTACAGAGAATTTCAATAGACAAATTAAAGAAGTAGACCGAGAATTTCACAATAAGTTAGAAAACAGGATTACTGAGGTGGAGGAATCATGGTCACTTAAGGTTGACGCCAGAATGCAACAAGTGTCGGAGCGAGTTGATAAAATTGACGAGGAAGTGAAAATTAAATGTAGTAAGGTTAGGGTTGACTTAGAAGGAGAAGTCAACAGTATGAAGGTCAAGTGTGATAATAATATTGCTAAAATAGGTAATTTAGAAAATAAACTAGAGAGCGATAATCAAGAAATTAGGGAAGAGGTTAACAGTAAATTTAACAGTATCAGTGAAGAAGTAGCGAGTAAAACAGATAAAATGGAGGAGAAATTGCAGAGATGTCAGAAGCAAATAGCAACAAATAACGGTAATGTACAAATAGGAAATTTAAGTAGATTTCTAACTAAAGAGGCAGATTTGCCAGTATTCACAGGCAAGGCATATAACCCAATGGAATTCTTAAAAACAGTAGAAAAGAAGTTCGCTAAAGATTTAGAAGAGGGGATCGTTCAATGGGAACAAGCACTTGAGATGCTAGATAAATCTTTTGTTAGGGATTCAAGGTCATGGTTCAGTGTGTATAAATACCAGATGACTAGTTTTAGAAAATTTAAAGAGAAGTTCATAGCCAAGTACTGGAATGAAAATGTGCAAGAAAGAGAAAGATGTAACATTATTTTTGGGAAGTACCAAAGGAGAGATGGTGTTTCGTACACAGAGTATTTCTTAGCGCATGTACTTATATGCCAGAATTTAGAAGGTTTAGAGACTGAATCACAGGTAATTAAAACATTATTAAGGCATTTTCCTGATATAATTAAAGAAGCATTCTTCATGCAGAATATTACTACTATTGACGGGTTCGAGAAGCTATTGGAAAACTTTGACTCTCTTGAAAATAGTAGGACCGAACGCAAGCCAATAAGTAGAGGAGATAATTTCGGGCAGGGTGAGAGAGAGAGGGGAAGAGAACAAGGCAGGAATGCGAATTACGAAAGACGACTTGACAATTGGGGACGCACAGCAAATACGAGGAACGAGAATTTGAACAGAGTAGGGGAAGGTACTAGGCCAGACAGACGTACAGGTCAACAACAACAATCTACATCAGGGGCAGGTAGGCCTAATTTAAACGAATAACGGGTTGCAGTGAGGTCAACAGACAGCCCGAAGTGATTGCAGTTCAATGTCCTAGGAATATTGAGTATTTAGGAGATTTTAATATAGATGTTAGAGAAGAACTGCTTTATGACCTAAATGGTGAAAATTTAGATAATGTTGAGAATGAGATTATGTCACCAGTAATTAAACTTAATGTGTGGGGTAAAGAAGTTGATGTTTTATTGGACAGTGGAAGCGAAAACTCTTGTATAAATTTAAGATTTTTGGAAGATGTAATGAGAGAAGGTATTCATGTTGATATAATTCCAGTTAAGTCCACTTTCATTGTCACAGCTGTAGGTAGTAGGTCTCAGAAAATATCTAAGCAAGTCGCAGTTCCAATTAACATTAGTGAGTTAGTTAAATTTCAGCCCTGTTTGGCAGTTCCAAATTTAGTATATCCGGTGATTCTCGGTGCGGAATGGTTATCATTATATCAAGTTAAATTAGATTTTCATTTTGGCAGGATATGTTTATTTTGGCAGGATAGAGAAGTTCAGGTTACGTATAAGGTGTCTAAGACTGACAAACAGATGAAAGTGTGTATGTTTGAGGAAGAAAGCAACGTGGTTGTGAGTGATGAGTTTCCTGAAGTAAATGAGGTAGACCGCGGAGATGCTAGTGAGAGCAAAGTTTTTAAGGTGTGTCAGGTTGCAATGGAGTCTGAACTTGAGAGTAGGATCCATGATGCATTGTCACAGTGTAAGCTGGATGATGAGCAAGGTCATCAGTTACATGAGGTATTAATAAAATATAAGGAAATTTTCAGCTCAAAACCCGGAGCAACACACTTATATGAGCATAGTTTTGTCGTTAAAGACACAAGTAGTTTCGTAGGGCCTAGGTATCCTGTCGCAACTAAATATATGAAAGCCGTCGAAGAACAGATAGAATTAATGTTGGAAAACGACATAATTGAGCCTTCAGCTAGCCATTGTTTAAATCCATTAGTTGTAGTAGCCAAGAAAGACAATTCAGTGAGACTGTGCATAGACGGCAGAATGTTAAATACTAGAGTCGAAAGCGACCAACTGAGAACTGAAGCAGTGGAGGATTTAGTTCAACGTTTTCAGGGGCGGAAGTGGTTCTCAACAGTAGATTTTAGTAGTAGTTGCTCAACGTTAGTGAGGAAATTAGGTAGGACACTAGGTAGTTATTTCAGGTATGTATTGTTGACTCATGTGATGTTATCGAGACTATTCAGTGTTTTGTTGAGAGGTAGGAAGTACATGGAAGTTTGTAGCAACGATTGTTACGTAAGCCGTTGCCATCTTGTGCATTGGAAGGGAAAATATCAAAGCTGTTTTTATTGTTTACTGGACCTTATGTCGTTTCGAAGAGGATAGGAAAGAATGCCTACTTATTGAAAGATCAGGAAAATTGTGTCATTGGTACATATAACATTTTCAATCTGAGGAAATATCATAGAAAAGAGCAAGTGCTGCAAGAAGGGCAGACTGCCGTGTGTTTATAATTAGAGTCGTGTCGTGGCTCTAAGGAATTGGTGGAAGTGAGATAAATCACTTGTGTTGCGTGAAACAAGAAGCAATATATATTGTGTTCTGTTATTGTAAGGGACTACAAGAACAAATGTAGCATGTAAATCCTGTATGACTGCACAGGACAATCAGAATGTTTATGTAACATTGCAAGAAGAGTGCAGATCAATCAAGGAAAATGAAAAGGGTATAATCATTATGTATGTAATTTGAAGGGTCATATATGTATATTCAGTGTATTTCCTGTTAAGTTTTAAAGGGAAGATTTGTGATTTCATCATTCATTACATTCTTTATGAAACCATGGGGACGTTTTGTAACGTAATCTTGATTACGGTACAAATTATTATTATTATTATTATTATTATTATTATTATTATTATTATTATTATTATTGAAATATCAAAGTTATATCGTTTTATTCACCCATTAATATCAATGGAGGGGCCATACCATATTCACGTCATTACCATAGTCATATATAATATTGTCAAGTGCTTAGATTAAGAAACAGGGTTTTTATAGAGGTCTAGGGCTGTTTTATTAGTTAAATTGTAAAGACAGGACGGGCATGGTTGGAAGAAGTTACGGACGGTGAAGCAACATATTGCAAGAAAATGTATTTCTGGAACGAAGCCACGCTGACTGGAGACAAGGGCTTGGAGAAAGATTTCGGCGGAATATATATATGCGAAACGAGAGGAATAGCGGGTTCTGAGTGGAATATTTGAAGTACGCGGGCCTGTATTCCCGCTCGGAGAAGTTTTAGCGTCGCTTGAGGACTGAGAAATGCTTTGCTATAATTGGTCTGATGGGTCGCGGGCAAATTTATGCCGCGAAACATCGGGACCATTCAGAGTGTATAAAAGCCCAGCGCGACTTCAGCACTGGCTATTCTATAGATTCTATTCTGTCATTCACATATTCGATCACGCACTCACTCACTGACTTTGTGAGTCGTAGACTCTGCCAGTCCCTCAGTAAGATGGGACTTAGTGAATTCAATTAGCCTGGTTTGTTCAAATTTGCTTACCATGGTGATCAAACTCAGAAACAAGCAGCAGCAGCAGCAACAACAACAACAACAACAACAACAACAACAACAACAACAACGAGAAGAAGAAAACATATGTTTTCAAAGGTCAATAAACGTGTGTTGGCGTAAGATCTCAAATTAGACTGCAAGCAGACCAACGAGATGGACTTTGAACCACAAGGCACCAGGTATGTGGACCGAGTTATTATCAACACAGAAGATCAGCGCTAGCGAGAAGACAGTCAATATTGCCCCGCAATTAGGGAATATTAATGCACATATTGTACACAGCTCGAAACCTCAGATCAAATGTTAATAATTTTGTTGTAAATAAACCAGTATTAGTTAAAATGTCTTGTTCATTGGGAGTTGAATATATAGGATAGTTGGAATGCAAAGAGTATCTCATAGAGCAAGTTTATTGCCCTACGCTCCGATGATAGATCTTGGCTCAAGGAAGGGAGCGGCCGTGGCTAAATAAAATTTTAATGTGTTATCTTTACGATAACTGGCGCCCAGTAAATCTAAATTAATAAAGTGTATGTCGTCTGTCTAGACAGGCCAATGCTAAATAAGAACGATGAGGTGGTTTTAAGGAGTCTTGAGTGTAATATCTGTAGAAACGTTATAAATGATCGCCCAACTTGTAGAGCGATATCCAACGACAAAGGTAGCCGTTACAGTACCTGGACCAGTCCCAAAACTCACGAGTCAAGCCAGTTCCTCTTTGAAAACACAAAATAATAACCTCCATGATTTCAATGAAGATTTTTAGGCCTGCTTGATGTCACCAAGCCGAATGACTGATTTATACTTGGAAAACTTGGTCTGTGGTAGGTTGATAATTCCTGTTAAAACAATACAAACGAAATCCCATTCTGAAACAGGGTGGACAAACATGAAGGGCAGTGCTAGTCACTTGCTGCGGTCATCGCAGGCACGTGCTCTCCGGAATAGTGAGGTTTGAGACTAATTAGAATGTTAATTCAGCTACTAATTTGTAGTCGTGAGTTTTGATACTATTTGTAACTATTTTTAGCTCGTGAGTTTTGAAACGTAACCTTGTGAATTACGTGAGTTGCTTGGTTGGTTCCTCAGTTTAGGGGTTACGACAACGCGGTCATGTAGCCCCGTGTACTTTGGGTGTGTGTAGAATCTGTCTGATAACCGGTGTTAATTGTGATGGCTGTATTAGTGTGTGTTATCTGTTGTTTAATTCAAGTAAGGACTGCAGACTTTTCAAGTTTTCAATACTTTTGCCGCCAAACGCCACCGTCAACGACTACTTGTTCAGAACTTAGCTACCAGACGCCACTGCAGTCGGCTCTTGGCAACGAACGTAGGAACCTAAGAGCGTTGTTAAGATTCTTAACCTAAACAATTTAGCTTCACACGGGTGTAATTAGTGGAAGGTTCTTTAACATGCCATACATCTATGACATGGGACCGCCGGCTTTACTTCCCCTCCGAAGGGAGGCATACTGAGGGATTTTTAACGCTCTTAAAACATCCGACGGCTTCGGCCGAATTTGAACCCGCGATCTTGGGCATAGAAGCTCAGCATGCTACCAACTACGCCACCGAAGCCGCCAATTACGTGAGTAACTGTGTATATGCGCGTATATACAATTTAGAATATCGCACTGTAATAAGAATAAATCAATTAACAAATTTCAGCATGCACTAGTAAAAAACGAATTATAATGTACACTTAACTTGTTCTCCTCACAACGATGCTCACTTATAGACCTCTACATTGCCTAATTCATTGGGCACAATCGTGTTGACCGACACGTTTCCCCTGGGTGGTGCTAAATGAGCAACGAAATACTGGCGACTAGATAATCCAGGATAACTTCTCTCCTATATTGCATCACACACCAGAACATGCATGTTCGAAATGGTATTTAGCGTTTAACGGATTTATAGCATCTTTTTTCTTTTTTTTGAGGGGGGAAGGTGTTCTATTATTTATTTCTTTGATTTACTTTGGATCTTGTTAAACATTTTTCTGAGCTTTGTAGGTTCTTCCGTCCATTCTCCACACAGGGAAGTTTATCTAAGGATACTTCCTCGCCATCAGTTGGACAGAACAGCTGCTGGAGTTCGAACAACTCGTCTTTCATAAGCGGAAGTGATCTTAGCGTCTATCTATTTTAGACTGCGGACTCTCATACAGCTAACGGGCCAGGTTAGAGGTGTTACCTCGCTGTGCTTTAACAAGAATAACGAGCACGAACAGTTTCAATTAGCGAACACAGGAGAGAAAAATAGCTAGCTAATAAGCAATGTTGCCAACAGTAGTTACAACAAAGGCAATAACTTCAACGTAAAAGGTCGGCGGAAAGCCAAGTCGTTCAACATGATTATACCTTAGTGTATCGGGTGTTATGCCTCAACCCTGAAACAAATTACAAGAGATTAATGACAGTCGAGACTAGTTATCCAAGTGAATTTATTAGGAGTAATTTTTCAGTGTTGTCTAGTTTATTATAGAAAGCTTTTCAGTCGGTCAACACAAATTGTGCTCAATTATATCAGGCAGGAAAACAAGTATTTAAACACCCTTCTTCTTTCTTCTCTACTGTTCAATCCAAGGATTGGTTTGCAACAAATCTCCACTCTTCACGTCTTTCCGCTTTCCTCTTCATTTCTACGTAGGACTTGCATCCCACATCTTCCTAAATTTAGTCCATATTCCTCAGGTGTGGTCTTCCTCTAGGATTTTTCCCATCAACATACCCCTCTATTTATGGAGTTTGAAGCCATTTTCAGTTGCCTAAGTAAACGAAGCTTTCGTTTCATACCCCTCTATGTTTGTCTTCAGGATCCCTCCATGCCTGTAATTGTATTCTTTTTTTTAACCAATTAATTTCCACAAACTTCTCTTCAAGACCTCTTCATTTGTAACCTTGTCGATCCATTGTATTTTGAGCATGCGCCTATTGCACCACACCTCAAAAGAATGTAACTTCTTCTCTTCCACAGTCACCGAGTCCGGGTTTCACAGTCGTAACATACCACACTCCAGACATATATGCTTTCAGAAACCTTTTCCTGATTTCAAGGCTGATGCTCTTACTAGTTAAGATCTTTATCTTTTTGCTAAAGGCAGCTTTTGCTTGAGCAATTCTACTTCGTACTTCTGCTCTGCTCCGTCTATCCCTACTGAACCTACTGCCTAGATACATAAACGAATCAACTTGTTCAACCTGCAAGATATACAGGGTCTTTCATATAAAATAAGAGCGCCAAGCGGCGGCTTTGTTAACCGTAGCTGCGGTCAACTTGGCCGAGCTTTTGGCGCGCCAAGACCCCCTGCTTTAAGCGTGTGTACAATCCTATATGATGCAGCGGCCTTGCTAGCGTGTGTACAATGCTGAAATCTTACTTTAGTTTGTTAGTTAGTTAGTTATTGTTGATGAAACCTAAACCCCTATAGTATTGAAAGCGCCCGCATAGTACATACTGTAACGTTTTATGTCTTTATTTGCTCCTTTATAAAGAGCCAACAACAACAACCCCCCACATAACTGTATAAAAATAATATCTTACTTTTTTCCGTTTTTTTTTTAATTTTGTCTTATTTGACCGGAGAGGGCGCCAATTTACAAATAGTTTTGGAAATAATAATATTTTATGAGCACAGAAAAATCTTTTATCACGGGTTGTAAGGTGATCGAACACAACTGATAGCTTGCGATTTCTGACCAGACACGAATTATTATACATATAAAAAAACAAGTAGTGCTAACTTGGTGTTTATTTAGTTTAAAGTGATACGAGCATGAGTTATGGAAGTTACTTCTAATAATGACCTAATAAATTTAGTTTACTAAGGCAACATTGATAATGGCTTCCAAGACGATAATAAATAAAGTGGCGTTGTTGGTTTCGAGATTGGAACGCTAACTACCTAGTCGAGTCAATGACCACTCGGCTACGCTGAAGGGGGTGTTGATTAGACCAGAGTTTCTAAAAGTCCTGGACACCACGCTACCCCTCCTAAAGACGTACCCACTTCTCCCCTAAAAAAACAAAACAAAAAACAAAAAAACAGCCATCACAATGACACAGGTTATCAGAGAAGTTTCACTCATACGAGCTACAAGATCACGATGCCACAATGTGCCTAAATTAATAAGCAACACCAAGTAAAACTACAAATTTCCCTTCTTTTTGCCTCAACCGCCTCGTGGCGTAGTGGCTAGCATTCTTGGCTGTCAGCCCTGAGGTCCGGGTTAGTTTTCCAGCTCTGAAAACAAATTAATTTCTAGCCTGGGGGCTGGAACGGGGTACAATGAATCTCATGAGGCAAAACTGAGAAGAGAAAGTGGTTTTCCGTTTCCTGTACCGACATGTGCCTGGAGTACAGGAAACGGCTACGGCCGCCTCCTACCCAATCCCCGCCCCAATTATAAGTATACACACTAATACAGCTATCACAACAACACAGGTTATGAGACTAATTTCACACACGCCCAAGTACACGGGGCTCGTGACCTCGATGTCGCAAAGTCCCTAAAGGTATCAACAAGAAACAACAACTCCATTAGCCTCATCCCTGATCCGGCAGAAACAGGAATGATGAGAGGTTGGTTTTACGTCATCATTAATCTCGCGATTCTGTGCTACGGGACTTCTAATTTACATGGAATCCGAACCACCGGACGTGACATTACATTACAATTGCATTGCGACTTTACAATGCCACTGAAGTTTTACAGAATAACTAGATTGATACATTCTAAAGTGGGGAGGACGTCCTTGGACCGATCCGCAGAATTACCAAAAAAAAGGTACAATGCAGATTCCTTAAATTAGATAGTTGTATGTTAGTGAGGTTTAAAGGGGAGGAAAGGAAACAGGATTTTTCACGGTAAGTTCATGCATGTGTTTATATATGCGCAACACTGTAACTTGTAAACCAAACTATTTTCAGGCGTGAAGCACTTTAGAGTTTGTGGAAAAGTTTCACTTTAAAACGAAATGTCACTGATAAACGAGTTAAATTATTTCCTGGTTGAAGATTTGCTTAGCTTCCATGCTATTTCAATATTGAACATGGATCTGTTTGCGTGAAGTTGAGAATCTAGGGTATGAGCAAAATTGATCCACTTGCATTCACCGGGAATGAAATCTGGTGTGCCATGATGGGAGGTAAACAGCTAGACCGTGTATCATCACGGTCCACTTCGAGGTAGAAAATGTTTCTAAGGAAAGAAATATAAAGTACTTCGTGAATCAGCCTCCAGGAAAATTCCCTTTGACAACCATACATGGAACTATTGGGTGAGTCGATTGCTTCCGTTATCTCGGTGGATGGGTCCATTCCAATGGTAGAGACGGCACCTCCATATTAGAAAGACGTAAGAAACTCAACACAGCCTACCAACTGTCTTGTAACCGTTACAACAAGTAGTGTATTTTGAAGAATGTCAAGATTTGTCATTACAAAACTGTTGTCAGTTCACAGTTTTTGTACGCCGCAGAGACTCTCCTGATGAACTGGAAAGGCACTATGGATGATCTGGAGAACATCGAAAGACGTATCCTCAGGAAAATTCACGAGCCGAGATTGTTCCCAGATGAAACATATCGACTGGAACCTAACTCCGAACTGTATCAACGGTTTGAAACTACCAGTACTAGCATGCGACGTAGACGGCTGAAGTACTACAACAACAGACTTACCAAGAGGACCTTCTCCTTGGTTAAAAGCTATAAAGACTGAAAGCCTGTGGCTCAATGAAGTACGTTACAAATAAATTTTTGATTCCGTTGGGATTTCTGACGTTGATGTCCAAGATCGTTCCAAAATTCGTGATATAGTTCACTCTTGGTCCCCATCAACCAAAGTGTCGAAGTGTTGGCAATCCTTCTCTCAGGAGGGAAAGGAAAATTATCAGCCGGGCTCAAGATATAATGGGGACAAAAGAGATGATGATGATGATGATAATTGTTGTTTTAAGGGGCCTAACATCTAGGTTATCGGCCCCTAATGATTTGGATGATAGTGAAAATGTAAACGAACTGAAACTACTCCTAACACTAACTACATACTTACATTCTAGAAGAGGAAATGGAAAATGAGAATAAGAGAACAAAAGACAGGAGGAAAGGTAATGCCCTCAAACCTCGAAGAATGAGAATTAAACGACTTGGAAGAAAGGAAAGCCAGGAAAGGCAGACAGGAAAGGTAAAGAGGAGAGGGACCGCCCCAAAGGCAATGGAAGAAGGAGAAAAACCGGACCTAGCTCAGGAAGCCCTCGGGGTTGCCAAATCCCGAACTCACCAGACGTGAGTCCTTGAGGGTGTAGCACAATCCAGGGTGCACCATAAGTGGTGGGGCTACACACACCCTGTCACCTCGAGGGCCTTGAGCAGAAGGCAGGAAATATAATAAAAAATTAAACAAGAGGTCTTACCCCTCGAAGAATGAGGGATCAGGAAAGATGAGACAAGGGCCAATTAAGGCGGGAAAGTGATAGACTCCCTAGGCCTCGGATACCCTAATACCGTCGGGTCGGAAAAGAACAAGAGTGGACCAAGGGAGATCGAGAGGAAAGATAACAGAGAGGACCCCGGCACAAGTAAGTGGAAGCAATGCCAGACTCAGCTGGGGTCCCGTGGTCGCCAACCCACACCCCACAAGTTGTGAGCCCCTGGTGGGGTGGGGGACAAAAGAGAGCATCGAAAAATAACTACTCATAAGCGCTCTTCAGTAGGCTTACATCTATAATAATAAACAGAAATACATTTAAAAGCTCCCAAGAACTCACGTGAAACAAGATGTTCAGTAAGGAACATAATTATAGCCTACTTTCTCCTAAATGCATGGGTATTGTTATAACTCTTTGTCCTTTTCAAGGTGTATAATTGAATGTTGTTTGTTGTAGCTTGTTGAAATACAACGTGTTATAAGGATATTAAACATGAATATGAGGTGCCCTTTGCCCATTCAATTCGTTTTCACCGTGTTTGAATTGATATAGTGAATCGATTTGAAAACATACGTAGCCGCTATCTGCATACTAACGGGCGGATGACCTTGTAGTTTGGTCAAAAGATTCTTCATAAATAAAGGTATAATGTTGCAAAATTTTCTAGAGATCGTATGATTAGGTTAGTCGTAATTTGATTTAAGTTTGAACATTTGCGTGCCCGCCATTACGTTTCCGTCAAGACGGTGGCGAAATAAAACATGGCACTGAGGTGCCCTATGCTAGTTCTACCTCTGTACCAAATTTCGTTCAATTCGGTTTCACCGTGTTCGAATTGATAGGGGGACAGACATTCAGAGTACACACACACACACACACACACTCACACACTCACACACACACAGACACACAATTTTTGGCCCTGTGTAGATCTCATAAGTCTACTTCCATTTTTTGCAAAAATCGAAAGTAGGCTAAAAATGTTATTTGGTGACAGTGTATTGTCTCTCAGTGTCACTGTTCGGCAAATTCGGTGCATTATTCACTCATAGCTTACTCTACAACCACAATAGTGACGATGCTCGAGATTACTACAGTTTTCTCATAGAGTAACATTCTAGGTTGTTTGATAATCAGGTAACCCAGCAGTAGCTGTGTGTATGTGTGTGTGTGTGTGTGAGGCGTCCTAGGGTCTCTAAGCTATAATCCCTTGGCGCGGGAGTGGGCGGCGAGAGGGTGGAGCGGGGGCGGAGAAGCCCCTGCACTGCGGCGCGGTATTCATCGACCGGCCACGGCGCACATGCGCACCTTCTCTGCTCGATAACATGACGCACGGAACGACCCGGCAACTTGTTCGGGAATCGAACTACAGTACTGTATATCCCCCATGGTGATTAGCAGACTAGTCTCGAATATAACGTATCATCGCCTCATTTGCATCTCCCAGACGTCTAACCTCTCAATCTGCCACTCCCCCTAATGAGCCAAACCTCATCCCATATGGCCTGGGGCACTTGAGCTCTTGAAATATTTTAAAAGGAGAAAGATAACATTTTACTAAGTACTATGCTCGCTAAAGCGCAGTGCTAATACCATGGGGCCAAGCTCTCTGCGGACTCGGTAGACATGGGTTCTAGCCCCACCATCGGCCGTCATTGAAATGGTTTTCCGTGGTTTCCCATTTTCAACTCCAGGCACGGTACCTTCTGGCAGGCCACGGCCACTTCCTTCCGCATCCTTGCCCAGTTTCATTCAAATTCATTCATTTCATTTGTCATTAACTCCTCTCATAAGGTTGGCGTCAGGAAGGACATCCATCCGTAAAAACCATCTGCCACATAGAATGTCATCACATCTCATTCCCGACCCCGTTGGAAACGGGAATAATAAGGGGTAGACATACATACACGATCCTTGATCACTTCATGGTGAAGCGGACAACTTGGTTGGCTGCCACCCTTTAGGTCTAGGGTGCGATTACTGGCTTTGTAAAGAGTTCAGTTAGTTAGTTAGTTAGTTAGTTAATGTTGCTTTAAGGGGTGGAATATCTAGGTCATCTGCCCCTTGCCAAAGTTTGTTAATATGGCCTTGCACTGTATCATTAAATTTCATTCATTTTATTTCACAATGACTCCTCTCATAAGGTTGGCGTCAAGAAGGGCAATCGGCCATAAAACATCCAAAAATCTGAAGAAAAGAAAACTCCCTACAGGCCACAGAGGCCCTTGAAGCAGTGGAATGTAGAGGCTTCCACCCTTCGAGATATCGGCACGAGATAGGATGGAGTAGTCAGCTCCATGCCGGGTCGCCTTTGCTCCTAGGTACTCATTTGTGTTGTAGTTTGAGTGAACCACGGGGTCATTTGCGATTTTGAGAGAGGTAGTTTTGTTTCTAGAATTCACTAACTGGGTGGGAATCGAACTCAGTCCCTTTCAGTTAGAAGCACAGCGCCTCTAACTACTGGGCTACGCAGGCCCCCATAAAAACATCTGCCACATAGAAATTCATCGCATGACTCCATACAAACGGGAATAATAAGTGGTAGGCAGAGAATGGTCTGATAGGAGGTCTCCCAGCTTCATGGTGCCAGTTGGGAAGCTGCCGAATTCTGTGCCAGGAATAAGAGAGGAAGGAAACCCCAGGTAAACACCGGCTGATGTTTGATTTGAGGGGCTTGAACATCGGGGTCATTTATCCCTGTGTACTGTGCCCAATCGGACACGGCAGACTGGCATCGAACTCGGGTCTTATCAGAGAAGACCAGGCCCGTGATTCTGCCTAGAGTCGAACCATTGATCTCGGAGGGGGAACAGCCACAGGGAACCCGAAGAGCAATGAGATGTATAATGACATATAATAATATAGCATGATTTCACGGCTAGAATGTGAATATCATAGCTGTTTAAGGGAATAATTGTTAGAAAATGCAGTCATATGTACGTTTTCGAAGCATAGTAGCATGAAGGCAAGCCAGCTTGACATTTGACTAATCGCAACCAGCGGATGGGAGGAGATTCGTGGCGCCGAAGGGACTCATTTCGTCTGGACCGCTGGGACAGCTCGAAATTAATGACCCTGGAGTTCCCCAATGGACAACACTTGAGACCGGAGTGGGGATGATTGTCCACGGAAATTAATTGATTGCAGCCAATTGGAGCATCGAAATGGAATAAAATGTACACCCAGGTGAATATATTCTAGGAGAGATAATTTAGGAGTGGTCTCACACCTAAATTAAAGCCTATATCTCTAAATAAGCCTGTTAACACCGAGCTTACGCTCGAGAGGAGTGATTTGGTGACCAGCAGGAGGGAATCCACCACGGTGGCGTCATGACGCTATGGAATAAGGCAATTAATTGTAATTAATTGGCCGAAGCGATCGCTTGCACGCGAGTGATTATGGTACTTCCACATCTAGATAAACAAGGTGTATACGTCATTTTCAATGGATGTGCATTACTTCAAGAAAGGAGTCGCTCTCGTGTGTCCTGTGGACTACATTTTACGAGAAACCTTTATATAGGGGAAGCAGAGCAGACCAAGGCAGTTCGTCTTCAGTTCATCGTCAGTTCATCTGCAGTCTACACGTAAACTAAAACGCTTCCAGTAGTGCGCGAAATGTTAGAGTATCGACGCTCGAGTATATATGAAGAACAATGGAAGCGCATCATATAGCTTCTTAATAGTAATCAAGAATCGCGTAAGATTTAATCTACAGCAGATATTTATCCATTATTATACGCAAGTGTAGTTCGCTACAGCGTAGCAATAATTTAGGATGGTTTTGGACAATGAATACCAGGAGGTATTGTCATACTTATAAATGACGCAGTATCGTCAGGGTCATTACAGTTATGGGAGCCCGAGAGGCATCACAAGTAATCATGACGGTGAAATGAACAATATTGAAGGTGACGAGGATCGAACGCACGTACACGCAGATAGACTTTCACGGAGACCAGCGGTTGTCGTAGCTTCATCGCATCTCTGAGGTCAGGCGTTAGGAGGAGTCCGATTAAGGATCAACCTGTGAAATAGTGCAAAAAGTGTATATAAGTTTTATTATAGTGATTTCAAAAGTGTTCATGTGTATTGTGAAATAATATGTATCGTGTTAAAGTGAGAAAAGCCACTGATAAAAGTATGATTATCGTGTGTGAAAAATGTGATACCATGTGGTGTGTGAGATATAGCATGATGGCTTAAATCAAGCGTCATGGTAGGTCCGTGGCTGGTGTGCTGGAATAATCCAGCGAAAATGAAAAGTGAGTACAAATTTACAATGTTATTCTAACTAAATAGTTCACCATACAACGAAACATCACTTTAAGACTAAGATGTAACAGTCACTTATGTACGAGCTTTCACCATTCGTATTTGGTAGAATATGGCTTGGAAGGTGATTTGTTTAGGGCCATTCAGGCCTAAGATAGTGATGAATGTAACGGTAACGTTAAATGATAATAATAATAATAATAGTAATCAGGGGTCGGTAACAGTAAAGTAAAGTAATAGGCATTTCAGGCCTAAATAACGTTCAAAGTGTGTCATGTCTAATATAAAGATACTGTATTTTGGTAAACAGTAAGAAAGTAACGTGAAATATAGCGAGATACGAGAGTTTTTCAGTGTCAGTGAAGTGTTGAATGAATATTTGATATGGTCAATTCTTAGGATTGTATTTGAGAACCATTAAAGTAATGTAAGCCAGTAAATTTATACTTTTTTAGAGCTATTTGAAGCTTTGGCTTAAGTAATTGCAGAGAGGACGTGAGTGCCTCAATAATTGAGTCATCTATGAGAAGTATTGTTTGAAGCCGCATAGAGCGAGCGAAGTAACGTAGAATCCAGTGATTTACGTCAATAAAGTTGCGGGGACCATTCTAACATAGCTTGCACGTTAGGTGAAATGTTGGCTAATCTACGAGATAGTATCGCCGTTGTGCATACTTTTATTATTCGCAGCGGATTGGAACGGACCTCGTCTGTATCCATCGCTTGCAGGAATAATTGCCACGAGGGATGTTCTTCGAGACCCCGTGAGCACATGTATAAAATGATCTGCCCTGAGAGGAGATTCATGTTCGTCGTATAGGAAACGCATATTTCCTTATTATATTGTAGGCAGCTGCTGATGAAGAATCTTGTATTCTCCTTATGATGCGCGCCCAAAGCCACTTGTATTCGCCACAGAACGGAAAGGCTATTACAGGATCCATCCCCAGCCATGAATATTAATTAAGGAGCCGAGTTGAGCCCATTACACTATAAATATAGGTGGTAAATCAGAATGACTCAATTACTTGAGACAACACTCAACGTAACTCCATTGTACTGCAATTGTAAACAAAGATGACCTTGCTAGCAGCAAGAGGGGGGTGATATGTATGCCACGAAGGCCGGCATCCATCTTGCTCGGCCAGCTGGAACTAATTTTATTGCCTGCTTGAAAGGGGAGGTTTGGAGACCCAGTCCCTTTATTTTAAAAGCATAGTGGGACACTGAAGAATCTCGATATTTCGAAATGTAATTAAGATATGATTGTTGTGATGATGCCAATTGAATTAAATGATGTGTTTCAACACACATACATTGTTTGATCGTTGTGATCGGATAATATTTGGCCCAGTTATTCTCTGAGGAGGAACGCTGAATCAAATAAAATGTAGGCATCTTTTTAAAGTGCATTTTTGCCCAGTTCACACTAATTTATGCAGACGGGTAGATGATTTCTAATAACATGACACGTTTGTAACGATAATAATTTCGACCAGACCCAGAAAATCGTTGTATGGTGAAACTATAAACATTTCTGTCCATGTGTATTTTGGAAGGGAAAACGTACCACTTTTAGCGTTTCATATTGATGGGAAGGAGGAAGATGATTCACACGACGCAACAACATTTGTTAATTAAGGCATAAAATAATGAATTTATGTTAATGAAAATAAATGCACGTGAGAAACGGATTAATGTTTAATTATTAAAGAATTAATGTAATTTAAAGTGATATGTGACTTTTGTGTTGTGATACTCCAGTTTGTTAAATTGTGTCACATGATGAACACTATGGAGACTCGTAGATGTCTGAAAGTATCGATGATAGGATGCTAGAAATAGATTTGAGTGCAGTGTAGCACTAATTAAGAAGAGACTCACAAAATAACCTTGATTTCCTTGTGGGAATTAAATGTAAATTATCCTTTGTTTGTATTTTGTTCTATAGCCATGACTTTATATCAGTAAATGTTTTATTTAGGAATATGTTGTTTCTTTCATGTAGAGTAGTTATCTGGTAGACTCAAATCCTGAGCATGTGGTCGTATGGTGGGCATGAACGTCCCATACCTCGAAAGACCGTGAGTTAGCTGGGATACGAACACATGTTCCACATGATGATAATTGGGTACAGTACTTGGGTGTATATAGAAATTGTCTGATAACCTATGCTAATATAATCTGTAGCAGTGTGTGTATTTGTAATTCAGGTGAGAATTGAGAAGGAGGTCACCGTGGCCTTAATTCAAGGACCATCCTAGCATTTACCTGGAGTAGAAAATGGAAATCACGGACAAACGACTACAAGGATGGCTGAGGTGGGAATTGAACCCATCTCTTTTCAATTTTCCCCCATGAGGTTGAGTTTACCCCGTTCAAGACTTCAGACCAGAATTACATTTCTTGGCAGAGCCATGAATCGAACGAGGACTTCCAGGGCAACAGCCAAGAATGCTAGCCCAGTTCAGGACGCCTCATTAGTGATCTTTAGTAATAAACATGGACTCTGATTGGTCACCTTGTGGATATGTTACCCTGATTATTAGGCCCTATCGCAGTAGCTGCGCACACTAGGGCACAAGGTATGAAGTAGGCTGCTCGAGACTCGGTAGACGATTGTATTCTCGAACCATACGGTTGGTTGTCCTTGAAGTGATTTTCCGTGACCTTCCATTTTCAACTCCAAGTGAATGCTGGAACGGTACCTTCTCATAGGCCACAGTCACTGTCTTCCAACTTCTTGCATATTTTAATTCACATTCTTTACTTTGATAAATTTTGTGTCAGCAAGGACATCCGACCATTTATTTATTTACTTATTTATTTATTTATTTATTTATTTATTTATTTATTTATTTAAAAGCCTGCGTGGCTTAGGCGGCAGCACGCCGGCCTCTCACCGCTGGGTCCGTGGTTCAAATCCCGGTCACTCCATGTGAGATCTGTGCTGGACAAAACGGAGGCAGACAGGTTTTTCTCCGGGTACTCCGGTTTTCCCTGTCAAAATTGCATTCCAGCAACACTCTCCACTATCATTTCATTTCATCTGTCATTCATTTAATCATTGCCCCAGAGGAGTGCGTCAGGCCTCGGCAGCCGGCACAGTTCATATCCTCGCCGCTAGATGGGGGCTTCATTCATTCCATTCCTGACCCGGTCGGAGACTGGAAGCAGGCTGTGGATTTTCATTTTCATTTATTTATTTATTTATTTATTTATTTATTTATTTAGCGTATGGCTTTTAGTGCCGGGAGTGTCCGAGGACATGTTCGACTCGCCAGAGGCTGTAGCTGCTTCAATGTGGACACCCATGCGGTGAGCTACAAGTTCCGTTCAATTTCAAATAGTTCCAACTTTCGTTACTGGATGTCACTGACACCTAGTGGTGCACGTTGGAACTTTGATACATCATTTCAACGAAATCTAACCTGGAAATTTAGCTTCACATAAGTTTAATTAGTGGAAGGATCTTTTACATGCCATAAATCTATGACATGGGGCCGCCGGCTTTACTTCCCCTCCGAAGGAAGGCATACTGAAGGAATTTAATGCTCTTAAAATATCCGATGACTTCGTCTGGTTTTGAACCCGCGATCTTGGGCATAGAAGCTCAGCATGCTACCGACTATGCCACCAAAGCTGCTTATCCGACCATAAAAACCATTCACGACATAGAAACTCATCTCACCTCATGCTCGATCCTGGGAAACGGGAATAGTCATATGCAAACATACCAGGTATCCTCAAAGTTCGGAGACTTGTTGTGGTCCTTGAAACTCTGCAACATAGCTGAGTGGTCTAATACACGCTCCAAGCATGGACTGGGTAGGAAGCGTTTGAAGATCCAAGGTTCAAATCCTGGTACTTGCGGGGTCCATTTTGTGTGTAGGCCTCCACCCAAGTTACAGCATTGCTTCATTAAGGGAGTACTTGTGTGCATATTGTATTTATTTGATGGCTTGTGTTATTGTGATGGTTATAGAAGTGAGTAACTCTAGGTGCTCTGGGACTTGAATAGGTACAATCTCGGCGTTTGCGTAGAGGGAATGTGGAAAATTCTGGGGGAAATCACATTCAATCATCATCATCACCGGAATTGGAATCACCGATCTGTGAAATGTATGCTAATCCCCTTTAGAGTCTTGGAGCTTGAATCCACGCGCATGGCTAAGCTGCTAGGTCTCCAGATACAGTAGTTTCACAATCACTCGAGAAGGTAGAACCTACAATATTACCAGTCCCAGGGTAGCGGCGCGGCGCGGGCGGTATAAAACCAGATTTTACCCTCTCGTATTTTGTAATGCAGCCTGCGCTACTTACGCGCTTCACATTTTGCATACATTGTAGGCGTCGTGTATGTATGCGAAGTACTTACTGTACTGTCCGTCCACCAGCTTAAGGTCCGTGGTAGGAATGCAACGAGCCAGCTGGTGACAGCTGGCCTTTGCGCGAACGACAATAGTGCCAACCTGAACCTACTACTGACCATTACGATTTCACAATTGAAACTAAACGAAAGAAGCAGTGAGTAACCATAACGTGAATAACATCGGTGCTGAGTTGGCAATATGTTACCTGCAGCGACATGTCCACTCAATCAACGCAGCTGGAATGTCTCTCCTCTCCCCTCCTAAGACCAAGAGCTGGTGGACGGACAGTACATGGAAAACAAAAGACGTAAAAAAGTCACACATTTCCTGGAAATTTGTTTAGGTATGCATTGCTCGTTGAGTGTGAATTCTCGTTCCGTAGTATAGGACACGAAACGTGTATTTTTTTTATTGATATAACTTATTTATTATTATTTTTAATGTTACTGACTGCGAAACTCAGATTATTACGGCCAAGTGGGGTAGATATACCGTATACGCGCACTAAGGTGCCAGGTCACCGAGTTAGGCTATCTCCGCATTCAAAAGACGAGTTAGTTCGTGCCCCATGGGCGGTTGTTTTCGGAACGGTTTTCTGAGGTTTCCCATTTTCAACTTCAGAAAACTGCTGGGACGCTACCTTGCAAAAGGTCAAGATCGTTTTCTTCCAGATCCTTGGCCCCTTCCAAACATTCATTTCTTATTAACTTTTCTCATGAGCGTAGATTGATAGATTAGTTCTTATATTATCGAGTTCGAAGCCATTATTCAGAGTTGCCTTAGTGATCGAATTCAATATGTTGTTGTTTGTTGTTGATTCTTTAGGGGATTTGCGACATCGTGGTCATGTAGCCTCTGTAGGCCTACTTGAGTGTGTGTAGAATTTGTCTGTAAACCTGTGTGACTGAAATGTCTGTACCAGTGTGTGCATTTGTAACTGAGGTAGGATTTGTGTAGTATGCAGCCGTGGCCATTAGTTAGGTACCATCCCGGCATTTGCCTGGAGTAGAAGTGGGAAACCACGGAAAACCACTTCCAGGATGGCTGAGATAAGAATCGAGCCTGCCTCTTCTCAGTTTCGCCTCACGGGGCTGAGTAAATACTTTGGCAGAGCCATGAATCGAACCCAGACATCCGGAGTGACAGCTAAGAATGCTAGCCGCTACACCACCAGATGGTCTAATGATTTCAAGGTGAGAGTTGTAGAAGCAGAGGAGGCCGAAGTCTTAACTGCTAATAGGGGATTATGACGGTTCCTGCTTCGCACACAGAAGCTTGCAGATTAGGCAGGGTACTGAAATGCAAAACAGTTGCTGAAGAATGGTCGTATAGGACTTAAAAGAGTTAGTGAAACGTTCCCCAGCAACATTGACCGAGAACCATAGCTAGCGACAACTGTGGGGCATTATTATCTAACGCGGGGAATCTACAATATCGTTCAGCATATCAGTTCGATTTGATTCTATCAGGTCCTGTCGATAACATTCAAGCAGTGTTGGGAGAGAATACTAACGACTACATCGAGCTGAAATGTAGATCTATACAGTTGAACAAACACACTCAAAGTATGGAGCACTGTCCTCGCGTACTCCTGGGCTTGGCGCTAAATGCAGGGTACTTCCGTCACAGTGATACAGACTTCCAGTGAAGCTGGTGACGGGCTCAAGTATTATGTGATAGGAAACTCTGGTCAGGGAACGCCTTTATACAAGACCTGGAAATAAGACCTGTGTAAGAATCCGAATGCAACTGCCTGGAATACATATGACTCGGGTTCGATTCCCAACTGCAGTCTTGTTTTCAAGTCTTACTCAACAGTTACGACCACTCCAAGGGAAGCTATCCTCTGAATTAATTGTTTTAATTTACGTAACTTAATGCCAATCTGAACAACCATTTTCCCATGAAGAGTTAAACATTAATTGCGTTGTTGTTGTTGTTGTTGTTGTTGTTGTTGTTGTTGTTGTTGTTGATTCTATGAGGGGCTTTACGACACAGTGGTCATGTAGTCCCGTGTAACTTGCCTGATAACCTGTGCTATTTTGATGGATGTATTAGTATGCGTATTTGTAATTCAGATGACGATTGGGAAGAAGCGGCCTGGCTTTATTTTAGGTACCATTCCCGCATTTGCCTGGAATAGAAGTGGGAAACCACAGAAAACCACTTCAGGATGGCTGAGGACGGTGTCGAATCCACCCCTTCTCAGTTTTGCCTCATGAGGCTGTGTGTACCCTGTTTCAGCTCTCAGACCAAAAGTAAATTTCTTCGCAGAGATGGGAATCGAGCCCGGGCTTCAGCGATGACAACCAAGAATGCTAGCTACTACGCAACGAGGCGGACGACAAATTAATTACTCAGGCACAAAAGCTAACTAATTGTTGCCAATCGTTAAACAAGTTCTTCTTTGAAGAAATAACCGCCTATTTTCATAGCGTACTTACACAATGTGATGTAATTTTTTTTTTTTTTGAATTGTTAGGATATAATTTTTAGACACGTCAAACATTGTAGCCATTTTATACAATAAGCATGACAATTAAAACAAGATACCATTCATCAACATACCACCAGCCCTAGGAAGTGTTCGAAGTCACATGATGAGACACTGTCGACAACAAGCCTTACATGAATATGACGCAAACGAATTATGTACCAGAATGTAGGCCTACATTGAGATTGGTGTAATGTAGAATAGAATAGTATAGCCTATGAGCTACTGATAGAGAAGTATCTTATAAGATACTCTTCTTTTACCAATTTGCGTGTTAATTACGAAATTATATCTTGAGTTATTGATTTTAATGTTTAAAAAGTACGACCAGACTCCATCTTGAATGTTCGCGTGGCCACGATGTTGGTTTTATGTTTATCGGGTTATGAAAGTCACTCAATGTGAACTTACTTTAGCGTCCATTATCAGCATTAAAAATAACAGGTTGGTTGCTGTAATGGTTTCGGACACATTGAGTAGGTCTACTGATAAAATAATTTGCGTGGCCGCCATATTGATTGGTAGCAATTCAAAATGCACAGTTGGGCTCGGAGGAGATAGTAAAAGGTCATTACCAAGTTCCATTGAAATCGTTCTAGTAACCACTGCTCACAAAAATTAGAGGATATTGTAAGGTCAGCTCATAATGGTGCAATATTATACGAGATCATTTAGTTTTTCAACCATTTATTACTTACATAATGCTATACTGACAGATGAATCAACCCATGATTCCAGAGAGTCCCTGATGAGTGTTTGAATCAAATGACATGAATGAAGAGAGAATATGGCAAACAAACAAAACAACATTAACACTACCGTAATCGTAGGCCATGGTTGAATATTGGTCTTCAGTAAGGTGTATGGTCTCCTCGAACCGCTAGCATTGCTGCACACCTGTGTGCCATTGATGCAATGAGATGATCAATGAGTTATCAGGGGATACGTGGCCACTCGTCCATAAGAGCAATCTGCAACTGTGAAACAGTTGTGGGAGATGCTGGTCTGCCTCCAATGCGCCTGTATAATGCATCCCACACGTGCTCTATCGGATTTAAGTCCGGCGAGGAAGCTGGCCACTGCATACGCTGGATACCCTCCTTCTCCAGCATGTCGTCCATAAACACAAAGGAAGCACCTATGGCACCAGCGTACGACACGACAAAAGGTCGGAGAATCTGGTCTCCATACCTTACAGCGTTCACAGTACCACGTGGGATGATGTAGAGGTCCGTAGGTCCACCCAGGCTAATTCCAGCCCACACCAGCAACCCACAACCGCCATATGGGGATCTTTCTTGTACAAAATATGGGTTGTTTCATGTCCCTCGTTCCTTCCAGATGCGAACACGTCGACTATCCCTTCCCACGTTGAATCGCGACCCATCAGAAAACAGAACTGAGCTCCATTCGGCATGCCTCCACCCACGATGCTCCTCCGCCCAGTTTCTGCGACCTCTACGGTGTTGTGGAGTTAACCTGGTACACACCATGGGCCTACGGGCATAGAGACCACGTGCATGAAGTCGGTTACGGACAGTTAGGGTTGATGCTCTGAGTCCTGTTGCTGTTAGAAGGGCACTTCTCAGTTGAGTTGCATTCTGCCGTCTATTCCGGCGGGCTGTTAACACGAGGTAACGGTCAACCCTTGCTGTTGTTGCCCGTGGGAGACCTTGTCCTACCCGTCTCTGAACAGTAGCTGTTGTTTGAACACGATTCCACAGTCTTGAGATCACATTTTGAGACACCCCAAGGGCTCGAGCCACAACTTGTTGAGTCTGTGCAGATTCCATCCGTCCTATGGCCCTCCAAGCCATTGATTCAGGTAAATCACGTTGTGGAGGCATTGGTGTCCCTAAGTCACGTCATTCACTAACTGACAACGGGAATGGAATGGCTCTGACCTCAGCAACAAACCACCGCCGTGTAACCCTTCGACGGCAACAGTACGGACAGTGCCCTCCGTCATGTGGTGTATGTGCAGGGGTGACGAAAACACATGTTTACCTTCTCTGGGAGTAAAGGAAAGCGATTGCATCTAAAGCAGTACGAAACACATAGCATACATAGCTGAGTTTACAATATCCCCTAATTTTTGTGAGTAGTGTATAAGGTTATGGGCACCCACACACACGGACCTCTAGAGCCTATATTTTGTATAGTGAAAATAGGCTAAACATATGATTAAAATGCATGAAAATTCTATTGTTGCTAAAATAGCGAAAAAGGTCCAAAAGAGTGTTTGTGTATGTATAAATATGGATTCATTGTTGTTGCTTTTTCTATAGGGGTTAGGTATAGTGTTGTACGAACCGGAGTAGGCTACTTATTGAATGCAAGAATGCTCTGTGACAAACTGAATTATCGCGATACCTGTGAATGTTGCATTTCATTATGTACTATCCAACCACTTTATTGGAGTGGGTGAGGGAGAAACGCACATTGATATTGGCGTAATGTTGAATAGGATAGCTTAGGAGTTACTGATAGAGAAGTGTCTTATAAGATACCCTTCTTTAACCAATTTTCGTATTAATTACGCAGTTAAATCCTGAGTTATTGATTTCAATGTTTCAAAAATTCGTCCAGACGCCATCATGAATGTAAGGATTCAATGATCTTTTGACTTAATCAGACAAATCCATGTTTATACCTATCTTGGACTTCTATTTGTTACGATATTGTACTTCTAAAAGACTGAGAGTAATTGATTTTAATAGTTTATAATTTCAATTTGGCGGCCGCGCAAATTTGCAATGTGTTAAAGGCATTATTTGGGATACATAGGTCCCTTACACAAAACTCCCCATATGCCAACTGTTGTGAGCTGCATTGTTCCACGAAAGCTTGAGTTACGGATTATAAGAATAAATGAACAAGAATTCTGGGTTTGTTAGCCGTGGTGTAAAAGGTTTTGAATCTGATTTGCTAGACGCAGTGTCCGGTGAAACGGTGGGAGATTCAAACCTTTCTAGATTCCGGCCAACATGCCCGAAAAACGTATCCACCCATTATGGCACTGGTCGTGGCCTAAACTGTTACACGGCTTATAATGTGTGAATGCTTCGCGTGGTCACCATCTTGAAGGTATAAAGATGGTGACTTTGTTACATAAGCCTGTAATGCCTGAAATAACCACTGTTGGGCTTCAAATCCAGAACCTTCATATCAACCGCGGCTTACCAAGTCGGGTTGCCGCGCCATACCGAGCCGAAATAACTAGCGAAATCACTTTTGAAAGAATAATGTACTGTAGAACATAATTTCTCAGTTCAAATGTCTGGTTGGTGGTTGTTTGGTTCCTTAGTTTAGGGGCTACGACAATGCGGTCATGTAGCCCCGTGTACTTTGGGTGTGCATAAAATCTGTCTGATAACCGGTGTTAATTGTGATGACTGTATTAGTGTGTGTATCTGTTTTTTAAATTCAAGTAAGGACTGCAACTTTGAATTTTTCAAATAGTTCCTACTTTTGCCACCAAACGCCACCATCAACGACTACTAGACCTAGTTCACTACTTAGCTACTACACGCCACCGCAGTCGGCTCTTGGCAACGAACGTAGCAACCTAGGAGCGTTGTTTACATTCTTAACCTATACAATTTAGTTTCACACAGGTGTAATTAGTGGAAGGTTCTTTAACATGCCATAAATCTATGACATGGGACCGCCGGCTTTACTTCCCCTCCGAAGGAAGGCATACTGAGGGATTTTTAACGCTCTTAAAAATCCGATGGCTTTGGCCGGGTTTGAACCCGCTATCTTGGGCATAGAAGCTCAGCATGCTACCGACTACGCCACCGTAGCCGCTATGTCTATGAGAGCATTTAAAAGTGAGAATTGTTGACCGCTTCAGCGAACGCTTGAGTGACCATCTCCCGTTAAGACCACTTAAGCTCTCCCGTAGTGATGAATGAGGAATCTAAGAGATGCGGAGTAAACCCATGCCAAGGTACGTACAAGTGTGAATAATTATGATGAATGGTTGCATTATGCTTATAAATATACTGACGGAAGGAGAAGGAGAAATGCCACTGTCGGCTCATAGCCAATTTGTGTCGAAACACGCTTAGTATCATCCAGACAAACAGGGGCGTAGCGTGCTTAAGGTGCTCTTTGGGGATCAGTGTAGTACAAATAAATAAAAGTTAACGCCACAGTCTTTGGTCGGACAGCCCCGGTTGCGCAGTCGTACCAGAGGACAGTCGGCGAGCCTCACAATGTGCAATTGATACGTGAGTTGCATCCCAGCACAACTAACAACTCATGCATCAATTGCATATGCCTTTAGCTAGTCATTATATAAAGTAGAATCCAAGATGGCAACACTAAAGAAAGAAAAGAAAAATGCTTCTAAGTTTTAAATTATTGATTCGTTGATCAATTACGTCGGTCCATGTTCATTGTTTAGCCGGCCCCTTGGCGTTGGGGGGTAGCGCGCCTGCCTCTCACGCGGAGGCCCTGGGTTCAATTCCCAACTCCGTCAGGGATTTTAGAAACTGACGTGAGGGCTGGAACGGGGTGAACTCGCCTCGTAAGGACAATTGAGTAGCTGTCTGACAGTGAGACAGCGCCCGGTCACGAAAACCAAGATTAACGGCCGAGGGGACCCAACGCGCTGACGACGCGTCACCCCATAATCTGCAGGCTAAATGGCTGGGCAGCGGTCGCTTAGTAGGCCTAGGCCCTTCATGGCCTGTAGTGCCAGGGGTTATTATTATTATTATTATTCGTTGTTGATCACGTTATATTCAGGCCTGGCGCGAGAGAGGGGCAGGTGGGGTTGTAGCTCTGGGTCCCAGATCTACTGAGGGGCCGAGGCGGTAAAAGAGCTCAGAGAAGACAATTTAACTCAAAGTAATTTCTAAATAATTTTGAGTTTTTCTGAAAGGACTATTATTTAATGTGAATTATACAGAAAATGATTTATATAAATTCCCGAAATTTAAGTCTGTTCGTCTGCGAGGGAAATTGCAAAGTTTCCAGAGTTATTCATTTAATAGAAAATACATTGAGTTTATACACAATTGTTATATGGCAGAAAGTTTGGTTGGTTGGTTCCTTAGTTTAGGGGCTGCGACAACGCGGTCATGTAGCCCCGTGTACTTTTGGTGTGTGTAGAATCTGTCTGATAACCAGTGTTAATTGTGATGACTGTATTAGTGTCTGTTATCTGTTTTCAATTCAAGTAAGGACTGAGACTTTTAATTTCAAGTAGTTCCTACTTTTGCAGCCAAACGCCACCGTCAACGACTAATAGTTCAGAACTTAGCTACCAGACATCACCGCAGTCGGCTCTTGGCAACGAACGTAGGAACCTAAGAGCGTTGTTTAAATTCTTAACCTATACAATTTAGCTTCACACAGGTGTAATTAGTGGAAGGTTCTTTAACATGCCATAAATCTATGAAATGGGACCGCCGGCTTTACTTCCCCTCCGAAGGAAGGCATACTGAGGGATTTTTAACGCTCTTAAAAATCCGATGACTTCGGCCGGATTTGAACCCGCGATCTAGGGCATAGAAGCTCAGCACGCTACCGACTGCGCCACCGAAGCCGCCGGCAGGAAGTTTATAAATCAATCCTTGACAGTCTGCCTATTTATTTAATGTGGTTTTGAAAAGCATCCTACTTGTACTGAATATGAACTATCGCATACAACAAAAATAACTTCAAAGAAAAATTTAATCAAAATCAATCAAGAAGTAAAATAAGACAATCGTTTGGTGACGATAAATCAAAGTTTGAATAAGGAAAGAATATGTAAAACTGTGGGGTCTGGGTGCGGATACCAAGAGCCCGCTGATGAGCCAGCTTGGTGTCCTACGCATAACCCCACACAAGACACGGAACAAACCTAGAAAAATTGCAGAGTTTTAATTCACTGGCCGTGAAAGCCAATATACCATCTTTTTAAAGAATATGAAAACTCGTGTTAAATCGGATTTAATCGCTAATCCTCCCAGCTTGTCTCACCTACGGACTCTACCGCCACAAGGACGGTTTTTGGGAGCTGAACACACTTTGTCAGCACATACAACTGGAGATGGTGACAGGTCGATCGCCCAGGCAACCGCTAGTTTGGGAAGGCTATAATTAAGGAAGGATTAGGGAAGGGATTTGAGAAGGAAGTCAGGCGTGGACTTGTGAAAAGGAACCTTCACGGCATTTGCCTGGTGGTGAAAATGGGAAACTACGAAGACCATTTTCAAGTCGGCCGAGGTGGGATTCGAACCCACGCTCTCACGATGTCAGCGAGGCAAAAAAGCACATCAGCGCTCTCGGCCACCGTGACCTGTTGAAGTTGGATATACATACTGAAATACACGGCGTATCGAGGGGGGCTATAAAATAGAAAAGCAAACTTGATAGGCCTACTGTAACGGAATGAATTACGATGAAGGGGGGCGGAAATTCTAGTCGTATGGCCCCTCTTGCTCTCTACGGCCCTGATTATATTGCACCTATTACATATGGAACTCCTATGACTGCCACTAGGTAATACGACGAGTTGTTGAAAGTTCCCCAACATGTTCACGCATCGAGCGGGATTCATTATTCTTTGTACAATGGAGAACCCAACAAAGTTTGACGCCACACCAGCACACAGCAATAGGAGAGATTCTAACTTTTCAATTACGAAGTGAGGACGTTTATAAGTTGAAACTTAAAATTAGCGATAAAAGCACTAACTGGTGAAATGTCTTCATCGGACCATAGAATTAGATAAAATATATTATTACATGAACCACAGAAATGACTCCTTTTGAAGTGGTCATGCTTGTACATTAGAGTAAGACTTTACCCTATTTCCTGAATGATATGATGCCAACGTGATGGTTTGCTACCTATGTGCAATAGTGAAATATCGTGCTTTTATGATTTAAAGATTGATCTGCGCAAAAAAAAAAAACAACAAAAAAAAAACCCTGTAAAAACCTGATAAAAACAAGATGTTCAGTAAAGAACATATAGCCTACTTTCTCCGAAATGCATGGGTATTGTTATAACTCTTTGTCCTTTGCATGGAGTATAATTGAATGTTGGTTGTAGTAGCTTGTTGAAATACCACCTGTTATACGGATATTAAACAAAGTTTCATTCAATTCGGTTTCACCGTGTTTGAATTGATATGGTGAATCGATTTGAACACATACATGGCCGCTATCTACAAACTATTGGGCTGATGACCTTGTCGTTAGGTCAAAAGAGGCTTATTACATAAAGGTATATTGTTGCAAAATTTAGTAGAGATCAGATGATTAGGTTGGTCGTAATTTGATTTAAGCTTTTAACATTTGGGTGGCCGCCATTACGTTTCCGTAAAGATGGCGGCGATATAAAGCATGACACTGAGGTGCCCTTTGCTAGTAAAAAAAATATTCAATTCGGTTTCACCGTGTTTGAATTGATATGGTGAATCAATTTGAACACATACATGGCCACTATCTACAAACTACTCTGTACCAAATTTTGTTCAATTAGTTTTCACCGTTTTTGAATATATAGGGGGAATCAATTTGCACACATACATGGCCGCCATCCGCAAATGATTGGGCTGATGATCTTGTAGTTCGGTCAAAATATTCTTCGTACATAAAGGTATAATGTTGCAAAATGTGGTAGAGATCACATGATTAGTTTGGTCGTAATTTGATTTAAGCTTTTAACATTTGGGTGGGCGCCATTAGTTTTCGTCAAGATAGCGGCGATATAAAACATGACACTGAGGTGCCCTTTGCTAGTGCTACCTCTGTACCAAATTTCGTTCAATTTGGTTACAGCGTGTTTGAATAGATAGGGGGAATCGATTTGCACACAAACATGGCCGCCATCCTCAAATTGTTGGGTTGATGACCTTGTAGTTTGGTCAAAAGATTTTTCATACATAAAGGTATAATGTTGAAAAAATTGGTAGAGATCAGATGATTAGGTTAGTCGTAACTTGATTTAAGCTTTAAACATTTGGGTGGCCGGCATTATGTTTTCGTCTAGATTGCGGCGATATAAAACATGACACTCAAGTGCCCTTTGCCAGTGCTATCTCTGTACCAAATTTCGTTCAATTTGGTTTCACCGCATTAGAATAGATAGGGGGAATCGATTTGCACACAAACATGGCCGCCATCCTCAAATTATTGGGCCGAATACCTTGTAGTTTGGTCAAAAGATTTTTCATACATAATGGTACAACGTTGCAAAAATTGGTAGAGATCAGATGATTAGGTTAGTCGTAATTTGATTTAAGCTTTTAACATTTGGGTGGCCGCCATTACGTCAAGATGGCAGCGATATAAAATATGACACTGAGGTGCCCTTTGCCAGTGCTACCTCTATACCGAATTTCGTTCAATTCGGTTTCACCGTGTTCGAATTGATAGGGGGGGGGGGGGGACATACATTCAGAGTACACACACACACACACACACAGTAATCTATCAATTCTTGCCACAAGATGGCTTCACCCAGAGAAGCCATTTGTAACTTTGAAGATACAAAAAATAAATAAAAATGAATATTCTGCCTCATAAATGGCCTTTCTTTAAAATTTAAGCAAATGACATAATTAGTACTGTAATTGAACAAATCCACCTTTCTGAAACTCTTCTTATCTCCGGGCGTGCGCAGATATTCTGAAAGGACTGGCTCGTACATAGGCCTTACCAAAACCTCCTATAAATTAATAAAGACGAAGGAAGGTTTACATGCATCTAACTAAAAAGAAACTATCCAATTTAAATTTACTCTGTATTCTGAAGCTGCATGCACGAAATGGATAAATATAATAACAAAGTGACACACAAGAAATGCAATTAAAAATATATAATATAATAATATAATAATAATAATAATATTTAGGCCTGTAAAGATTTATTAGTTGGTTTTCACATTGCCGGTAATGCGGTCGTCTGCCGTATGTGTCTAGTTTGTTTCTACACCACTTTGAGACTGGTCAGCCATGCCTTTATATTTCACGGTCTTCTTCAACGTTGCACTATTATCTTGATAGGTATTAGCCCTACTGTAATTGTGGCATAACAGCAAGAACCCAATCACGTGGTACCCTCCATACTAAAACAAATCGGAGGAACCGTACAGTCTTCAAGTTTTAGCTTTCCGTAGAAACACGAAGCACTCAGCTCAAGAGAGACACATTACCCAACCAGTCATCTCAATGCCTAGAGGAACAATCCCCTGCAGCAGTGCACTCAGTCTGAATGCCACAGCCCGTCCCTCAAGCTACACCTCACACCAGGGAGTCCCTTCTCAGAATCCGTATTGTCTGTCCAAGTCACTTATAGCACACCCCTTGCTCGGAAGTTTCCTCATGACCAGCAGCAGACACACATTTCACCAACAAGTGACAGGGAATTTCCTCCCCCACTATTCTCCGTACTTAAATATACCAAAACTCTACAAATAAAATATACTATATTCTTTACAACATAGAATCAAAGCAAGCTGCAGAATCTCGTCAAAAGTGACCTAAAATACATTGAATAATGAATAATAAAAAGTATACGTATATGATAATAGTAATAATAATAATAATGACACTGCGTCTCCTGCAGACGCGTCCAATGCAATTGAACACGTTGCCAACACTATAACATGATATAAATAAATAATAAACCTACGAGCCTACATTAAAACTGTCAAGGGGAACTCATAAAATATAGGTTACAGAACGCCCCCTTGCATTTCATTCATTTGGTCCTATACCATAGAATAAAAAGCAATCCTTTTAGGCATGACTTCCCTTCCAAAATCCTAACTCCGTCCTTCCACAAATATATACACAACCAACAGGGCTACTAGGATATGTACATCCTCAGACTGGAAATATTGTAAATCCCTAGTACCCTTCCGTCCTTTGTAAGGAGCTCGTACGCACAGGCCCCTAATTTCCGTGCAATTTCATACGGTCCTTCATACAAATGAAAAAATTTACTTACCAATTTCTGGTCTGCGGACGAGACATGAGGCACCCTCAAAAGCACAAGGTCACCTACATCAAACCTATCTCCTGCCCGCTTCCCTTGCTGCTTCTGCCGTTTCTTACTAGCCCTACATAAATATTCCCCAGCTAACCTGATACTTAAATCTCTGGGTACGGCCTCCCCTGTCCTCAAACCCAAAATCATGGCAAGTTCGCTGACAGGCTTCCTGCCCAGCTGGACTTCTATGGGAGTGCGACCCGTGCTCTCGTGTTTAGTTACATTGAGCCAACGCTCAACGTCCTCAAGCATCGAAAACCAGGCATTATGTCGCTCACTCACATAGGTCCTAAATATGCGCCCTAGTTCTCTCATTACTCTTTCAGACATGTTTCCTTGGGGATACCTAATAGAGGAATACGTACACTGTATTCCCAGTTCACTCAACTTGGTCCTCCATATCTTCGAGGTGAACTGAGAACCGTGGTCTGAGAGTATTCGGAGTGGCTTACCAAACTCCGGAACATCTTTCCCCAGCATGCAATTTACACAACCCCTCCCCGTGGCCTGTCTTAGAGGATAGAGCATAACATACTTAGAAAAGGAATCAACAACAACAAACACATATTGGTAGCCATACTGACACTTCACCAACGGCTCATATAGGTCAACACACACCAACTCACCTGGTTTCTGAGTTAGAACAGCCTGCCTTGGCCCTTCTAAATACCTTGTGGGGTGCTTACACTTCTGACACAACTCACATGTGGCTAGGGTTTTTCTGACTTCCCTGCCCGTGTTTTTCCAGAAGAAGTTCTCCTGAATAGCACCCAACACCTTCTCTGCACCATAGTGGCCTAACTCCTTATGATAAAACCAGATAATATCATACCTCAAAGACTTAGGAACCCACACGCACCATCTCTCACCAAAGCATTTCTTAGTTAGCAAGTCGTTAAAAAGCCTGAATTCCTTATTACCCCTCTTAGCAATGCTCATATGTTCCATTTCCTCGAGTTCCCGGTAAATGTCCTGAATCTCCTCGTCCTTGCATTGTTCCTCTCTCATTTTACCCAACTTTAACCTCTCCCCGTCCCTATCTGAAGTCCTAGTTACACAGACCAAAATTCCTTCCTCTCTCCTAGCTTCAACTCCCTCCCCAGCAATTTCCGGGTGGCGACTCACAAAATCCGCGAATGCGTTTTCTGACCCTTTTTCATGAAATATATCAAAATCGTACTCTTGAATCGCCAATATCCACCTAGAAAGCCGGTTCGAGGTTATCCTACATGTCCTAAGAAACTTAAGTGCGTTATGGTCTGTATAGATTAGGAATTTGCGTCCAAGCACATAGGTCCGGAACTTACCCAGCGAATTCACAATGGCTAGCAATTCCTTCTCACTAGTAGGGTATCTTTTCTCCGCGGAATTTAGACCTCTACTAGCGAGTGACACGAAGCCTAGATTACCATCCCCATCCTTTTGACAAAGCACCCCTGCTAAACCTAAGTCGCTAGCATCTGTCATCACTATATACTGACTGTCTTGCCCGGGGTACCTAAGTGTGACAGCATCCCTAAAACCCTCTTTAAGTTTGATGAATGCCTCATCGTGTTCCTTTTCCCAAACCCACTTAGATTCCTTTTAAGTAACCCGCTAAATGGCCCGCTCAGCTGCGAATACCGCAGTACAAACCTCCTGAAATAATTACATACCCCCAGAAAGGAGCGAAGATGTTTGACGTTACGTGGTGTCCGAGTGTTCATTATGTTGTCTAATTTCGACCCTTCTGGCGTAACCCCCTGTGGTGTAATAGTGTGGCCTAAAAAGGGGATCTGTTGTGCACAAAAGGTCGCCTTCTTAAGTTTCACTGTGAACCCAGCCCGATGCAACTTCCCCAAAACGATTCTAAGGTGTCCCATATGTTCCCCAAATGTACGTGATGCGATGACTAAGTCATCGATGTAACTGGCTGTGAAATCCCCTGTGTCGTGTCCCAGAGCGATGTTAAGTGCGCGAATGAGCCCAGCTGACGATGTGTTCATACCGAAAGGAATCCGTGTGAATTGTAACAGCTGGTTTATGTAACAAAAAGCCGTGAATTGCTTATCCTCCTCCCGTAAGGGTACCTGCCAAAAACTAGCACTCAAATCTAATGTGGACAGCCATTCTTTACCCCCAAATCTCTGAACTAAATCCTCAGTAGTTTCCGGTCGCTGATGATCCGGCGCAATGCGTTTATTAGCTTGTCTTGCATCCAAACATTGCCTAACTGACCCATCCTTCTCAATCACTACTACCAACGGATTGACATACTGTCTCCTTCTGAATTCGATCACCTCATTGTCTAGCATCTGCGAAATGACATCATCTACTGCTTTGACATGGGCGTGTGGTATCGGGTATCTAACACCATTAAAACTTGACCTATCGGTGATCTCGAAACTATGCTCGTAAACATGTGTCCTACCAGGTTTGTCAGAGAACACCTCACTGTGCTCTCTCAAGACCTCTAACAACTGAGCCTTCTGCTCTACCTCCAACATGGTATCTTCCACAACACTTGAAAATTCGCCTTCACGCTCCTCTTCCACTGCCATGCTACAACTTTGAATATCCTCTGATACCATGTCACTACTAACCTCACTGACTTCTTCCTCTTCATTTAAGACCTGGACACACACTGATATACTCACAAAAGTTCCCGAGTCCACCTGATAACTCAGACTAATCGTATCAAAATTCTCACCCCACTTGAATCTCGCCTTAGCTTCACCATAATCAAGCTTACACATCTGACTGCTTAGCCAATTCGCCCCCAATATGACAGGATACACTAAATTCGCAACCACTAGAAAACTCTGACGACCACATTTCTCATCAATTTACATAGGTGCGACAACCTGTCTACGCACTCTCTGTGACGTAGTCCCAACAGCAGACAATATCAATATATTGGACACAGGAATCTCCTCTATGGCTTCTTCTTTACTCTTAACCTCATCATAAAAGCCCGCCTTAATGCAAGAACTCATGCTCCCTGAGTCCAATAAGGCATCGACAACTTGACCCCATATCTTCACCTTAATCACAGGACTGATCAACGTAGGCTCACATCTCTCCTGCATAACCTCAACCTGGTCATCTAACAATTCCTTTCTAACATCAAGGTCGTATTCTATCTTCTTCAACACATGAACTGGAATACTGGGATGGGACCCTCTATCTGACCGTCTTAAAGAGCCCTGTTGCCGTTTAAATTACTCGTCTGAGCTGGATGTCTCTCTTCTTCACGCCCTCTATTCTCTAACTGCCTTTGTTCCCCAGGTCCCCGATTCTCTGCCTGCCTCTGTTCTCCGCGCCCCCTATCCCGAATATTCCCTTTGTCACCCCTATCCCTATTTACAAAATTTCCTCTATCATTCCTCACAAAGTTACCTGGCCTATCAATATTCCTACGCTCATAATGCCTATTACCTTCCTCCTGATACCCTTGATCGTAATTTCCTTCCCTTCCCTGTTCTTGCCTTTTGTCTCCCATTCTACCCAAAGTACCAAACCTTTCTAACACAGGTTCCATGTCCTTAATCGTACTTACATCCTGCATGACTACGGCCATCTTCACCTCATCAGAAAAATGACGGGCCCTACGCCTAACAATATCACCTTCAGAAGAACTAGTGTCTAAATTCTGACTGATAAGGGCATGTGTGAGGAAATACTCCGTCATGCTCACCCCCTGATTCGACTGATACCTCCCGAAAGAAATCTTGTCTCTTTCTCTTCCTTTAGTCTGTTCGTTCCAGAACTGTCCCTCAAACTTCTGCCTAAAATCTTCTAACCCCTGAAAACCTCCCCTAAAAACTTGATACCAAGATTTAGCCTCCCCCACAAAAGCTAATGATATGACTTCCTCAACAATATCCCAGGCTTAAGTCCCATCTTCTAACCCTTTCGAAAACGTCTTCTGAACAACTTTAACAAACTCCATAGGGTTAAAGTGCCTTCCACTAAATTTAGGTAAGTCAGATTCCCTATAGAAGTTACTATGTCCTACAGAGTGATTACAATTTTCCTTATTTGACTTGGCCTGATTCAGCTCTCTTCTTAATTTCAAATTTTCGCTCTCATTAAAGGATTTCAGTTAACTAATCTCTTTTTTTACACTCTTATCTACCATCGTTACTCTGGCTGAACACACCGCTAGCTCCTGTTCCAAAAATACCTGCTTATTTCTAACCTCAGTTATATCCTTCATCTCTTCCTCTACAACTATCAACCTCTCACTAACTTCTTTCTTGACAATGGCTACCTCATTACTCACCTCGCCTATCTGCTTATCAACAGTATCCATAATGTCCTGCCTCTGTAAGCTCATCTTCTCCTCAACTTGCTCGAATCTTTTATCTACCATCTCAATTCTACTAGCAATTTCCTGACGAATTTCCTTATAGCCTTTACTCATACTTTCTACAATATTATTAATTTTTCTCTCTCAATCCGTACTTTGAATGTCTATCTTAGTACTAAATTCACTGCTTTGATTATTCATTTGAGTACTTAAATCACTTAGCTTAATACTGAATTTAGACATCATCTGCTCCATTAACTTGATCATCTGTGAATTTTCCCCCAGCCCTACATTTTCCTCCTCACTATTCTCTCCCATTCCTAACTCCTTGCTAGTTGCAATCTGTTCTTTCTCGGCCCCCTCAGTCCCTCCAACGTACCAGGAATCACATACTTATCTGCCATTTTACTAAGAACTACTCTCGAATTTGTGGAATCTGACCGCTTATTGGTCTGCCTGTTTGACTCACTCCTGCCTCTTCTAGAATGACCAAGTGTGCTTCGGTCAACACTTCTAGATCTCAACTTTAATAAATCAGGCTCACTCTTATTACTTAGCATACCCTCCAAAATCGCTGAACATATATACCCTTCCTAAAATACCCGATCAGATTTCACAAATTACCTGTGCGTACTGCCATACTATGCACCAGCCAGCCTTATCCACACTCCATAGTTGGGCGCCATTTGTAATATATCAATTCTTGCCACAAGATGGCTTCACCCAGAGAAGCCATTTGTAACTTTGAAGATACAAAAAATAAATAAAAATGAATATTCTGCCTCATAAATGGCCTTTCTTTAAAATTTAAGCAAATGACATAATTAGTACTGTATTTGAACAAATCCACCTTTCTGAAACACTTCTTATCTCCGGGCGTGTGCAGATATTCTGAAAGGACTGGCTCGTACATAGGCCTTACCAAAACCTCCTATAAATTAATAAAGACGAAGGAAGGTTTACATGCATCTAACTAAAAAGAAACTATCCAATTTGAATTTACTCTATATTCTGAAGCTGCATGCAAGAAATTGATAAATATAATAACAAAGAGTGACACACAAGAAATGCAATTAAAAATATAAAATATAATAATATAATAATAATAATATTTAGGCCTGTAAAGATTTATCAGTTGGTTTTCATATTACCGGTAATGCGGTCGTCTGCCGTATGTGTCTAGTTTGTTTCTACACCACTTTGAGACTGGTCAGCCATGCCTTTATATTTCACGGTCTTCTTCAACGTTTCACAATTATCTTGATAGGTATTAGCCCTACTGTGATTGTGGCATAACAGCAAGAACCCAATCACGTGGTACCCTCCATACTAAAACAAATCGGAGGTACCGTACAGTCTTCAAGTTTTAGCTTTCCGTAGAAACACGAAGCACTCAGCTCAATAGAGACACACTACCCAACCAGTCATCTCAATGCCTAGAGGAACAATTCCCTGCAGCAGTGCACTCTGTCTGAATGCCACAGCCCGTCCCTCAAGCCACACCTCATACCAGGGAGTCCCTTCTCAGAATCCGTATTGTCTGTCCAAGCCACTTATAACACACCCCTTGCTCGGCAGTTTCCTCATGACCAGCAGCAGACACACATTTCACCAACAAGTGGCAGGCAATTACCTCCCCCACTATTCTCCGTACTTAAATATACCAAAACTGTACAAATAAAATATACTATATTCTTTACAACATAGAATCAAAGCAAGCTCCAAAATCTCGTCAAACGTGACCTAAAATACATTGAATAATGAATAATAAAAAGTATACGTATATGATAATAGTAATAATAATAATAATAATGACACTGCGTCTCCTGCAGACGTGTCCAATGGAATTGAACACGTTGCCAACCCGATAAAATGATATAAATAAATAATAAACCTACGAGCCTACATTAAAACTGTCATGGGGAACTCATAAAATATAGGTTACAACACACACACACAAACACAGACTTACACACACAATTTTTCGCCCTGTGTTGATCTCATAAGTCTACTTTCATTTTTCTGCAAAAATCGAAAGTTGGCTAATACTGGATTCATTTCGAGATTATGTTGTTCAAACAATTTTTTGGGAGAAAATATTACTTTTAATAATAATAAGAAGGTGCACAAGCGTGCAGAGTTACATCTTATATTCCTTAGTCACATGGAGATTCATTCCTCCGAAGACAAGTGAAATTTGGTAGCGTCTACCCGCCGATCGGATTGTAATTGGCAGAAGATACTATTGGAAGGTCCCTCTATACTATGGGGGTAAACCATTCGGCCCAAACTAACATTAATAAGTCTCCATTTCAAGCGATTGAAAATGGAAGGCAGCCGTCCACAAGCTGCCTTGTCGAAGCGACCAGGTAACCATCATCTTCCATTTCCACGCGCTGACTCCCTGCCTTTTCAATGGCTTTAAATCACTGGTTCTTAACCGGTGGTCCGCAGCCCTTTTGTGGTCCGCAGATGTCTCGGGAGTGGTCCGCGGGAGAAAAGGGTCCACCAGAACGTATAAAAAGTGGCCAATAAATGGGGATTTCGAAAACGATGTTCGTTGAACGAGAATCGTCCGAATGTATTCGCGGCGATGAATATCAGGTTTTGAATTGAAATATCTTCAAAATAAGTGTTATTGAGGAAGGGTTACATCTGATGACGTGTATTGAGGGAGGGGGTCCGTACTATACCCGGATCGTTCACACGTCCGTGACATTGTTGACATTATTATTTTGGAAAGAAGAGTTATTAATTGAAGAGATTGAGGGAATGGATGGTTTGAATAGCGCGCGGAGGAGACTCAAGAGTGCTGAGGGAAGCATGCATCGCAGGGACGAGTGACGTGAGTTTGTGACGTGGAGCCCGCATACGTCACGAGAATTTTTTCTGGAATTACCTTTAGGAGAAGCGATGGACGCTAGGAAATTAGCAAACTTTACTGGCAATTACAAGAGAAGGAATTTGAGCTATCAAGCGTTAAAATCGGTCCAGTAGAAGCCGAGATACGAGATGGAAGTTTCTGGAACATTTGCTCGCTGGACTATATGAAGGGCACGATTCTCAAGATAGTTACATCATTACAACGGAGCATTTGCGGAACTACGTAACGTGGAGTGACAGTATACACGCCGAGATTCTGACGGTCGAAGGACTTAGTCGCTGTACCAGTGGTCAGCAAGACTTAGTTTTTGTTCGAGTGAACAAACTTAACTTTTGGCAGCGAATGGACTTAGAATATCCACTGACTTTCAGGTCACATATTCTACAGTCAGGTGATGGTAGTGTCGAAACCATTCACAGAAGTTAGCCCACAGAACGATGTATTTCTTATGGTGACTATACATCAGGCACTTCGAATTTCTTCAGGAGAAGTTATTTATTTCATCAGTTCGTGTATGCAGCTAATAGGTGTTCCTATCTTAGCGAGCAAACGAAACCGCATTATTTGAATATGAGATTTATTCTCAAATCTACAAGAGTAGTGTACCAGTCTATGACTGAGCAACTTTTCGTCATGTTACACGGTACTGGTGATAGCGGGAGTTATTTCGAACGAGTGACTGCAAATATCAACATGCGCCGTTAAACTACTCGTAGGATTGGTAGGCCATGGAGACAAACGAGGTATACGGATACAGCAGATGGCCATGGGAAGACACTGTTGGAATAGTGTCCACCGCAGGACACGCTCTTCCTACACATCAAGAATGAAGTAAGACAACTATTCATGTACTATCCACTAACCTGTAGTATTAGAGAATTCCATATTTTTGAACAGTCACGATCAGAAATCAACACACATTTTTCACCGTAGCTAGATTTTCGATTGTATTTGTCTGGATGACAAATGGAACTGCTGTCTGACAATTTATTTTTCGATCTACGATTTTGTCAGGACAGGCATTAGTTCATGTTCCGACATGAAATATTTCGATTATTTCAAGGGATAGGAGTATTTTTCTTTAATTATTATTATGAGAGCAGAAGTAATTGCGACTTGGATTATTTAAATATTTTGATTTATTTAATAATAATAATAATGATCAAGTGCGAAGTGAATAAGTTAATAATATTATAAATAATAACGATGCTATTTAAAGTTATAAATAATTAGGGAGTGATAATACCGAACATTAGGAACTAAATGAAATTAATTGTTAATTGTTTATTGTGATTAAATAATTAATGCTTTAAATAAAAATTTATTTATTTATTTATCGTATGATGTTAACACAACACAATCACCTACATAAATACAGATTCATATAACACAGCAATAATACTAACAAATTATATAAATTATAAAGCAGATAAAAAAAAAATATAAATCAACGTCCAACTCGTTGATCCATTTGACAGCCTCAGTTGTAGCAGAATGCAGGTCCTTCAGACTTCCTGGAAAAACTCGGAGAGGACATTCCAGTACTAAGTGCTCCATTGTCTGTGGAATGTCAGCGCAATCGCAATTCGGTGAGTCTTTCCAACCCCATTTGTGGAGAACAGAAGCACATCTTCCCAAGCCACATCTAATACGATTGAGTCTAGTCCAGGTATGTCTGGGCAGATTGAAGCCAGCAAGTTTTATGTGAGGATCCTCAACGTTCACGATGCCTGGTGGTGTAGATGTTGTCCACTCAACCCGCCAATTTTCATTAGGTTTAAAATTTCTGCTTGTTAAATCCAAGGCAGTTTTCCATGCAGGTTTACGGGATTTCAATCTAGATGGGCCAAGATGTTTCATGTCTTCATGTATTGGGAGGGCCTTGTTATTTTGCACTCTCGACCAAAGATGAACCAGATTTTTCTGCCTTCTGATATGAGGAGGTGCGATATTACTCAGCACTGGTAACCACTGGACTGGAGTAGGAAGTAGTGTTCCAGATACAATACGCATGCTCTGTCGGAGCTGAACATCCACCCGTTGAGTGTGGCAGCTATTAAGCCATACCCCAGAGCAAAACTCGGCTGAAGAATAGATTAGCGCAAGAGCAGTTGTTCTCAGAGTGTTGGCATCCGCTCCCCATGATGTTCCAGCCAGGCGCTGAAGGAGGTTATTGCGGCTCTTCAATTTCGTAGCAGATTTACACAGATGGGTTTTGTAGGTCAGAGATCTATCCAAAGTCATTCCCAGATATTTAGGGGTGCTATTATACTGTAATTCTTTACCTCTAAAATTGACTCTAGGGTGGTAATTTGCATGCCTGTTGTCCAGATGGAAAGCAGTTATCTCACTTTTCTGAGGATTTGGTTGTAAGCGCCATTTTGTGAAAAAGTCATCCAGGACTTCGAGGTCTTGGGTGAGAACGGCCTCAGCTTCTGCGAAATTAGCATGTTGAACAGTGAGGTTGATATCGTCCGCATACATGAACTTGCGGGCTACTGTTTTCGGAAGATCATGGGTGTACAGATTAAAAAGAATGGGTGAGAGAAAAGAACCTTGCGGCAGGCCATTATTCAGTTTACGGAATCGGCTTTTGTTCTGCTCAGAGTAGACTTGGAACAATCTGTTACTTAGCATGTTGTCTAACAAGTTCATAATCTTTAAACAAGGAACAGCCTTGATCAATTTCAATAGCAATCCCTCCTTCCAAACAGTATCATATGCTGCTGTGAGATCCTGAAAGGCTGATACGCTCTTCAGTTTCTTCTCAAACCCAGCTTCCACAAAGGTGGTCAGGGAAAGAACATGGTCACTGCAATCACGGCCAGGTCGGAATCCTGCTTGTTCAATTGGGATCAGTGCCTCAATCGCTGGCGCTATTCTATTCAGGATCAATCTTTCCAGGAGCTTGAATGTCACAGATAGCAATGCTATTGGACGGTAACTTTGAGGTAAGTTCGGGTCTTTCCCTGGTTTTAAAAGGGCAATGATTTTGGTCTTCTTGAAGATTGCAGGTAACTTTCCTGATTCTAGTATACAGCTGAAAAACATAGCCAACCATCGTTTTGTAGCTGGACCACAGTTCTTTAATAATTCTGGATAATTCCCATCTAATCCTGCAGCTTTTCCATTTTGAAGAGAGATTAAACCTTCTTCCACTTCCTGTACAGAGAAGGGTCTCGAATATGTATCATGTGGCTGAGCTGAGCGTATGGCTTGCCTAAGCTTTGTTTTCACCAACCGGTTGAACTTCTTGTTCTTTGCTGTTCTAGAGGTTTGGACAATATGGTTAGCTATCGCATTTACATTAATAGATGTAGGTGTTTTCGATGGTATGGAAGCGGAATCTAGTTTCCGTATCAGAGACCACGCCTTCCTGCTGGAATGGGTGAAGTTTAAACCTTCAACAGTATTTATCCATCTCTCTCTTCTACCTCTGTCAAGTGATTGTAGAAGTTCAGTAGCTTTCTCCCTGCTGCTATTTTCATTATACTCTTCTTTCAGTCTGTTGGACTCCTCATTCCATCCTGGTATATACTCCTTCCTGAAGCCTCTCGGAATAGATCGTTTGGCTGCTGCTTTTATTAGACCTATGAACCTTAAGTAGTTTTCAGGTACCGCTTGAATCCATCTAATGTTGGCATCTGAGTATTTTGCATAGGTTTCCCAATCTGCCTTCAGAAAGTTCCAGCGAGGACGAGGTGTGGAATGAATAACAGGAATCTGTACTCTAATTTTGTATATTACTGGCCTATGCTGACTATGGGGAAAGTCTTGAAGCACTTGTCGCCGAATGCGAGGTACGGGAGTTGTAAGGCTATTGGAAACAAAGCATAAATCAGGTGAGTAATCTTGATTCCATCGAGCTGAGTGAAATGTGCCTCTGTCTTTAGGGTCATACATCTGGGTAAGGTTATGTACTTCAGCCCATTCCGTCAGTTTAGTCCCATTTTCGTCATTCTGACAGTAGCCCCAAGATGTATGATGACTGTTGAAATCCCCTATGATAATATTTTCGTTAGTAGGGACTATAGATATAGGGTCAGGCCAGGATGTGGATGGAGGTTTATATATATTTGTGACCACAGTATTCTCTATTTGTACTGATGTGGAGAAGAAAGTGTGACAATCACTGATTGGATGGACAGTGTACTGGTATATATCGCTCTTAATGTAAGTGGCGATACCATACTGAGCATGGTGTTGCATTGCTATCGGTTTGTATCCAGGTATTCTTCCTCGAGCTAACAACTGTTCGTCATTTTCCGTGTGCGTTTCCTGCAATACTACAATGTCAACTGCGTTGTCCTCTAAGATCTTAGCAAGGTATTCACTCTTAGCTCTACTGATGCCTTCGATGTTTAATTGGCATATTGTTAGTTGTGAGCCAATTGTCTGTGTTTGAAACTGTACGTCCTTAAAATGACTATTAGGTGTTACGGAGTTGTGGCCGTGAGGCCTTGAAGGGCAGTACGGCGGCATCTGAATCACTGTTGCTTTCTTAGCACCACCCAGGGGACACGTGTAGGGTACTTTAAGGTTAAACCTACGGACGTGAAGCAACGCTAATCCCCCTAAATAAAAATAATCGATGTTAATAATAATCCTTTACAGATGAGATTTAAATATTTCTTTATTAAAGAAATAGGGCGATAATAATCATTTTTGACATTGATGATGCCTAAATATTTTTTGTAATAATAATTTGTGGATGAATTTAATTAGTTGGAAGGACTTAAATTAAATAACTTTGTTTATTTTTGAATAAAAGTTTGGAAGTTTAAATAAATTTAAAAGAGTTTATGGATGAAAAGAATGAAGTAGTAAGATTTTTGAGCTCAGAATTATTTTTTTCCAAAAGCACTTAAAAAAAACACATGAAAAGAAAGGAAACGGCAGGTATTTAATGTATCAAATCAGGGAGAATTTATGTAAATGGGAGGCAAGGAGAGATTGACCAGAATTTATTGTATTGGTAAAATAACACTGAGGCGTCTGTTCTCCATGTTAGGGGCGGCCTCATTATGTGCTGGAAGCAGCTATAAAATGCTTGGCGACAGGCTATGTGACAAGCCGGCTGTAAAAAGAATTCGTCACATCCCCATGACATGCTGTCTCAAGGATCTGAACTAAAGGCTAGGGCGTCCCCCAGAAGCGACGCGCGACGACGAGGCCCGGTTGGCGCGAGAAGTATGCAAGGGTTACCGTCGCACGGGCGGCGACGGCTAAACAAGCTAGCCCCTACATCCCGAATTGCATCACTTAATGTCGCCACTATGTCTGGACGTTACAATGAGCTAGCGAAAGCGCTAGATATAAGGCGCATCGATGCCTGTGCTGAACAGGAAACACGGTGGAGTGGTGATAAGGCGTACAACATTGGGTGTGGATACAAGTTGTATTATAACGGTACACGTGGAACTACCAGTGGTGTGGGAATTGCAGTATCAGCACAGTTTGATGGTTCTGTCTCCGAAGTCCAGCGGTATGATGATCGTGTGATGAAAATCGTCTACATCGCCGATGGAAGAAAAATCCACCTCTTCAGCGCCTATGCTCCTCAGACAGGCCTAACGGCAACGATCAAAGACGCCTTCTGGGCGTTGCTTGACGAAAAGACCACTGAAGTGCCCTTAGAGGAATACCTCATAGTTGCAGGCGACCTAAATGGACATGTCGGTCGCTTGAAAGAAGACCATGCCGCCCATGGCGGATTCGGATTTGGTGAGAGGAACGACGACGGACTGAGAATTCTAGATTATACGGAAACCCATGACCTAGTCATTACGAACACATGGTTTAATAAACGTGATTCACATCTAATAACATACTACAGCGGCATAAATACAACACAAATTGACTACATTCTGGTAAGGCGCAAAGACCTTAAAGACGTGTTGGACACTAAAGTCGTCCCTTACGAAACAGTTGCGACCCAACACCGACCACTTATCTGCAAGCTCCGTGTAAAGCCGCCAATGGTCATACAGGCACGAACAGGACCGGCGAGAATCAGATGGTGCCAATTTAAAGAGAATGAAGAAGAAGTCATTGGACGTCTTACGCTGCCGCCGATTACAACCGTTGAAGAAAGCTGGACAAAAATGAAGAAAGCTGTTCACGAAGCCACGCATGCCATTCTTGGACTTACGAAGCCAGGAAGACGTCGGATTGATAAGGACACATGGCTTTGGAATGACGCAGTCAAAACTGCGGTACGTAAGAAGAAGCAGCTTTACCACGAGTTTCTGGAAGACAAAACACCTTCTCGTTGGAATGCTTACAAAATAGCACGCAGGGAAGCGAAGAAGACTGTTGCTTCGATAAAATCGGCTCGGTACGCAGACCTCTACGCGAAGCTGGACACACGCAAGGGAGAGCGGGACATCAATCGCCTCGTCAAATCCGGGCACCATACATCTCATGATATCCAACGCTTCTATGGCATCAATGACGATAAGGGCGTTTTGCTAGTCGACAGGAAGAAGGCGAGAGAACGTTGGCGAAATTACTTTGAGAAGGTCTCAACAGAGGAATTCCAGCACAACCAGATACCTGTCGCTACTGCTGTCGAAGGTCCTATCAAACCTATTGATGTCTTAGAGGTTGCAGGGGCCTTGAAACAAATGAAACCAGGGAAGGCAACTGGTCCAGATGACATCGCGGCGGAGCTATGGTGCTCTTAGAAGTGGGATCCAGCGGATTGGTTGGTAAGACTCTTCAACCAAATAGTCAAAGAAGGACGAACGCCACTTGATTGGCAACATAGCATCACGATACCTATCTTCAAAAAGAAGGGAAGTCCAGCCGAGTGTGCTAATTACAGACCAATTCGACTCCTCTGTTGCACCATGAAGGTCTTCGAGCGCATTCTTGATAAGAGGATACGTGCAATCACCCAGCTGACCAAAAACCAAGCTGGATTTGTGAAAAATTGCAGCTCAACAGATGCAATCCATGCCACACGGCTTTTAGTTGAAAAGTATCGTGAAAAGAATACGCCGTTGCACCTTGCTTTCTTAGATCTCGAAAAGGCTTTTGATCGTGTGCCGCACGACTTGATCTGGTTGACTCTCCGACAACGTGGCATCCCAGAGTTCCTTGTCAACTGGGTACAGTTGCTCTACGCGGAGCCAAGAAGTTACGTTCATGCCGCCGCAGGAGCGTCGGATAACTTCCATGTAACAGTTGGTGTTCATCAAGGTTCGGCCCTGTCACCATTGCTGTTCATTATGGTCATGGACACGGTTACTGCAGATCTACAACAACCGTTACCTTGGACCATTCTGTACGCTGATGACGTTATGTTGGCCGCTCAAAACAAGCTGGATCTCCAACATCAAGTCCAGGAATGGAGTGATCGTTTAAGGCAATATGGCCTGCGGTTTAACAAAGCTAAAACAGAATATATGACAACGGATGCTGGAGAAATCGGAACAATCCAAGTCGACGGCGATGATCTGCCTCGAACGACAAAATGTAAGTATCTTGGCTTTACGATAACTGTTGAAGGTCGTCTCACCGAGGAGGTCAACATAAGAATTAATGCTGCGTGGATGAAGTGGCGAACAACGACAGGTGTCATGTGCGATCGCCAGATGAAAGACCACCTAAAATCGAAGATTTACCGCACTGTCATTTGTCCCGTAGCGCTTTATAGTACCGAATGTTGGCCGACCACGAAGTAAGCAGAACGTCGGCTATGTGCCATGGAGACCAAGATGCTTAGATGGACAGCAGGCATTACTAGGTTGGATCACATCCCCAATCAAAGAATAAGGGAACGATTTGGTATCGCAGCAATCAGTAACAAAATGCGTGAGGGTCGTCTGCGATGGTTTGGGCATGTGCTACGGTCAGGAGCGGACACCATTGCAAAACAGGGCTACACACTGGAGGTCGCCGGGAAAAGACCAAAGGGGCAACTGAGACAACGTTGGGCCGATACACTGCACAGGGATCTGAAAGGCGTCAACCTTCATCCGGACATGGCCCATGACCGAGTAAAGTGGAGACAGCGGATTCAAATAGCGGACCCTGCCACGAGGTGGGACAAACGCTAAAGAAAAAGAAGAAGAAGGTAAAATAACACTGAAGAACACAGTCTAGTAATTGACAGAATAATACAAGAAAAAAATATAAAAAAGAATACCATGATGTTGTGTACAGAATATTTTGGTGATGATTTTAGTGTGCGTTTGGCGACACTTAAAGTTGTGGAGACCTAGAGGGTCATCCAAGAGGGCTTTTTTCCCGTAGTTGTGGGCACTCAAGGATGTGCGTATTTTTTTTGAAAGAGCATGTGGGCTAAATTGTATAAGAAGGGTTAGGCAATGTGGACCACCCCACATTCTTGTCAGATTTCACTATTCTGTCAATCCAAATATTAAATAATTTTTTTTCTGGATCAACTCGAAGTTCCGATGGTATGCCTAAATAAATAATTGAAGAACATGAATTTAGATTTGTTGAACCTGACCGAGAAAAAAAAAAGATGTAAAGTGCAAATGAATTAAAATAAACTAGTTGAAACCCGTCAAAACATGACGGTCATTGGGAAAATATTTACGGAAGGATTTTCTTATATGCATTATTTGTATGATTACAGAGAAAGACGACTTTGCAACATATAACTGCCCAGACTGAAAACTTGATGAGGCAAATAGTGGCCTACACGTTCCATAGCTTCCCCTTGAGCTTTATTGATTGTGATAAATTATGCCAAGCGATTGGAAATTGGTGGCTCTTAAAAGAAAATGGGAGTATTTTTATGGCATATTTATATTGGATTTTTAAAGTGGCTTCGTATTTTGTCCGATTTCTCACTTTATTGCGTCAATTTGCAGTTAACATACGACCGGATAATGTTCCTTTTCGTCGAACGGGGTTTTATAGTAGTATTTCTCCCAAAATTAACGTCTTATTCGATAACACTATAGTGCCCTGCATCAATGGAGCCGCTAAATATTAAATGCCAAATAATACTCCCCTTGCAAAAACAACAGTGTGGTTAGACTCATTGTTATGTGGCCTACTCTAAACAAATAAAATCAATGAACAATTGGCTTATACAATGAAGTTCAAAATGATCAGTGTATTCACCGTTCAGAGACTTTCATACTAAGTTGGTTGCTGAGGAGAACGCGATGTGGCTGATCGCCAATAATAAAATCCTTAAAATTATCCTTGTCAGTAACAATGTTTGCAATAGTTTGCAAATGAAGCTCAGGGCGATGTTCTTCATTTTGATATAAACAGCACGAAACTTCTCGAAATAAGCAATTTCTATCGCCTGTTATAGGTTCAATCCTTTGGGTTTCTTTAACAGCAAACTATGCAGGGGAGCATAGAATCACTTCACCAATTACAGGATGAGCACTGACTCTTTGCCAGCCACCGTAAAGGAGGCAGTTTTAGAATTATATGTCCAGTGCATGTCGAAAAACGCATTAACATAGGGAAGCCCACTATTAAGTATATTCTTGGCCATCGCCCCAGAGATCCGGATTCATTTCCCTGCTCTGCCAAGAAATTTAATTCTGGCCTGAGGGCTGGAACGGGACGCACTCAGCCTCGTGAGGTAAGACTGAGGAGAGGTAGGATCGATTCCAACCTTAACTATCTTGGATGTGTTTCTCTTCGGTTTCCCACTTCCACTCCAGGCAAATACCGGGATGGTTCCTTAAGTAAGGCCTCGGCGTTCTCCTTCCTAATTCTCACGTTAATTACAGATACACGCATTAATACAACCATCACAATAACACAGGTCGGTAACATATTTTTTTTCTCTTGAAGACACTGCAAATCTACAGGCCAAGAGCTTTTGTCAGAGTGCTTTACGAAGTCGAAACATGATGGTCAATGGTAAAATAATTACCGAAGGATTTCCTTATATACGACATTCTTTGTACGACTACTTTTTGGCACTATTGAAACTTTAAGGGCGTCGAAAGATCGCACTCTTGACATTGCAACATATAACTGGCCATGACTGAAAACTTGCTGAGGTAAATAGAGACCTACACGTTCGAGAGTTTCCCCTTGAGCTTTATTAATTGTGATACAGAATGCCAAGCGAATTGGAAATTGACGTCTCTTAAAAGAAAATGGAAGGGTTTTGTCGGATGGTGTTAAATCAACTCGAGGGATTAGAGCTCTCTGCCCAATTTTATCTCCGCTGATTATTTCCAAATCCAAGCAATTTTCATACATATTCTTTACAAATAATCTGGTTCCGTTCAGGAGCCCTTGGGATACGTTCAGATTTCTGAGGAGCATAACTATGGCTCCAACTTTTAGAGTAAGAATATGTGGAGGCAAACCACTTAATTCCAAGGAAATCAAGAATTCTGTAGGAAATTGAAGTAGCTGGCTTTCATCTTCAGTAATTAATCTGTTAACGCTGGTGTATGTTTTTGAACTACCGGGTATAAGTTCGATGACTTCCAAATTAATTTTATTACAGTGTTCATTTTTTGGTGTTAGAATGCATACTTTCGAGAAATTGATTATATCTTTCGTAGAAATGAATGTTTCGCCGTAAATCTCAGTCACGATGTCATCATGCGCTAAAATTCTGGGTGGTAGTTCAATAACATTTGATTTCTCACCATCTACAGAGGGGTAGTCACCGTTACCAATTTGTAACAAAAAATCAGAAAATTCAATTTCTTCTGGTTTCAACCGCATGTTTTTATATAAGCAGCGTATTTTGAAGAAGGGCCAGAGAGGAGAGTATTTAATACAGTTTTGAATAATTGTTTGGCGAGAAGCGTGCGGAACAACAGGCAAAACCTGCCTAAAGTCTCCTCCAAGAACAGTAATTTTCCCACCAAATGGAATGTCATTACCCATAATATCTTTTAGAAGACGATTCACACACATTAATGAATGAATATTTGCCATTGGGGCTTCATCCCATATTATGAGCCGTGCTAATCGAATATCGTCAGCTGCTTTGGAATTTAATTTTAATCCAGACACTGAACTCTCATTTAAATTTAGAGGAATTTTGAATGTACTGTGTACTGTTCGACCGTTGGGTAGCAAAACAGCGGCTATTCCGGTCCATGCTACTGATATAACATGAAGCCCTAAACTCCAGAACTTTTGTATTAAGCATCGGTAAATAAATGTTTTTCCTGTGCCCCCAGCACCGTCAATAAAGAATGCGTTCGTGACAGTTGTGTTGTTATTTTGAAGAACGCTGGTGATTTCATTAATAATTGAAAGTTGTTCCTGGTTTGCTAAGGACATCAGGTCAGCCAAATCAAAAGGAAACACTGGCTCATTAGTAGTATGATCGTTTGAGTGTGTGTCAGTACCAACAGGCAAGTTAAATGTTGGCAGAGAGAAACCATGCAATTGCAGAGTTTTATTAATATCTCTGAGAGATAGTTGATAAGCTGTATTTTCATCTTCAGACTTTAAATAATCTTCACAGAGAGAGTTTTTGTGCATGTCCCATAAGTGACTGGCATTGCAAGGTTGATGAAATATGCATATGTAGGCGAATAACTGTCTCAGTTGAAAGGGCATTTGGAAAACCGATGCTTCCATCAAACAGCGTTGCCATTCTGAATCATCGATAAGCAAACCAAGTTTAATTACCATATCCTTATATGTTGGGCAGGTAACTCCTTGGTATGTTCGGAGATCCTCAAAGCTTGTGGCACCTACTATGTGAAGTAAAAGTAAGCGCAGATGGTATCTTTCTGATTCAGATGGAGAAACATTGTACATCCGACCTATTACCTTTTCGAATCTAAGTCGTTTTTTCCAAATGCATTTGCATTTATCCCATACATAATGAACGGGTGTTTCAGGATAAATATATGCACTCCTAGTTGTTGGATTTTGGTTCAGCTGAAACCATGCAGTGAGTTGTGTACTTTTTAACTGAGTCCGTATTAATGCTTTGGGAGCATCATCGGCATGAAAAAATACATCTTGTTGGTCTGGTAAATGGACAGGTAACCGGGCAACAATGTGGGACTGTTCGTGCATGTTGTAACCAAAAATCCTGTATGCAGCCTCACTTGACCCAACATATCTAGCATTCAAATACATAGAAACTTCGTCATGATGTAGCATTCCATCGTTTGCCGTGATTTTCAAGTTAGCGCAATCATGCCCCTTATAAACATATTTATGTATGTATTTGATGCTGTGTACACTTGCACAGATTTCGACGTTAATATGGGCCTGAAAGTACATCAATAGATATCGATTGTATGGAACAATGAAGCGATTGTCGATTTCAACATTGGTGTCTTGAACTCGTTTAGTATATGATTTTCCATTCTGTCGCCTACGGTAAAGTGGATAGCCGTTCACATTCTCTTTAGTTTCTGGCACAAAGTCTTTTGGAAAACCCTTCTTACATCTTCCATCCTTCATGCAAATTGAATTGGGATTCAGAAGGCCGCAAGGTCCATGTACCATGTGTGTCTTTACTAAGTTGTACAATGTTGTATTGGAAGGATCTGGTATTTCTGCAGAAACTTTCATATCAATATCATAGATTTCTCGTAATTTACAACTATCTCGAAGACAAACCAGTAAGTGTACATGAGGTAAACCTCGCTTCTGGAACTCAACCGTGTATAAGAAAGTTTGTACCTCGCCAAAAATTTGGTTTTGATTTATTAAACGCAAGAGTTCCTTCACTTTCGCATGAAAAACGCGAACAACGACATCAGGTCTATTGTTTGCATTTTCATAAGGTTGGAGGCTAGTAGTAATTTCAGGCCATGATGGGTTGCAAGTGAAAGTTATGAAGAGGTCTGGCATGCCAAATTTTCTCACAATTGCCATTGCATCCTGATAATTTTGCAACATATTTCGGGGACTACCAATAAAAGTAGAAGGCAAAATAACTATGCGACCAGCTCTTAAACTTTCATTTTCAGCTCTAAAGTGTAAAGCATCAGCAAGACCAACGTAGGTATCGACACGCAATTTCGTTTGTTGATTGCGAATATATTTTAGTCTATCTCCTTCTATTCGACAATAATAGTCAACTATTAATTGTTGGGTAAGTTTACCTGCATTAAGTAAAGGGTTGAAACCTCCTGCGGGAGGACAACCTCGAATCGACAGCCTATACAAAATACATTCACGCATTGTCATATTTTGCCTAACGTTCGTCTTACGGTTCCCTCCTGTTGGCAGTGAAATATGCCACCCTGTTTCTCCGCAAGGCCAGATTAAAACGTAAGTTAATGGATCACAATGCATGCTGTCAACATCAATTTTCTTTAAAACTCCCTGATTAGAAAATACGGCTATGTGGCGGTGTGAAGCCGGAGCGCCGTCAGTTGTTTCAAAAATAGCTGCAATCTCTGAGGAAGCTGGGTTATTGTAACGTCTAGGATCTTCTTGAGGTTCATGGTAAAAGCGCATGACCAAATCTAACGGTTGACTTTTTTCTCTTAAAGCCAGTTCATTTTCTTCGCATATTTTTGAATGCATTGTCTTATACAGTTGAATGTAAGGGTTATGCTCTTGCAAAATATTATTTAGAATATGAAGTGTACCCTCCCTGATGCAAGAATTCGCTCGATTTGCTAATCTGATTTGATTAGCTTCTGAGCAGTCTATTACATACAATTGGCCGTAACAACTGTCGCTTATATTTTTGGAATATATGGAAGAAATGCGATGATGTACAATTCCTGAAATTTTAAAACAATATGGACCGTGTTCAGGTGGTACGGTAACATTGGCACCAAAGGAAACGAAGGACATAGAATTGTTGTACTGCCGAATATTCTCTCTGAAGTTCCTTGAGGTATCATCATTTCCAGTGAAAAATGGTTTAAGCCTGTCAAGTATTTTATATTCCGGCAGATCAATTTTACCATTGCAACAGCAAAGGCCGAAGTAACCAAGCGTAGTTTTTTCGCAAGAGAAGAACAATGCAGAACAATGTTTACATTCGTTCGTCAAGGACCCAACGCTGTACGGCATAATATCTGGCATTGTTTCTGAAATGGCAGATTTATATTTTATATTAAAAGTGGTTTCGCCTTTTCTCCGATTTCTCATTGTTTTGCGTCTATTTGTAGTTTCCACACGACCGGTTAATGTTCTTTTTCGTCGAATGCGTCTATTTACAGTAGGATTTATCCCCAAATTAATGTCGTATTCGATCACACTATAGTGTCCTGCATCAACGGAGCCGCTAAACAATAAATGACAAATAACACTTCCATTGCCATAATCTACAACGTGGTTAGTCTCATCGTTATGCACTCTAAACAAATAATCATTAAACAATTGGCTTATACCATGGAGTTCAACATGACCAGCTTATTCACCGTTCAGAGACATAAGATTTTCATACTCAAGTTGGTTGTTGAGGGGAAGGCGATAAGACTCATCGCCAATAATAAAATCCTTATAAATATTCCAGTCAGCAACAATTTTTGTAACAGTTTGCAAACGCAACTCGCTATGACGTTCTTCGTTTCGATACAAACAGTACGAAACTGCTCTAAATAAGCAATTTCCGTCACCTGTTATTGGTACAATTCTTCGGATATCCATGACAGTAAATTATGAAGAGGAGCATAGAACCACTTCGTCAGTCACCTTAATAATGGAGCCAGTTTTACAATTATATTTCCTGTACGTGTCAAGAGTCGTATTTACACAGGGAAGCCCACTCTTAAAGCTGGCAATGAATTATCGAGACAAACCGGCCCAGTAATTCTGCGTAGTCACTTTCTAGTATGCCGTAGTTATGGTATATACAATGAAAGGTTTAACAATTCGTAGAAGCTGCGATATGTATTCTCGACAGAAAACGACTCACCACCAAAGACTATAACAGACCACCAAAGACTATGTAACAGAAAGATCGGAAACACAATACAAATGGCGGTTCCAACATTCGACTGCAGCGGCATCTGCTACTGAAATATAGAAGTTAATTTGGATAACAATCTAATCAAAAGTAGGCCTACATTTTGTAATACCGGTATCAGAATTTCAACGTAGGCCTACTGTATTATTGCCGTATAACTGGTAAAGGTACAATTCATTAGTGGAATTTCATGTAACAACATTTTGGACATGCCTTGTATGTTTATAAGGCAAAGAAAGAACTGAGGAAAACACATGAGTTACGTAGCACATGGCTCGTTTTGAAGACACTCGGGTGGATTCACTGCATATATTCTTCGTAATGTGTTGGAATTCGTACAATCCTTGATTCACAGTTATCCCATGTGCAAAAATATGCCAAAACTTCTGTAGCAATAAAGATAAATAGCCTACCGTTATTGCAAATGTAATCTGTCGAATGTTGGAACTTATAAAGCTTTTCAATGAAATTACCATAGCGTTTTAAGTTAAATTGAGATGGGAACGTAGAATTCCTTAGTTACGGGAATGCCAAGAGTTAAATATGTTTTGGCAATATAATAGCAATTGCAAGAAAGGAAAATACGGAAATAAAAAAACATGCCGGAGGGGGGATTCGAACCCCTTACATTGGGTGATGCATAAATTAAGAGAGTACAGCGTAACCACCTGAGCTACCGAACCACTGATAACAACGCGCAATATTAAGGGAGTTAAACATCAAGCACACTCAAAATTTGATGTCAGTTTACGTTTTTCAGCATTTTCTGTCTGGTAATTCCAGTGTATGTCATGAAAACGTAATAAGCAATGGTCCCTTCCATTATAATTCTTATACATAAACATGAAATTAAAACGCGATGGACCTGACCCGCCATGACTGTCATAAGGCAAGGCGATTGTGCGCATGCGTGATAGGCAAGATTTCTGAATTTTTGTTTATTAATTTAAAATATACTGTAACATATTTGTTTATTTTAGAGACACTCTGCAAATCTGCAGGCCAAGAGCTTTCGTTAGCGTGCTCTACGAAGTAAATCGGTTCTGTCGTTCTCTCAATCTCGCGGTAACAAAAATCGCCTTAGTGTTTTAAATATATAGATAATTAATGAATTTTTATTTTTGGAATAATAATAATAATAATAATAATAATAATAATAATAATAATAACAGTAGAAATGAGCAAATAAAATATTCATCATGTGAGAGGTTGAGAAAAATTGTTATAAATTAAGTGAAGGGAAATTTTGAAATTTATTAATTAATACTAATAATAAATCTTTTTGATTAATTTTTTTTGAGATTATATGAAAATTGTGGTGATAGAAAATTTTGATGATATAGAATTTTGGTGAAGCGTTAATGATTTAATCCGCTGATGGTGGATAGCAACAATTAATATTGTTCACAACAATTTTTTGTAATTTTAGTAACACATGAAAATAATTTTAAATTTTTTGTGACATTTAAACAAATGAAAGTGAGAAAAGAAGAAAGTTAAATTTTGAAAATATTATGAAAATTTTTTGAACAAATTTTGGTTTTTGAAATTGAAAATCTTTATGAACAATTATTAACATTCGACTTTATGTCAGTCGAGTATTGATATTGTTATGAAACAACGAATCAGTGATATATTTTTTCCAAATAAGTCTAATTTTGGAATAACACCGAATGAATCAAGTGACTATTTTTTTTTTGGAAATTTTTTGCTACGAATATTTCAACAATCAAATGCAATCTTTCGAAAAGTGAACTACGAACATGTAAATATTAGGAATCACTCAGAACTCTTTATTGAACAGTGATTACCAGTGTAATTTTTTTTTGATTTTTTTGATATAAGAATGGATTAATTAAATTTATGATTATCATATCTGCGAAATTCTAGTAATAATCTTAGGAATTGTTGATTTCTCATGTGTGATTTGTTTTATATTTGTTGAGGTTTTTGCCATTCAAATCATATTTTTATCTATAAATAAATTGAGATTTTAAGGAATGTGCTAATTCAAAATAATTTCTCACCTTACCTTACTTGTGAATTACCGAGATCAGGGATGCCAGATTAGACCCAAGTATTCAACTAGATAGACCCTGAGATATACTTTCTCGTGCTAATCTGATGTCGGTATTTTACAAAATGTGGTCGTTGGATCTCGGTCCAAACGGGCACAGTACATGATTCAATTTCAGGCTGAGTGGTTCGCAGACTTCTACGGGTTCAGAACCACTGCGTTTAAATAGTGGCTTAATGTTAATTTGAGTCGATATTTTACCACCATCGTGTAGAGTGACCTTCCAAGAGTATCTTCTTCGAATTACAATATGATCGATCGGGGAGTAGAAGCTACCAGAATTCCCTTGTTAGTTCAGTCACTGATTTCTCACATTTCATGCATCAGAGTACGTGGTAACGAACGCAGCTCATCTCGCAGAACGTGCAAGTACCGTACAGTACATGCTTCTGACACTGAGTGGAGACGTTTCGTGCTGCACATTTTGTAGAGGAAGCCAGTCTATTGACGACATTACTTATTTGCTGGTAGGTCCATGTCCAGCTTCTGTCGATAATGGCGCTTCTGGCGTAGACGTTGTTGTCTACATCTATCCTATTTTCTAGAAGGTCTTTCAGGAACTCTCCATACCCACCTGTGTTAGGGAGCAGCTGGTGGTACATCTTCTGTACGCATAAAATTAAGCGCATATAGGTATTAGATAGGGCTCTTCAAAAATTGGGCACTAGCGGTACTACAAGCAATTACTCAGTAGAGATTAATAGGAACAGCACTCATTCCAGGTTCCGTATTGACCATGTTTACAAGAAGTATAACATAATTTTCTCGCCAAATCAATACTTTACTTACATAAAAATTTTACAGGTACATGTTTCGGAAACCTATTTTGTTTCCTTCCTAAAAAAAACACAAAATGAACATCGCTTTTGAAACCAATAATTCAAATTTCAACAAATGGTTCAATTCCAATAAAGTTAACAGTATTGATAAACATTTGAAATCGGGAGTTTATGAGCTCAGATGTTATTTTTGCAAATCAAATTACGCGGGACAAACAGGTAGGAGCATACGTACTCGTTATGCTGAGCATGTTTCGGCCATGAAACACAGGAAGTTTTCAGCCATGGCGGTACACATGGAAGAAACGGGACATAAGTTCACGGACATAAATAATGACGTCAAAATTTTGCATTACGCATCGAAGGGCAGCTATATGAATATTTTGTAAAATATTCATATCAATACTTATCAGAGATCAAAGGAATGCAATAATCTAAACGAGATTAATTTTGAAACTAACGAATTATTTGATATATTAGCAGATCATTTAAATAATTAAAAAACGCAAACCGCCTCCTCAACCCCCGCCGCAATAGGTAAATTCCAACATACATCCTGACTCGATCAAATTTCCTGACGCCACACCCAATCACCCCACCTTGGTGCTAGTTAATGTCCCTCCGCTTTTGACAAGGTTGTACGATTCCGGCGTTTTCCGTTGTTCTGTTCTTCAGTTACTTGTGTGCAATTTAACAACCCACGTTGAAACTAACAAGGAGTAAATATTGAACCCTTAATAAGCTACGCATATTAATGATTCTAATTATTCATTTCATTATATTCTGATTTTACTGCCAGAATCATACAGGAAGGCCAGACTGGATTGCGAAATGTCAAGCTTATATGGAGACAGTAGGTTTGGAAGTGCCCAGTCCTGAAACAAAGAGGTGACGAGATCGGAATGTTTGACAGATGCAGTATCAGACAAAGGTGTGTTGGGGTCTTGACTCATTTCAGACCGTTATTTCTTTGTCACCCTAGCGTTGTGAGTAAGATAGTTGCTGGGTGAGAGAGACGTGAGGAACTTTCAACCAATCATAGGACAGAGGCTTCTGCTCAAAACTGCGACATTGACGTCATGAACCACCAATCAGAGAGGGTCACCATTTATAGCGCCAAGAGAGCGTCTGACGCCGGCCTGATGATGAAAGCGGGAAAGATTGGATTAAAGAAATCTATGATCGATTCCAGAGCACGATAGCCCCATTGTGACCTGTATAATATTTCAAACTGTTTGATACCTGTCGCATGCCAATAGTCGCATTATTATAGAAGTTAGTGATAGATTTCCCTCTCCCTCCGTCCTTTTGCTAAATTCACATAAATACTGTCGTCTGAGTGACGACGAGGTTGATTCTTGGTGACACCGTGAGGTGATCGCTTATTCTTTTCGATACCGTGAAGGTATACTGTGTTAAATTTATCAGAGATAGAGTCATTATTGAAAACATTATAATGAAGTTGTGTGCGCACAGCTTAGTGTGAAATTTGTGTATCTGTAAACTTTAGTAGTCTCCCACGACTACAACTATTAGGGAAAGTCTACGATTAATTTTGCACTAGACAAATGGTGAAATAAGTAGCTATTGGCAAAATTTAGATAGAGAATTACGTGTGACTGTAACTAACAATTTTTTATTTTTATTCAACGTCAAGATGGAACTCCAGACCCAGAGAAAGACATCGAACCAACGTTTCTTCGGCTCCATGTGGTCTGAGATGAGCTAAACACTTTGGAGAGAGAATGTCTGGCGATGTTCGATGAGACGACGCAGAAAGAGGAATGAGTACTGAAATAATTTATTTATTTGACAAACTGGTTATGGTTTTGTGGGGACATATTATTTTGTGTAAATATGATTTTCAATTTTTGTCTTCGTGTTTTATTGTAGATGCTTTGTGGTACTGACACACATAATTTACTGCATGAGCAACGTGGCATGTTGTATTTTATTTGTGTGAAGATTTTTTTTGTTGATGTCAAGTATACGGGGCAAGCGTACTCGAGTGCGTGTCGCTACCATAAAATGCGCGGCTAAGCGACGCAAATTGGGAACCGATATCATAACAGAAGCGAAACTGAATTAACTAGAGTAGATAATAGAATTGGTGGGAAAACTTTGTATTGTATAGATTTTTATTGTTACACAGGATTGTGTGTTAATTGCCGTTTGTTGCATTTTTGTTAAGTGAGGGGTCATCTGCCCAATTAATTTATTTGTTTGTGAAGTTACTCCTTTAGTGTCTTGGGACACAAAATCTAGGGATATTTGATTGGAGTGTCGGCCCGTGGTAGATATGTGTTGTGTTCAGCCCAAAAGCTTTGTAGAGTCTGCAAATATGAGTTTTATGGGATAGCAGTTTTCGGGAACTCTGGTTCTGTCTGAAGCTTTGTCCAGGATCAGCATTTAATCCCTGCGAGGAAAATGTTGGAATCCCCTTCTACGATGTTCTTGCAATTCATTGGAATTGGCGAGAAGTGTGTGAATTTATGTGTCGCGATTAACAGGTGGCGTAACGGGACTGTCTAGTCTCTTGTTATAAATAGCATGACTCAAAGCTTCGACAAGGAGGGCTGGTTTGAACACAGATGTTAATGAGTGGTAAGGGAGGAATTTCTACCGGGAGGACTCCAATCAGATAAGGAGCAAGCTGTGCTCATTAGTATTCACGGACCAGGTTTCCATCCTTCGTAAATGTTTATCTTACATATTAAGATAAAGCCTGTATAATGATAAAAGAATTGTAATCGGTAAATGGGTGCTGTTCGCGTTTTGACCGATCGATTCCCAGCGTGTTAGCTTATCCATGCTTTTATTTCATGTAAATATCAGCCGGTTTTAGGCATCTTATTTCTTGTTTTTTTTTGTCATGTTCATTGACCTCGGATGGTCACGTTGTTGTCATGTTTGTGTTGAGCAATTTGAGCCCTTGGGCAAGCTTCTGTTTTGCTGGGAGTTTCCTGACTCACTGCGATCTCGCTGGAGATCAATTAGTTTAAAAAATTTAAATGGTTGCGTGTGTCAGTAAAATTATAATTTTTGGTATGTTATTCTACGAGTGTGTCCCATAAAGCCATAATAATGGTTTGCAGTATGGGGGTTTGCAAGCATATTGGCTGTTCCATCTGTGAGCAAATCTCCATCAAAAGTACTTATTTCCTTTCTAGCGTAGTTATACGCGTACATACATATTAACCAGACAAGGGGAATTTGATCCACAATTTTATTTCCTAGGCCACTCAGATCTGTGTAAATTCTTGTACTGTGGGAGTAAAGTTCAGGGTGGACTTTGTTTATGTTGTATTTTTATTTTTGTTGTTTATATTCAGTAATTAAATGGTGGTAATTTTATTTGTTTTTCACTCATTTCTTAGTTTGTAGTTTTGCATATGGTCCTTGTTTTTGTAAAGTAGTCGTCTGGTATTTGAGCTCTTGTGAAAGCATACCCGGACTGAACGCGCCCCAAAGACTGATTCTCGTATAATGACGCTGTTATACTCAAGGGCACATAGGCATAGCTGGCTTTACCCATCGTGGGGCATTTCACTGTTTTAGGCTTTTCTAGCGCATTTTTGATAAACTGACACGCCACAAGTGGAGGCAGAATGTGACAGTATTTGAATCACCGGATGTGATAATTTTATGTAACGTAGTTATGGCGAAGGTATTACCGCCAAGTGAGTAAATTATACAGTAAAATCAGGAGTTGCAATGTAAAATACAGTACACGTTTTTATTTCTTGCATTAATTGTAAAGATAATATCGTGAGACTGGGCGCCCATATTAATGATAAAAATTAGCTTTGTGTAGAAAGACAACTCCATGAATGTAATAGGAAGGCGTGTAGCCTTTCCAAGACAATTAATACTTGATTAATTAGTCTGTTTTTTGGCGTTTTGTAAGGCTAGCATTTAATAACTGAATGTGTGGGTTAAATTTTAAATTACGTAAAATGAAGAATACTCAGGGATGCTATTGGATTAATGGGATTGTGTTTATAAATTTAAACGAACTGAGTATGTGTAAAATGATATAAATGTGTGTTAATATGTATGCACGTATCGGAGAACATCGCCAGTTGGCATTCTCTCTATTTTCTCAAGTGTATTGTGGTGATGGCTTCTTTAGACGAAATTAGACAGGTTGTAGAGAGCGCTTCGGCACGCACTCAGCAGCAAATGGTGTTGTTACGGCAGGAGATGACTGCTGAATTTAAGGCACAAATGGACAGTAGCAGGGCTGAACAATCAGCGGAATTAATAACAAAGAGTGAAACATTTAAGGCACAAATGGACAGTAGTAGGGCTGAACAATCAGCTGAACTTAAGGCACAAATGGACAGTAGCAGGGCTGAACAATCAGCGGAATTAATAGCACAGAGTGAAACATTTAAGGCACAAATAGACAGTAGTAGGGTTGAACAGTCAGCGGTGATCAAAGCCCAAATTAATGAATCTATTGGCACACAATTAGCGCTTCAAAATGATAGTATAATTAAGATGGCGGACGGGATGGAAAGCCGTGTTGAATTCGCTCTTAAAAGTATTGAAAATATTACGGATTTAAGTAGATATCTCAAGAAGGAATCAAAGGACGACTTGTATAAAGCGGTAAGGATTATACGAGAATGCTTTGTTGAACTGAAATCTAAACTATGCAGATGTGAGGAACATGTTAAAGAGCTTACTTTATGTGAGGTTATGCAACTAGACAATGACATTGTAATACAGGAAGACAATAGTTGGTCGGGACAAGTGGCGCAGTCTGGTGACCTAGAGAGGCTAAACGTGGTACCGGCTCCCGCGGCTCAGTCGAAAGAGATACAACAAATTAAAGAGGGAGCAGGAAACATGACGGTCAAATTACTAGTGCCACCTAGCGGTCACAGGGACAACTCGCTAGTGGCACCCATAGATCCCATAGATGAAGCAAACCATCACGGAGAAGGCGGTGGAGTAACGCTACAGCGATCAGAGTCGTATGACATTCATCATAGCGAGACTTTATCAAATTCAGAAATAGAGGCGAGAATCATGGGGAAAATTAACCTGCAGATACAGTCCATGATGGATAATATTCACATAATGGTTAGAAATGAACTGAAAGAGTCAACTCAACAGTCGTTTGAATTTCATAATACACAGCATGAAATCAGTCCCCTGATGAGAAATTCAACAAGAAAACCAGCGTTTTTCGTAAGCCAACACACACCAATATATATCTCCACGCAAGTTCTCACCATCACCCTGCCCAGAAACATGGTATCCTTACAACTGCAACTACCAGAGCTAGGAGGATTTGTGAAGTGTCTTCTTTACAAGAAGAAATTAACACCCTGCGAACCACCTTTGAGAGCAACGGTTATAGCAAGGCTTTGATTTCTACGGTTCTGAAACCAACAAATAATAATAGGACGTCAGTTGAGAAAAGAGATGTAAGAGGAACTGCTTACCTTCCGTACATACATAACACAACGGACCGTATTGCTAAAATCCTACGTCGGTACAACATACGGACTGTATTTGGAACTTCTGTTAAGATTAGGCAACTCCTGCGACCAACTAAGGACAGTTTGCCTAAATTGCAACAACCGGGTATCTACAGAGTTCCCTGTACTTGTGGCAAGGTTTACATCGGGCAGACTTCGAGAACAATATGCACTCGCATTAAGGAACATAATAGATGTATCAGGCTCATTCAACCTGATAAATCAGTTGTTGCCGATCATGCTTTAACACCTGGCCATGATGTCATGTTCCAAGGAGTGGATGTTCTTGCCCGTATAAAGCAATATCGTCCCAGAATCATCAGGGAGGCGGTTGAAATACGTAAACACCCAGATAATTTCAACCGCGACACCGGCTACAATCTTAGTGAATCCTGGCTACCTATTATCAGAACCCTGAGAAAGTAATTCACTGCTGCTTTCCGTTGTCCCTAACATGGGGCTATAATGGCGTCCATCTTTGGGCACCTTCTATATGTTCTTCGTTGCTTTCTCTTAGCAACATTGTCGTACTCCAGATTATTCCTGACGATGAAAGACATGGTTTCTTTCGAAACGCGTCGAATTTCTATATAATAAAACACGGCATAAGCCCAAAATTCTACATTATGAATACGAAAACCAGAATTGGACGTCGTAAACGCGGAGTATGCCACAGCAACAAGTCGACAGGTCAGACAGCAACCAGACAGGCATAACAGAAATGAATGCGATATCCAAAGTAGCAGATACCAGTTACGCCCTGCTCAGCAAGATCATCGCCCACTGCCCACAGCCAAAATAGGGAAGGGGAATAACAGTGGTGGACGACTCAAACCGGCACCAAGGCTATACTGGATGTACATCGGACGCCTGGACGAAGAAACCACGGAAGAAGACATCACCTCATATGTGGCAGAAAAGTGCATTAATAGCGTCAAAGCATGCTTCACCATTCGAACAAGAGGAAGGAACAAAGCGTTCAAGATAGCATTCCTGGAGAAAGACAAAGAAGTGGTTGACGATGAAAATTTTTGGCCTAAAGAGGTTACTTTTCGCCCCTTCGAGTTTTAACACTGAAGGCCGATTATCAACAAAATCTACCATCGCAAGAGGCCATCCGGAGTGCAGATCACACAGCAACAAAATCATCAACAACAATAACACTGAGTGCGTCAGATTAATGACTTGGAATGTAGAAGGGTTGAAGAGTGTATTGGCCTTGACCCCACGACTCACACTTGTAGAGAATGACATCCTGCTTTTTACAGAAACTCTCAGCATGGAAGAAATAGGCATTAACGGTTTCTACGGTATTCACTCTCTAGCCACGAAAGGCGACAGAGGCCGCCCCTCAGGCGGATTGAGCTGCTATATAAAGCCGCACCTACAACCTATCAGCCAAATTATGAGAACATTCAACACCCTAACAGTAAACATTAGTAAGATGAACATAATAGGAGCGTACTTCACGCCCAATACAGATCCTGAGGTTATAATAGACGAGCTAGGGACGGCACTGGAGAACACAGAACATGATAAACCAACCCTGTTACTTGGTGACCTGAATTGCCGCGTAGACAAATGGGATACAAAATCTCAAGCGGTCACAGACTTTCTTCTAGGTTACCATCTATGGCTACTAAACAGGAAGAGTGATTACACGTACATTGCTCCAAATTGAAGGAGCACAATCGATTTAATCTTCTCAAATGCAGGAGGACAGTTACAAGTGAAGACCGAAAAAATAGTAATCAGAAAACACCTCCCAGTAATAGCGGAAATCCAACTAAGTACTGGAACACAGCATCAGAAAGGAGAACCCCCTAAGCAGAGAGTCTCTAGACATATAGAGGAGGAAAGATGGCAAATGAACAGAGAGGAGATACCGACAATCATGCATATGATAGGGCAGGGGAACCTGGATGGAGCGACAGCTGCACTGAATGACACAATTCTAAACGCCACCACTGTTATACCTACATATGATCGCATTGCAAAGCCATGGTTTGATGAGGAATGTTACGTCATGAGACAAACAACGATACATTTACTTCATTCCGCTAGGGTATTTGGTATGGACGCACTAACGAAATATGCTGAGGAGCGTCGGAAATATAAAAGTCTACTAAAAGAAAAGAAAACAAAACAGAGTACGATTTATACATAGAACAGAGGTTAATAGCCGAGGCGGAAGCGAAACCTTATAAAATCTTAAGGAACTCGAAGAAAAAGGCAGCAACTCCTCTCATAAACATGGCGCAATGGGAGGCACATTTTAGTCATCTTCTTGGAGAAACTAATATAAGGACAAACGGCTTCACACCGCAGTTGGCAAACATCCAAGACACTCGCCCAATCACAACAGAGGATGTCAGACAACTTATAAGCAATGGGAAAAATAACAAAGCTGCTGGGCCAGATGGGATTTTTACAGAGCATTTAAAGGACACACTCCATGACCTGTTAGACCCGTTAACATGCCTGTTTAACGAATGCCTAAAACGTAAGTCAATCCCAGAACAATGGAGGAAGACACTCATAATTGTGATCTACAAAGGGAAAGGGAAGAAGGAGGATCCAAACTCTTACAGGGGAATTGCCCTGGAAAATGTTATGTTCAAAACCTTCTCTAAACTTCTTCTAATACGGGTGGAACATGGACTACGTGCTAGCATACCATCAAATCAATATGGCTTTACCCCGGGTAGATCAACTCTACAGGCTGTACAGGAACTTGTGCAAGAAATAATAACGACCTTAGCCCAACACGGTAGACCGCTGTATGCAATCTACATAGACTATTCCAAGGCATTTGACAGTATCAACAGAAGGATACTTATCCACAAACTGGAAAACATATTAGGCACCTCCAATAGTGAATTAGAAACATTGAAATCGATTTTAAACGTGAACTATGTTACAATCCATGATGGTATCACCACGTCGAGGAGTATCACTCAAACAAAGGGGGTTCTACAAGGGGATCCCATGAGTCCAGTCCTCTTCAACGTAATGACCTCAGACATTGGGCAAACATTAGACTCAAGAACAGTCAAATTACTCATGTACGCCGATGACATGGTCATCCTCTCAAGATACCGAGATGACCTACAATCAGCTATGGGGAACATTAGGGCATGGGCGGAAGAAAACTCTATGGAAATTAACAGCTCCAATACAAAGGCTATTAAATTTAGAAGGGGAGGAAGGATAGCTAAAATGGACCAACTCAAGTGTGGAGAAGATCCTTTAGAATTCGTACCCAACTTCAAATACCTGGGTGTCGTGCTACAAACTACTGGAACTGCTTTCTCCCTGCATGTACAGGAGCGAGCTACGGCAGCAACGAAAGCCTCATACGATATTCCCAAACTCCAAAGCCTATCCCTGTCAACAGCGATAAAGTTATTCAAAATTTAAGTTATGCCGACCGCCACATATGGCATACAATTAATTTGGCCCTACTTGTCGGTGAATAACCTCAGGAAGCTAGAGAGCGTCAAAGCGAGATTTATTAAGAGAGCTCTATCCATATCAAAATTCTCAAGGAACAGCTACGCCTATAAAATAGCACAGGAATCCTTCTTTATAGAAGACGTAAAGCACTCTTTCGATCTACCGGAAACTCAAACGTATAAAACCATCATCGAGGAGAGACGAAAAAAAGCCGACGAAATACCACAAGAAATAATGGAGACTGAAGCAATGAAGACAAATATCTGGAAGGGGCCAAATTTCAAACTTTGACATCTGTATACGCGATTCGCTGTCCATGGGTTCCATGGAAGGATCTGTCAGAATGAGACATTTCATGAGCCCAAGGAGGACTGCGTCTGCAAGAATTGCAATAATACATGCCCCAAATACCACTTAGTGGAATGTGTAAGCAGGTCTCAATCTCTAATCGCAGAAATGTCAGAGTGGTGAAAACGTGATTGTACACATTGTGTTTAATAAAATCATATAAAATGATAGTATTAATACACAATTAGCTCTACAGAATGATAATATTAGTTCTCAATTGACACAACAAAGTGAATCAATAAACTCTCAACTAGACGCGCAAAACAGTCGCAACACTGAGCAACTCGATAATGTAGTGGTTGCAATGAAAGAACATACAAGGAAACAGCTTATACTACTTGCCTTAGATGTAAGTAAGAACAATGAGAAGCAGGTTATACTGATAAAACAACTTGAGGATCAGTTTAATGCTAAACTTAATAACTTAGACGATACAGTTCTGGCAAAATTGGCACAGCTATAATTGGCACGCACAACTAAAAATAGCGAAATTATAACTGCACAGGACAGGTTACAAAACAGATTTAATAAAGTGGAGAAAATAACCGTAGTTATACAGGAACAGATAAAGGCGGTAGATGAAAACATGACCGGCCTTATAAAAGACAAAGACCGTCTCGAAAACCAATCAACAGATCGCTGGAAAAATGCAGAAGTAGACCGTGAGGGATTAAAAGCCACTATTGAAGAAAATAATGTACTCATGGAGGATCGCTTGGAACGGATCGAAGTGAGTCAGGATACTCGTAATCTGAAGATAGAAAACGTTAGAAAGGATTGGCTAAAATTATGTAAGGACTCCAAGGAAGAAAGATTGGCGGTAATTAAGAAGCTGGGGGAGAACCACACACGGATACAGACGTTAGAAGATGAGATAAAAGCCAAATTTAAAGAACAGGGTGACAGGCTGATAAAAGCAGAATTATTTTCTAAGGAACATAATGCAGGGTCTTTAGGCGAGAAGGGAAGAGATGGAGACAGAGATAGCCCGGGGGCGACTTATTCAACTGGTAGTCAGGTTGACACGGAAAGTACACTTGCTCGGAACACGGAAGAATTTCGTAATCACATAGGGAGAAGTTCTACACCACATGACGGTAATCAGCACCCTCAACTTGTACAAATCATCCGTTCTAATGAATTCAAACCGGCTACGTTTATGGAAAATTCTGGAGTCACACCCAAGGCATTCTTGCGGGAAGTCCAGCATTACTATAATGATAATGATATAGCTCCCGCCCGGCAACTGCGCATGATGGATTTTTTTTTATCTGGAAATGTTTTAACGTGGTACTTGAGCTTCAAATACACGTTTGAAAGCTTAGATGCATTCCAGCAAGCTTTCCTTCGGAAATATTGGTCGTCTTCATATCAACAGGGGTTAAGAATGGAATTGTACTCCAGAAAGTACCAACCTACTCAGCAAACTAAGTATTCAGATTTTTTTTCATCACAGCTCCTTAAATTTAAAGATCTGGATGATCCATTAAGTGAGGCCGAGCTAGTCATGACTATCGGATGCCAGCTTCCCTTTAACGTTCAGCAGGTATTGGTCGCAGCTAACATTTCCGACGCGATACACGCTGAACAGATCATGCGCCAGATAGATGAAACCACGTCCCACTTACACAATAGAGTTGGAAGACAGGTCGAAATGGTAAATACAACCGAGGTGATTAAGCCGAGCCAGGTAAACACAAGATCCCAGGCTACCAATACAAATACAAACATTTCAAAACCCGTGAGGGGTCAGGATGATGCCGAGAATAGACAGCGCCAACATTACGATAACAACCGTAATAACGACAGACAGTTCCAAAGACAGAATAGATTCCAACAACGAGGATTTCAACAATGGATGAACAATCGGAGACAAGATGTACCATACAGGAGATGGGGAGATCGGAATGAAAATCAGAGATGGCAAGACCGCAGATTTCAAAATCATGAGGACTCTAGAAGCTACCGAGACGACTGGAACGATAGGCATGCTCAATCGCAGAAATACTTAGAGGAAATTCATGCAAACGAGGGAAATGAACAAGGACGTTGGAAACAGGCAATTGACAAGCGGAAGAATCCCGACACCTACAATGAGGAAGGCAGAACAAATCAAGGGTTTGAAGCCATGCACATAGAAACACAGAGGTACTTGGATCAGCTGCATGGAGAACAAGCAAATAGAGCAGCCAGCCAGGAAGACGAACGAAGCTTACCGGCACGGGGCATTAGAGAACGCAGCCCGGTGGGGAAGAGAAACACCGGTGCGATCCGAAAAACTGGTCACTACTAAAGGAAGAAGATGACAACACGCGGGAGAGAGGAAGAGGATGGCAGCATGGAGGAGTGAAAACCGTTCAGCATAGTGAGGCATTTTTGAAATAATGCAGCGATTTAAATACGTGATCGTCCAACATCATGCAAGTGAACGGGGGGCAAGCAGAAGGCAGCACGACATCGAGGAAGTGATTGGCGTCTGGCCCTGTTTACATCTTGAAGCAAGCAGAGTTGACAGGTATGTCGACAGACGAGCAACAGAGAGGGGAATAGTCTTCAAGCAACAAATAGCCCCAGGCGAAGCGCTGGGCAAGTGAGCAGCAGACTGGTATTGTCCTAATGAATGGGCGAGAATGTAAACATTGGAACGAGGAAAACACTTGTCGACTAGCAGAGGCGGACTGAATGAGAACTTTGAAGGGAGACTAACCCAGTATTCTGCACCATGTGAATTAGGGAAGAAAAATCGACTTTATTCTAAGTTCGATTTTTCCCAACTAAGGGAGTTGTGAACCCTTAATAAGCTACGCATATTAATGATTCTAATTATTCATTTCATTATATTCTGATTTTACTGCCAGAATCATACAGGAAGGCCAGACTGGATTGCGAAATGTCAAGCTTATATGGAGACAGTACGTTTGGAAGTGCCCAGTCCTGAAAAAAGAAGTGACGAGATCGGAATGTTTGACAGATGCAGTATCAGACAAAGGTGTGTTGGTGTCCTGACTCATTTCAGACCGTTATTTCTTTGTCACCCTAGCGTTGTGAGTAAGATAGTTGCTGGGTGAGAGAGACGTGAGGAACTTTCAACCAATCATAGGACAGAGGCTTCTGCTCAAAACTGCGACATTGACGTCATGAACCACCAATCAGAGAGGGTCACCATTTATAGCGCCAAGAGAGCGTCTGACGCCGGCCTGATGATGAAAGCGGGAAAGATTGGATTAAAGAAATCTATGATCGATTCCAGAGCACGATAGCCCCATTGTGACCTGTATAATAGTTCAAACTGTTTGATACCTGTCGCATGCCAATAGTCGCATTATTATAGAAGCTAGTGATAGATTTCCCTCTCCCTCCGTCCTTTCGCTATATTCACATAAATACTGTCGTCTGAGTGACGACGAGGTTGATTCTTGGTGACACCGTGAGGTGATCGCTTATTCTTTTCGATACCGTGAAGGTATACTGTGTTAAATTTATCAGAGATAGAGTCATTATTGAAAACATTATAATGAAGTTGTGTGCGCACAGCTTAGTGTGAAATTTGTGTATCTGTAAAATTTTAGTAGTCTCCCACGACTACAACTATTAGGGAAAGTCTACAATTAATTTTGCACTAGACAAATGGTGAAAGAAGTAGCTATTGGCAAAATTTAGATAGAGAATTACGTGTGACTATAACTAACATTTATTTTTATTTTTATTCAACGTCAAGATGGAACTCCAGACCCAGAGAATGACATCGAACCAACGTTTCTTCGGCTCCATGTGGTCTGAGATGAGCTAAACACTTTGGAGAGAGAATGTCTGGCGATGTTCGATGAGACGACGCAGAAAGAGGAATGAGTACTGAAATAATTTATTTATTTGACAAACTGGTTATGGTTTTGTGGGGACATATTATTTTGTGTAAATATGATTTTCAATTTTTGTCTTCGTGTTTTATTGTAGATGCTTTGTGGTACTGACACACATTAGTTTACTGCATGAGCAACGTGGCATGTTGTATTTTATTTGTGTGAAGATTTTTTTTGTTGATGTCAAGTATACGGGGCAAGCGTACTCGAGTGCGTGTCGCTACCATAAAATGCGCTGCTAAGCGACGCAAATTGGGAACCGATATCATAACAGAAGCGAAACTGAATTAACTAGAGTAGATAATAGAATTGGTGGGAAATCTTTGTATTGTATAGATTTTTATTGTTACACAGGCTTGTGTGTTAATTGCCGTTTGTTGCATTTTTGTTAAGTGAGGGGTCATCTGCCCAATTAATTTATTTGTTTGTGAAGTTACTCTTTTAGTGTCTTGGGACACAAAATCTAGGGTTATTTGATTGGAGTGTTGGCCCGTGGAAGATATGTGTTGTGTTCAGCCCAAAAGCTTTGTTGAGTCTGCAAATATGTGCTTTATGGGATAGCAGTTTTCGGGAACTCTGGTTCTGTCTTAAGCTTTGTCCAGGATCAGCATTTAATTCTTGAGAGGAAAATGTTGGAATCCCCTTCTACGATGTTCTTGCAATTCATTGGAATTGGCAAGAAGTGTGTGAATTTATGTGTCGCGATTAACAGGTGGCGTAACGGGACTATCTAGTCTCTTGTTATAAATAGCATGACTCAAAGCTTCGACAAGGAGGGCTGGTTTGAACACAGATGTTAATGAGTGGTAAGGGAGGAATTTCTACCGGGAGGACTCCAATCAGATAAGGAGCAAGCTGTGCTCATTAGTATTCACGGACCACGTTTCCGTCCTTCGTAAATGTTTATCTTACATATTAAAATAAAGCCTGTATAATGATAAAAGAATTGTAATCGGTAAATGGGCGCTGTTCGCGTTTTGATCGATCGATTCCCAGCATGTTAGCTTATCCATGCTTTTATTTCATGTAAATATCAGCCGGTTTTAGGCATCTTATTTCTTGTTTGTTTTTTGTCATGTTCATTGACCTCGGATGGTCTCGATGTTCGGTCACGTTGTTGTCATGTTTGTGTTGAGCAATTTGAGCCCTTGGGCAAGCTTCTGTTTTGCTGGGAGTTTCCTGACTCACTGCGATCTCGCTGGAGATCAATTAGTTTATAAATTTTAAATGGATGCGTGTGTCAGTAAAATTATAATTTTTGGTATGTTATTCTACGAGTGTGTCCCATAAAGCCATAATAATGGTTTGCAATATGGGGGTTTGCAAGCATATTGGCTGTTCCATCTGTGAGCAAATCTCCATCAAAAGTACTTATTTCCTTTCTAGCGTAGTTATACGCGTACATACATATTAACCAGACAAGTGGAATTTGATCCACAATTTTATTTCTTTGAAGTGGACCTTCCTAGGCCACTCAGATCTGTGTAAATTCTTGTACTGTGGGAGTAAAGTTCAGGGTGGACTTTGTTTATGTTGTATTTTTATGTTTTGTTGTTTATATTCAGTTATTAAACGGTGGTAATTTTATTTGTTTTTCACCCATTTCTTAGTTTGTAGTTTTGCATATGGTCCTTGTTTTTGTAAAGCAGTCGTCTGGTATTTGAGCTCTTGTGAAAGCATACCCGGACTGAACGCTCCCCGAAGACTGATTCTCGTATAATGACGCTGTTATACTCAAGGGCACAGTATGTCAATGTTCCTCGTACCATATTCAATACTTCAACTAATAAGTGTTTATTCCGTGAGTGACATTAATGTGTCTAATGACACAGGCCTAACAAAGGAAGAACGAGAGAATTAGTGTGAACTGTGTTTTTTGTTATTTGGTGAGGATTTCGATGTTGTATGATGTTTTACACCAAAACGTGGGCTGAGGAAGGAAACAAATTAATTTTCCGAAACATGTACCTGTAGAATTTTTATGTAAGTAAGGTACTGATTTGGCGAGAAAATTATGTTATACTTCATGTCAGTCGAGATTGTCTTCTAACAAAGCATATTGTGGATAAAAGACTTTGAAGTTAAGGTCAGAAGTATAAATTTACTCGGTAGCTTCAACGCTATCTTTACAGTACCGTATTACACAGAACTATAAAATGGAAAGCGAAATTAAGATAATTAACAAGAAGTTCCATGACGAACTAAAGAGCCTACTTTTCATGCCAATGATTATTCTACAGTATATGAACCTATCGAGAATAATGACGAAATTAAGTTGGGAATATCGAAATATCTAATTAGTTCGAATTGTATAATGTAGCCTAATAGAGCACTACAATTGGCAGCCCTGGTGACTGTATATATTCTTAATTCCATCTCTTAAGGTACAGAATACAAAATTTGGTTGAAGTCCAATGGACGTTACATGCAGTTAGACATTGGATCTATCAGCACGCGTAAAAGCATGTTGGCAACAATGTCATGCGTGTGCTGCTTAGAAATAATCGGAAATATTATGAGATATTTTTGTGCCAATTTTGGATGAAATCCATTTGTTAGTATAGAAGTTACATGTTGGCAGCACTGACTTATATTAATTACTTAATGGCTTGCATACTTTCTGATTTATTGATTATGGGTAAAACAATATAGACAGCATTTATTAACAGTTGGCAGCCCTGATTGCTCTTAAGAATACTAATATTCATATCTGTTATGTTACACATAACACATACGAAGTTACATGTTGGCAGCACTGACTTATATTAATTACTCCAAATTAATCTAGAGTGTCAGGTACTATACGTGTGCATAGTTTAAAGCTGTCGGCTTGCATACTTTAAGCTATATTGCTATTTGGATGAAGAAAATAGAGAGAGTAATTATTAACAGTTGCCAGTCCTGGTGGCTCTTAAGAATACACTCAGTCATATCTGTTTATGTGCACATATTACATACAATATTTGGTTGAAATCCAATTAATAGTGTAGAAGTTATATGCATTTAAAAATTGGACCTATCAGAAGGCTTAAAATTATTTTGGCAACACTGTCATGAATGGCCTCCTGGAACTTAAACTGAAATAGTATTATCTACATGTGTTCCAATTTTGGAATAGCTCCCATGCATACCTTCCATGATATCCAACATGGAGCTCAAACTTATAGTGTGTTTTTTCAGCAGTTGGTAGCACTGACATCATTTTCAAATATGGGCTTGAGATATTCCGGTATAAATCTTCACTCATACTAAATTTGGTTTCGATTGCTGCAGCCGTTTAGGAGTTGATAGGTGGGGGGCACACACACAGCCAGCCAGACAGAAGGACAGACAGACAGACACACATTTTCCCGGATCGATCTCATAAGTCTACTTTTTCCTCATTTTTTCAAAATGTGAAAAGTAGGCTATAAATATTATTCCGTAGCTTCTCTACAGTACATCTTACCTTATTTTGCATATTCTGTAAATAATGTGACTTTTTTTTAATCAAATTTTTGAATATTTTTTTACAAGTATATTTTGGACAGATTTCTTCATGAACGTCATAGGTCTTCTCATGACTAAGCGCTAAAAATATGCATAAAGGTGGTGAAAAATAAAATAATGGATTTGAACTATCGATCTTCCATTATAATTTCAAATTGTCGGTCTTTAACAAAACACGCATGGTTTACTTTCATTGATATAAAATAGTGCATTGTCTTTAAAAATGTAGTAGTTAAGTTAAGTTTCGGTGAAATAAAATACATTTTCTGTTTTTTTATGTTTTGGGTTCTCAACATATTCAAATATCGTAGAAAGTTTCTTTAGAGCAAAAATGTTAATCTGTCTCAAAGATAACGGTTTTTGGAGTTTGTCAACTTTGGCAAACATCTATCAAATCTTTATTCATCTACCTTCGCAGACATTTCTTTGACAGCCATTACTTTCAAATTTTATTTTTAAATAATATCGTGCATTATCTGAGAACATACTGCGCCGAACTGCTTGAAAATTTCACAGTAACTCTACATGTGTATGTTCATTAATATGACCAAGAATAATAGCTATAGTATTTATGTAACTTGATAAAAAAAACATTGCCTCATCAATAAAGTTTTTTTAACTTTTTTTAAAATTTAGTCAATTTACCCTCTAGGTTGGTGGATCCCACGGACTCAGCGAGGGAACTCACCACTACCGCCTCTATGGGCAGTGTCCTGGAGCTTGGAACATCTGGTCGGAATGGATACAACTGGGGAGATGTGATCAGCACTTCGCCCAGGCGGCCTCACCTGCAAAGCGAACAGGGGCCTCATGAGGGATGGGAACGGATGGAAGATTGGGATGGATAGGCTAGGAAGAGGGAAGGAGGCGGCCGTGGCCTTACAGTAGGTACCATCCCGGCATTTGCCCGAAGACGAAGTGGGAAACCACGGAAAACCACTTCGAGGATGGCTGAGGGGGAATCGAACCCCCTCTACTCATTTGGGCCACCCGAGGCTGAGTAGACCCCGTTCCAGTCCTCGTACCACTTTTCAAATTTCGTGGCAGAGCCGGGAATCGAACTCAGGACCTCCGGGGCGGCAGCTAACCATGCTGACCGCTACGCTACGAAGGCGACTTTTTTAACTTAACAAAGAGAAATTTACAAACAATAAGTTAATGTTCGACCCTAACTATTATGTGTCAGAAAATCTGTATCATAATGAGGCTCATTATAACACTATTTTTCATTATGAAACAGTTTCTCCCACCAATCAGAGCTCAAGAAACAGTTGTGTGACCAATTAGATAAGGATACCTTCGCGCATGCGCTCAAAATCCAACATGTCTATATAAATTACCGAAATTGCACCGTCCATATGTTCGCGTAAATAAACTGAGACAAGAAATGGCTCTGTACCTTAATATCCCCAAAATCAATTTCTACACAGCGCGTGGTTTTGAAACGACTTCGGTGACAGTTTTACTGAATACTGGAGCACAATCTGAACATATGGAATTGAAGCACACAGAGCGCATGCGTCGGTTGTCCAGAGAGCTTGGAAAACAGAGATATACTAGCCACCGCAGCACTCGATCACAACATTCTAGTGACTGAACAGATGCATGTATTTATGAATATTTATGTTAAAACATATAATAAAGTTATAATTATCGTCGAACATAAACAGTCGTATGCAACTCGCCTATAATGGTAATTAAGACACTCGTATGGAAATTATTAAACTCGCATTCGCTCGTTTTATAAAAATACTCGTGTCTTAATTATGGCCATTATAGGCTCGTTGCATAATGTACTATTATGTTCGACCTTGACTATTATATGTCTGAGAACATATAATAGGCTCATTATAACACTATTTTTCATTATGAAACAGTTTCTCCCACCAATCAGAGCTCAAGAAACAGTTGTTTGACCAATTAGATAATTAGATGCGCTGAGTTCCACGGCCTTGTAATGTAAATTCCACTGCCTGGCCTAGTGTCACAGTAGAGTAATCGAGTGGCCATGGTCAAATACAAGGCATTCCCTGCGTCTCATGAGCTCTGTTCAGTACATAAAACTGGCGAAATCTCGACAGATGTTTATGAATATTTATATTTGAACATAAAATACTTATAATAATTATCGTCGAACATAAACAGTCGTATGCAACTCGCCTATAATGGTAATTAAGACACTCGTATGGAAAGTATAAAACGAGCGTCCAAACAAACGAACCTAATTTTGCATGAATTATGGAACCCGAAACCTTCTAATGGAGGTATGGATTGTCTGTCTTGAGAAATTTTAGTGAATAATTTAAAACAAGTTGCCAGAAAACTAAATTCAAAAAGCTGCGTGCCTACTACGGTGTAAAGTTACTTTATGAAAAAAAAAAGAGCTTTACAGTAGTCGCATATGATGTGTAGCATCTGACATGTTATCCTACTATGAAATTGATATGAATGTATGCGAAGTCATCTGATATGTTATCCTACTTGTATACTATACTACACAGCTTGGAAATTCTTAAAATGGTAATATACGCACCGTTTTCATACTGGTACTATGATGAATGTATAGATTGAATTGGAGATATGCTATTGTCACACTTGTTGAACAAACATCACATATTATATTGTAAACTAAGAGGTGGAACGAAACCATAGTCTCTAGCCTATCTATAGACTACTAGAAATAATGTTCAATACAACCAAATTTCCCAACTCCTGCTTGGTGCAAACTATTGTAATTAAAATGAGATAAATCGTAATTTCATGTAGATTCTGATAAAATGACGCATAATGTAATGATAGATGTTGTTTAAATCGATAATCTGGTAGCAAAACTAATTGCCGAGACTATGGTTCGAACCTGAGACCTCATGATTCGCAGATCAAGACGCTATCCACGCAGCCATTACAACCACAGAAATTTTGAGTACAAGACAGTTACTTATCTTTACGTGCCGGTAATAATATGAAAGTAATCTTTTATAATAAAATATTTATTGCAGCTAATAGCCAAAGGAATGATACAGACAAAATGAAACATACATAGGAATAAACTATTCATTACAACAGAAGGACGTCAGAGATTCAAGTCTATATGTACAGTACATCGCATGATATCTTTCGCAACATTTGCCGCAACGTTCACATACACAGTCTGCGTCTGGCTGGTGAAACTTCTTTAACTTGCACAGCTTATGGTGAAAGCCATGTATGGCAAAGCGTGTAACAGTATGTCTTAGTTCGTAGCCTCCCCGTTTCCAATCATTGCAGGTCATTGCGTCAGTGATGTAGAAATCCCACCATATGTCTCTCTTCTTCGATTTCAGGTTCTCCATGAGTTGCACGTATGCTGGTGTAGACGGTAGCGACAGTTGGAGGCGGAGCTCTTCCACATAATATAATTCACGTGTTAATTCATAGACTAGTCTTGAAGGCGTGTATTTTGAAACACACAGAACCTTCTTTAAGAAAGTCGCTTTTAGTTTCTCCAACTTTTCCAGGTGTTTCAATTTGAGATGTGTCCAGATATTCTCTAATCCATATGTTACAACGGGTGTAACCTTGAGCTGGAAGAGTTTCAAGGCTGTTTTGACGGAGAGTTTTCTCAACTGTCTGATATCATTTATGGCCCTCGTAGCCGCACAGATCCTATCGTTAACGTGAAGCGTAAAGACGTTGCCCGTTGTCTGAAGTGTCACGCCTAGATATTTAAAGTTAGAAACGCTCTCCAGGGGTTTTCTATGTGTGTGAAAAACTGCTGGTTTTCCCCCTTTGCGGAAAGTCATTGATATAGTCTTGTTTTCGTTTAGGCTGAGTTCATTCTCTTCCGCCCATTCCAACAGCAGATCAAATGCAGATTGTAGATCCTCTTGCGATCTCGAGGCCAGCACAATATCGTCAGCGTACATATAGAGAATTACTCTCTCCGAGACTACCTGTGCGATATCCGCCGTCGCGATTATGAACAGTAATGGGCTTAGAGGGTCCCCTTGCAATACACCGGTTGTTTGATCTATTGGGTTTGATGTTGTGATTCCGTCGCTTATCTCTATGTAATTTGAGGCCAGGATGCTTGTGATAAGCCGTTTTGTATAGCTGTTACTTCTCATTTGATTTCCTAGCTTCTCTATGATGATCTTCCTATTGACCATGTCGAAAGCTTTGGAGAAGTCTATAAATATGGCATATAGCTTTCCTTTTGGGACTGTCAGAGCTGTCTCAATATCATTTAGAAGGCATTGGATAGCCTGTGTTGTAGATCTTCCTTTTCTGAAACCAAATTGTTCCTCCGGGAGCTTAGGATCGATTTCTCTAATAAGGCGTTGGCATAAAAGTTTTGTTAGAATTTTGAATAACGCACATTCCAGTGCAATACCTCGGTAGGAGTTTGGGTCCTCGGTGCATCCCTTTCCTTTATACAGCAGTTTTACTGTGGACCTTCTCCAGCTATGCGGGATATTTCCTTGCCTGAGGCATTCATTCAGGAGAGATGTTATTGCTTCTTTTAGCACTGGGAGAGCAATTTTAAGGTGCTCGTTACATATATTGTCTGGTCCACAAGCTTTATTATTCTTCGAGCTGATAATAGCAGCCTCTACTTCCTCAGTTGTAAATATCTCTGTATCAATGTCCTCCTCAATCTCGGGGGTATCAGTTGGACGAGTGTCCTTATATTGCAGTACATTGCTAAGGTGAGTCACCCATGTCTCCATAGGGATGCTTCTGCAGTATCTCGGTTGCCTTGGACTCAATGCTTTGTAGGGGTACTGATCAGCTGCCGCTATCAGACTTTGTTCCTCTTGATCTTGATACCGTTCCTTTGTTTCTTTTATGAGGGTCTTGTACGTCTTCCTATGATTGGAATATTCCCTTAGATGATCGTCGGTGGGATCTTCGAGAGCTGTGTGTAGGGCATCCAATGTGGTCCTACGGACTCTGTAGCAGGTTTCGTCAAACCATGATTTTGATTTTCTAGTTATGACTGCCTCCGGTATGACTTCACCCTGTAAAAGGTGTTCGAGCATATTTGCTGCTTCGTCGAGATCTCCTTTCAGGGCCTTCTCCATGATTGCCTGGTTGTCGGCCTCATATATGAACTGGTGTAGAGTCTTCCTTGAAAATTTCAATGTTTTGGGCTTCACCTGTCCGCTATCATGACCGAGTTGGAATGTTGTTTCTACTAGCTGGTGTTTCCTGTAGGGAATCGGAATTATATCTTGCTTTATTGGCTTTATGTTACCTTGATTCGAGAAGACTAGATCTATCGTGCTGGTGCCGTTGTAACAAACATACGTCTTCCGTTCTTTGTTGTTTACAAGTGATATCCCTTCCTCCTCTAAATAGTCTAGGACTTCTCTTGTCTTCTGTGATGGAACATCAGTTCGACAATTTAGGTCTCCTGCTATAATGATGCTATCCTCCCGTTCCGTTATACTCAGAGCGGTGCCTATTTCATCTATAATCTGGTAAGATGTGAATCCTGGCTGAAAATACACACATATTAACACACACAATTTAGTCTTCACTACTAGAACATTGTTGTTTTTATACATGACCTGGAATGGTGTGAACTGAACCTTTAAAAGGCAGGTGATTCCTCCTTTCGGTCTTCCCACCAGGCCTTGCTCTGCCAAATTGTTCACTGTATAGTGATTTCTCGCATTCCAATCTGATGTTAAGAATGTTTCAACCAGTATTACGACGTCATAGGGATCAAATAAATTTTCTGGCGTTGAGTTCGTAGCGTTTAACAGGCCTTCAATATTCCATAAAAGTAACTTCACTTCCTGGTTGTTTGCACCTCGCGAGAGTTCCTGATCAAAAACGAAAACGAAAAGGTCGGAAAATCACATCAGCTGGCCAGAAGTTTGGGTCATAAGCATCATCCTTTCTCTCGAAGGGGATCCCGACTTTAAAAGCTTTATTTTCACCTCTGGTGGTGAGTTCCTCGCATTTTATGCCGTCTTTGATTCCCTTGTCTTTTAAGTGGTCCATGACATCGCTTGAGGTTACATCCGGATTCACGCGTCCTATGTATAACCATGCAGTCTTGTTTGCAGCACGTAGTTTTCCGGTGAACGCCGTTGATGTACCCTTCTGTATTCTTTTTTGTGCGCGGGGTCTGAGATGATCTCGGTCTTGATCTCCCGGCCCTCCGTCTACTGGCCGTGTTATAGCAGAGGGGCGCTCGCTATGGTGTAGTGGTTGTTGCCGTGAACTAGGACCTCCTAAATCTACTACGGTTGCATAGCGTACTGGGATTTCTGTCTCGGTATCGATGCTGTTCCCGCTACCGCCTGTACGATTATTACCTCTTTCTTCCTTGTGGTCCGGTTCTTTCCTGTCTTCTCTTTCTCCATCTTTATGCATTATTCTTTTAATCTGGGAGTCTATTAATCCCTCTAAGGTGCAGGATAAGAAATCCATAATGTTATCAACTTTCTTTGAAAGTACTGCAACTTCAGAAAGGTTCTGTTTCTGTTCGTTAGGCACCGCCATTTGATCGACACATTTGTTTGGTGTATTGGCCTCTGTTTCCTGAGTGCGAATTATAGAGAGCGTAACATGGCCCTCCATATCTACATCCTGTGCTGACCGTCTGTCTGCCAACTGAGTCATAGTTGAACCGATAGATGACTCTGTTTGTTCTTCATAGTGACTGTCCCCGTCTTCATTCGCTACATCGTCCTGTGTTCTGCCAAGAGATAGCTCCACTTGTCGTTTAGGGCACATGTCTATTCCCTGCAACCTCACTACGCCGTTCACGTTCTTCGCCTGTCCGGCAGAGGTCTTCACCGCTTGTCTCTGCTCCTGGCCTGTAACTTCAATGATGTTCTTTGATCTGGTAGGTGTCGTTTCTGTTTGTCTCTGGTCACGGCGTGTATCGTAAGCGTTTTTCTTTTGTTCGGTAGATGTCTCTACCATTTGTCTCTGTCCACGGCCTGTTGCTTCAACGAATTTCTTTGACCTGGTATATATCGTTTCAGATTGTCGCTGATCACGACCTGCTCCTTCATGCGTATTATCAATAGATGTCGCTGGTTGTCCTACAGGGTGGCCGTCTACCTCCTCACTCATCACATCTCCTTGGCTATTCGTAACCTCTTCTAGAGGAGTCTTACTTTTACTAACAACTGTCTTACTTTCCCTTGCAAGTGAATCAAAACACTCTCTAATCTCCCTTACCGCTTCTTGTATGTCGTTCTTCACTTCCTTTTTCCTATAACCTCCTTCTTGTATCACTTTTTCAATGATTTTTAGAGCACTTTCTAGACGATGTCTTGTAGTGTCCGCCATTGTTATGTTGTTATGCTACATTAGTATTTTGCTTTTTTTTTTCGATAATGTTCCTGCGTGGAATTGAGTTTTAAATTAGTTATGAATACGCCTATAGTGGTACATGAAAGGCTAGCCCAGTTCCCGTATAAAAACATCAATATATATTATATTGATCACTGCATTACCGCGATGTGGGTTAATATCTGAATCGCCATTGTGCAGAAACATAATACCGGCTTTGCTGACTAGTTACAATGTTTCATATTAAAGCATACCATCATTTAAATACTGATACGAAGACTTTTAACATGTGGTTTGTGTTTCAATCAGTTGACACCAGAGTTCGCATGAGCGTTTATCGTTCAGTATGAAAGTATTGAGGAAAGTTACTCGGGAGTGGATGCCCATCACTTTTATGCAGAGATTGAAAAAGAGACTCTTAATAAATCATAATTGTTTTTAACAAATATGATAATGAATATTTTTACACCAAAGAACGACAACTTGAAGATGATTTATTGTAGAAATATCAGTAATGGTGCCTTCAAACCTTGAAGTAATCCGTATGTGATATACTGTACATTCCTCATGGTACCACTGCCAGCTGGCAGTGTGTCTTACACACTTCCGTCCGATCCACTTCCGTCCCATTCTTCAAAATCACTCCCACAAAAATATCCAGCAACGGGGGTGGAAAGATGTCACACATCAAAATATAACGGAGAAACAAGATGTTCAGTAAAGAACATATAGCCTGCTTTCTCCTAAATGCATGGGTAATGTTATAACTCAGTGTCCATTTCAAGGAGTATAATTGAATGTTGGTTGTAGTAGCTTGTTGAAATACAACGTGTAATACGGATATTAAACATGAATATGGGATGTCCTTTGCTGGTGCTACCTATGTACAAAATTTCATTCAATTCGGTTTTACCGTGTTTGAATTGATATGGTGAATCGATTTTCTCACATACATGGCCGCTATCTGCAAACTATTGGGCTGATGACCTTGTAGTTCAGTCAAAAGATGCATCCCACAAAAATATATGTTGTTGCAAAATTTGGTAGAGATCAGATGATTAGGCTGGTCGTAATTTGATTTAAGCTTTTTACATTTGGGTGGCCACCATTACGGTTCCGTCAAGATGGGGACGATATAAAACATGACACTGAGGTGCCCTATACTGGTGTTAACTCTGTACCAAATTTCGTTCAATTCGGTTTCACCGTGTTTGAAAAGATAGGGGGAATCGATTTGCACACATATATGGCCGCCATCCGCAAATTATTGGGCTGATGACCTTGTAGTTTGGTCAAAATATTATTTATACAAACATTTGGGTGGCCGTCATTACGTTATCGTCAAGATGGCAGCGATATAAAACATGGCACTGGAGTGCCCTTTGCTAGTGCTACCTCTGTACCAAATTTCGTTCAATTCGGTTTGAGCGTGTTTGAATTGATATGGGGTATCGATTTGCACACGTACATGGCCGCCATCTGCAAGCTATTGGGTGACCTTGTAGTTCAGTCAAAAGTCGTTCGTCATATGAATATATGTTGTTGCAAAATTTGGTAGAGATCGGATAATTAGGTTAGACGTAATTTGATTTAAGCTTTGAACATTTGGGTGACCGACATTACGTTTCCGTCAAGATGGCGGTGATATAAAACATGACACTGAAGTGCTCTTTCATAGTGCTACCTCTGTACGAAATTTCGTTCAATTCGGTCTCACTGTGTATCAGTCGATAGGGGGAATCGATTTGCACACATACATGGCCGCCATCTGCAATCTGTTGGGCTGATGATCTTGTAGTTTGGTCGGAATATGCTTTCCACATAAAGGTATGTTGCTGCAAAATTTGGTAGAGATCAGATGATTAGTTTGGTCGTAATTTGATTTAAGCTTTTAACATTTGGGTGGCCGCCATTACGTTTTCGTCAAGATGGCGGCGATATATAACATGACACTGAGGTGCTCTTTGCTAGTTCTACCTCTGTACCAAATTTCGTTCAATTCGGTTTCACCGTGTTCGAATTGATTGGGGGGACAGATATTCAGAGTACAGACTCACACACACAGACACACAGACGCACACACAGACAGACACGCAATATTTGGCCCTGTGTATATCTCATAAGTCTACTTTCATTTTTAGCAGAAATCGAAATTAGGCTAATATGTCTCTTATCATCCGGGTCCTAGTAATGATATTCAACAAGTCCGGATTGTAATCCAAGAACTATCCGCAAATTTACTCCTAACATTATCCGCAGTTTATCCGCTATCCACACAGCCATGCAAACTATATCCGCATGGCGAAACATTTGCGGATATCCGCATCCGCGCAGGGCTTTACCTATAGAGGCTATATTATAGCTCATTATGACACCCACTCTCCTCGTGGGTATGAACAATGCAACACATCCAGCAAAGTTACGATCTCTTAACTTCCAATTGTGATCCCGAGCAACGCCGGGCACAACAGCTATAATTTTTGATGTGTAACATCTTTCTACTCGGTTGCTGGATATTTTTGTGGGAGTGATTTTGAAAAATGGGACGGAAGTGGATCGGACCGAAGTGTGTAAAACTTCCAGCTGGATCGTATCCCTCCTGGCCTCTGTGGAATATATATCTCATACGGATTACTTCAAGGATTTGATGACGGCTTCGGTGGCGTAGTCGGTAGCATGCTGAGTTTCTATGCCCAAGATCGCGGGTTCAAATCCGGCCGAAGTCGTCGGATTTTTTAAGAGCGTTAAAATCCCTCAGTATGCCTTGGGGAAGTAAAGCCGGCGGTCCCATGTCATAGATTTATGGCATGTTAAAGAACCTTCCACTAATTGCACCTGTGTGAAGCTAAATTGTATAGGTTATGAATGTAAACAACGCTCTTAGGTTCCTACGTTCGTTGCCAAGAGCCGACTGTGGTGACGTCTGGTAGCTATGTTATGAACAAGTAGTCGTTGACGGTGGCGTTTGGCGGCAAAAGTAGGAACTACTTGAAAATTGATCGTCTCCGGTCCTTACTTGAATTAAAACCGATACACACACTAATACGGTCATCACAATTAACACCGGTTATCAGACAGATTCTACACACACCCAAAGTACACGGGGCTACATGGCCGCGTTGTTGCAGCCCCTAAACTTAAGAACCAACCAACCAACCAACTTCAAGGTTTGGAGGTGCCATTACAAATATTCCTACAATAAATCATCTTCAAGTTGTCGTTCTTTTTTTTTTTTTTTTTTGTCGTTTACCCTCCAGGTTGGTGGAACCCACGGACTCAGCGAGGGAACTCACCACTACCGCCTCTACGGGCATTGTCCTAGAGCTGGGAACATTGAATCGGAAGGGATAAAACTGGTGAGGTGTGATTGGCACCTCGCCCAGGCGGCCTCACCTGCAAAGCGAACAGGGGCCTCATGAGGGAAGGTAAGGGATGGTTAGGATGGATAGACAAGGAAGAGGGAAGGAGGCGGCCGTGACCTTGAAGAAGGTACCATCCCGGCGAAGTGGGAAACCACGGAAAACCACTTCGAGGATGGCTGAGGGGGAATCTAACCCCCTCTACTCATTTGGGCCACCCGAGGCTGAGTAGACCCCGTTCCAGTCCTCATACCACTTTTCAAATTTCGTGGCAGAGCCGGGAATCGAACCCAGGACCTCCGGGGCGGCAGCTAACCATGCTGACCGCTACGCTACGGAGGTGTCGTTCTTTGGTGTAAAAATATTCATTGTATCATATTTGCTGAAAACATTAAAATTATGATTTATTAAGAGTCTGTTTTTCAATCACTGGATAAAAGTGATCATTACTATCATTCTGACGGTAAATGCTCATGCGAACTCTGGTGTCAACTGTTTGAAACACAAAGTACATGGCACATGGTCGAAGTCTTCGTATCAGTATTTAAATGATTATATACTTTAATATGAAACATTGTAAGTAGTCGGCAATTCCGATATTATGTTTCTGCACAATGGCTATTAAAATATTAACCCACATAACGGTAATGCATTCATCAATATAATATAATCGCTGTGTTTATACGGGAACTAGGTAAGCCTTCATGAATTATTGCTGAACACAGTCCCTTTACTCACAAGAGGGCCTATACATAAGGCATTTTAAACTCAATTTCACGCAGGAACATTATCAAAACAAGCAAAATATAAATGAAACTTTATTCCGTAATGCTGTATTATTGGAACATGAAAGTAAGTCCCCAACTTGTGCACGATATTTGCGTGGTCGAAATAGCCGTGGTGTGGACTGTGAACCTAGAGATCTTGGGTTCGAATTTTTGCTTCCAGATTATCATTTTAAACGATATTAACATATCAATATGACTTATTTTAAAATAATCCATATGAAATTACGTGTTGGTCTGTGAATCAAGAGGTCCGGGAACTGGGCAAGCCTTTCATGATCATCTGCTGTGCACATTGCATTTACTCGCAAGTTGGCATATTTATAAGGAATTTAAGGTTATTAGTGGTGTCCCGTCTATTAATCTAGGCGATCCATATCGTATTCTTTATTTAGGCTAGTGCTGGTGGAAGCTACAAATCATCTAATAAAATGAGTTCCATATTATAAACTACAATATCTGTAAAACACTCCCTTTTACAAAAGATTAATATTTGTGCCAATAATAGTGTAATATACCGGTGTATCAACAATTTCACGTGATGTTTCTTCTATGTCAGATGTTACACATCATATGCGACTACTGTAAGTCTCATTTTTTTTTTAAATAGTTATTAAGTTAAAAGGTAACGCCATTACCATCTAGTTACCGTAAAAGTAACTATTACTAACGGGTTACTCCCAACCCTGGTAGTAGCATTAATATTTGTGTCATCTAGTAATTTATGTTATCTCTGGTGCACACACCACCCCGAAACTGCAACATTATATGTTTTGACAAGTGTCATTAAGCCTGTTAATGACCTGGCGGCAAGTTAACGTTCAGCCTCTTGAAAATAACTACTCCCTAATGCTCGAGTAGTGCACATCTACCAGCACAGAGTGCACGTTTACTAGGCGAATGAAGATAAAGCCTCAATGTTCTGCATTTAACCTCACTTTAGGTGCCACGTACTAAAATATAACAACTGCCAGGAAGTATTTAGAAGCCCATATCAACACACGCAGATATATCTTTGTAAAGGGCTGTGATGTCACGGGTTTCGACTACAGCAGGGATGGCCAACTTTGCGTGGAGTAGCAGCCACCACTGTGGAGGCGGTGGGTTTCTCTGCACCCGCCCCCCTTCATTTCGTTCCAGAATACTTTTACACCAGTAAGAACGGCCTGCACGGCAGTATGATGTGATCGCTGGACTAAATAATATAATAATAATGATAATAATAATAACAATGACAATGTCATTGGGTTTACGTTCCTTTTAACGACTGCGGCTTTTAGAGACGCCGCAGGTGTGCCGGAATTTTGCCCCGAAGGGGATCTTTAACGTACCAGTAAATCTACTAACACGGCGCACCCTCAAATGCCAGCTGACTGTGCCAGGATTCAATCCTGAAATCTTGGGAACAGCAGACGAGAACGTTACCGCTGAGCCACGCAGCGAGTCGGACAAAAACATAGTATGGTATGTGTCGATTCGTGCGTTCGAACCCTACTTTGGCTGTTCTAAGAATGGTTTCCGTGGTTTACCATTTTCACCACCAGACAAATGCCAGCACGGTTCTTTTGAACAGGTCCATGGACAACTTCCTTCCAAAATTCCCTTTCCCGACCCTTCCTTAATTAGACCCAAGTTAGCGGTTACCTGGGTGATCGCCTGTCACCATCCCCCGTTGTACCATAATTATACCCAAACGTTCTCACAGATATTCAATGATTGCTTAATTCAACTCTACGATTGGAATGAAAGCAAAGCCAGAAATAACATTTGACATGTCACAAATATCCAAACTCTAGTCATGTCAAATGGACGGCAAACGTATTCAAGGCCTGCGCGAGAGGCTCTGGAATTGAGGGTCCTTCTGCTGCCTGTCCGAGTCCGGCTTTGGGCATGAGCGTTTGTATTGTTTTCATTTCTAAGTTTAAATCATCAAATATTCTCTATAGAATGGAACTTTACCGAGGCAGTGTGACAACCAGAGAACGTTGAGTCACCGCCAGTTGACTTGCATCTACCGTTACACAACAGCGGGTCGAGAAGCCCTAAATACCGTAATTGCATTTACAAGCAAATGCAAGCTGGCAAGATACCTCAGTTGTGAGAGTTAAAACTTGTGGTGAAGTACTGCAGTCTATCTCGTATCCCGTGAACATGGTTGGGTATAGAACAAAACATCGAGTTTTCTTAGTGAAAACTTATCTTCTCAAGATGTCTTCCAGTAAATACTGTATGTTCGTAAGTTTCAGCACCGGGCGATTTCTACTAGTGGGAGAACCTCAAACAAAACTGGGTAGTCTGATGAAACGGGGTACCATAGTTTTCTCGTCTGATATGTGGTGACATCTTCTGGTGAACATAAGTTACTAACCTCTTTCTCACTTGATGACCTTCATTCTAAGAGCAGTTGCAATCTGTAGGGTGCAAGCGTGCGTTCTCACAGGGGTAAAATCTATTTTTACAGTGTTTTGTTATGATATCCGCTTGTAAATTGTGTGCTTATTTATCCAAGACCCAATTCTGAAGACTGTTAGGTAAGGATAATATAAATTAAACATTGTTTGCACTACATAATTGCAGGTGTTTCAAAACGAATGACCGGTTTAAGTGCTGTAGAATTCCACTTGCTCCTAACATGGTGTTGTTGGATAAAACAGGGTACCACTAAGTTGCATAGAACAGGGTAGTACCCCGTTTTATCAGACCCACCATTGGAGAAAGGTAATATCCTGTCTTCGGGATCTCTATCTGAGCCACCAAACGGAAAATCATCTGTTTCATCCACATCAGGGTCTTCTCAGTCAGTTGGGCCTAAGCCTTGGACTTCAGCTTTCCAAGTCTCTCGGAAAGTCATAAAGGCAGTGCCGAGAGCTGAAAGTAAGGAAGGAATAACCGATAGACGAAGAGGAAAGACAGCTATTCTGACAAGTTCCCCATACAAGGAAGAATTAACTTCATCTATGAAAACGGAGAAGACTCCCAAAATGAAACTTAAAATGGAGTCACAATCTCCCAGATTTAGGCCTTGTGACGCCACAAATGTCGTAAAGCAGAAATCAAAGAAAGTTAGAAAAGTGCAGGAGTATAACACCTCGTCAGAAGAGGAAGGAGAAAATAATGACGCAGCTTGCATTTATTGTAATGAACTATTCAGTAATTCGACAAGTTCCCCATACAAGGAAGAATTAACTTCATCTATGAAAGAGGGAAAGAAGGCGGGGCCAAGTGTTATAAGAGTGGTAAATGGGCTCATGATCAGTGTGCCGGCATTGATGATGAAGATGATGAACCGTATTAATTCGATTTTTGTACATGAAGTGAATTTCAATGTTTGTGAAATGTATTTCTATTTTGTAATATTTACTTTAAATCCAGTACCCTGCTTTATCCAACTCGTCTGATAAAACGGGGTACTGGACAAACATTTATATAAATAAACAATTTACGGTTAGGCTTATTTTCAAATTATTTTCTTCATTGCCATTTGTAAGTAGATATATTATATAACTAGTCCTTAAAAATTGAACACATTACTACAACAAGTTCATAAGGTATGCCATTTCGATTATTAAGCACCCTGTTTTGGCCGACTCTCCCCTACGAGTACAGAAACAATCCGTGTACTCGGGAGGCGCTCGAGAACGAAATAACTGCACCGGTACGAAATATCACTGAGTATGAATTACAGCGAGTGTACCAAAACTTCCTTCGTTGGTGCAATGTGTGTTTAGAAATTGAATGACAACATTTCCAGCAACTACTCTGAAATTCACGTAAGTAATGATGATTATTAAACACGTTAAAAAGTGTAAATGTGTTGAACTATTCGGGCGCTACGCTGCTGCTAACGCCAGTGCCTTGCTCTACAGGTGGATAGCCACAGTGTCCCGGCAGTCACACGGCCCTGCCAGGTTTCGTTCCATAGAGAAGACTCTCACTGTGTATTCATCATGAGCAAATTACTCTACAACTGCGCAATAAAGTTCATTTATTTATTTATTTATTTATTTATTTATTAAAGTACACAGGTCATAAACCCAATTCAGTATCTTCTTGACACAAATACATAGTAGATAATATTAAATCTAAATAATAATTTTAGGAGATGACAAGAAAAAATTAAAACTACAAAACAATAAAACTTAAACAAATATTTGATAAATTATATAATCTGAAGAGCCAAGGGGGTTACACCAAGCAGATTAAGGAAGAACTCCGGAGGCTAGGAATTACAGATGACGACTGTCGAGGCCGAACACAATTCAGGGAAATACTTTCGAACATAAAGGTTCTTGTGGGAGAAAAGAGAGAACGCAGGGGAGGAAGATGGACAGCAGAGAGAAAGGCGCAACATTCTGAAAGAATGAAGGAAGTGTGGAGGAAGAAAAAGGAAGAAAGAACTATGAGAAGGAAATGAAATGATATTTGCGTAGTCCTTAGTTTTGGCCGGTTCGCATAATGTAATGTAATGTAATGTAATAAAACTTAAAAACTTAATTAGTCACCCATATGCTTAGTTATGAATAAAACGAATTAAAAATAATACAAAACAAAACATAAACATGAACACCTTGACGAAGCATGGACGGACAGTGCCTAAAAAATAGGAACAGAGGAAAGTGTTATTACAGTATATACGTTCCTGGTTCTCGCCTGACAAAGACACCAATGAGATGCGGGTGGTATCTGCGCACGCCCGCTCAGGGGCAAGGTACGCAGTAGACCATCACATATTTTGTATCACGTACATGTACATTTTAGCTTGACCCCCAGGCCAAAAACGTACATTAAAATGATATCCAAAACGGCATTTCAGTTAGTTCTGGTCTAACTAAACTGTAGTAAATTTGCTTAGATGGATACAATATCTGCAAATGTGAATAACACTTTGTGTGAATGCGCTAATTGTTTTAGCCCAAGTGAGGTTGGTAACGCAAGAGTCTAAGGTCAGATTTCTCACCAGTGTTGAACCAGTGTGAGCCGGAGTCAGCTGACCTCTGGCTCAAGTGAAGTCGATCGTGTTACAGACAACATGTCACTGTCAAGAGGTAACTCGAAACTCGCAAGCACTCTGAGTCGGAGATGACAGCCTGTAAGCCTCGCAGTAAACACAACTGTCCTGCCCTCCTCCTACTCAGCCGCCTCTGTCATAAGTGACCATGTACTGAGACTTCTGACGGTTTGAATCACGACTATGTCAATAATAATAATAATAATAATAATAATTTTATTTAGCGTATGGCTTTACAGATACAATATGCACATAAAAGATAATTAATTTATGAAGACAAACTATATGTTCATGTCTAAATTGTTTATATAGTTAATTGTCTCTGATGATCCATGAGCGAAATCAGTCACGTTGCCACTGTACTTTCGTTTAGGACATTCGGTGATGATATGCTGGATGGTCTGCTTGGGGGCACCACAATCACAGTTAGGTGAAGACATTATTTTCCATTTGTAGTGGAAGTCTGCACAGTTGCCGTGACCCGTACGAATCCTGTTGAGAGTTGACCATGTTTTCCGAGGAAGCTCAAATCCAGGTGGCAACGATGATCCAATGCGTGGTAAGGTTGATCCAGGCCTATTATCTTGTCTTCCCTGCCATTCTTTAGTGATGTTGTAGTTGGTATTCTCCAAGTCTATTGCAGTCCTTGTTGGTGGATTTCGGGATCGTAGGCGATTCAGGCAAATGTCAGCAATGTCACAGTGTATTGGTAGCTGTGGGTTATCCATTATTTTCTTGAACTCCTTGAGGAGAGCGTTTTTACGTCGAAGATCTGGTGGAGGGATGTGGCTGAGGATAGGTAGACAATGTGTGGGTGTAAACCTTATTGTGCCAGTGATTAGGCGCATGGTGGTGTTGAGCTGGGTATCTATGAGGTTAGTGTGAGGACTATTCAACCACACCGGGGCACAATACTCTGCAGCTGAAAACACAAGTCCCAAAGCTGTACATCGAAGTGAAGTTGCCGATGAACCCCAAGTTGTGCCACATAATTTTTGGACTATATTGTTACGGGTTCTCACTTTGGATTGAGTATTGCGGAGGTGTTGTTTGAAGGAGAGTGTTCTATCCATTGTGACCCCCAGGTATTTAGGGAATCTATTATGTCTCAATAATTGATTTCCAATATACACCTGCAATTCTTTATTGGCCATCTTGTTGTTCAAATGAAAGCAGCACACTTCTGTCTTGTTAGTATTAAGTGTAAGTCTCCACATCTTAAAGTATTGAGTCAGTTCTTCAAGATCGTCTGTTAGGTTCATCTCTGTTTTCTCAAAAGTTGTATCTCTAGTAGCAAGTGCCCAATCATCTGCATAACCAAATTTTCTTGAAGTTGTGGCAGGAATATCTGCGATATATAGGCTAAATAAGATTGGAGCAAGAACAGAGCCCTGAGGAAGTCCATTATTTAGTGATCTTTTGGTGCTCACATTATTCCCCATATGTACTTGGAAAAGTCTCTGACTTAGCATATTATTCAGGAGTCGGGCAGTCGTCTTACATGGTATCACTTTCAGGAACTTGAAGAGTAGGCCATCCTTCCAGACTGTGTCGTATGCTGCTGTCAGATCGATAAAAGCCACCGATGTCTTAAGTTTTTTCTGGTAGCCTGCTTCTATGAAAGTTGTAAGGGACAGTACTTGATCTGTAGTGCTTCTGTGCGGTCTGAATCCTGCCTGCTCCACTGGGATTTTTTTGATTATCTCTGGGCCAATTCTATTGAGAAGGAGCCTTTCTAGTAATTTATATGTCACACTAAGCAGGGCAATGGGGCGATAGCTCTCTGGTGTATCACTTGCTTTGCCTTTCTTCAAGATGGCTATGATCTTCGTTTGTTTGAATAACTTTGGCAATTGCCCACTCTGTAATATGTTCGTGAAGAAGTTAGACAACCATACTTTAGCTCTGTCTCCACAATGAGTAATAAATTCCGGGTGGATGCCATCCAAACCTGGTGCTTTGCCTGGCTTAATGTCTTTAATTGCAGTAGTTATCTCATCCTTAGTAAAAGGTCTGGAGTATTCCAAGATATCTGTGGCATTCTCTTTTAAAATTTTTAATTCCTTCTTTATGCGTTTTGTGAAGATTTTATCCCTGATACTTTTAGAAGTCGTGACTATGTGAGAAGCGATCTTGTTTGGGTGAATATCTGGACTCCTTCGTGTAATAGGTTTACCATCTCCCAGTTTCCTGAGAAGCAGCCAGGCTTCACGACTAGATTTTGTAAAGTCAAGAGATTCCACTTTCGTAATCCACTTTTGTTTTCTCGCAGCATCCAGGCTATGTAAAAGTTGATCTGCAATTTCGTGATAATAATAAATATGGACTACACTGAGTGCCACAATAATGTTGCTAAGATCGTGCACAAGGAGATGGCTAAAACTACAGGACTAGATGACTCCTCGTTTCCGTTTTATAAGTACCGACCGAAAGATGTTTCGGACAATGAAATCCATATATTATATTGGTACAGAGAATTCGCACTGATAAAACCATCAAAGCTAACCAACCTCATATTCTCCTCCTTGATCAGCAGAAGAAAGAAGCTGTGATAATCGATATATCCGTACCACTCAACCACAACTTCCAAACAGGCAACAAATACACCGAACTGGCCATTGACGTAAAACTAATGTGGAAGCTAAAGCAGGTGTATATCCGGCCTCTCATTCTGTCTGTAACAGGAATTGTACCTTCAAGACTGGTGGACCAACTACAGACTCTCGGAATGGTGCACAAGATGGGACAGATCCAAAAGTCGGTGATCTTGGACACTTGCCATATACAGTAATGCGACGATTCCTAAATGACGAATGAACTCTGAAAGTGCTTGACATTAATCCGTATTTTCAGTGATACAGTAATAATAAATAATAAACAAGTAGTTCCATGAAGAAATATACAGCCTATTTTCATATATCCTACTCATGTTAATTGTCTCTATCAACATACAAAATTTCAGTTTAATTGCTGTAACAGATTCGTAGATATTGAGAACCGTCTAAATATTTCATATGGTCGCCAGGATGGATTTTTATTTTTGTACTATTACATTAAGATTATTGTGTACGTGTGGTATTCAAACTTCAATCGCATGATTAGAACACAGAAGTAAAAACGAGATTTTAAAAGTACGCACACCAGCCATCTTGTAATTATGCAAACAATTGAAATAAATTACATGCCAGTGAATCAACATTTGTATAAGCATTTAACGTGCAACGTTTCACGGCACTCGGATAGTTAATTCGCGAGTAACGCCCATTTAAATATTTATACTTCGCGTCGCCGCCATGTTGGATTTGTGCTCACCAGGTTACTGAAAGTCCTATAGGTGAACATATGTTCATAGTCTCTATTAACATAAAAAATTCAGTTTGGTTGCTGTAAAATATTCATAGATATTGAGAACCGTCTAAATATTTCGGAAGCTCGCCATTTAGGATTATTATATTAATAGGCCATAGAGTTATAAACCATTCAAGGACAATTATTGCCTAGCTTCATTATTCAAACTATCACTTCGATCGCATGATTACGACACAAGTATAAAAACTTAATTTAAAAATTTCGCACAGCCGCCATCTTGAGGTTATGTACACAATTGAATTAAATTAGATGGTAGTGCATTACAATCTGCCAAATCATTTACAGTACCACATTTCACTGCGCTCAGAGAGTTAAATCACGAGATGAGTCTATTAAAATATTTCAAATTCGCTTGGTCGCCATGTTCGTTTTGTAGTTTACAGGTTTATGAGGAAAACTTGTATCAGTACCCTTTATCACCGTACAAAATTGCATGATGATATCTGTACTGGTTTCGGAGATATAGAATGTCAGTGAAATATTTCGCACACCCGCCATTTTGAGGTTATGTAAACAATTGAACTAAATTAGACTCCAGTGTATTACAATGTGTACAAACATTTGCTGTACCAAGTTTCATTACGTTTGGATAGTTAAATCGCGAGAAATGTATATTTAAAAGTCTCAATTTCACTTGACCGCCATGTTGGTTGTGTAGTCACCAGGTTTTTGAAAGTCTCATAGGTGAACTTCTAGTAGTGCCCTTTATCACCGTACACAATTTCAGGGCGATATCGGTAATAGTTTCGGAGATATTGAATGCTAGTGAAATATTTCGCACAGCCGCCATGTTGGATTGGTGTGACGTAACCAAATTTTAAGGGCACGGTCGAGGTCGCCGGGAATATTGCTATGAAATTACCGAGTTTCATTGAAATCGCTCCAGCCGTTTAGATTTTATTAGAGGGGTTCACACACACACGCACACACACACGGACAAAAGGTGATCTCATAAGCCTATTTTTTCAAAAATTGAAAATAGGCTAAAATAAGGAATAATAAAATAGTAAAATAAAATAAAAATAAGAATCAGAAATTTATGAATCTGAACATATACTCTGTGAGCTGCCGGAATGGGATTGACAGTTCTCGCCTCGCCATGTGGTCTGAAAACGAGGTTGCCAAACTGTACAAGCCAGAGATACAGCTGACCAGGCACTGAAGCACGTGGGCTGTAATATTGCAACGCAGAGTATTATGACATCAGCTATGCGAGCATGGGTTGGTCAAGAGGCAGAGGGGTGATGACTGATGTGGAATTTTCGGCCAAATGTCAATACCATTCTGGCAGCTCACAGAGTTTTTTATAATAAAGGATTTCTCGAGGACGAGGACGAGGGGTTGGATCATCCTGGAGCAGAGTGTGGAGTGGCGGAATACCCTTTACCTCACATTTGTTGACTTCGAGAAAGCCTTCGACTCCGTAAATCAAAGAATTATGTGGAAGACCCTCGAGGAATATAAAATTCTAACAAAGATCATCAGAATCATGGAAGAGATGTACGAAGGGTATGAGTGCCAGGTTCTTCACGAAGGCAAATTAACAGAAAAGATAAAGGTCAGTTTCGGAGTGAGACAGGGGTGTGTCCTTTCCCCCACTCTGTTCCTGTTGGTCCTGGATAGTGTGATGAAGAAGGTAATGGGAGGACGGAAGAGGGGTATTCAATGGGGTATAAATGACAGGCTTGAAGATCTGGATTTCGCAGACGACATTTGTCTTATGGCACAACGGTACCGAGACATAGAATATAAGCTGGGGAGGTTGCAGAGAGAAGCAGAACGTGCAGGACTGATGATCAACACCAACAAGACCAAAGAGATGAGGTTAAATTCTGACATCACGACTAGTTTGACAGTCAACGGAAAGGACATCGAGCGAGTTGAGTCCTTCCTCTACCTTGGAAGTATAGTCACAAATGATGGGGGAGCAGAGGAAGATGTTCGAAGCCGTATCAGGAAGGCAAATGGTGCCTTTGTCCAGCTCTACCCCATCTGGAGAAATAGAAACATTTCCAGGAAGACCAAGCTCCGCCTTTTCAATAGCAACGTAAAGTCGATTCTTCTCTACGACTGTGAAACATGGAAAGTCACAAAACCGATCAACAACCAGCTACAGGTGTTCATTAACAGATGTCTGCGTCGCATCATGAATGTGAGGTGGCCGGACATAATCTCAAATGAAGATCTTTGGACCATCACCAATCAACAACCGATTAGCATCCAGATCAAGGAGAGGAAATGGCGCTGGATTGGTCACACACTAAGGAAGCCGGATGGAGCTATTGAGAGGGCGGCGCTAGACTGGAATCCTCAAGGCGCCAGGAAGCGAGGTCGACCTAAGAAGACCTGGAAGAGGACGATCGAAAATGAAATTGCAGAGGTGGACAAGAACTGGAGTCAAGTGAAGAGAATGGCCAGGAACCGTACTGCGTGGAGAAATTTCGCCAAGGCCCTATGCTCCGGAAGGAGCGGCAGGAATTAAGTAAGTAATTTCTCGAGGAAGGTTTCTGTAGAAAAACGTTCATTTATGACCAAAGGAAGCAGAGTTGTAACGATTTCAGTGTAATCGAGTCGAAGAAACCTGCCGTCCGTGCGCCTTTTAAGCTTACGCTGGGTAAAGCGTTAAAATATCTACAGGGTCTTTCATATAAAGTAAGAATGGTGAGCGGCGGCTTTGTTATCCGCTGCTGCAGTGGCCTTAGCCGAGCTTGTGGCGTGCCACGGCCCCCTGCTGTAGTATTGAAAGCGAGCGCATAGTATATACTGTACTCGACTTTGCAATAAACGTGCAGGTGTTCAGTCGCCAGTCTGAACCTCATATGTTAACATGAGGCAGTTACCATTACAACATCGTATTTTTGTATGTAAAACTTATTTTAAGTACGAGTCGGCTCGGTGGATACGTGACGCATTTCTACAGCGATTTCCTGATGAAGTGCCACCTTCACTGGCGCCAAATAAATAGCATAAAATTAAAAATCTGAAATATTACATTGGCAGAACTCACTCACGTCAGCCAGAAAGTGGTCACCAGATACAATGCCTGTATAACCCAGGAAGGATGCCACTTACAACATCTTTTATAAGGTACAGGATTGTACACACGCTGAAAGCAGAGGGCCGTGAAGCGCCACAAGCTGGGCCAAGGCCACCCTAGCAGCGAATAACAAAACTGCCGCTTGCCTTTCTTACTTTATTGAAAGACCCTGTATATACTCTGAGTGTAAGAATTGTTCAGCATGAAAAGTCCATGACAGCATATCTCGATCTTTAATACATCGCCCACTATAAGTGTTTTTATGTTTTCAACAATCTCCATTCAGTGATCCGTGGTTCATGATCGCGAAATAAACGGTCACGTAAAACTACAAGCTTCCTTCCATTCAGTGGAAATTTAAATTATTAAACTTCGGAGCGAGTTTACGAGCCTATCACACCAGCTTCGGCCAACATCAAACTGGCAAGTGTTAAGACTTCAGAAAAAATTATATGTGTTTGTAGGTTCGCTGTTCACCTGGGCTTTTCTGGATTGCATCTGGAACCTGCCTTTTACGATTACGCTGGGTAAACCTTTAAAGATACCGGGTTGCTAGTTTTAATAATATGCAAAAGGAATATAATTGTTGTTGCAATGATTCTTTTCTATTTTCTATTTGCTAAGTAACAACGTTTTGGCATATGAGAAGCGATGAAGCAAAAGTTAAAAGTAAAAGCAATTAATACAATGATTACAAAATGGTGTAGACGACCTCACTGTTACGCCTCTTAAAACAATAATTATCATCATCATCATCACAGCTAAGAAGAACAAAGAAGGAATTCCGTAATAGAAATTTAACATTGTGAGAGTAGTATTACCATGGGTATTATTATTATTATTATTATTATTATTATTATTATTAATAATAATAATAATAATAATAATAATAATTATGGTAATGATTTGAGTTTACCGTTATATTTAAACTATTGTAGCGATAGAGACACAAGGAGCCGGAATTTCGTTCTAGAAGGGGATTTTTAGCGAGCTAGGAAATGTACTGACAATGGTCTCTGGCATTTAATTGGTCGTAATTACCTGCCAACAGTGTCAGTATTTAATCCTGTAAACCTTAAGCGCTAGTGAGTGAGTGCCACAACTAAGTTACCTAAACCACATGATATGCCAATTTAATTAAGGCCTGTGAGAACTAGAGAGAAGAGGAGCATTCGATTCCCATCCTAGCCATCCTAACAGTGGTTTTCCCTAGTTTCCAACTTCTACTCCAGGCAAATACCGGGATAGTTCCTAACTTGTGGCCACGGCTACATCCTTCCCAATCCTCGCGCCTGAATTACGAATACACACACTAATATACCCATCACATTAACACAGGTTATCGGCAATTTCCACACCGTACTCCCAAGTACACGAGACTACATGACCAAGATGTCGCTAAATAAAACAATAACAACCTTCCAATCCAAGCCCCAAGTACAGGTACAAACACTCGTACAGGCAAAACAGAGGTAATCAGACAGATTCCACCAGCCTCAGAGAACAGAGGACTGATGACCATTGTGGCCCACGCCCCCAAGCCAACAAAACCAGTAGACATGCATTTGAAAAACAAGCGTAATTAGAAAATACTCTGATAATGTTAAATAGTTATTCAATCCCCAATCAAGACCACCAGCACCTACTCAACTGCAGGAAACTATCAGAACCTGTCTCCATGGACGATCTGGTAGCCACCAGTGATGAGGCAGTTCGTGCAGCGGAATTCTGGGCATCACGTGGAATATAAAGATGCACATATACTTTGTAATCTTTGTATATATATGTTTATAATATGTTATGTTCTGGACACGTATAAATAAATACATAAATAAATCCCCAATTCTCCGGTTCTTAAACCCAATGCTTATCAGTTCAGATACATGTAGGCTACGACTTGAAAATGTGATTGCTGTCGGCGATCGAACTCGTGTCTTCTTCATTTCAGGCAATCAATATTATTTACTGCCTATGCCAAAATGGCCCTTCAAAATCGCACCAGAGGTCCAGGTTCGATTCCCGGCTCTTCCAAGATATTTAATTCTGGTCTGAACGCTGGATCGGAGTACACTTAGCCTCATGAGGAAACACTGAGAAGAGGTGGGTTCGATTCCCACCTCAGGCATCCAGGAAGTGATTTTCTGTGGTTCCACTCCTACTCCAGGCAAATGTCGGGATGGTTACTAACTTCAGGCCATGACCTCCTCCTCACATCATCACCTGAATTACAAATACACTCGCTACTACAGACATCACAATAATGCAGGTTGTCAGACAAAATTCTTCACGAACCCAAGTACGCAGGGCTAAATGACCGCGATGTCAAAACTCCTCAAATAAAAATTACTTTAATGTCATATAGAAAAAGGGAGGGATTGCAGAGCCATCTACTTAACATCGACGAAATCCCTTCGAGGTGGACCGTTGTGGAAAGCACATCTGACAAGTATGTAGAAGATGTGAGTTCGAATCCGGAGGGTGATCCCAATTTCAAGTCTTACTTGTTGTGTTCGGTTTAAAAGGAGCTATTTTCTAAGGTAATCACCATTCAACTTTAATTACATTTTGTAAGCCTTTCGGAAATACACGTTTTAAGCTCACCGAAACACTCTTCGTCTTAGCTGTTCCTACCAACAGCTCAGTCAGAGAGAGTAAAGTTTGTGATGGAGTGACTGTACAGTTCCAGGTCTTTCAGCATGACTGTACTTACTCCGCAAGTTGACTTCAAACACTGCGTTCATTGCCTCGATCGCTTTTCGAGACCGTCATAAAGGCAAGGTAGGCACAAAGTGATCAATGAAACCCTTCTCCTGCCTTCAGATCGTAATTATTCCTTATTGCGATGAGGCTGCAACAAAATGAGAAATTCGAAGTGTTCTGAGTCTTGTGAACGACAGGCGTGGAATATATTTTCGAGTACGAAGATGTTTAAGAATGAAAGGGAGAGTGAAGTTTTAAGAGTATTGCACTTGAAATCTGTTTTTAATGGGTTTAGAAAACAGTGTCTTTCTTTCTTTATTTATTTATTTAACTAAAATAAAGCAATAATCAGTATGTAATATTATTATTTTATGCGTTTATTATCAGCTGGTCAATGAGGAGGTGATGCCCACTCTTCACGCAAACTGCTCGGGTTCGAATCAAGGTAACGGTGTGATGAATTTTCATCCAAGAAACCACGTAGCTTCATGAAGTTTATCAGTACTTAAATACTTACTGTACTATTTAATCCTTTGGTCGTACAAATCCCAAGTAATTTGTGGCTTCGCCTACGATTTGCCTCCACTGCTGCCTATGTTCTGCATCTCCCAGATTCGTTCCAAGTGTTCTTAAATCCTCCTTCACTTGATTCCCCCATCGAAGCCGTGGTCTTCCCAGAAGTCTTTTTAATTGCTGGTCCTTTCTCCTCTGCACGTGGCCCAACTACTTTTGTATTGCTCTTCACCAGTGCTATGATGTCAGTATTCTTGTACAATTTACTTAGTTGTCGATTTTTCTGTATGTTGCATTCTCCATATTCTTCAATGGGTCCTAAAACCCTACCTAATATCCTTTTTTCAAATGATAAGAGTTATTTTATATTTCATTTTGTTAGGGTCCATACTTGTGCACCATGTAGTAGTAAGGGCTGCAGAATTACCTTATACATTTGTAGCTTTGCTCCCGAAATCTTAAGACAAGGACGCGAGTTTTTTCACAAATGCACACTGACTGCGTGGCTCAGCGGTAACGTTCTCGCCTGTTGAGCCCAAGGTTGCAGGATCGAATTCAGGTGCAACCAATTGGAATGTGAGGGTGCAGAAATGCGAGAGAGCCGTGCCAGTAGATTTACTGGCACGTTAAAGATTCCCTTCGGGGCAAAATTCTGGAATCCCGGCGTCTCTAAAAGCCGCAGCAGTTAAAAGGGACGTAAGACAAATAACATTATATTATTATTATTATTATTATTATTATTATTATTATTATTATTATCATCATCATTATTATTATTATTATTATATCAACAAATGCCAGCTGGTGCGCATGAACTTTGATGAGTTATTGTGCGCATTTTCAATAGGTGGCTTATTTATTTATTTATTTAGCGTATGGCATCACACATGAAACACAATAATAATAATATTAATAAACAAGATGTTCAGTAAAGAACATATAGCCTACTTTCTCCTAAATGTATGAGTATAGTTATAACTCGTTGTTATTATCAAAGAGTATAATAAAACTATTCTTTGTTGAAGACCTTAGAAACGATTTACCTCTACCAAACGCCACAACCTAGATAAAAACTGCTACCATCATTGAAGAAAGAAAGAAAGATAAGAAGTATATCAAGAATGTTATGGATCTGGAGACATAATCGACCGGACTGGCTGCGTGGCTCAGCGGTAACGTTCTCGCTTGCTGGGCCCTAGGTTGCAGGTTCGTATCCTGGCGCAGTCAGCTGGCATTTGAGGGTGCACAAATGCGAGGGAGCCGTGTCAGTACATTTACTGGCACGTTAAAGATCCCCTTCGGGCCAAAATTCCGGCACCCCGGTGTCTCTAAAAGCAGCAGTAGTTAAAAGGGATGTAAAACCAATAACATTATTATTATTATTATTATTATTATTATTATTATTATTATTATTACATATACGACCTGCCGTGGGCAACATCCAACTTTGAGTTGAGGCATGTCTTTACACGTCTGGTTGTGCATGGCTTTCACAACCCTAATTGAATTAAGAAATCTTTCCATGACCCTACAGAGACGTGTGTATACAAACTATGTGGATATTTTCGATTGCTATTTGCCTGAAATAAAAGTAGTAATTAATAACCTGAACTAACACCAACGGCTTGAATTCAGTTACTATGTGAAATCGTTTTGTTCTTTACTTCAAATAACATTTTCAAGTAACGCAAAATAGGCTGTTACAAACCCTTTAAAATAAAAAGTAACAAGATGTTCAGCAAAGAACATATAGCCTACTTTCTCCTAAATGTATGGGTATCTTTATGACTCTTTGTCCTCATCCCTAAAACAATCACCCCAACCACAATGTATTGTTTGTTTTCTTTTATATTGATAATAAGCCAGTAGGTGTCAAGATCAATATTATATACTTTATGATGATTGAATAACAAAACTACTAACTTATTGTAATGCATTCACGTCCGTTAATCTCTATATTAAGCCAGCCTGCAAAATTAAGAATCTTCCGCCCCAATCACAGTAGGTGGTGCTGCGACCTATCAGTGAATTAATCTTTATCTTGTACGCCTATGCACTGCCATCGTAATGTACTACGATGGCAGTGTTCTATGGGTGTTGAATGAGTAGGCAGTTTAAAGTAGCCAAGAGGGAGGCGATCCAGCTGGCAGTGTTTAAAGGTATTCGGAGCGCGATCGTGGCTAATAGTTGAACTACCAGTATTACAAAATTGCCATACTTCAGGAAGCCAGCTCAGGCATTTACACAGCGTTATGTTTGGAACAATATTACCCACATAACCCACAAGAGGACAGCACCGTACAGAGGCATTAAGAAGGCTGTGGTTAATGACAACGTGTATCTAGTTCTTCTATTCTCCTTTTTCTAATGTCTTCTGTTTATGTGCGATGCTGGGACTGTGATTTTATTAATATACGAGTGTATACTTTATCCTCTCCTTTGAGCTAAATGACATTTTATTCAGTATCTGTGGAAAAAGCTCGTGCACATCATTTGTAAAAGAATTCAAGAAAAAAAAACCTAACTGTAGCAGTACTCGATCCCCAGTCAACTGCGTGTCAGAATAACATGCTAGCCCAGAGCTAACCGTATCCATGACGTCAGGTGTTCTTAACTGGCATATTAGATACAAACTGTTGGCAAATAATGACTTTAAATAAACGATTTCTTCACTGCAGTACATCTTCATTAAAGATCATTTCATACAAAGTTTATATTATTGTATCAGTACGGTATATCACATACAACATACTAAAACTACTGAAATATAAGACAGGCACATGAGGACAGCTGCCATCTTGTGTGTGACACAAACGGCTCAGCTCTTTTAAGCCACTCATACTGTATAATATTATAATATTAAATTATAATAAATAACGGATCACGACCTTCAGGATAGCTTAAACCCCCCTAGGCTCGATAATCGGAATTGGTGGGTCTTAAGCTATTTATTAAAATGGTTGCATAATTCACACGGCCGCCATCCTGAAATGGCATGGCCGATGACCTTGGATTTTGGGTGAAAGACGCGTCCTATATAAAGGTATGTTGTCACCAAATTTGGTAGAGATCGGATGATTAGTTTAGCCGTAATTTGATTTTACGTTTTGAACATTTGAGTGGCCGCCATTCTGTTTTGGTAAAGATGGCGGCGATATAAAGTATGACACTGAGGTGTCCTTTACTAGTGCTACCTCTGTACCAAATTTCGTTCAATTCGGTTTCACCGTGTTCGAATTGATAGGGGGGGACAGACATTCAGAGTACACACACTCACACACACACAGACACACACACACACACACAGACTCACACACACACATACACACACACACACAGACTCACACACACACATACACACACACAGACAGACACACTTTTTTCGCCCTGTGTTGATCTCATAAGTCTACTTTCATTTTTTGCAAAAATCGAAAGTAGGCTAAAAATGTATCGTAGTATCATCTTGTCATTCTTCAAATTCGATGCGCATAGAATGCCAATGGTATAGTAATCAATGGAGCCCCACGTAGACTAGTCGTGACATCTAGTCGTGAAATATCGAACAATATAATCCTAACAGAGCGAGTGCATTCTAGCGGCCAGAAGAAGAAACTTTTCAATAAAATCTGGAAGTTAATCTGCAGTTACCTTTTTGGCAGCTAGATGTCTCGAGTAAATCTGCTGGCGAATTATGTTTTAATTAAATATATATTTTACACCATAATATGCACAATATAACGCTTAATTTTAAAACATCTGAGTCATTACAAAACAATAAACATATAACATTTCAAGCAAAAAACCTAGCTCTGATCGGGTTTGAACCATAGGCATTTGAGCGATGGGCTAACGCTCTACCACTGAGCTAATTGTGTCAACGAATATCGTTCTATATAAAATGACTTACATAGAACTTGTTAGCAAATAATGATTTATACTAAACGATTTCATCACTGGAGTATATTATTTATATATAAAGCATTTCATACAAAGTTGATTTATTTTGTATCAGTACGCTATATTGCATGCAATACTCAAATTAGTGAAATATAAGTCAGGCACAAGATATCCGCTGCCATCTTGTCTTATTACTGAATCGGCTCAGCTTTTTAAAATCACGTCTGCACTATAGTATTACAAAATAAACTTTTAATTTCGAACGTGCCTCTTCCTTTAGAACAGTTAAAACGATTCTCGGCTCGATAATCGGAACTGGTGGGTCCCTTGATATGGATTATAAAGTTTGCACAATTCGCACGGCCGCCATCCTGAAATGGTATGGCGGACGACCATGTAGTTTGGTCACAAGACGCATCCTATACGAAGGTATGTTGTTACCAAATTTGGTAGAGATCGGATGATTTGGTTAGTCGTTATTTGATTTTACGTTTTGAACGTTTGAGTGGCCGCCATTCAGTTTTAGTAACGATGGCGGCGATATAAAACATGACACTGAGGTGTCCTTTGCTAGTGCTACCTTTGTACCAAATTTCGTTCAATTCGCATTCACCGTGTTCGAATTGATAGGGGGGGACAGACATTCAGAGTACACACACTCACACACACACAGACACACACACACACACAGACTCACACACACACATACACACACACACAGACTCACACACACACATACACACACACAGACAGACACACTTTTTTCGCCCTGTGTTGATCACATAAGTCTACTTTCATTTTTTGCAAAAATCGAAAGTAGGCTAAAAACAAGATGTTCAGTAAAGAACATATAGCCTACTTTCTCCTAAATGTATGAGTATAGTTATAACTCGTTATTATCAAAGAGTATAATAGAACTATTCTTTGTTGAAGACCTTAGAAACGATTTACCTCTACCAAACGCCACAACCTAGATAAAAACTGCTACCATCATTGAAGAAAGAAAGATAAGAAGTATATCAAGAATGTTATGGATCTGGAGACATAATCGACCGGACTGGCGGCGTGGCTCAGCGGTAACGTTCTCGCTTGCTGGGCCCTAGGTTGCAGGTTCGTATCCTGGCGCAGTCAGCTGGCATTTGAGGGTGCACAAATGCGAGGGAGCCGTGTCAGTACATTTACTGGCACGTTAAAGATCCCCTTCGGGCCAAAATTCCGGCACCCCGGTGTCTCTAAAATCAGCAGTAGTTAAAAGGGATGTAAAACCAATAACATTATTATTATTATTATTATTACGACCTGCCGTGGGCAACATCCAACTTTGAGTTGAGGCATGCCTTACATGTCTGGTTGTGCATGGCTTTCACAACCCTAATTGAATTAACAAATCTTTCCATGACCCTACAGAGACGTGTGTATACAAACTATGTGGATATTTTCGATAATATAATTCTAACAGCGAGTGCATTCTAGCGGCCAGAAGAAGAAACTTTTCAATAAAATCTGGAAGTTACCTTTTTGGCAGCTAGATGTCTCGAGTAAATCTGCTGGCGAATTATGTTTTAATTAAATATATATTTTACACCACAATGTGCACAATATAACGCTTAATAACATTTTCAAGTAACGCAAAATAGGCTGTTACAAACCCTTTAAAATAAAAAGTTAAAATGTATCGTAGTATCATCTTGTCATTCTTCAAATTCGATGCGCATAGAATAATAATGGTATAGTAATCAATGGATCCCCACGTAGACTAGTCGTGACATCTATTGGTGAAGTATCGAACAATATAATCCTAACAGAGCGAGTGCATTCTAGCGGCCAGAAGAAGAAACTTTTCAATAAAATCTGGAAGTTACCTTTTTGGCAGCTAGATGTCCCGAGTAAATCTGCTGGCGAATTATGTTTTAATTAAATATATATTTTACACCATAATGTGCACAATATAACGCTTAATTTTAAAACATCTGAGTCATTACAAAACAATAAACATATAACATTTCAAGCAAAAAACCTAGCTCTGATCGGGTTTGAACCATAGGCATTTGAGCGATAGGCTAACGCTCTACCACTGAGCTAATTGTGTCAACGAATATCGTTCTATTTAAAATGACTTACATAGAACTTGTTAGCAAATAATGATTTATACTAAACGATTTCATCACTGGAGTATATTATTTATATATAAAGCATTTCATACAAAGTTTATTTATTTCTTATCAGTACGCTATATTGCATGCAATACTCAAATTAGTGAAATATAAGTCCGGCACAAGATATCCGCTGCCATCTTGTCTTATTACTGAATCAGTTCAGCTTTTTAAAATCACGTCTGCACTATAGTATTACAAAATAAACTTTTAATTTCGAACGTGCCTCTTCCTTTAGAACAGTTAAAACGATTCTCGGCTCGATAATCGGAACTGGTGGGTCCCATGATATGGATTATAAAGTTTGCATAATTCGCACGGCCGCCATCCTGAAATGGTATGGCGGACGACCTTGTAATTTGGTCACAAGACGCATCCTATACGAAGGTATGTTGTTACCAAATTTGGTAGAGATCGGATGATTTGGTTAGTCGTTATTTGATTTTACGTTTTGAACGTTTGAGTGGCCGCCATTCAGTTTTAGTAAAGATGGCGGCGATATAAAACATGACACTGAGGTGTCCTTTGCTAGTGCTACGTTTGTACCAAATTTCGTTCAATTTGCATTCACCGTGTTCGAATTGATAGGGGGGGACAGACATTCAGAGTACAGACACTCACACACACACAGACACACACACACACACACACACACAGACTCACACACACACATACACACACACACACACAGACTCACACACACACATACACACACACAGACAGACACACATTTTTCGCCCTGTGTTGATCTCATAAGTCTACTTTCATTTTTTGCAAAAATCGAAAGTAGGCTAATTACATACAAGCACAGATATCGACCTTATTATAGCCTCATGTCCAGTCTATTTATCCAGTCCAGGCTCGATGGTGTAGCACTGAAAATGTCGTTAGGGTCACCTAGGTCCACTCGACAATGTGCCTGATGGTCTGATTCGATGTACCGCAATCAGAGCAGGGGTCTGGCCGCTTCCCCAATTTGTGCAGGTTATGTAGGTATGCACAAACTCCATGTCCTGTACGGATGCGGTTAATGGTCTTCCTATATGTCGTGGTTGATCAAAGCCCTTGGTTTTCTTTTCGGGATCAATGAGATCAAGTACTTTGGGTGGGGCGTTTCTAGTCCATGTTTCACGCCAGTTAGCTGCTATGTTGAAATTACTATCAGCAAGCTGTTGAGCCAGTCTCAGGGGTGGATTCCTGGACCGGAGCCGGTTTATTGCCAGAGCGGGAATGTCGTAATAGATTAGAAGTGTAGGGTTGTTCATTATTTTAGAATATTCCTTCCTCAGTGCATCTTGTCTTCTTAACACCGGAGGGAGTCTGTAGAGTGGAGTAGTTCTTATACAGGAGGTGGTTCTCATGGCTATGTTCTTTACGTAATTGGCTCATGATTCCCTTCAACAAATAAATGTATTTCTCACAGTTTAGCGGCAGTTTAGGTGTTTCCTTTGTATGAGTGCACATGCTTGACAGAATTGAATTGAAATAAATACAAATAGCTTGCCAAACGCGATCTTTCTTTGATTGGCAATGCCGCGTACAGCTAGTCAACACATAAAACTGACTGAAATACCGTAATTGTTAATTACTTTCAATTTAAAATCACATAATTACTGCCTAATAAGCAAGCAGCATGATAAAAAAACACAAATTCCATATTTATGCTGTTTAATTTACTTTAAATACACACACACATAAATTTTTTATCCTTAATACACTTCCCTTACCTCAATGCATACTTAGTATCACACCGTTTCATCAAGACCCACTTGAGAAAGCAAGTTTTAACAAAATAACCTATATTTAACACATGAAATGTTACAAAATATGTCAGTTTCTAAGTACGTATGGTGCAACACGACTTAAAACAGCGCAACAACGGTTACCAAAAAAAACTACAGTAACTTATATGCGGTTTTCTCCTTGTAACGTTGCATCCGCTCAGCCTTTTAGAACGTTCTTTCAGCCCCATCATATTATCACTTTGCATACTCGTTATTTTCACAGAAATGTAACTAATTGTACGATTCAAATATGGTACTGTTTTATCAATGTATTTTAATTGAGAGTATCTCAGTATTTTCAAACATTATATAAATTTGGCCAGTCACATTCTGAGTGGTTCAGGTGGCACGTGCACATATATTATGCTTGGATGTTGGGTTTAAGAACTAACCCGCACATTGTGATATCCCGTGAACAGCTGATGCAGCAAGAGTGAGCCGACATGTGGGACTTGACTGACAGTGTATCTAGGTTGGAAGGCTAAATAGCCATTTAAGATTTACGTTTTATCATTTTAAATGATTATGTCGACTTCGCTGGGGTCCGGCGTTACGTTACGGTGACGGGACGAAATGTACCGAGAATGCACTGAGATGTGTGACGTCATAGTACTGCTTGAGCTTCCTCCTTTCCCCGCGCGCTCCAGTGAGCGTGACGTCATCCAGCCAGCTACCTACTTTGACCTTGGTTTGCACTTGCTTTTTTTTCTAACGGAGTTCACGCAGCATTTGTAGCATTTGTAGCATTTAAAATGATATAAAGTCTAGCCTTTCAGACTGACTATCAGTGTTTTTTTTTCATCTCATTATTATTCTACCATTACGTTTTTCATCTCATTATTCATCTGGCAGTGGCGTCTTCTACTACTACGTGTTTAATCTCATTATTCATCTGGCAGCGGCGTTTTCTACTACCACTTACGTGTTTCATCTCATTATTCATCTGGCAGTGGCATCTTCTACTACCACTTACGTGTTTCATCTCATTATTCATCTGGCAGTGGCATCTTCTACCATCACTTACGTGTTTCATCTCATTATTCATCTGGCAGTGGCGTCTTCTACTACGTGTTTAATCTCATTATTCATCTGGCAGCGGCGTTTTCTACTACCACTTACGTGTTTCATCTCATTATTCATCTGGCAGTGGCGTCTTCTACCACCACTTACGTGTTTAATCTCATTATTCATCTGGCAGCGGCGTCTTCTACCACCACTTACGTGTTTCATCTCATTATTCATCTGGCAGTGGCGTCTTCTACTACCACTTACGTGTTTCATCTCATTATTCATCTGGCAGTGGCATCTTCTACCATCACTTACGTGTTTCATCTCATTATTCATCTGGCAGTGGCGTCTTCTACTACTACGTGTTTAATCTCATTATTCATCTGGCAGCGGCGTTTTCTACTACCACTTACGTGTTTCATCTCATTATTCATCTGGCAGTGGCGTCTTCTACTACCACTTACGTGTTTCATCTCATTATTCATCTGGCAGTGGCATCTTCTACCATCACTTACGTGTTTCATCTCATTATTCATCTGGCAGTGGCGTCTTCTACTACGTGTTTAATCTCATTATTCATCTGGCAGCGGCGTTTTCTACTACCACTTACGTGTTTCATCTCATTATTCATCTGGCAGTGGCGTCTTCTACCACCACTTACGTGTTTCATCTCATTATTCATCTGGCAGCGGCGTCTTCTACCACCACTTACGTGTTTCATCTCATTATTCATCTGGCAGTGGCGTCTTCTACCACCACTTACGTGTTTCATCTCATTATTCATCTGGCAGCGGCGTCTTCTACTACCACTTACGTGTATCATCTCATTATTCATCTGGCAGTGGCGTCTTCTACTACCACTTACGTGTTTCATCTCATTATTCATCTGGCAGCGGCGTTTTCTACTACCACTTACGTGTTTCATCTCATTATTCATCTGGCAGTGGCGTCTCCTACTACCACTTACGTGTTTCATCTCATTATTCATCTGGCAGTGGCGTCTTCTACTACCACTTACGTGTTTCATCTCATTATTCATCTGGCAGTGGCATCTTCTACCATCACTTACGTGTTTCATCTCATTATTCATCTGGCAGTGGCGTCTTCTACCACCACTTACGTGTTTCATCTCATTATTCATCTGGCAGTGGCATCTTCTACTACCACTTACGTGTTTCATCTCATTATTCATCTGGCAGTGGCGTCTTCTACTACCACTTACGTGTTTCATCTCATTATTCATCTGGCAGTGGCGTCTTCTACTACCACTTACGTGTTTCATCTCATTATTCATCTGGCAGTGGCGTCTTCTACTACCACTTACGTGTTTCATCTCATTATTCATCTGGCAGTGGCGTCTTCTACTACCACTTACGGGTTTCATCTCATTATTCATCTGGCAGTGGCGTCTTCTACTACCACTTACGTGTTTCATCTCATTATTCATCTGGCAGTGGCGTCTTCTACTACCACTTACGTGTTTCATCTCATTATTCATCTGGCAGTGGCGTCTTCTACTACCACTTACGTGTTTCATCTCATTATTCATCTGGCAGTGGCATCTTCTACCATCACTTACGTGTTTCATCTCATTATTCATCTGGCAGTGGCGTCTTCTACTACCACTTACGTGTTTCATCTCATTATTCATCTGGCAGTGGCGTCTTCTACTACCACTTACGTGTTTCATCTCATTATTCATCTGGCAGTGGCATCTTCTACTACCACTTACGTGTTTCATCTCATTATTCATCTGGCAGTGGTATCTTCTACCATCACTTACGTGTTTCATCTCATTATTCATCTGGCAGTGGCGTCTTCTACTACCACTTACGTGTTTCATCTCATTATTCATCTGGCAGTGGCGTCTTCTACTACCACTTACGTGTTTCATCTCATTATTCATCTGGCAGTGGCGTCTTCTACTACCACTTACGTGTTTCATCTCATTATTCATCTGGCAGTGGCGTCTTCTACTACCACTTACGTGTTTCATCTCATTATTCATCTGGCAGTGGCGTCTTCTACTACCACTTACGTGTATCATCTCATTATTCATCTGGCAGTGGCATCTTCTACCATCACTTACGTGTTTCATCTCATTATTCATCTGGCAGTGGCGTCTTCTACCACCACTTACGTTTTTCATCTCATTATACATCTGGCAGTGGCGTCTTCTACCACTACGTTAGTAAACCAATTTAAACGAGTGTGACTTGGGCAGTTTCGTAAGGTAGATTTCTAACATATATACTGTATATTATACATTTCACCAGCATTATTCATAACATCATTTTAGGCTATTTTCATTTATGTACAAAAGGAGGCTTATGAGATCACCTTTTGTCCGTGTGTCTGTCTCTGTGTGTGTGCGCGCGCGCGTGTGTGTGTGTGTGTCACTAATAACTTCTAAACGGCTAGAGCAATTTCAATGAAACTCGGTAAGATCATAGCCCTATTCCGGACGACCCCGACCGTGCCCTTCAAATTTTGTTACGTCTCACCAATCCAACATGGCGGCTGTGCGAAATATTTCACCAGCATTCAATATCTCCGAAACTATTACCGATATCACCCTGGAATGTTTTACGGTGATAAGGGGAACTACTAGAAGTTCACTTATGTAACATTTGAAAACCTGGTAACTAAAAAACCAACATGGCGGCCAAGCGAAGTTGCGACATTTAAATAGACGTTTCTCGCGATTTAATCAACCAAACGCAATAAAACTTGGTACAGTATATATTTATACTGAACCCTTATTGATCTTCGATAAATAAGTATTCATATTTATTATTATTATTACTACGGCCCAGGCAGCACATAAGGAAGTCGACTTGGATATTAGGGAGGCCAGCATTTCGTAATGCTTGCAACAGAAGCTGAGTTGGTAGCTATTCCTGGGGGACAGCCAGAATTAGTCGAGTTCAAGGCCAAATTGTGCAACTACTGTACCAAAATTGGAGACATAAAGGAAGAATCACGAGGTCCTCTCAACGAACATACGATTGAATCAGCCAATCGCAAGAGACCAAGCCGTGACCACGAGGTGGACGGCGTCAGTAGTAAAAAGCGCGCGGAAGTGTGTATCTAAGGAACCACCGAACGGATTAATCTCCGCTCGAGTAATTTGAGACGTTGGATTTATTTGGAGAAGAATGACACTAGCCCCATCTTTGTGAGACAAAAACTCTGGAAGTTTTTATCCGACTTTGCCCCACTCCTCCGCCCTTGTCAGTTTCTCATAAATAGTCTGGCCTGACGCCAATCTAAGTACTTATTGTGTGGAGCCTTCAGAGGCATACTCCACGCCAGTTTGTAGTGTGATTTTGACGCTCGAATTTATCTAAGTACTATTTGTGTGGAGCCTTGAGAGGCATACTCCACGCCAGTTTGTAATGTGATTTTGACGCTTGAATTTATCTAAGTCTATTCTGGTGGAGCCTTCAGAGGTATACTCCACGCCAGTTCGAAATGTGATTTTTACGCTCTAAAATCAGTGAAGCTAATTTTATTTTCTGAGCTCTGGGAAGCTAAAGTCGCAGCGTTTGCAGTTTCGAATTTTAAAAGCTATAATACATTTTGTTCTAAAATCAACTAAGTTGTGTGATCTAAATATTTCACGCCAGCGCGTGATAAACTGTAACATTCTTTTAAAGACGACGAGTTCAACTTTAAGGGGGAAGTATCGTATCACCCTCATTAGCGCTTACCAGAACCGAAGTCCAAGACGGAACGGAAATACCGGACGAGATAGCGACTGCTGGTGCAGCCAGGATTTTGAACTTGTTAACGAGCCAGTGGCGCGGACTCGAGATGTATATTTTATGTATAAATTGTGTGTATTGTATGTGTGTTTTTATAGTGCGTATGTGCGATATAATTAGGGCCAGTCTTCGCTATTAATCGCAGTAGGACAATTGTGGGTGAACTGAGTAGCCTGCAAGCGATTATAGATAGGCAAATATTTAACATTGAACTTTTCTGCCAAGGAGTCGAGACCAAGATGATCAGCACGTGGTTTGAAGTTGGGATGAGCTTCAAGAAATCAACGCAGACGACTACTATGAAGTGCTAAATTGTCCATAGGGCAATGGGTTGAGGAGGATGTCCTTAGTCCTACATGCAGAAACGGTGATGTACTAAAATTGGATTATTTCAATTATGTAGTTAGATTTGGCCGGGGAACTTTGTAAATAGTCATGTTTTTCTTTCTTGTTGTTTTTAGCTGTTTTTCTTGTACCGACACTATATGTTTAAATGTCCGTTGGCGCGTGGCCAAAGTGTTTGTTGATATTTTGATTTTTCTTGAGTCATGTGTAATGTACGCGGCGTGCGTGCGTGATTTTTACCCTTGCAATTGCGGAACCCGTTACATTCGATAAATGGTGCTTTATTAACGTTAATATTTTGAAATAGGAATGGGAGGAAATGATTGTAAAACGTTTTGCTGAACAGGTTATTATTCATGTTAGGGTAGCCGAGTGCACCAACTTAAAAGTAATCGTAGAACACCTTCGTTCTAATTTTGATAGATTTTTCTTGAGTCCTTTTCAGGTGACTAGACACGGCATAGAACGATGGCGCCAGCATGTGGATATTATTTGTGTCTTTTATTTCAGGGTCTGTCACAACCCATACGTGTGATTCAGTGTGTGTTGATGTGTCTAATGTGTGTTGATTCTACGTGAGGAGGGGGTAGTTGTCCTACCGCCCTTATATATTTTTGCTGCTGTTGTATTTTAGATGGAAAGACAGAGTGCTCTTGGGAGACTGCTGATTCTTGTCCATATGTTTTTCTGACACACACGTATTATTGTGCTTTGGGGCACATTTCTTCGAGGTTCGACCCCATGCTCTGGGAGGTCGAGGTTATTGACACGTGGGTTGACAGACATGCAGAGTTCCACAAACCGCCCGTTTTGCCTGTGACTTATTTTTGATAGGCAGTCCTATTTGTCCGACTGAATCCTGTAAGCTTTCATGTAGCAAACCTGTTCATTGTGATGGCTAATTTTAAGCCATAATTAATTGGGGAGTTCGCCATGTGTGTAACGGATTGTTGTACCTTGTATGGATAAAATATTGTGATTTACGTAAATGTTGGCTGTTTGCCTCTTGCTTTGTTGATGACTCGATTTCATGTAATTTTGTTTGTCACACCCGTGTGGTGTAGTGGTAGAGTATTTGTAAATTTTGACAGCGGTCATTTGAGTATTTTTCGATTGGTCACGTGTTAATGTACTTGTGTTGATTTGTGTGAGAAGTCCTAAGATTTTAGGCAGTAAATGTTGCTACGGCAATTTAAGTCCAATTTCACACGGAAATTTTGTGTTTGTTTATAGTAGATTTAGGAAGTGTCGGTTTAATTTAATGTATTGTAGTTGTGTTCCCTCGTGTCGGTCTAGCTCTAGGAAATGCGGATTCGTTGTCTGAAGGGTCATTCTGGATGATAACGAATCACGCATTCAAAGTACACATCGTGATGCATGTAGAACGGCGTACGCACTTATATGGTCATTTTTGGTATTGTTTTATTTAAGGACACTTGGTCCAGGTAATTAATCTCTCCAGAGATATCGCTGTTTTTTTGGCATTTTTATTAAGCGGGAGTCAATTGGGAGTTTTGTTGTTAATTGTTTATGTGTAAATATGGTGATTTGTTATTAAATTCAGTTGTTTTAACCCTGGCTTCACTCTTTCCTGCATGTTATTTTGTTATATGTTACCCTGCAAGTTAATGAAGCGCCCTGACAGCAACTTACGAATATGACCTGTTACGCCCCGAATCTGAGTCTCATATGCTTCTTTGCAAGGGTTCATAAAACAAAAATGGCTGCCCAAGTGGGGATTGTTGTTGTTGTTGCTTCGCTGGTCTCATATTTATTTCGTTGAGAAATGATGCCAGGTCAAGCGGACATGTAAATTCAGTAAATGGAGGCGATGTTGTACCGCCATGTGCATTAGTAAAATCACTGAGTTCCTAAAGTTAGAAATATTGAACAAGGTTAGAATTTGATTTGGTATTTGTTATAAACTTGTTCTGGCGCCCACATTAAAATTAGAAATTTGCATTATTAATGAACTCAGTCAAAGCAGGAAGATGTTGCCTTATATTTGACATTTAATTGACTTCGGTTAATTGGCGTTTCGTAAATTCTGTTGGTTAGGAATTTAAAAGCAGATCACTAGGGGTTATTTTGTTGTTTGGGAATAAATGTCATTGTATTCAGTAAATTTTGTTACTGAAATTTTCATTAAATTAGAGCCAGTAATATTTAAATGTGTGACATGTATGTGCGTATAGGGCTGAAACCTTAGCCCATAACCCTGTTTTTCTATGAATATATTTTGTGTGTGATATGGCGAGTGTTGATGAGATAAAGGCATTGTTAGAACAGATGTCCGTAAAGACGGAGAAACAATTGAAAGAACAATTAGGAGCTCAGCGTGAGCATAGTGAAAAACAATTAGAACAGATGTCCGCGAAAACGGAAGAACAATTAGAACAGATGTCGATTCAAATGTCCGCGAAAAGCGAAAAACAATTACTTGATATGAGCGGTAACATTTCGGTCCAGTTAGAAGTCCAGAAATTAGACACTGACAAACAATTCAATGAACTAAACCACAAATTGTCACAACAGGCGGTAACACAAACCGAACAGTTAGGAAAAATCACAAACGATATTAATCAGAGCGTTCAAAAAGTAGAGAAACTGGCAGGCGAGGTTGCGGAAAATAACATCAAACAGTTAGGCGAAATGAAGAAATTGGAGGCGAAATTTGATAACAAATTAGTACAATTTGACGAGATGGTGGCAGATAAACTCAAGCAGATAGAGGCAGCATGTGTCAGTAACACCGCGGGAGTGAAGAAAACCCAAGAGAAACTACAGCAGCAAATTAATTCGGTAGATAACAACGTGCTGGAATTAATAAAGGAAATAGATAAAGTCGAAGTTAAGGCTGAAACCGAGCGGATACACTTGCGGGAAAATTTAGAGGAGCAATTAGGCAGAACGCAAGAGATCATAAGAAAAGAGATGGAAGGCCAGCTAATAAACACACAAGAGGTCTTAAGACAAGAAGTAGGGGAGCAGCTCGTCAAAACTCAGGATAATTTGGAAGAACAACTAGTAAAAACGCAGGAACGGATACGTGAAGAGCTAGAGAAAAATCAGGAGAGGAACGAGGAGAAAATAAATAGCTTAAAAAGTAGGATCCGGCGAGATTGGGACCAGCAGGCTCATGCGAATAAGGAAGACAGGCTGGCAGTTTTAAAGCGAATGCAGGCACTGGAGGAAAATATGAAGTCGAAATTACAGGAACATTCAGAATTAATCATAAAGAACGAGATTAGATCGTTAGAGAATGCGACATTATTTTCAAACGAAAATATTCCGGAAAAGCAAACAAGTATTGGAAGTCCGGCAGGTTCGATGTTGGCTGAGGACACGAGTCGGGGTCAAAGTCCCAGACTAACGACTAATGCATTCCAGCAGTACAGGGGGGAGACTTCAACTCCGCAACCGAACTTGGCACCAGCCCAAGTCATCCAAGTCATTCGGGGTAATGATTTTAAGCCCGATAAGTTTAAAGAACATTCAGGAACCACTCCCAAAGCATTTCTACGGCAATTAACTGACTACTTTAATGACCAACACATCGGCCCGGAGAAACAATTAAGACTGGTGGAGAAATTTTTAGAAGGACCTAGCCTGACCTGGTTTTTAAGTTTCAAGTACACGTTTACAGACATGGCTCAATTCCGCGAGGCGTTTTTGAAGAAGTTTTGGAGTCCTTCGTTACAGCAGGGGTTAAGAATGGACCTGTACTCGCGCAAATACCACAGTACACATCCAACCCGTTTTTCAGAATTCTTCAGTCAGCAATTGGTAAAATTCAGGGATTTTGATGACCCGCCTAGCGAGCCGAATATGGTTCTAACCATCGGAAAACAACTCCCAATGCATATCCAACAATTATTAGTCGCAGGAAATATTCAGACCGCAGTCCAAGCCGAAGAATTACTCAGACACTTAGATGAGACGAGTATGGTAAGCCCACAGACAGGAAGAAGGAATTTGGAACGTGTCAACACGGCAGAGGTAGTTCAGGGACTCCAAAATAACCACGGCCAGGGAAACCAAAGTAAGACACAGTCCACAGGGACACAGTTCACGCCAAGAAGACAAGATTTTGACGGCCGAAACCAGTTCCATAACAACAATCAGAATTATCATAATAACCGCGGGAGATATCATCAGAATAACCAAAATCAAAATAATCAGTGGACGTACCAGCGGGAATACACGAATTGGAGGGGAAACCAGAGACAAGGTAGACCTTACCAAAGAAATGGAGATGGTAGATGGAGTAACGGCAGGGACTATCGCCAAGAAAACAGAGGAGATTATAGGAATAACTGGGACGAACGATATATTGAATCCCGTAAATACTTGGATCAATTAAGTAATGAAGAAGCGGAGAAGGAGAAGTGGGGGCGTGCCATGGCGAACAGACAGAGCCCAGACAACCATCAAGGAGAAGGAGCAGAGAGTTTACTGAGGCAACAGGAGCGACAGAATGATAACCGGCGAAACACATCTAATGGGGCCCGGGATAAAAAAAAAACCAAATGAACTGAAAGGAGACAGGCTAAAAACGGAGATCGCCAGGGAGCAAGAAGAGATGATAGTGGCCAATATAGAAGAGTGGGTAGCATTCCCAGACGACTGCCTGGAGGAAGTGGTGAAGAACCGTGAAAATGTTATCAGACAGCTACCAATTATTTACGCGCATATTGGAGGTATGAGGGTGTGATTGATACAGGTAGCCAGGTGAGCTTAGTCACTGAAATTTTGATAAAGGAAATAGCAAGAAAACAGACTGTTCCTATTATGCCGGTACCGCTAATGAAAGTCAGAGGTGTCATTCCTGACAAAACTATGAATTGTAAACAGCAAGCATTTCTAGATCTGGAAATATTGAACCATACTTTTTCACAAACATTCATTGTTATTCCAAAGATGAACTACAATATAATTTTAGGAGCCAACTTCATCTGCGATTTTCATGCTGTAATTGATTTACATAACAACACTGTAAGCTTCAAACAAGTAGAAGGATTGGATCATGTGGGTTTAAATATGGAAGAGAATCCGCTGGAGAGAGAGGCCAATACTTGGGTTGTTGAGGAATGCACTAATGAGGCCGGAGATAAGATCTTGAGGGGAGAGCAAGTCAACCAGACAGCAGTGCTAGAAATGGACAGCCGAGATATTTCGCAGGAACTTTGGGTGCATTTGGCGGAAGAAGAAATGGGCGGAACCAAATTCGAAATTCTACTTCAGGAGCGACTTAAGGAAGCCATCGTAGGGGAATCTGATAGAAGAAGATTGGAAGAAATGTTAAGATTACATAAAGGAGCTTTTGACACCGTACCTGGGAAAGTTTTAAATTTTCAATATGCGATGCAGGTAACAGATTGGACCCCATTTAAAAGTAAATTGTACCCGATCCCAGAGAAGCATTTTTCTCAGGTGAAGGACATTATTACTAACTTATTAGATTCTGGCATGATAAGGAAAGCTGCAACTCCTTATCTGAACGCAATATTGGCCGTGACCAAGCCAAACGTATCAATTAGGCTGTGCCTAGACGCGCGAGTTTTAAATAGCAAACTGCTAGTTGAGCACGACCAAGCACCGAGGATCAAAGATGTTTTGAAAGGCTTCCGTGGGAAGAAGATATACTCAAGTGTTGATTTGACGAATAGTTTCCACCATCTTGAACTTGAAGAAAAATCCCAACTGTTGACGGGATTTTTATTCGATAATCAAAGTTATATCTGGTGTCGAATGCCCTTTGGCGTGAAAACTGCGGGATGTGCACTCATTAGAGCACTCGATAGAAATCTGACTGAGGAGGTCAAGAACTTCACCACGAGATATGTTGATGACATATTAATCGCTTCTGAGACAATGGAAGAACACTTGATAAATTTAAATAAACTGCTGGACAACCTGAGAACCATGAACTTCAAGATCAACTTAAAAAAGTCACATTTTTGCCAGAGCGAAATTTTATATTTGGGACATATAATTGATGTCGAGGGCGTGCGGCCTAATCCAGCCAAGATTGATGCTATTAAGAAATTTCCCACACCTACCAAAGTCAAACATGTTAGAGCATTTTTGGGAGTGACAGGTTTCTTCAAAGAAAATTGCCCTGGTTACACAGAAACAGTAGCGCCCATGCAGGAGATGTTGAAGAAAGCGAATCGATGGTCGTGGAACGAGGAGTGCGACAGGTCTTTTAAAGCAACGAAGGATTTATTGGAAAACTGTGTGAAACTTGGATATCCGGATTTTGAGAAACAATTTATCATTCAAGCAGATGCTTCGTTAATTGGGGTTGGTGCTATGCTGTACCAAGAGGACGCTGAAGAACCCAAGAAGAAATCCTATTTGGCATTTACGAGTCGTAAATTACGGAAACATGAGAGGAACTACACAGTTACAGAACTTGAGCTACTAGCAATTCTATATTCTCTCCAACAGTGGCGCAAGATGATCTATGGTTATTCCATCATTGTTAGAACCGACCACCATGCACTGACATTTTTATTTAAGACAACAATAGCAAGTGAGAGAGTTACGCGCTGGTCCATCTACATACAGCAGTTTGACATCACAATAGAACATTGTCCTGGGAAATTGAACGTCATACCAGATGCCCTGAGTAGAAACCCTGAGGACGGAAACGAAGTAACAGCGGAAGTTCACAATATTACCTTGACACCTAAGGCTCGTGAGTTTTTGGCAAGATTGAAGGATATTCGGAAGGAGCAAGAAGCTGACCCATGGATGATGATGATGATGATAAAATTCTATAGGAAGGAGTTACAACCAAATTCACCGGAGTACCGGGAAGCCAGTGCTAAACAAGCGAGATTTCACTACTTGAATAACTTGTTACATAAGTACGTGGATGAGCATCATACTAAACTGCGGATCTTAGTTCCAGCATCACTACAGAGGGGATTAACTTGGCATGTTCACGAGAGCCTAGCACATATCGGCACGGATAAGACTGAAGCTACGATAGGGGAGACCTTTACTTGGCCCAAGATGAGATTCACCATTGTTGAAGTAATTAGAACGTGTGACACTTGTCAGCGCACAAAGCCGAACAACTTTATTCTGAAACAACCTCCAAGACCACTATTACCGCAGAAACCATGCGAGATGCTCGCGATTGATTGCTTTGGTCCTTTAGTAAAAGGAAAGCGTGGATGCCGACACCTCTTGGTATGTGTCGATGTATTTTCGAAGATGGTCGTGCTATGTCCTATACAGAAGACGACATCAGGACAAGTCCTTAGTCGAATTAAGAACAAAGTCATTCCGATGCTTGGGAAGCCGGAATCCATTCTATCAGATCACGGTACCTATTTCACAAGCAATGTTTTTAGGCAAGGTTTGGAGAGCCTAGGAATCAAACACATATTTTCAAGTATTCGTCATCCTTGTGGAAATCCGAGCGAAAGAACAATTCGCTGTGTCGCTAAATACTACAGAATAATGATTCCTAACGAACACAATAAATGGGTAGACAAAGTAGGGGAAATTGAGATGTGCATGAACACTACTAAGCACGAATCGACGGGTCAAGTCCCACTGATTGTACACCACAACAGGTTGCCGGAAAGAACTTGGGACAAGATCATTCCTTGCCCAAGGGATCCATTATTAGCGCATGATTTGCGAATCCAGCGAACGAGGGAGCACATGAGGAACCAAGCGGACCGAAGGCTGAGACGGTACCGAGGAAAGAAGTTTCACCGAGAGTTACAAGAACAAGAATTAGTGCTGGTTCGTAGACCACCGATCTCCGACCCTAAGAACAAAGTCTTCGCCAAGTTCTGTCCGAAATTCATTGGCCCGTTCCGGGTAATTAAGAATCTGGGTAACAATGCATACAGATTAGAAGAAGTGAGCACTGGTGCAAAATCTGTTTTTAATAGCGCCAATTTGAAACCGTACTACAGAAGGGAACCATTTGATGATTAGGGAAGATGATTATGCAGAATCTGTATTGCCAAAAATTTTTTTTTTTTGAGAACAAACACTCAAATCCACGGGGAGCGCGTGAGTACGCACTTTGTTCGTAAACAACGAGCAGCTGAGACGACGGGAGTGGCAACTACGTGAGGAGAAGGGGGAGACTTAATGAAAATATGAATGACATTCCAGCGAGAAGGGAGCACACTAATTGAGTCAGAGGGGCATACACTCGAGCAGCTGAGTGAGATTTAAAGAGATGTGTTGTTACTACAGTGGATTTTGTTTTTGAAATCCAAACCAATAAATTGTTTCGAATTTCAAAACCTTGCTGAGGATAAATGAACCCTTATTGATCTTCGATAAATAAGTATTCATATTTATTATTATTATTACTACGGCCCAGGCAGCACATAAGGAAGTCGACTTGGATATTAGGGAGGCCAGCATTTCGTAATGATTGCAACAGAAGCTGAGTTGGTAGCTATTCCTGGGGGACGGCCAGAATTAGTCGAGTTCAAGGCCAAATTGTGCAACTACTGTACCAAAATTGGAGACATAAAGGAAGAATCACGAGGTCCTCTCAACGAACATACGATTGAATCAGCCAATCGCAAGAGACCAAGCCGTGACCACGAGGTGGACGGCGTCAGTAGTAAAAAGCGCGCGGAAGTGTGTATCTAAGGAACCACCGAACGGATTAATCTCCGCTCGAGTAATTTGAGACGTTGGATTTATTTGGAGAAGAATGACACTAGCCCCATCTTTGTGAGACAAAAACTCTGGAAGTTTTTATCCGACTTTGCCCCACTCCTCCGCCCTTGTCAGTTTCTCATAAATAGTCTGGCCTGACGCCAATCTAAGTACTTATTGTGTGGAGCCTTCAGAGGCATACTCCACGCCAGTTTGTAGTGTGATTTTGACGCTCGAATTTATCTAAGTACTATTTGTGTGGAGCCTTGAGAGGCATACTCCACGCCAGTTTGTAATGTGATTTTGACGCTTGAATTTATCTAAGTCTATTCTGGTGGAGCCTTCAGAGGTATACTCCACGCCAGTTCGAAATGTGATTTTTACGCTCTAAAATCAGTGAAGCTAATTTTATTTTCTGAGCTCTGGGAAGCTAAAGTCGCAGCGTTTGCAGTTTCGAATTTTAAAAGCTATAATACATTTTGTTCTAAAATCAACTAAGTTGTGTGATCTAAATATTTCACGCCAGCGCGTGATAAACTGTAACATTCTTTTAAAGACGACGAGTTCAACTTTAAGGGGGAAGTATCGTATCACCCTCATTAGCGCTTACCAGAACCGAAGTCCAAGACGGAACGGAAATACCGGACGAGATAGCGACTGCTGGTGCAGCCAGGATTTTGAACTTGTTAACGAGCCAGTGGCGCGGACTCGAGATGTATATTTTATGTATAAATTGTGTGTATTGTATGTGTGTTTTTATAGTGCGTATGTGCGATATAATTAGGGCCAGTCTTCGCTATTAATCGCAGTAGGACAATTGTGGGTGAACTGAGTAGCCTGCAAGCGATTATAGATAGGCAAATATTTAACATTGAACTTTTCTGCCAAGGAGTCGAGACCAAGATGATCAGCACGTGGTTTGAAGTTGGGATGAGCTTCAAGAAATCAACGCAGACGACTACTATGAAGTGCTAAATTGTCCATAGGGCAATGGGTTGAGGAGGATGTCCTTAGTCCTACATGCAGAAACGGTGATGTACTAAAATTGGATTATTTCAATTATGTAGTTAGATTTGGCCGGGGAACTTTGTAAATAGTCATGTTTTTCTTTCTTGTTGTTTTTAGCTGTTTTTCTTGTACCGACACTATATGTTTAAATGTCCGTTGGCGCGTGGCCAAAGTGTTTGTTGATATTTTGATTTTTCTTGAGTCATGTGTAATGTACGCGGCGTGCGTGCGTGATTTTTACCCTTGCAATTGCGGAACCCGTTACATTCGATAAATGGTGCTTTATTAACGTTAATATTTTGAAATAGGAATGGGAGGAAATGATTGTAAAACGTTTTGCTGAACAGGTTATTATTCATGTTAGGGTAGCCGAGTGCACCAACTTAAAAGTAATCGTAGAACACCTTCGTTCTAATTTTGATAGATTTTTCTTGAGTCCTTTTCAGGTGACTAGTCACGGCATAGAACGATGGCGCCAGCATGTGGATATTATTTGTGTCTTTTATTTCAGGGTCTGTCACAACCCATACGTGTGATTCAGTGTGTGTTGATGTGTCTAATGTGTGTTGATTCTACGTGAGGAGGGGGTAGTTGTCCTACCGCCCTTATATATTTTTGCTGCTGTTGTATTTTAGATGGAAAGACAGAGTGCTCTTGGGAGACTGCTGATTCTTGTCCATATGTTTTTCTGACACACACGTATTATTGTGCTTTGGGGCACATTTCTTCGAGGTTCGACCCCATGCTCTGGGAGGTCGAGGTTATTGACACGTGGGTTGACAGACATGCAGAGTTCCACAAACCGCCCGTTTTGCCTGTGACTTATTTTTGATAGGCAGTCCTATTTGTCCGACTGAATCCTGTAAGCTTTCATGTAGCAAACCTGTTCATTGTGATGGCTAATTTTAAGCCATAATTAATTGGGGAGTTCGCCATGTGTGTAACGGATTGTTGTACCTTGTATGGATAAAATATTGTGATTTACGTAAATGTTGGCTGTTTGCCTCTTGCTTTGTTGATGACTCGATTTCATGTAATTTTGTTTGTCACACCCGTGTGGTGTAGTGGTAGAGTATTTGTAAATTTTGACAGCGGTCATTTGAGTATTTTTCGATTGGTCACGTGTTAATGTACTTGTGTTGATTTGTGTGAGAAGTCCTAAGATTTTAGGCAGTAAATGTTGCTACGGCAATTTAAGTCCAAATTCACACGGAAATTTTGTGTTTGTTTATAGTAGATTTAGGAAGTGTCGGTTTAATTTAATGTATTGTAGTTGTGTTCCCTCGTGTCGGTCTAGCTCTAGGAAATGCGGATTCGTTGTCTGAAGGGTCATTCTGGATGATAACGAATCACGCATTCAAAGTACACATCGTGATGCATGTAGAACGGCGTACGCACTTATATGGTCATTTTTGGTATTGTTTTATTTAAGGACACTTGGTCCAGGTAATTAATCTCTCCAGAGATATCGCTGTTTTTTTTGGCATTTTTATTAAGCGGGAGTCAATTGGGAGTTTTGTTGTTAATTGTTTATGTGTAAATATGGTGATTTGTTATTAAATTCAGTTGTTTTAACCCTGGCTTCACTCTTTCCTGCATGTTATTTTGTTATATGTTACCCTGCAAGTTAATGAAGCGCCCTGACAGCAACTTACGAATATGACCTGTTACGCCCCGAATCTGAGTCTCATATGCTTCTTTGCAAGGGTTCAATACACATTATAATGCACCGACATCTAACTTCGTTAAATTGTTTACATAACCTCAAGATGGCGGCAGTGCGAAATATTTCACCGGCATTCTATATTTCTGAAACTATAACCGGTATTACCATGAAATTTTGTACGGAGATAAAGGGCACTACTGGAAGTTCATCTATGATACTTTCAAAACCGGTTAACTACAAAACGAACATGGCGGCCAAGTGAAGTTGAAAGTTTTAAATATACGTTTCTCGCGATTTAATGATCCAAATGCAATGAAACTTCGTACAGCAATTGTTTATACACATTGTAATGCACCGGTATCTAATTTAGTTCAATTGCTTACGTAACCTCAAGATGGCGGCTGTGCGAATTTCGAAAATTAAGTTTTTATTTCTTGTGTTCTAATCATGCGATCCAAATCAACATTTGCATAATGAACGTACACAATAATCATCATCTAATATGACATAACTCTATGGCCTACATACAGTATATTATAATCCAACATAGCGATCATCCGAAATATTTAGACGGTTCTCAATATCTATTAATCCACTACAGTAATCAAACTGAAATTTTGTAAGCGTATAGAAGCTATAATTATAAGTTCACCAATGGGACGTTCAATAACCTGGCGAGCACAAATCCAACATGGCGGCGACGCAAAATTTAAATATTCAAATGGACGTTTCTTGCGTTTTACCCATCTGAGCGCAGCGAAACTTGATACGGTATATGCTTATACAAATTTTAATCGATTGACATCTAATTATTCATTTAAATTATTTTCATAACCACAAGATGGCGGCTGAGCGAAATTTTAAAAACCCGCTTTTATTTTTTGTGTCCTAATCATGCGATTGAAGTTTGAATAAAACACCTACACAATAATCTTCACGTAATAGTACATAAATATATGGTCTATAATATAAAAATCCAACATGGTGACCATCCAAAATATTTAGACTGTTCTCAATGTCTACGAATCTATTACAGTAATCAAACTGACTATTTGTATGTTGATAGAGGCAATTAATATTAGTAGGATATATGAAAATAGGCTACTTAGTTCCTCAAGGAACTACTTGTTTAGTAAAAACTTCTCTAGTATAACATTTAATTTATATGTGAACTTTTCATTTTATTTTAAATTCAAAATTTTGTAAGGATATCCATCTCACATTATGGTGTCAATCTATTAAACTATCAACGCTGATGAAGGTATCATTGACATATCGAAACATGTACGTTTAAATACTTATTAAACAACATTTCACTGCATTGACAAGGTGGATTTCACAATTACATAAAATCAATCACAGCAATGACATGGAAATTAGAGTTGTACCATGGCTTATAATAGTGTGTCATCCATAGTTCCCCTGAGTTCTGTTTTATTGCCGACATAACAGGATGCACAGCTCGTTGATTTACAGCGTATTAAGTTGCAGCAACATCATTGCCAAGAAGATTACAAATGAGGCTGCCTGGTCTATTATGTCATAAAGATACAAGCAGCGAGATCAAAGCCGTACTGCAACGGCACCGATCAGAACGAAAAGTTTCGTTTTATAGCGTCCACAAATGTTGTTTCATTTTGAGGAACTTGGACATGGTGGTGATTTGTCACTGTGTACTTGGGTGTGTATGGGATTTGTCTGATAACCTGTATTAATGTCTGTATTTGTAATTTAGGTGAGGATTGTGAAGAAGACGGCCGTGGCCTTAAGTTAGGGACCATCCCGGCATTTGACTCGAATAGAGGTGGGAAACCACGGAAAACCACTTTTAGGATGGCTGGGGTGAGAATCGAACCCATCTCTTCTCAGTTTTGCCTCACTAGGATAAGTATACCCCGTTCCAGTCCTCAGTTCAGAATTAAATTTCTTGGCAGAGCCGGGAATCAAACCCGAAACTCCAAGGTGACAGCCAAAAATGCTAGTAGCGGTCAGTAAGGACCCATATCGGAAAGAAAGTGACAGGTGTATAGCTTTCAGTATCGGTAATTATGCCTCCTCCCGCGAGGTGGCATCTTTCTGTAACGAGTCATAAGAGTTAGTTTTAAGAAAATCATATGCACGACCCTTTTAATTGCAATTAGACTACGAAAAGTAAGCAACAGAATTCAGTGCCATTAGATACTGTTTACTATAATAGCTTGTCATACGATTCTTTTCTTCATTTTCTTTAGTAGCATACGAGGAGTAAAAGTAAGATTTTTTCAACATTTAGAACTGACATTATCTTGAATTTTTGAAACAATTGAACATCACAGACCTATACTAAGCTTTGAATAAAGATTCGCTGTACCAAGTTTGCTTGTTCTCGAGTGATCAGATCGTCAGAAATATCATTTTAATTATTTGAAAATCACTTGGTCGCCATGCTGTTAGGTAGATTTCATTAGAAAGCTAACTATTGCAATGGGTACCATGTTTCGACTTCCGGAAAATTTCGACATAGCTTCGCATTTCACATCCCCCAGACCCCAAAACCACCGTCAGTTCAAGAGTTTATATATAATTTATGTATGTATATATATAAGTTTCTTGTGGACACGATACCTGCCGTAATTTTGCACCAATCACTTTGAATTTTTTACTGAATATGTATACCTATAAAATCTCGGTCGAGTTCATTTCTGGGCTAAATCAGTCTAAGGGGGTGAAAATGGGGGTCTTTTTTCGAAAAAGTGAAATATTGCTATAACTCTCTTAATATGTGAAATATCGAATCCGTTCAAAGTTCATACTATGTTTCGGATAAGGCCCAAAAATTTATGTTTGAAGAGGTTTTTTATAGCAGCAACCATTGACCAAAGAGGTGGGAAAAAGCGGGTTTTTCGGGAAACATTAATCATATCTCTCTTAATAGGCACAATATCAAAACCGTACAAAATGGACAATATTCCCCTAATAATTACCTAAAACTTTTGTCTGAAAGAATTTTTGATATGACCCACCATTACGCCAAGGGATGAGAAAAATGATTTCGGAATTATAAGAAAATGCCAAGAGCTATCAGATGTTGCCATGGCAACACTACTAAATTGATGAGGGATGAGCCAACATACGTTGCCATAACAACGCACTTAAACGAGATCAGATTCAGATTTCCATCTGACTAAGTGTGTAGCGGCTTCGGTGACGTAACTGGTAGCATGCTGAAATTCTATGCCCAAGGTCGCGGGTTCAAAGCCGGCCGAAGTCGTCGCATTTTCTAAGAGCGCTAAAAATCCCTCAGTATGCTTTCCTTTGGAGGGTAAGTTCCAACGTTCGTTGCGAGTTGCTGGTTGCGGTTGCATCTAGTAGCCAAGTTCAAAGCTAGGTGTCGTTGACGGTAGTATCTGGTAGCAACATTAGGAACTACTGCTTGAAATTGACCGTCTGCAGTCCTTACCTGAATTACAGACTAATACAGCCATTACAATTCACACCGTTTATCAGACGGATTCTACACTCACCCAAAGTACACGGGGTTACATGACCGTGTTGTCGTAGCCCCTAAACTGAGGAATCAACCAAAATCTCTGCAGGAGATATAATTTTGCGTGAAGAAGTAGCAGACCGTTTCAGAGTTACACATCAGTGTCGAAACCTTGCATAAGGACAGTGTGACCACAAGTATAAAAATGGACCCCAAGTGACAAGAAGGTTACCGTCCCCATAAGACAATAACATGTTTAAAATATGCATAAAATGACGAAAAACAAAGTTAATTAAGCTCCAATTATAAAATACTTTCTTGCAATAAATGAGGTCTGATCCTTCTACGAAAACCTGCATATTCTGCTTATTTTCGCCTATCCCCATGTTTGTCCGGTGAAATCTACCTCCGCCTTCCGGCGTGCCGAGAGGACTTTTTTTTTTGAGTTTATTTGGGTTTTGAAAGTACATATATCTAATTTTCTAATCATTATAAAAATTTCAGTTTGATTGATGAAATAGTGTCAGAGATATTGAGAACCGGTGAAATATTTCGCATGGATGCCATGTTCGTTTGTTTTATATGTAGGCCATAGACTTATTTGCTATAGGATGAAGATTATAAAGGTGGTTCATTTTACAAACATTCATTTCGATCGCTTCTTTAGGACACGAGAAATGAAAATGTGTGATTTTGAAAATTGTGTGCAGCCGCCATTTCGAAGTTCTCACAGAAATTAAATTATTATTCAGACGCAGTTAATTAGTCTTTAAGTGTGTATAGAGACCCATGTCAATAGATTTCCTGGCATGTTAAAGATCCCCTTCAAGGTGTAATTCTGGTATCCCTGTGTCTCGAAAGCCGCAACTGTTAATAATAATACTAATATCGCATGGCCTCGGTGCTGGGTGCATGCTTTGTTACTTGACACCCAGAGGGTAGCTTGCATCTCGAATTTCGTTGTTCCTTGAAGCACTATGAAAGTCAAGGAGGTTTGATATCTAAGCCCCTTGAACACTATAGCACTTTCTAGTCGAGAAATGAGGAACTTTGTGTTGGCGGAAACTCCCGAGATTAATTTTTGCCATTATGAACAAGGCCTACTAAATTCAAATGGGTTATTTGACTTGCCAACATCGTATGAAATGCGTGTCGTAAATTTTTGCCGCCTTTCAAAAATCACTTACCGCAACTGTTTAAAGGACGTAACACCTTTATAGCATTATTATATTTAAAATAATATTATTATCGCCATTATGATTATTATTATTATTGTTAATATCTTTCGGAAACGAGAGTTGTGGGAGAAGGGGGTGTCTATCCAGACAGGCACAACCTCGGTGTAGTGTCCGTGCAGAACATCCGCCCGTGTGTGTGAACTGGCTGCGGTCAGAGTCCACACGCGTGCGGCCTGGGGAAGGAAATGGCGAGTTAAGTAATGACCGGAGTGGAGCGGAGTGGCTGAGTCATGAGCACGGGGGCTGCATGAGGCCGAGCTGGACCCAATTACATAACGTGACGCTCTTCGCTAAGGTAGACATCTCATGTTCTTCATATTCATGAGTCAAACTTCTTGATCATAAACCGGGTAAAATATAAGAAAATAATTGGATGAAGAGAAACAATGTTGGAGAAAATCATGACTGAATTGAATGATAAAATCCATGCATTATTATTTTAGTAGCGGACCCGTGCGAGAACTCTCGCATAATGGGTTGCGTGCGTCCCATGTGTACAGACTACCCGTCCGGCACTAGTGCCATGCGGGTTGAAGGCGACAGAGTTATCGCAGGGGCTATCGTCTTGTTTATTTGTTTAAAAACACTTTATGAACAAATAAATGTTTCCGATTACTTTTCAAGAAATGCAAGATTTTTCCTGTACTATTGAGACGATTTGGAAGATTTTGGTACAAACTACACCTCCTAACTCCTTTTGGTTTAGGAGGTTGTGTTTTGTGAAACATACACCTTAGCCTTTACTTAGCGTATTATGTAGTAAGATAATTCTTATAGGTTATGTACAGTAATTAAATAATATTGCATTAAAATACAGGAGAACAAAGCACTAGGTTTAATGAACAATTTTTCAAACCACATGGAGATTTTAAAATAATAATCTTACTTTTTACATACTACACTTAAAGTAGACTACAATCCATGAATGAATTATAGAAAAGGGGTAAGTTCTCTGTGAGAGCTTGTGACATGTGCAACTGAGGTCACTCTTTAAAGACTCATCTTTCAGAACGTTTTGCGGTAATTACTCAAGTACTGTACATCCTAATTTAACGATTTAAATATTTTAACAGTGTGGCAGGCCAACATCTTAGATATACCGGGTGAGTTAGCCGTGGTCGTTACGGTGTGGCTGCAGGCAGTCGCTCACATCCGGGAGGCGAGGAGGTTCGAATCCCCCCGCCGGCAACCTTGAAGATGGTTTTCTGTGGTGTTCCATCTTCCTTCCAGGCAAATGCCGGGGTTGGTCCCTAACTATACAGCCGCTACCTTCCAATTCGTCGTCCTTACATTCAAACTTTCCTCCCCAGACAAAACTCCACACGCGACGGTGCTTGTAGCTCACCCAATGGGTGTCCGTATAGAAGCAGCTACAAAACTCTGGCGAGCCGAACACGTCCTCGGACACTCCCGGCACTAAACGCCATACGCTAATCTTATCTTATATCTTACTAGCTGAAGTACCCGTGCTTCGCTACTGGTCATAAATAAATTAAAATGTGAAAGTGACAGTTAAAACAGGGGATAGGCGAGGTGCTGCGCGGAGGAAGAGTTAGGATGGAACATTTTGTCCAGCTACACCGCTTGGCATTGACCTTGTTTTATAGCACACAATTAGGTTTTACTCGCTAACAGTTGGAGAAACACGAAAAGTGATAAGGACCATTCTGATAGAAATATACATTTTAGACCTAGTATATGCCATCAAAAGTTTGCTATTTCTTAGCATTCTCTTTTTATTTGTAATTGAAATATGATTGTTTGAAACCAAAGGGTGTAATGACGTCACTTAAATGGTCGCCATCATTAACTAGTGCAAAGTATTGAAATCAAAAGTAGCCTATATATTAACCAGGTAGATCAGCTACTTCCATGTAAAATTTCATGTAAATCGGACACACAGACACATACCATCTCACTTTTATATATTAGTATGGATGTAGTTTGAGAGCATTTATTAACAGTAGGCAGCCCTGGTGACTCTTAAGAATACGCTCATTTATATCTGTTTATGTACACATAGCACATACGAAATTTGGTTGAAATCAAATTGATAGTGTAGAAGTTATATGCGCTTAAAATTTGGACTTATCAGCAGGCTTATAATCATTTTTGCAACACTGCCATGTATGGCCTCCTGGAAATTAAACTGCAATCTATACGTGTGCCAATATTGAAATAGATCCCATTCATACCTTCCAAGATATCCAACATGCAGCTCAAATTTCAATTGCGATTATTCAGCAGTTGGTAGCACTGACTTCATTTTCAAATATGGCCGTGAGATATTCAGGTATAGATCGTTACTTCTACCAAATTTTGTTTCGATGCTGCAGCCGTTTAGGAGTTGATAGACAGACAGACAGACAGGCAGAAGGACAGACAGACAAACAAAAGGACAGACAGACAGACAGACATTTGCCCGATCTCATAAGTCTACTTTTTCCTCATTTTTGCAAAATGTGAAAAGTAGGCCAAAAAGGATGTTCGTTTGTTCGTCTTTTATGCGTTCATAAACGACTCATCCGATGGGCGATCAAATTTTGGTGAGTTGTTGTGCACACTTCCGAAATCATTATAGGCATAGTTAATCGAGTTTACAATAGACAGCGCGCGAGTTGTTTAAACAAATGGGTGTTGGCGATGCGTTCATATACAATTCATTCTATTGTGATCAAATTTTGGTGAGTTGTTGTGCACAGTCCAGGAAAAGTTATAGGCGTAGTAAATCCAATTTACAAAAGATGGCGCGCGAGTAGCTTAAACAAAATCGCATGCTTTTGTTTCAAGAAAGTCCCACATGCGTTCTTATACCATTCATCCCATTGCGATGAAACTTGGGTGAGATGTTCTGTACACATCAGGTAAGGTTTCTGGTTTAGCAAATTCACTTAACAATAGGCAGCGCACGAGTAGATTCAACAAATGAGGGACGACGGGCGAAGCGTTTCTACAAAGTTCTGTATGCGCTCACATACCATCCATCCGCTAGCGATGAAACTTGGGTGAGAGATTGTGTACACTACAGGCAAGGTTTCTGGCTTAGTAAATCCATGTTATAATAGGTAGTGCACGAGTAGATTTAACAAATGAGCGACGACGCTTGAAGCGTTACAACAAAGTCCCGTAAGCGTTCATATACTATTCGTCTGATAGCGATGAAACTTGGGTGGGATCTTCTGTATACTTCAGGGAAGGTTTCTGGCTTAGTAATTCCACTTTACAATAGGTATCGCACAAGCAGATTAAACAAATGAGCGATGACGCGCGAAGTGTTTCAACAAAGTCCCGTATGCGTTCATATACCATTCGTCCGATAGCGACTAAACTTGGGTGAGTTGTTGTGTACACTCCAGGGAAAGTTTCAGGCTTAGTAAATCCATTTTACAATTGGTAGCGCACAAGTAGATTCAACAAATGAGCGAAGAGGCGCGAAGCGTTTCAATAAAGTCCCGTATGCGTTCATATACCATTCGTCCTATAGCGATGAAACTTGGGTGAGATGTTGTGTACACTTCAGGGAAGGTTTCTGGCGTAGTAAATCCACTTTTCAATAGGTAGCGCACGAGTAGATTCAACAAATGTGTAACGGCGCGCATATCGTTTAAAAAAATTCCGTATGCGTTCATATACCATTCATGCGATTGCAATGAAATTTGGTGAAATGTTGTTTCCACTCCCGCGAAGATCTCTGATTTAGTAAATCCATTTTACAATTGGTAGCGCACGAGTAGATTCAACTAATGAGCGACAGCGCGTGAATCGTTTCAAAAGTCCCGTATGCGTTCATATACCATTCATCCGATTGTGATAAAACTTTGGTGAGTTGAGCGGTCTTGAGAAGGTGTATGAATTAGTAAATCCGTTTTTCAATGGGTGGCGCACAAGTATATTCAACAAATGAGTGATGGCACGCGAATCGTTTAAACAAAATCCCGTATGCGTTCATATGCCATTCATCCGATTGCGATGAAACTTGGATGAGTTGTTGTGTACACGCCAGGGAAATTTTCCAAATTAGTAGCCTAAATCCATTTTACAATAGGTAGCGTACGAGTATATTCAATAAATGGGTGACGGCGCTCTAATCGTTTCAACAAAGTCCCGTATGGGTTCATATACCATTCATTTCATTGCGATGAAACTTTGTTGAGTTGTTGAGCACGCTCCCATTATTTTATTTTGTTATATACTGTAGTACATCAATTTTACAGTAGTTTAGAGGTGGTTAATGGAAAAAGAAAAATATATTGGGAATCCAAAAGCACTTCAACAAACAAAGTTACAACGCCAACACTTTCTTTGATTGGCATTGCAACTTATGCCGGATACAGCTAGTAAAAATTAAAAATAAACTTAGATATGTGAACTTACTACACTTGTGTCTTCGTGAAATTATATCTTTCATACAGGAATATTTTGTAATGTTTTGAAATTTATTAGAAAGCAAAGAATCCTTTTTGTTCTATAATTTAATTTTAAATATTCAAGATGGCGGATGCGCATAATATTGAGAGTATTATATTGTAACATTGAAAAATTATACACATCTTGTTACGAAGTTCCTCGAATGTTATTTTGGTGCGCATTACTCTGCTGAAACGAGAGTTATCGATTATAATACTTGCAAGTTGGACACGAGAAAGTTACAACATCGGCGTCCAACAGCTACTGTGTAATACAAACAATACGATACAAGATCGGACCGGTTTATTTTTTACAACGTGGCAGCGGTATATAGTTCTCTATTTTTCCTCATTAACGAACGCCTCACTTTTGACACCTCGCTGGGCGGCCATGTTTACATTAGATGTCTGCGTGGAGCCCGTGCTTTCCCAGCTCGAGGCACAGCCTTGTTAACTCTCCACAGTAGCCGCTGAGAGCTAGCAGCGTGAACCATCAGTTATTGGTCAGCAGCGAACAGTTATAAATATGCTTATTGTCGGTGCGTGGTACTGCGTATTGTTTGAGTCACCGGTCGTTAACGAGGAATTTGAGAGAACTATATTGTATATCAGGGGCGTCCATCCTTTGCGTGCTGCTATGCTGCACCCCACGCTGGCAGGCTGATTCCTGCCTCTCTTGGCTGGACTGCGACAGCTCTTCACCATGTCTGACCTAGTTAAATTGAGTTCGCTAGCGCACTGGACGTAAACAAACAAACAAACAAACAAACAAACAAACAAACTGTTTGTCCAATGCGTTAATTGTCCTATACAACTACATTGTTATTGCGCTTTTCACCACATACCGGTTCTTGAAGATTACGTGTTTGGCATTACAACAGCCAGAAATACTGATAACATATCATCTGGTTCATTTATGGCATTGCAATTTCGATCCCATTATTTTCCCCCCTTATTATCATTTTGTTTCAATTTGGTTTCATATTTATAATATACTGAATATTGTTTGACGTTCGACTGATTAACCACAACACAGCCAAGGCAGTACGGGAGGGAGTGAGATGGAAAAGCACGCGAGAGAAACATACTATAATCTTCCCCTACCATCGCTGCAAGGCCGGCCTCGCTAGAAGCACGCCGGCGTATAATTGGCGTGCCAGCGCACCCGGGGTGCTGTATGGACACCTCTGTTATGGGTGAAAAGGAGGAAGTAGGGGAAGAGGGGATGGGAGGCGATAGGATCGCGGAACTGCCAGACGGCGCTCGAGGTCAGTGTCTGACGTGTCAAGCACGCCGCCCGTGTTCAACTATTGCGCACTGAAACTGACGATTTGTTATTTTTGTTTATTCAAATTTTTCAACTCGGATTCTTGGGAATATTGAACCATCGAGACTCAGAATATCAAAACTCTACTGCATCAACAAACACTGGCGGAGCTAAGTTCATTGACAGGCTTGTTTTACCTCCAATTGGGAAGGCAAGCTCTCTCCACAGACAATACGTTACACATTTATATTTATTTTCAAAGGAGAGGCTTATGTCGGCTCGTACTTTATTAAACAATCCTTCTTGATGCTCAAGGAACTTAACTAATAATAAAGAGACAATTGAAAAGCAAAGATACCATACACATGGTCATCCACAGCCTTCTCAATCATACCTAATGGTGCAGCCCTCTGACGGTTACGTGAGTAACTGTTCCAAACATTCTGCCCACCGTAATTTATATAAATTACAACAATGAAACTAGAAAGCATATCTTATGAAAGCAAAATAATCCTTTTCGATCACTGTCCCATCCTCGTTTGCATCAAATAACACATTGAATTCAAGCACTTCACTTGTCTTGCGGAATTGCACAGACCTTCGTCACTGGGCGCTTGTAGGCCCCCCTTGAAGTGCGTACTGTCACAACACGCGCGAGGCTGTCATTGTCGGGGTGAACATCGACCAGGATCCCCGTCTGCCATACAAGTGGTGGTTGGTTGTCTTCCTTCAAAAGCACAGAGTACCAGTCTGAAGGTTCGCTTCATCAGAAGTCCACCAGGTGCATTGTTGTAGCTGGGATAGGTAGTCTTTTGACCAACGCTTCCAAATGTGTTACTAGTACTGCTGAATGAGCTGCTGGTGATCATAGGTTGCTGGGTGCCGTCCTGATCTGCTCGGGGTAGGACTGAGGGACGGAAACGGGGTGATACGGCCGTGGCTTTGCCGGCTGTTGGTCCGGTCCTGGGATGCTGGGTAGTCGTGACTCCTGATGGACTGCCTGAGATTGAACCCGCACGCTCCTTGGCCCCACGATAGAGTACGAATGCGGAGGAACCAGCTTCTGGTACACCTGTTGAGGGAAATGATGGTAGATCTTGCTTTCTATTGCTCCTGGCTGGTCCGAATCTCGCGACTGAGGACTCCGCACCTCTATCTGGAAGTCGGGTGAATGAGGCGAGTCCTGCTTGTGGAATGAAGACCGGAGCACTTCTCCAGGATTGGATTGGGGGATGCAGCTGCCTCTTTCTTATCCTCTGCGGTCGTCACGACGATCACCTTGCCACAGAACGTCACATTCTAATCTTCTTCTTCTTCTTCTTCGTCTTCACGCTTTTTCTGCGAACAGACAACACGCCTGTGTGAAAACCATTGTCGAAACGGTTCTCACATAAGTTTGCTGGATAGCTAGATAGGAAGGCATTTGCACTATCATAGTTCATAGCCTGAGATGGGGCAGGCAAAGTCGGATTGCCTGTTGTCGTAGGAACTGGGAACGTCGGCGACTTGACGGAATTGTTCAATGTACTTTTAGAGAGCCACGAATCACACTCGGCAGTATTCACAAGGGATTAGTCTTTGGGGGGCACCGTGTGGAGGTGAATGTTTTCAAAACGGGAAGCAAGAACCTTAACGGAAGAAGGCTTCATATCGCCAGTATTACCGCCACCTGTTCGACTCGTGTCTCGTCGCGTCTTGTTACCGGTCGAGTCCGCCGCACCGTTCAACTTCTTGAGTCGCCTGTCGTCTTGCTTGGCCTGCAATTCCTTCAGCCACTCTTCACTCAACTTGCCCGACATGGAACCCGAAGACTCTGCTTCACCATCCTTATTTCCTTGTTGCCAGAATTGATCAACTTGTTTGTGAAGTACATCATTACGGATAAGGTAGGACATCACATGTTTCTTCTCAACCTTGATAGATTGTGTTGGTATTCTACCAGCCAACATCCATCCAAATGCTGTGTTCTGTATAGTAGGATGATTCTTTTGCTTGAATTGACCACTGTAGAGCGAATCAAAGAATATAGATGCTCCTAAGAGAAGGTCGACTTGATCCGGTTTATTGAAATGAGGAGCAGCCAATTCAATGTCTGCAGGTATTTGCCAATCAGAACTATCGAAGGGTGTTGTTGGAAGCAGACCTGTAATTCGAGGCAGCACTGCACAAACTGCATGCACATTGTAGTCGGTAACCCTAGATGAGACATGAATTTGACAAATATGCGATGATTCAGCAGCCTGTGCATCATAGATGCCACTTATAGGAATAGACTGACGACTTAATTTTATTCCTATGCGGTCAGCTAAAGATTTAGACATACAATTCATTTGTGAGGCACTGTCAAGTAACGCCCGACACTCGAACGTATTACCTTTATTGTCCTTTGTATTTACTTGAGCCGTTGACAGAAGAACTTCTACGTGATTGTACTGTAGTTACCCTTCACAGTGCAATATGTCTGTTGATGAGGTCGGAAGCTATTTGAAGTCATACTGTTGCGATGCTCCTGCTCGTCCCCATGTAACAAAGTGTTATGCTTGTTGTTACAGATATGGCAACTGCCTGCGGTGCTTTCCACTAGCCTATGGCCGACGGTCAAACAATTGAAGCAAAGATTGTTCACTTTGGCAAATTCTAATTTGGTTGAGAGTTCTGTATCCTTAAATTTCGAACATTTTGTAAGTTTGTGGGTGCCCTTACAAAAGGCACACTCTGCCGTAGTACTGAGGAACGACCTTCTAGAAATTCTATCTGAGTTCTGATGAGAGATCAGTAATGTTTGTCGCGATGAATGCGCTTCAATGTCTGAGCATTTCCTTCCAAAAAATTTACTAAATCTTTCTAACTAGGAAAATTTGTACTGGAGGTTTTGGATTCCCATTGCTTTCTAAGGTTCATATTGACTTTCTCCAAAACCATGTGTGACAGGATTAGTTCGTGTAGGGGAGTGTCCACCTCCAACACTTCTATTGCATTTAAGTTACTTAGCAGCTGGTTGAGTTCTTGCAGTAGGTAGGTTTAATAGTTCCTTAATGTGACAGTCCACAATTAGTTTGGGGTTATCGTATCTTTGGATGATCAACTCCCAGGCTACTCTAAAATTATTATCTGTGACAGGTAAGTTTTCTAATAATTTATGGGGCTCGCCAGATAAACATGATAGTAAATAATGATATCTTTGAATGTCTGTCAAACACGTATTGATTATCACCAGTGACTGGAAGGTATCCCTGAAGTGTCTGAAGCTAAATATTATGCCACTGAATGTTGGCAATGCAATCTTTGGCAGTTTAATATTTGGGGGGCTAGACGGAACAGATTGTGACGATGAATTGGGTTCTAGTAAGGTGTCCATCCTAGACTGTTATCTCTAAACACAGTTCTTCAAATATCTCCCTATCAATATCATGTGATTCTTCAGTGTCTTTAATTTCTAACTGGCCTTGTACTACGTTATACTCTTCCTTGGAAGTGTGTAATAACTTCTGCCTAACACGAATGTCGTTCAAGTTGCCACCTTGTTGAAAACTATCTACGTAGCTGACAATTCGTGTCAGACGAGCTTTTATTACAGCTCTTTTTTTGATGAGTCCTCTCTTTTCAGCGACATCCATAATTAAGATTGTGAGCAGAGAGGAAGTATTAACAGGATAATTAGGATAATTGTCACACTGTTTGAATCAATTGTCACATACCTTTTTTGTGAGCATTTTTGATGTCTGATACGTAAAAGTATTATCTATCCCGACCCAGAGGACCAATGTCTTACCTCCAATTGTGAAGGCAAGCTCTCTCCACAGACAATAAGTTACACATTTATATTTATTTTCAAAGGAGAGGCTTATGTCGGCTCGTACTTTATTAAACAATCCTTCTTGATGCTCAAGGAACTTAACTAATAATAAAGGTACAATTGAAAAGCAAAGACACCATACACAACACAAAACACTTATATAATAGAAGTGAATGGCCCATGATAAAGCATGGAAACAAGAAACTACTGCAGCACGCCAAGTGGTGTGGCAACCAACTACCAGTGTGGAAATATTAGCTCCCAAATATGTTTTCATTTTATGTTTTTATTTTATTTAACTGGGTCAATCCTATCCGTATTTTATTTAAGGACACATTTTCATTTTGAAAAATCACACCAACTTGAGACTTTGGACTGGGTGGTTTTATTCAGAATTATTCACGCCGATGTCGTATGACTCATATTCTTTGGCGTGAGCAACATCATCATTTGCCAAATACGGTTTACGAATGAAAAGTATGGATCACGATTATAAGCTTCAGAAATACGGCAGTATCGTGTTACCGAGGAAGAATATTTGCTATTGCGAGTAGTTTGAACGTATAAGTGACTTAAATATCTCTCAAAATCAGGATAATGAACAGTTATTTACCGTAACGTGTTTCAAGCACGTGGAGCCGCCATGTTATCAACAACACAGAAAGGCTAGTCCACACCAAAGTTAATGAACAATGTTAATGAACAATGTTAATGAAAACATTTCTCAACATGTTTACTAAACATTTGTTAACAAACTTCTTCAACATTAAATAAACAGTTTGTGAGGTTATAATGGATAGGGTCAGGAAGAAGAGTACTTACAGCTGCAGCTTTCATTAATTTCGTGAGTGCAATTAGAGAAAAGCGCAGACGCAAGGTGTGGCAAAGAAAAATCTTGGAAAGGCGTTTAGAATTAAGTTTGGAGAGAACACTTATGTCACAACTATTAATTCATGATGCAGCAGACTTTCAAAACTTTCTGAGAATATCTCCACATGACTTTCAGTTCTTGTTGACAGTAATTGGGCCTGAAATTGCAAGAAATTACACAAATTAACCTTCAGGAATTCCCTATGGAACTGGCCTCTGAGTTTGTTAATTTTTTGCTCAATATCATTTTAAGTGCAATATTAAACTCGGAGGCCAGTTCTGAGTAGGCATCCTTGCGAGCTTTCCTGTCTTTGTGACTGGGATGCCGATTGACCCACAAAATGGGATGATTTAGATACGCATCGATAAGCGCCAAAACGATTTCGTTCGACCACTCCATGATCCTAGACTCCTTATCAACAAAATTAATATTCTCATGTGCTTCCTGGTATTTCATAATTCCGCGCAATATACGAGTAGCTTGAGATTCGATAGTCGATTTTTAGAGAAATAAAAGAGCACCGTATTCCGCGCTACGAATTTACAACCTAAATTGCGTATTTGCGCATGCGCAAACCAAAATGTTAACGAAAACACGAAAAGCTAATGAAAAGTTTCATTCACAAAAGTTAAAGAGATTTTGTTCATGAACATGCTCGAAATGTTAACGAACACGCTATTTTGTTTATGAACAGTCAAAAATGTTCATGAATATTGTTCATGAACAGTGTTCATTAACAAAGTTAACGAAAACATCTTGGTGTGGACGTACCTGAACACCAAATATAACAAGGCTGAAAGCTCTTGTGGAAGTCCTTTGCTCCTTGGAGGAAAAGGAGATAAGACATGTAAGTCCAAATCAACCAATCACGAGGCGAACTTTTGCCTAACAGCGCTCGTAGAGGGGTGGCACTGAAGTACCCTGTGTTGTCAGTTACTCGTATCATAGCTTCACCCCCGACACATGGTCATCCACAGCCTTCTCGATCATATCTGATGGTGCAGCCCTCTGACGGTTACGTGAGTAACTGTTCCAAACAAGGCTAATATAAAATTTAATTGCTAATTGTTTGTACATTACTTGAGAAAGTGACATTAATCCCTCTCGGATGTAAGACAAAAGGAGCGGATCCTCCACTATGCCACTGTGACTGGCAGCAAGCAACTTTGTAAAACACATATCGTGAGTTTTAGCAGGCATCTTTTGTTTCTCTCTGATGTTTACGACGCCATAAAACAGAATGCGGCGGAGCAAGGACTGTTTACTCAGTCTGGAGACACTGTGGAATTCCCTGCAACGAGACCGAAATCTTGCTGGCTGACGTTTTGCGGATACAATCAACAAGCTTCTAGATACAAAAGCATGGATCTCGGGGAACTGTAGAGTAACTTACTGCACAATATTCCCTATAGTGACCAGCGTCTGGAGATGATACACGACTCGCGAGAGAGATGGACACGTTCTGGTGCTAAATTACGTTCTTAGTTGTGTATTCTTTTCTTTATCTTTCTATGACAAACCCGCGGATATCCACAAAATATTTCGCTACGCGGATATAGTTTGCATGGCTGTGTGGATAGCGGATAAGCTGCGGATAATGTTTGGAGTAAATTTGCGGATAGTTTTTAGTATACAATCCCAACTTGTTGAATATCTGATGATGATGATGATAATTGTTGTTTTAAGGGGCCTAACATCGAGGTTATCGGCCCCTAATGAAATGAAATGGCGTGAAATGAAAGGATGTAGATAAAAACAACTCACTGCCATGGATGAAGCGAAAATGGTGTTTATAAAACAGACAGTGAGCCCCAAAAATTATGCCTTATTTGAATAAAAAGAATAAAAGGCGGATGGTAAAAAAGGATAAAACAAATAAGGCATAGCCTAGTGAACAATAAAATAGATGAACACAATAAAAAACATAAAACAGATTTAACCTGAATTAAAAGTTGTAACTACACATTAAAACTTAAAAAAGTAACCACTCTCCCTCATGCACCGGATGACGAGGTCAGCTGACGGCCCGTCATCACGGAGAATAAGGGAGAGGGTATTAGGCAGTTTAAGAGTCCTTCGCAGATCGGCCAGATCCACACACTCCAAGAGAAGGTGTGCCACGGTTAGGTGGGCGCCGCAAGTACACACAGGGGGATCTTCTCTCATTGTTGAATATCATTACTAGGACCCGGATGTATCATATTTTTCCGTTATGTTTTTTTTTCATGACAAATGTAAGATGATGATTTACGCTAATCTCATTCAAATTATGTCATTAAGCACAATTAACACTCCGAACGGAAAAGGGTTGCGATTCTGGCTGTATAACATTCATTTTAAACATAGAACCTGACATACAGAGCCTAAGGAAACGACTTTCTCTTCAAAACTAAATGTGTTGCTTTAATATTTTATCTAATTGGAAATATTATTGGAATGCCAGTAGATTCGGATAACAAACGTGCGGATGAGGACAAAAGTTGTGCGGATGCGGGGCGGATGGGGATAACGTCTTCTTTATCCGCGCAGGGCTCTAATTTATATGTCATCCTTTCAGGTTTAGGGAATAACACCCACTACGATTGGGTACAATCATGTTGACCGACTGAATAGCATTACAAATTTCGTTAAGAATATTTATTCAATTATTAAAAACGTATCTTCATTTCCATAAGTATTTGGTTTTAAAATACGGGGACGCGGTGGAGCGGCGGTCAAGCTCTTAGCCTCTCACCAACGCAGACCGGGTAAGATTTTCGGGGTGAAATGCCATGCCCCGTGGTTAGGATTCCACGTATAAAGGAGTTCCCGTGGGTGTAAAACTACAAGTTTCCTTTGGTTTTAAAATAATTTAAAGCTTTTTCTTCTCCCATTTAACTGAAATAATGGACTTCGTCTTCACTCCTTCCTATAGCTTTCTTCCCCTTACCAAACACTAGAAGAGGCAGAATACCTCGATATTCCTCACTTCCAGCAAGCTGCTTGCGTGGCTGGGGCTTCGGTCACATCTCCTACCTTCATCTCTCGGAGGAGTGTATGTATTTGACACGCAACGGGTGCTGGGAGCTCGCGTTGAAGAACGGGGGGATGGAGGAGCAGAGAAGAGTTAACCTTTTATTATTATATTTGAATTGCAGCCAATGGCCATAGCCGGGTATTTTAATTGAACGCCTGCAGGCTCCCCATCAAGTTCAATTTCAAGTAGTTCCAACTTTGGCTACTACCACTGTCACTGACACCTAGCAGGAACTTGATAGAGCGTTTCTAACCAAATAACCTACTGTAGTTAACCTTAAGTGCCGAGTTATTCAGTTAGCTACTGCTCTGTTATAGTTCTCGCACTTTCCTCGTTAACGAGCGGCTCACCTTTGAAACCTAGCATGGCGGATATGTTAACATTCCATGTCTGCGGCGAGCCAAAGCTTTCCCAGCGCGAGGCACAGTACTGTCAACTTTCCACTGTAGCCACTGAGGGCAAGCAATGAGACTGGACAGAACTACGTGCAGCTGTGCAACACTGGACACCGGACACCTGACACCTGCCAGACACGTGAGCTGGCCGCCAGGACCGGACTATGGACTCCACGTGGAGTGATAGAGGAAGCATCCTATTAGTCAACAACCATCAGCTATTGGTCAGTAGCGAACAATGGTTATTGTCGGCGCGTGCTACTGCCTTACGTTTGAGTCGCCGCTTGTTAACGAGGAAAGTGAGGGAACTATACAGGGTGATTCATAATTCCTATTACAAACTTCTGGGGGTTGTGGAGGGGTTTACGTAGATCACATTTTGATTAAGAACCTATGTCCAGACATGTATCTTTTCAATACCAATTCAGTTTGACTCGATTGCACATATCCCACTTCACTGCAAACACGTATGCACTACAAGAGTTGTTCCACGTGGCGACCCTGCTGTTCATTACTCAACGTGTACCTGCGCAGCATGTCGTCGTACACACTTCCTACGAAACCTGGTGTGTGTTCAATAATGTGCCCTGCTGCAAGAACGCGTGCATCAAGATCTTCTTCCGACTCGACAGGAGTCTCATAAACAAGGTTCTTCATGTGGCCCCACAGGAAAAAGTTGAGGGTAGTTAAATCTGGCGATCGTGGTGGCCACGAAATTGGACTACCTCGGCCTATCCATCTTTCACCTAATATTTGTTTGTTCGAGATGTTCGCGGACTGAACGTGCAAATTTTATGCCGCCATCCTGTACTGCTGAATGACTGGATCACAACTGCTGTCAAAGCGGACTCACAGTCACTACCGTTTGTAAACGAACAGACGACACGATGTCATTGGACTGCGATCTCGTCCTGTACTGCGCCCTGACTGGATCACAACTGCTGTCAAAGCGGACTCGCTGTCACTACGATTTGTAAACAGAAGGCATACCTACTGTATGACATCAGGGACTGCAGAGGTTCCCTCAGCCCATGTAATTTCCGCTCTGTGAAGCGTGCGATGTAAAATGAAAGTGATCTTCAAACCGATTTGGTATTGAAACGATAAATCCGGACAAGGGATCCTATTCAAACTGAATCCACTTAGTCTCCTCTACAACCCCCAGAAGTTTGTAATAGGAATTGTAAATCACCCTGTAGAATACATTCCTACATTTTAACTAGGCCTGGCCAGAGTCAATGCAAAGAATTACAGTAGACACAACAACGCTGACTCAGACTAGCCACCATGGGGCAGAACTCGACTCGCGCGGTTCGTGGAACTCCTCCACACCACGGGTGACATAATAACTCCGTGTCTCATGTCATGACAAAGGAAAACATTTATAACGTAAATGTTGACCCAATTTGTTCGAGGGGCTGGCTCATATTACATACAGTAATTGTAGTTAGGCGTTTAAACGTACCCATTGAAGAGTCAATCTCTTTTTCCCATCCTCAATAAACAAGCTATCCAGTAGAAGACCGGAAGCTGTAGGAAGCGAATGCTATGGATTGGAGGAGCTCAGTGAATGAATGGTTCTGTTTCCGCTCTGTGCTGCTGGCCTTGTAACACATTGATTAAGGTCAGGTAACCGGAAGTGGCTCTGATTGAGAAATAGGTTTTATGAAACGGAAATTGGAGTGCTCATCAATTGACCGCTGTGACGCAACTAGCTGGCTGGCTGGCGGGCGAGTTGAGTTTCCAAGTTATGCGACGAGTGGGTCTAATTGCCCCAAGAACAATTGCGTCCATCCGCTGTGGCTGTGGCAGTCCAAGTCGCACACTCTCGTGCTCGACTCACCTCACTGCCCGAGGTCCAGAGTTGTAACTCACAAACTGTTATACACCGGCAGCGAAGCAATGCGTATTAAATCACGCAAGAGGGAGATTCTGGTCCGGAGATCGAAAGTTCGAATCCTAGCACTGATAGCGGGCATCCTGAGTGTGATTCACAGGGCCGTAGAGAGCGATCATAGGCCATAGGACAAGGTTTCCCGGGCCCCTCTATGTTTATTCAACCTGTGACTTACTTTCAGATGGTTACAAGGTCTTTGCAAGCGCATCATAGGATTTAAAACTTAGTTAATTAGATTGAAGTGAAAGAAGCCATTTTTTTCTGTGTTGACTAGTTCTATTAAGGAAAGTTTTCCAGTCGGTCACCACAAATAGTGCCCAATTACATTGGGCGGGAAAACAAGTTTGTATATGCCCTTACATGAAAAACTTTACATAAGATATTTATCACAAAAATCACGCTTTTATGTACAAAAAAATCCTCTCGGCACGCCGGAAGGCGGAGGTAGATTTCAACGGGTAAACTTGGGGATAGGCGAAAATAGGCAGAATATGCAGGTTTTCGTAGAAGGATCAGACCTCGTTCATTGCGAGAAAGTATTTTATAATTGGAGCTTAATTAACTTTGTTTTTCGTCTTTTTATGCACATTTTAATCATTTTATTGTCTTATGGGGGTGGTAACCTTCTCATCATTTGGGGTCCATTTTTAGCCTACTTTTCACATTTTGCAAAAATGAGGAAAAAGTAGACTTATGAGATCGGGCAAATGTGTGTCTATCTGTCTGTCTGTCTGTCTATCTGTCTGTCCTTCTGTCTGTCTGGCTGGCTGTGTGTGTGTGTCCCCCCCCCCTATCAATTCCTAAACGGCTGGAGCAATCGAAACAAAATTTCGTAGGAGCAAAGATCTATACCTGAATATCTGACGGCCATATTTGAAAATGATGCCAGTGCTACCAACTGCTGAAAAATCACAATTGAAATTTGAGCTCCATGTTGGATATCATGGAAGGTAAGAATGGGAGCTATTTCAAAATTGGCACACGTATAGATAATAATATTGCAGTTTAATTTCCAGGAGGCCATACATGGCAGTGTTGCCAAAATGATTATAAGCCTGCTGATAGGTCGAATTTTTAAATGCATATAACTTCTACACTATCAATTGGAATTTAACCAAATTTCGTATGTGCTATGTGTACATAAACAGATATGACTGAGCGTATTCTTAAGACCCTCCAGGGCTGCCAACTGTTAATAAATGCTCTCATTTTTTTAAAATCCAAATACCTATATATCAGAAAGTATGCAAGCCGACAGCTTTAAAATATGCACACGTATAGTACCTGACATTCTATATTAATTTGGAGTAACTTATATATGTCAGTGCTACCAACATGATTCTAAGCCTGCTAAGATGTCCAACTATAAATACATGTAACTTCTATACTATCATTTGGATTTGAACCAAATTTCGTGTGTGCTATGTGTACCATAACAGATATGACTATGTCGATTCTTAAGAATAACCAGGGCTGCCAACTGTTAATAAATGCTGTCTCTATTTTTTTACCCTAATATCAATATATCAGAAAGTATGCAAGCCAATAGCTCCAAACTTTGCACACGTATAGTACCTGGCATTCTAGATTAATTTGGTGTAACTAATATAGGCCTACGTCTGTGCACAACATGATTTTATGCCTGCTGATAGGTCCAATTTTAAAATGCATGTAACTTCTGTACTAATTAATGGATTTCATTCAAAATTGACACAACAATAGATCAGATTATTTCAGATTATTTCTGACCAATACATGTATGTCATTGTTGCCAACATGATTTTACGCGCGCTGTTAAATCCAACGTTAAACTGCATGTAACGTCCATGCTATCCATTTGACCTCAACCAAATTTTGTATTCTGTACCTTAAGAGATGGAACTAAGAATATATTCAATCACCAGGGCTGCCAACTGTAGTTCTCTATTAGGCTACATTATGCCAGGTATACAGTATTTCGAACTAATTAGAAATTTCGATATTACCAACTTAATTTCGTCATTATTCTATATAGATCCATATAGATTAATCATTGGCATGAATCATAAATTTTAGGAAAAGTAGGCTCTTTAGTTCGTCACGGAACTTCTTGTTATACTTGTGGTCACAATGTCCTTTTGCAATGTTTCGACACTGATGTGTAACTATCTAACGGTCTGTTACATCTTCACACAAAATTTTATCTCCCGTAGAGATTTTGGTTGGTTCCGCAGTTTAGGGGCTGTGGCAAGGCGGTCATGTAGCCCCGTGTACTTGGCTGTATGTAGAATCTGTCTGATAAACGGTGTTAATTGTGATGGCTGTATTAGTCTGTAATTCAGGTAAGGACTGCAGACGGTCAATTTCAAGCAGTAGTTCCTAGATTTGCTACCAAATACTACCGTCAACGACACCTATCTGTGAACTTGGCTGCTAGATGACACTGCAACCAGCTACTCGCAACGAACATTGGAACTTCCCCTCCGAAGGAAAGCATACTGAGGGATTTTTAGCGCTCTTAGAAAATCCGACGACTTCGGCCGGCTTTGAACCGGCGACCTTGGGAATAGAAGTTCAGCATGCTACCAGTTACGTCACCGAAGCCGCTTCCCCCAGAGTCAGTTGGAAAACTGAATGTGATCTCGTGCAATTGCGTTGTCATGGCAACGTCTGATGGCTCATCCCTCATCAATTTAGTAGTGTTGTCATGGCAACCTCTGATGGCACTTAGCATTTTCTTCTAATTCCGAAATCATTTTGCTCATCCCTTGGCGTAATGGTGGGTCATATCAAAAATTCTTTCAGACAAAAGTTTTAGGTAATTATTAGGGGAATATTGTCCATTTTGTACGGTTTTGATATTGTGCCTATTAAGAGAGATATGATTAATGTTTCCCGAAAAACCCACTTTTCCCTCCCCTTTCGTCAATGGTTAGTGCTATCAAAAAACTTTTCAAACATAAAATTTTGGGCCTTACCCGACACATAGTATGAACTTTGAAGGGATTCGATATTTCACATATTAAGAGAGTTATAGCGATATTTCACTTTTTCGAAAGAAGTCCCCCATTTTCACCCCCTTCGACCGATTGTTCCCATTAACGCACTCGACCGAGATTTTATAGGGATACATATTATGTAAAAGATTCAAAGAGATCGGTTCAAAATTGCGGTAGTTATCCTGTCCACAAGAAAGTGATATATATATATATATATATATATAGATACATATGTACATAAATTATATATAAACGTTTGAACTGATAGTGGTTTTAGGGTCTAGGGGATGTGAAACGCGAAGATATGTCGAAATTTTCCGGAAGTCGAAACATGGTACCCATTGCAATAGTTAGCTTTCTAATGAAATCTACCTAGAATGGGGGTGCTTACAATGGGTGATATGTTTCGAACGTAAAGCGTTCATCCTCAGATCCTGCTCACTTAGGCTTAGTTAATATTTTAATATATTAATATATATTTAATGTAATGCATTCTAATGCTATTTATTGTAAAGAGCAGATTGCATGCAGAAAATGGGTCTCCTTAGCCCTATGCATATAATCCTTAACTAAACAACCTAGCCTATCAATCAATCTCACTGGTTGATCTTCTATTTCAAGATTTTCATCACTGTACATTAAAATTCCATTTTCGTTGTATCTGAACGTGTTTAGGCGCCACAAGAATTAGAGATTGAGATTGAATTAGAAACGTACAGAACTCGGGGACTTTAGCAAGCTATAATTTAAATGGACAACTCGGGAAACTTTGCCTTTTCCCCGGGAGAAAAACTCAATCTAATTATATGTTCCCTTTGAAATGTTTTGGATACTGGCTGTATTTACATCGAACAAATCCATATCAGAAAATTTCATATTAGTTTTGACATTAAATTAAATCCATTTTAAGTCCTCTTACTGCTTCGGGCCCCTCAGCCAATCCAGGCACCGTGGCTAGAGCCCCGCTTGCCCCTCCCTTTGGTTGGGCCTGCTGGGATAGTACCTCATTTCAAGCCCCGGAGCACTTCCCTCAATCCTACTGTCTGAGCACCAGCTCTGAACACCTGGCAGGAATGCGATGTGGCTAACTTATATGTTTGTATTATACTACGCAAAAACATATCTCTTCGTGTAAACGTTTGTTTACAACCTCTTTTTCACACTTTACAATGAAAAATGAAAATCCACAGCCTGCTTCCAGTCGACCGACCGGGTCAGGGAATGGAATGATTGAAGCCCCCCCCCCCTCCCTTCTAGCGGCGAGGATATGAACTATGCCAGTTGCCGAAGCCTGTCGCACTCCCCTGGGGCAATGATTAAATGAATGACAGATGAAGTGAAATGATGGGGAGAGTGTTGCTGGAATGACATTTGTGACAGGGAAAACTGGAGATCTTCAGTACGGCCTGAGTACAGCAGAAGAAGTGCTGGTTCTTGATGAAATCGCAAAGGACAGTTTGAGGGGAAGGAATTAGGGAGCCAGACGACTCGTTTGAAACCCACAAAGCTATTCGTCCACGCACACGTCATTTGGTTACGTCAGGAATAGCTTATGTTACAAAAGATTTCGCTTTATTTAGAGTGATAGATGCTTATTTGTGAGGAGCCGTCGATCTACTTACCAGGAGCGACACAGGATGTACACAAATTCGGAAGTAATTCTGTAACAGTATCGATTGGCGTTGGTACTCTTCAGTAATTTACACGAGCTCTAGTTGAGGAATGGACCGGATAATTTATAATGATCAGCACAGGCATCCTCAAGTTGGTACGAATACCTCTTGGTGTAGCGGCTAACATTCTTAGCTGTCATCCCGGAGGTCCAGGTTCGATTGCTGGCTCTACCAAGGAATTTAATTTTGGTCGGAGGGCTGGAACGGGATATACTGAGAAGAGACGGGTTCGATTCCCACCTTGGCCATTCTAGAAGTGCAATTCCGTGGTTTCCCAACTCTACTCCAGGCAAATGCCGGAATGGTTCCTAACCTAAGGCCACGGCCGCCTCCATTCCAATCCTAACATCAATTACAATAATACAATCACAAACAGGCTACCACCATAACACAGGTTATCAGACAAATTCTACATAAAGGTGTTTCATTAATACACAACAATATTTCTTGGTTAGAAACCACACATGCGAAGGAACAGAAAGTTATATATGAACATGGATGAGGAAATTAATATTTATTGAGATATCAGACATGCACCATGTTCTTGCACGAGAGTTTGAAATGTCCACCACCCTCTTCCATAATGCAGGCTTCCTCTTGTCGTCACATTGAGGTACGAACACACTTATAAATGCCTGGCATTCCTTGACAATCCTGCACAATCCATGCATGAAATGTTACATCACACCCAGGTATGTACACCATCGACCTAAAACGCCCCCACAACAAACAAAACATTCAATGGGTTTAGGTTTGGTGAGTGTGGAGGCCAGGCAATCGGTCCATATCTATCCAGTTATTAGGATAACGCTCATTTAGGAATCATCGATTTTCATATCTGATAATTCAATACATGTATATTTCCAAACACATGTATCATTTTACCCTTTAAATGTGTAGATTCTAACCCTGAAATATCGCCTTGTATACTTTAAACAACCTCTATATACACAAGAACACGGGACTGAATGGACACGATGTCGCAACGCCCATAAATTAATTAAGAACATCATAACATCAAGTTGTTACCTAGAGTCAAGGCATCGTTCATGGATACACTGGAACCTGGTTTGCTGGAAATTTCCTTAAAGTGCGTTTACATGGCCTGATTCTATTTGAGATAATTTCTGATTCACGAGGAATAACTGACAATGAATAGTCAATGTATCCCTCTGCAGTGAGTTCTGCCTGGGCATGCAGCTCTGCCAGAGCTGTGGAGGTAGAATGTTTGTGGTGAAGGAAGCCACTAAAGTGGCACACTCATGACCCTTTTAAGCTACTGTATATGTTAAGGTTTGGCACGTGGGAACAGTACTGGAAACTGAAGTGAGAAGTCACTAAATTTAGACGATTTGAGAGATCATTTGGCAATTCATAACATTCATACATTCATGGAAATTATTTGAATGTTTAAATATTTATAAACAATAAATTATTATTTATACAATGAAAATGCATTATTTCTTTCTTAAATTATAACAAGTAGTTCCGTGAAGAACTATACAGCCTATTTTCATATATTCTACTCATGTTAGTTGCCTCTATCAACATACAAAATTTGAGTTTGAACGTTGTGATAGATTCGTAGATACTGAGAACCGCCTAAATATTTCAGATGGTTGCCAGGTTGGATTTTTATTTTTGTACTATTACATTAAGATTATTATGGACGTGTGGCATTCAAACTTCAATCGCATGATTAGAAAACAAGAAGTAAAAACGAGATTTTAAAATTTCGCACAGCTGCCATCTTGTGATTATGCAAACAATTGAAATAAATTAGATGCCAGTGGATTAACATTTGCATAAGCATTTAACTTGCAACGTTTCACTGCACTCGGATAGTTAATTCGCGAGAAACGTCCATTTAAATATTTATATTTCGCGTCGCCGCCATGTTGTGATCACCAGGTTACTCAAGTCCTACATGTAAACATATGTTCATAGCCTCTATGAACATAAAAAAATTCAGTTTGATTGCTGTAAAAGATTCGTAGATATTTAGAACCGTCTAAATATTTCGGATGCTCGCCATTTTGGATTGTTATATGTATAGGCTATAGAGTTATGTACCTTTCAAGGACAATTATTGCCTAGGTTCATTATTCAAACGTTCACTTCGATCGCATGATTACGACACAAGAAATAAAAACTTAATTTTAAAATTTCGCACAGCCGCCATCTTGAGGTTATGTAAACAATTGAACTAAATTAGATGCCAGTGCATTACAATTTGTAAAATATTTTACTGTACCACATTTCACTGCGCTCAGAGAGTTAAATCACGAGAAAAATCTATTAAAACGTTTCAAGTTCGCTTGGCCGCCATGTTCGTTTTGTACTTTGCAGGTTTATGAAAGTTACATAGATAAACTTGTATCCGTACCCTTTATCAACGTAAAAAATTTCAGGGTGATATCTGTAATAGTTTCGGAGATATAGAATGTCAGTGAAATATTTCGCACAGCCGCCATTTTGAGGTTATGTTAACAATTGAACTAAAATAGACTTCGGTGCATTACAATGTGAATAAGCATTTTCTGTAACAAGTTTCATTACGTTTGAATAGTTAAATCGCGAGAAAAGTCTATTTAAACGTCTCAACTTCGCTTGGCCGCCATGTTGTTTTTGTAGTCACCAGGTTTTTGAAAGTCGCATAGGTGAACTTCTAGTAGTGCCCTTTATCACCGTACACAATTTCATGACGATATCGGTAATACTTTCGGAGATACTGACTGCTGGTTAAATATTTCACACAGACGCCATGTTGGACTGGTGAAACACAATAAAATTTGAAGGGCACGGTCGGGGTCGGCCAGAATAGTGCTATGATCTTACCGAGTTTCATTAAAATCGCTCCAGCCGTGTAGAAGTGATTAGGGGGACACACACACACACGGACAAAGGTGATCTCATAACCCTATTTTTAGCCTACTTTCGATTTTTGCAAAAAATGAAAGTAGACTTATGAGATCAACACAGGGCGAAAAAAGTGTGTCTGTCTGCTGTGTGTGTGTATGTGTGTGTGTGAGTCTGTGTGTGTGTGTGTATGTGTGTGGGTGAGTCTGTGTGTGTGTGTGTGTGTGTGTGTGTGTGTGTCTGTGTGTGTGTGAGTCTGTGTACTCTGAATGTCTGTCCCCCCCTATCAATTCGATCACGGTGAATGCGAATTGAACGAAATTTGGTACAAAGGTAGCACTAGCAAAGGACACCTCAGTGTCATGTTTTATATCGCCGCCATCTTGACGGAAACGTAATGGCGGCCACACAAATGTCCAAAGCTTAAATCAAATTACGACTAACCTAATCATCCGATCTCTACCAAATTTTGCAACAACATACCTTTATGGGGGGAGCATCCTTTGACGCAACCAATAGGTCATCAGCGTAATAGTTTCCGGATGGCGGCCATCTTTGTGTGAAAATCGATTCCCCCTATTAATTCGAACACGGTGCAACCGAATGGAACGAAATTTGGTACAGAGGTAGTACTAACAAAAGGCACCTCAGTGTCATGTTTTATATCGCCGCCATCTTGACGGAAACGTAATGGCGGCCACACAAATGTTCAAAGCTTAAATCAAATTACGATTAACCTAATCATCCGATCTCTACCAAATTTTGCAACAACATACCCTATAGAGGAAGCATCCTTTGACCAAATGAATAGGTCATTAGCCTAATAGTTTGCGGATGGCGGCCATCTTTGTGTGAAAATCAATTCCCCCTATTAATTCAAACACGGTGGAACCGAATGGAACGAAATTTGGTACAGAGGTAGCACTAGCATAGGGCACCTCAGTGTCATGTTTTATATCGCCGCCATCTTGACTGAAACGTAATGGCGGCCACACGAATGTTCAAAGCTTAAATCATATTACGATTACCCTAATTATCCGATCTCTACCAAATTTTGCAACTACATACCTTAATAGAGGGAGCATCCTTTGACCAATCTAATAGGTCATCAACGTAATAGTTTGCGATTGGCGACCATGATTGTGTGAAAATCGATTTACCCTTTTAATTCGAACACGGTGCAACCGAATGGAACGAAATTTGGTACAGTGGTAATACTAACAAAAGGCTCCTCAGTGTCACGTTTTATTGCGCCGCCATCTTGACGGAAACGTAATGGCGGCCACACAAATGTTCAAAGCTTAAATCAAATTACGACTAACCTAATCATCCGATCTCTACCAAATTTTGCAACAACATACCTTTATGGGGGGAGCATCCTTTGACCAAACTAATAGGTCATCAGCGTAATAGTTTGCGGATGGCGGCCATCTATGTGTGAAAATCGATTCCCCCTATTAATTCGAACACGGTGCAACCGAATGGAACGATATTTCGTACAGAGGTAGTACTAACAAAAGGCAGCTCAGTGACATGTTTTATATCGCCGCCATCTTGACGGAAACGTAATGGCGGCCACACAAATGTTCAAAGCTTAATTCAAATTACGATTAACCTAATCATCCGATCTCTACCAAATTTTGCAACAACATACCCTATAGAGGAAGCATCCTTTGACCAAATGAATAGGTCATTAGCCTAATAGTTTGCGGATGGCGGCCATCTTTGGGTGAAAATCAATTCCCCCTATTAATTCAAACACGGTGAAACCGAATGGAACGAAATTTGGTACAGAGGTAGCACTAGCAAAGGGCATCTCAGTGTCATGTTTTATATCGCCGCCATATTGACAGAAACGTAATGGCGGCCACACAAATGTTCAAAGCTTAAGTTAAATTACGACTAACATAACCATCCGATCTCTACCAAACTTTGCAACAACATACCTTTATGGAGGGAGCATCCTTTGACCAATCTAATAGGATCTTAGCCTAATAGTTTGCGGATGGCGGCCATCTTTATGTCAAAATTGATTCCCCCTATTAATTCGAACACGGTGGAACCGAATGCAACGAAATTTGGTACAGAGGTAGCACTAGCAAAGGGCACCTCAGTGTCATGTTTTATATCGCCGCCATCTTGACTGAAACGTAATGGCGGCCACACGAATGTTCAAAGCTTAAATCAAATTACGATTAACCTAATCATCCGATCTCTACCAAATTTTGCAACTACATACCTTTATGGACGGAGCATCCTTTGACCAATCTAATAGGTTGTTCGCCTAATAGTTTGCGTATGGCGGCCATCTTTGTGTCAGAATCGATTCCCCCTATTAATTCAAACACGGCGAAACCGAATGGAACGAAATTTGGTACAGAGATAGCACTAGCAAAGGACATCTCAGTGTCATGATTAATATCGCCGCCATATTGACAGAAACGTAATGGCGGCCACACAAATGTTTAAAGCTTAAATCAAATTACGACTAACATAACCATCCGATCTCTACCAAACTTGGCAACAACATATCTTATGGAGGGGGCATCCTTTGACCAATCTAATAGGTCATTAGCCTAATAGTTTGCGGATGGTGGCCATCTTTATGTCAAAATTGATTCCCCCTATTAATTCGAACACGGTGGAACCGAATGAACAAAATTTGGTACAGAGGTAGCACTAGCAAAGGGCACCTCGGTGTCATGTTTTATATCACCGCTATCTTGACGGAAACGTAATCGCGGCCACCCAAATGTTAAAAGCTAAAATGTAATTACGACCAACCTAATAATCTAGTCTCTACCAAATTTTGCAACACCATATCTTTATGTGGGAAACATATTCTGACCAAACTGCAAGAACATCAGCCCAATTGTTTGCGGATGGTGGCCAAGTATGTGTGCAAATCGATTCCCCCTATCAATTCAAACACGGTGAAACCGAATTGAACGAAATTTGGTACAGAGGTAGCACTAGCAAAGGGCACCTCATATTCATGTTTAATATCCCTATAGCACGTTGTATTTCAACAAGCTACTACAACCAACATTCAATCATACTCCTTGAAAAGGACAAAGAGTTATAACAATACCCATGCAATTAGGAGAAAGTAGGCTATATGTTCTTTACTGAACATCTTGTTTTTTTATAAAATGAAAATAGACTAAAAATAGGAATGATAATGGTCATTCATTCATTCATAAAGTCAGGATCTATTTACGCATTTAACGCGGAACTTGGCAAAATAAGACAATCACATAAGGAACTTAGCTAGCAATAAAAATGCGACTATTACTCTGAAAACAGCGCGCAACCGCCATCTTGAAAATATACGCTATTAAAATCTATAATCCATCATATATTAGAGCTAAAACGAAACTTAGCAATAAGGTGGATCCGTATAAGTAGATTTCTTTGCCCACGTTAATACACACATCAAAAAAAGTTTTGCATCACCTCGGTTCCCAGATCTCCGGCATATAGACGTTGACTGTGTATATTGTATCCAAGATACAGTCCCTTTGACTGTTCATAGATGTCACTAAAACTGCTCAAAGATGTAAACAACCATGCATGAGCAGGGCCTATTAGACGAAGGGGGTACGACAGCCGATCAGTTCCAGTCATTCCACCAGGACGAAGGTACGCTGCTCATGTTGTCTGTAGTTCTACCATGCCTAGAAGGTCAATACCGCAGTTCGATCGCGTCCGCATTGTTACTTTGTGTCAAGAAGGGCTCTCAACAAGGGAAGTTTCCAGGCGTCTCAGAGTGAACCAAAGCGATGTTGTTCGGACATGGAGGAGGTACAGAGATACAGGAACTGTCGATGACAGGCCTCGCTCAGGCCGCCCAAGGGCTACTAATGTAGTGGATGACCGCTACTTACGGATTGCCGCTCGGAGGAACCCTGACAGCAATGCCACCATGTTGAATAATGCGTTTCGTTCAGCCACAGGACGTCGTGTTTCAACTCAAACTGTGCGCAATAGGCTGCATGATGCGCAACTTCACTCCCGACGTCCATGGCGAGGTCCAGCTTTGCAACCCCGACACCATGCAGCGCGGTACAGATGGGCCCAACAACATGCTGAATGGACCCCACGGAATTGGCATCACGTTCTCTTCACCGATGAGTGTCGCATATGCCTTCAACCAGACAATCGTCGGAGACGTGTTTGGAGGCACCCTGGTCAGGCTGAACGTCTTAGACACACTGTCCAGCGAGTGCAGCAAGGTGGTGGTTCCCTGATGTTTTGGGGTGGCATTATGTGGGGCCGACGTACGCCACTGGTGGTCATGGAAGGCTCCGAAACGGCTTTACGATACCTGAATGACATCCTCCGACCCATAGTGCAACCATATCGGCAGAATATTGGAGAGGCATTTGTCTTCATGGACGACAATTCTCGACCTCATCGTGCACATCTTGTGAATGCGTTCCTTCAAGATAACGACATCGCTCGACTACAGTGGCCAGCATGTTCGCCAGACATGAACCCTATCGAACATGCCTGGGATGTGTTGAAAAGGGCTGTTTATGGACGTCTTGACCCACCAACCACTCTGAGAGATTTACGCCGAATTGTCGTTGAGGAGTGGGACAATTTGGACCAACAGTGTCTTGATGAACTTGTGGATAGTATGCCACGGCGAATACAGGCATGCATCAATGCAAGAGGACGTGCTACTGGGTATTAGAGGTAGTGGTGTGTACTGCAATCTGGACCACAAATGCTGAAAGTCTAGCTGTATGATGGTACAACATGCAATGTGTGGGTCTCATGAGCAATAAAACGAGCTGAAATGTTGTTTGTGTTGATCTCTATTCCCTTTGTATTTAACGGTTCCGGAACTCTTGGAACCGAGGTGATGCAAAACTTTTTTTGATGTGTGTAGATCATCAACTCCATACATTCAAGATGACGGTTGGGCATAATATTAGAACATCAAAATAAATGCCTCATTATATGATTGCGCAATTAATATGTAACTTGGTGAGAGAAGAGTATCATATGAGAGACCTCGCTAGCATTGGTCATACGACTATCACTCTGCATCCTAGGAGCCGTTTCAAAATAGTGAGTTATTAAAATACATTAGTCACCTTGCCTTAGAGCTATAACGAGCATAAGACTCACATAAGAGGCTAACTATGAGAAAGGCCCAAGATCTACAACTTCATATATTCAAGATGGTGGGTGGGCAAACTATTCAAACGTTAAAAGAAATTCTTCCGGATACAACTGTGGAACTACTACGAAACTTCACAAGGAGTCTTATAGCGTTAGTCACAAGAATACCAAACTGAATTCTTGTGCAACAAAAATCTTGGAAATCTAAACCAACAGATGGCGCACAGGTACTATGTGGGACCATTTTGTTCTTTAGTTCAAATAGCATTTGCAAATAACGCACATGTATTAATATTATTAATATTATTAATATTATTCCTGATGAAGGAGAGACATGTCATTTCTTTCGGGATAGTGTGTTATATATAGTTACCCCGCCTAATACAATTAAGAAAAAGCGTGTTGACCGATAATTTGGTAGTTTGTACAGGCAACACTGAAAAAGAAATGGCATCAAAACTTCGCATACTAACTCTGGAGTAAAATGTCCCTAAACAATGCTAATTTTTGTAAACCGCAGCATCTATAAATACTATTTTTTGAAGAGTTCCCACCTCTCCCTTACTTAAACCCAGAAGCAATATTGGCTGTCATCGCGGGTTTGATTCCCGGCTCAGCCAAGAAATTGAATTCTGGTCTGAGAACTAGAACGGGTACACTCAGCCTCGTGAGGCAACGCTGAGAATTGGTGGGTTCGATTCCCAACTCCGCCAGCCTGGAAGTGACTTTCCGTGGTTTCCCACTTCTACTCCAGAAAAATACCGTGTTAGTTCCTAACTGAACGCCACTAGCGCCACCTTCCCAAACCTCATCTGAATTACAAATGCACCCACTAATACAGCCATAACAATAACACAGGTTATCAGACAAATTCCACACACACCCAAGTACACAGGCCTATAAGACCAAGAATCAACAGTCTTCCGCAGCTACGGACGTAGATAAGGATGTATTGAAAGGAAGAAGAGAACATGTTGTCTCTGTTCGAATATTCAAGATAATTGTCTCTGGAATTTAATATGTACTGCATATAAATTCCTTCTCATAATCCACACTGTGTTAGTGCTCTGAGATGTGACATTCACAGTTTTAATACTGAGCATGTTGCTTTTGTTTTTCTTTGAGCTAAGGTGGCAACGGGACGAATGAAAAAAAAAAGGAAGACATATCGGTAAATGTACAGTATATACAATATATACAAACTGAAAGATTTGGGGAGGGTCTTATGTTTCGCCAGTCCTTTTTAAGGGGATAGTCTGGAGATACAAGAAATATATATGTTTTTGGTCGTTTTGGCGTAAATTATGTCTTAAAAGGATTATGTTATTTCATTTTCAATTCAAAATATTTATCACTTTTAAAATAATAATAGTCTAATAATAATATGATATTGCCTCGGGTGCTGGGTGCAAGCTTTGTTGTTTGACGCTCAGAGGTCAGCTTGCATGTCGAATTTTATTGTTCCTTGGAATGCTATGAAAGTCAAGGAGGTTAGATATCTAAGTTCTTTGACACTATAGCGCTTTCTAGTAGAGAAATGAGGAACGTTGTGTTGTCGGAAAATCCCGAGATTAATTTTGCCATTATGAACGCGGCCTACTGAATTCAAATGGGTTCTTTAACATGACATGCGTGCCGTGATTTTTGTCGCCTTTCAAAAATCACTTTCCACGGCCAGGAGTGAACCTACAAGCTTGGGGTTGGTAGTCCGAAACGATAACCTCTTACCCACCGTGGCAAGCTTACTTTTAAAATGCTTTTTGTTTGCTGAAGGACTATTACGCTCAGTTACGCACCATCGTTGTCTGCGTACGTCATGCTCATGTTTCCAAGTATGCAGGTTCCTTGCATTGTCTTATGAGGGAAGTACCCCAGCTCGAACGGCTAAAACCGACTGGCAGTGTGCTTTTACTACCCATCACGGGCATTAATCTGTAAAACCCCGCATTAGTGTACAATCAATGTTTGGAAGTTACGGCGTCCAAAGATTGCAGAAACACAATTCACAGCAGAAACTAACGTGCAAGAGACAATTCGGACCATTATATTAGGGAAAATCCATTCCTAGCAATTGGTTAGACCTTAAGCATATATGTGGTAACATTACAAAAAGATTGCAGAAACACAAATTGCAGTAGAAACTACCGTACGACTCGCAATTGGGACCATTATATTAGCAAGAAACATGTGGTGCAGTATCATATGGCAAAAGGTTGAACACTTGCTTGCAACAAGAAATCTTAACACATGCAGTACCGTGTTGACATAGTCATCTTTCCCACAATAGAAGATACTGTGTTGTCCTTCATTCGACGTCAAAATGTAAATGTGGAGTGGCATTGAAGTGATAAAGAACAACATGTTCAGTAAAGAACATATAGCCTACTTTCTCCTAAATGCATGGGTATTGTTATAATTCTTTGTCCTTTTCAAGGAGTATAATTATTGAATGTTGGTTGTAGTAGCTTGTTGCAATACAACGTGCTATACGGATATTAAACATGAATATGTGGTGCCCTTTGCTAGTGCTACCTCTGCAAAAAATGTCATTCAATTCGGTGTCACCGTGTTTGAATTGATATGGGGAATGGCCACTATCTGCAAAATTTTGGACTGATGATATTGTAGTTTGGTCAACATATGCTTACCACATAAAGGTATGTTGTTGCAAAATTTGGCAGAGATCAAATGATTAGGTTGGTCGTAATTTGATTTAAGCTTTGAACATTTGGGTGGCCACCATTCCGTTTCCGTCAAGATGGCGGCGATATAAAACATGACACTGATGTGCCCTTTCCCGTGTACCAAATTTCGTTCAATTCGGTTTCACCGTGTTTTAATCGATAGCGGGAATCGATTTGCACACATACATGGCCACCATCTGCAAACGTTTGGGCTGATGATATTGTAGTTTGGTCAAAATATGCTTACTACATAAAGGTATGTTGTTGAAAAATTTGGCAGAGATCAGATTATTAGGTTGGTCGTAATTTGATTTAAGCTTTTAACATTTGGGTGGCCGCCATTACGTTTTCGTCAAGACGGCGGCGATATAAAGCCTGACACTGCCGTGCCCTTTGCTAGTGCTACCTCTGTACCAAATTTTGTTCAATTCGGTTTCACCGTGTTTGAATAGGTAGGGGGACTCAATTTGCACACACACATGGCCGCCATGCGCAAAGTATTGGGCTGATGACCTTGTAGTTTGGTCAAAAGATTTTTTTCATACATAAAAGTATAATGTTGCAAAATTTGGTAGAGATCGGATAATTAGGTTAGTCGTAATTTGATTTAAGCTTTGAAAATTTGGGTGTCCGCCATTACGTTTCCGTCAAGATGGCGGCGAAATAAAATATGACACTGTGGTGCCCTTTGCTAGTTCTACCTCTGTATCAAATTTCGTTCAATTAGGTTTCACCGTGTTCGAATTGATAGGGGGTGACAGACATTCAGAGTACACACACTCACACGCACACACACAGACTCACACACAGACAGACACACAATTTTTGGCCCTGAGTAGATCTCATAAGTCTACTTTCATTTTTTTGCAAAAATCGAAAGTAGGGTAAAAACAGCGGAATGGAATAGTACGTACCCTTAACAAGGGCAACATGTAGACATACTCCATTATTTACAATGTTCCCGCTCTGCAATAGTCCAAACTCAAATGCCACGGTGATCAAATTATCACATAGTCAGATGGCGCTGACAACCGAACACATACTTTTACAGATGAATGGCATAGATAGCTATTGACATACTGCAGGTACAACTGAATACTTTAAACCCACTTTCAGTTGGTTTTCGTCGTTCGAGATGGAATACTTCCCTCGTTAGTCAGGGGATGGGCGCAGAGGGAAATGGGCTGAGGAAGGACGCTCACTGCGAGCGCCGACATTTAGCAGCCTCTATTCAAAGCGTGGGTTGCCAACATGGAGCTCCTGAAACCTCACTTGAAAGAACTAGCAAAACATTAGACTCCCCAACCTGTTTAAACTTGGAAAAACTTTCATGAATATGTCATTTGAATTTCAAGATTGCGTGTCGAAAGTCACACCATTCTCTCGTAAGTTGATTTTACTAAATAGGCGCTATCAAAATTATTTTTAAATTGGCTATGCTTGTCTTTTGTGTATTGATTGATTAATCGATGTTTCACTAACGGAATAAGTTAAACATACTGCCTGGGATGTGGAGTAAGTACATCGCCTTTTGGAACCGTCACATTCGTCACGCCATTCTCTCGTAAGTTGATTTTACTAAATAGGCGCTATCAAAGTTATTTTTAAATTGGCTATGCTTGTCTTTTGTGTATTGATTGATTAATCGATGTTTCACTAACGGAATAAGTTAAACATACTGCCTGGGATGTGGAGTAAGTACATCGCCTTTTGGAACCGTCACATTCGTCACGCCAATCTAAGATAATTTTGTTTAAAGTTTTCGAATGCAGATTAACCCTCAAGCACACAGGACTGGCAATTACTCTCATTTTCTGTGACCTTGAGCAGCGTAGGTTTCAGTAATGTATTATTGCTGCATGCATATTGCATACGTGTTCGAAAACATCAGTTTATCGCCAGCTGTCACGCCAAGTGGTGTGCAATATTTCTAACTTCTGGGTATTACCGTTGTGAAATAACTTCCCCTGCCGGAAGCTCACGTAAAGTGATTGCCGCTGATTAACATATCCAAAGTGTTATTGCTGAATGGTTTGAGGATGAGAATGGGAGTGATGGTGAAACGGACTGTGATGAACGTTTTGCAATTGAATCCTACCGTATCTCAGAATCCTGCCTCCAGACTTGAATTCATGAAAGCACTAGCGAAACCTCTGGTTTTTCCACTTATGGAAAAGAGGATTTCAAACACCCATCTCACCCATGAACTCAGAATCTGCAGTAGAAAAAATTTGGGTGTAAAGAAGCACTGTCTCCAATTGAAGAGAAACTGCAAAAGATGAAGTCTGATCACACGTGCACCCCAAGGTAGAAATGGAAAACTGCTTACATGGGCCATTCTTGCAGAAATCCCATTTGTTTGCAGTTTGCCAAAAAACGAGTCTGCGAATATTCCTGTGATTAGCTCAAAACAACAGAGAATGAGAATGTGAGCTTTATTTGTGAATAATAACTGCCTATCTTGAGCCCGATCCATTGAACTAGAACAATAAACTGTGATAAAAATAACTGCTTGAAATTTTTGCTTTGTTTGCTGTTTTTCATTGTATTTTCATGCTAGTTTGTGTCCTTCGCTTCGCAGGTCTATTGACAGTCACAAATTTCCTATTATATTGTTTATTGTTTCCATATTATTCGAATTAACTATCTAAGGTATTCTTTTAAGAATTTTTGTATTCCATGTAATAAATATCAACAGCCAAGCGTTGCATGGAGTTCTTGTTTTATGTGTACGGTATTTCTATATATACTAGCTGAAGTACCCGTGCTTCGCTACGCGTCATAAATAAATTAAAATGTGAAGGTGACAGTTAAAACAGGGGATAGGCGGGGTGCTGCGCAGAGGGAGATTAAGGATGGAACATTTTGTCCAACTACACCGCTCGGCGTTGACCGTGTTTTATAGCACAAATTTAGGTTTTACTCGCTAACAGTTGCAGATACCTTTCGGATAGAAAATGTAATTTTAAACCTCGCATATGCCATCAAAAGTTAGCTATTTCTTAGCGTTCTCTTTTTATTTGAAATGGAAATATGAAAGTTTGAAACCAAAGGGTGTAGTGACGTCACTAAAATGGTCGCCATTTTAAATAGTGCAAAGTATTGAAATCAAAAGTAACCTATATGTTAACCAGGTAAATCAGCTACTTCCATGTAAAATTCACGTAAATCGGACCAGTGGTACTTGCGAGATTGAGTAATACACAGACACACACCATCTCAATTTTAGCCTCGCTTCGCTCGCGTCATAGTCGTATCATATTGTTTTTCAATGAAATGCAGGTTTAACCCCGTTAACACCCCTTTAGAACCTGAATACCCAATAATCCCTCCTTAGTAGACGTTTTCGACACACAACAAACAAACATATCCCCAAAATATCATTCTTCTAACTTTAATAGTTTTGGTTGGTCGATGAGAGCAAACATACAAAAATCCTTCCTTAGTGGACGTTTTTCTTCCAGAAGTTCACCCCTCCCCATATGCCCCTTAAATTTCATTTATGAAAAGATGGTCGAACACCTATTTATTTTATTTATTTATTCATTTATTTATTTATTTTTAAGCTCATAGATTTCCTCCGAGTTTCAGACTCCTCCCTATGTCGTTTAAGAGATACACGCTCAGTTAGGAATCTTTCAACCCCCACTTTTCATCCCTTTCACCTCATAATATACACTACATCGAAAAACCATTAGACATGTGTTAGCTTATTTTTAATGATTAGTATATGTGCCAAGTATCACATCCCCAAATGAAACCACTCGTGAGATATTGTTATTCAATGGAAATCACGTTTACCCCCTTAACACCTCTTTAGAACCAGAATATTCAAAACTCTTTCCTTAGTGGACGTTTTCGACATACAACGAACATATCCCCAAAATTTCATGTTTCTAACTTCAATAATTTTGGCTGGGCGATGATGAGTGAGTGAGTCAGTCAGGACATTTTCTTTCATTTATTTTTGATAATTTCACCCGTCCCCATGAACCCCTTAAATTGGATTTATGAAACAAACGGTCAAACACCTATTTACTTATTTAAAGCTGTTTTCCCCCTGAGTTTGATGAGTGAATAAGTGAGTCAATCAGTTAGGACACTTTCTTTCCTTTTTTTCCCCCAGAATTTCACCCCTCTCCAAGGGCCCCTTAAATTGGATTTATGAAAAAACGTTCGAACACCTATTTACTTGTATTTTAAGCTGTTTTTACCACCGAATTTCAAACTTCACGCCTATGTCGTTTCAGAGATACACGCTCCGTCAAGAATCCCTCAACCCCCCATTTTCACCCCTTTCACCTCATAATATACACCACATCGATAAACCCTGAGACATATGCCTGATTATTTTTAATGATTAGTTTATATACCGAATATCACATCCCCAAAGAAACAACTCATGAGATATCGTTATTCAATGAAATGCACGTTTACCCCCTTGACACGTCTCTAAAACCCGAATAAACAAAAATCATTCCTTAGTTAACGTTTTCGACATACAGCGAACATATTCCCAAAATTTCATGTTTCCAACTTTAATAGTTTTCGCTGGGCGTGATGAGTGAGTGAGTCAGACAGGACATTTTCTTTCATTTATTTTACCAGAATTTCACCCCTCCCCATGGGCCCCTTAAATTGGATTGATTAAAAAACGCTTGAACACCTATTAACTTATTTCTTAAGCTGTCTTTTTCCCCTGAGTCAGTCGGTTAGGACACTTTCTCTCCTTTTTTCCCCCAGAATTTCACCCCACCCCCATTGGCCCCTTAAATTAATTTATGAAAAAACAGTCGAAAACCGATTTACTTACTTTTTAAGCTGATTTTTTTTCGCTGAGTTTCAAATTTCTCGCCTATGTCGTTTAAGAGATAGGCCTACACGCTCCATTACGAATCCTTCAACCCCCACTTTTCAGCCCTTTCACCTCATAATAATACACCACATCGAAAAACGCTTAGACACATGTCTGCGTATTTTTAATGATTAGTTTATATGCCGAGAATCACATCCACAAATGAAACCACTCGTGAGATATTGATATTCAATGAAATGCAGGTTTAACCCCCCTAAGACTCCTTTAGAACCCGAATATCCAAAAAACCTCCCTTAGTGTACGGTTTTGACATACAACGAACATATCCCCGAAATGTCATGTTTCCAACTTCAATATTTTTGGCTGGGCAATGATGAGTGAGTGAATGAGTCAGGACATTTCCTTTCAATTTTTTTTCTTCAGAATTTCACCCCTCCCGATGAACCCCTTCAATTTGATTGAAAAACAAACTGTCGAAAAGCTATTTACTTATTTTAAAGCAGTTTTTCCCCCTGAGTTTGATGAGTGAGTCAGTCAGTCCATCAGTTAGGACACTTTCATTCCTGTCCCCCCCCCCGAATTTCACCCGACCCCATGGGCCCCTTAAATTGGATTTATGGAAAACCGGTCAAACACATATTTACTTATTTTTATGCTGATTTTTTTCCCGCTGAGTTTCAAACTCCTCGCCTATGTCGTTTAAGAGATACACGCTCCGTTAGGAATCTTTCAATCCCCACTTTTCACCCCTTTAACCTCATAAACACATCGAAAAACCCTCAGACACGTGTCTTGTTACTTTTTAATGAAAAGTTTATATGCCGTGTATGACATCCCCCAATGAAACCAATCGGGAGATATTGTTATTCAATGAAATGCAGGTTTAACCCCCTTAAGACCCCTTTAGAACCTGAATATCCGAAAATCCTCCCTTAGTAGACGGTTTTGACATACAATGAACATATCCCCAAACTGTCATGTTTCTAACTTCAATAATTTTGGCTAGGCGATGATGAGTGAGTGAGTAAGTGAGTGAGTCTGGACATTTTCTTTCAATTTTCTTTTTTCAGAATTTCACCCCTCCCCATGAACCCCTTAAATTTGATTTATGAAAGAAAACTGTCGAACAGCTATTTACTTACTTTAAAGCAGTGTTTTCCCCCTAAGTTTGATGAGTGAGCCAGTCAGTGAATCAGTTAGGACACTTTCTTTCCTGTTCCCCCCCCCCCCCCCAGAATTTCATCTCTCCCCATGGGCCCCTTAAATTGGATTTATGGAAAAACTGTCAAACACATATTTACTTCTTTTTTATGTTGATTTTTTTTCGCTGTGTTTCAAACTCCTCGCCTATGTCGTTTAAGAGACACACGCTCAGTTAAGAATCTTTTAATCCCCACTTTTCACCCCTTTCACCTCATAATATACACCACATCGAAAAACTCTCCGACACATGTCTTCTTATTTTTATTGATGAGTTTATATGCCGAGTATCACATCCCCCCATGAAACCAATCGGGAGATATTGCTATTCAATTAAATGCAGGTCTACCCCCTTAACACCCCTTTAGAACCTGCATAGCCAAAATTTCTCTCTTAGTGGGCATTTGCGGCCCATGAGGAAGCTGCATACCAGATTTCATTCCAATCCGTTCGGTGGTTTCTGAGATTTCATGATGAATAAATGAATGAGTGAGTGAGTGAGTGAGTGAGTGAGTGGTATTTGAAAAATATATAGTAGAAAGAAGATAGTGTCAAGTCTTTGTTATGCTAAACTCGGTTGACAGTGCTGTGTGAACAGTTGAGTAACTAACGGGATTTCAAGTAAAGATCCTCATTTTCTATACCGGTAGTGCTGAGCGCAATTGGCATCAAGTCGGCCGTGTCTCGACTTGAGCTATGTTGCCATGGAAACTATCTGCCTTGCCATTCCTTCATGAGTATATTTTATGATTTGATTAGCCTGTTTTTGAGTGAAAAAGGGCCGAAATCAGAAGAATGAGAAAGACTATCGAAAATTCATGTAGCCAGTGGTTCCTTCTGGGTCCTAAACTATGTGTATGCAAAATATGGTTGAGATTGGTGGAACGGTGTAGATTTGTATACGGAACCAACATATATACATACATACATACATACAGACTTTCACTTTTATATATTAGATAAGATAGATAGATAAATAGCTTTATTTTGTATGGCAAGATTAGGGCCAGATTTTACAATTAATACATTATTACAATATTAGCAGAACTTAACATTGGTACTTAAATCTAACAGAAATACATTCCAGATCCAATCACAATACATACAATGGCAGGTAAGCATGGAGTAGGAAAAATTATGTTAATTAATTAATTATTGCTAAAGTAAGAAATTAATAGGGAAATACAAACACTAATAAAACAGAAACTAATGATGATGTGATGATGTTGATGATGATGATAATAAGCATCATGGCTGAGTTATTACTATAATATTGAATTTGCAATGCGCATATAAATGGATGTAAGAAATCATTTAGGTATCTAAACAGAAAATAAATAAAATGTAAATTAGAAACACGAATATATCTCAGCATAAGGATTCAAATATTTGACGTGTTGAGTTCAGCTTTCATTTCTTTTGCGATATGTACACAGAGTCTACAGTTTAATTTTTAAACCTCCGTATCAATTCAACTCATCGTGATGTAGAAAAATAAAGAGAGATCTGTCAGACCAAACCTGGGTAACTGAGGGGTAATAAAGAATAACGTGTGACCAGCTCGTTCTGAAGACGAACTGAGTCGAGTGAATGGTGCTGCACCATCACCCGAAGGATTTCGGAATGCTTGCTACTTGAGGAACAGAACTTGCAGCATCTTCGATAAACTGTATAATACAGTTAACAATACGCTTTCTTCCTTTCTTTCTTTCTTTCTTTCTTTCTTTCTTTCTTTCTTTCGAGCGTTCGAGCACCCTAGTCCCTGGCAGACAACCTACTATGAGGTCTTTCTTACTTTAAATAGGGCCTAACTAATTAACTTCAAAAATTTCAACCACTTTATTATTATTATCAAACTCTTAAATTGCTGATGCTACTGTTGATGCAACAACAACAATTAATAAACATCTTGTTCCTCAGTAAATGGACGGTCTACCTGGACTCGCATGTCCAGGAACTGAGGGGCAAAGCCATAGCGAAGAACGAAAGAGGGATAATCCTATTTCATTACTAAAATTAAAATCAAGCAAAATTAAACACAATCATACTTTGCACCCGCTGCTGACATATATCAGTAAGGTGCAAATCAAAAACGCATTACAAAATAAATCAAAATTAAATTAATCAAGGGACATAAGGAGCACATTATGAGCACCAGGTTCCCGCATTTTCCTAAGGCATACTTTATATGTCTACAAGCCTGATTTTCTCGGGTTATGCGATATTACTGAAGATAGGGAACTTTAGAGCTCGGGTAGTTCGAGAATGAAGGTATCGAGAATAGAGAGACAAAGGACTACAAAATCATAATAAATGTCAATCCATATAAAATAAACCTATTTATTTACATTACGGATAGTTACATATCGCAAACGCTTTGTATATGTGGATTACATCGCACCCAAGAACGAAATTCTATGGAAGTCAGGTTTCGAAATGCGAGCCTTTCACATTATTGATTGTTTTGTTGTTTGTGTTGGAGATAAAAGTTTGAAACTTCACATACACACAAACAACATATCTGACTAGCACATATTTAAATTTGGTTACTGTAGCATAACGGAGTTGAGAGTTATGAATCCCTTAAGTCGACGTTTCTCTCGAAACCCGCCAAAAACCGGTACTTTTTACATTACACCTGCCATAAAAGATATTAAAATACGTTTCTAAAAGTTACCTTTATCATCAATCAACGCAGAAATAAACAAGGAAACTGGTGATGTTACTTGTTTTCTTGTAGGCCTTTTGGTTATCTTGATATTTATCTCCAAACTGGGGTGCACATAATTTCTGCGCCGACAGTAGGCCTTGTATCCGTAGCACCGTTGGGGTTATGAGAGGACATGACTTGGCTAAAGGAGGTCAAACAGGAAGGAAGCAATCCTGGTACAAGTAAATTGAGGCGATGCCAGACTCAATAGAAGACCCCAAAATTGTCCAATCATGATCCGCAAGATGTGAAATCCTGGAGAGTATTGATTTCTATATATCAATGCTTCCTTCAATTGGTCAATACGTAGACGGGAGCCCAATTATCTTAATATAATCTACTCAAAATAACCTTTAGAATACAGTACTTAAAGTATTCCTAAATTCTCGTTAAATGTTAGTGATTTGAACTTTGTAAGTTTGCAATTTATCTGACCGGCGTTATAGCCTACATAGAGAAACAAAAATACATGGTTTCAGTGTTGCATTATGAAAAGTAGTTAGGCTACATTGAAGCGAAGAAAACAACATTGGAAAAATGATTTTTAATTTTCTTTAAGGATGTTAGTTTGAAACGCACAACACGAAGGCATCATTTACACGGTATCCGTTTTTCTGAACTCAAGATCTTCAGGAACTATAATCGTGAGAAATTTATTAATTTAAAAATTGAACTAGCAGACCTAATACCGAGAGATTTGGACTTCTTGTTACCATTCTTACCCGGCCAGGGTATAGGTTAAAGCCCAGCACTGGCACTTGATAAGACATAGACTAGATGGAGATTTGTCTCGGGAGGAACTGCTGCAGGTTGCGAATGGAGAAGAATCCGCGCTAAGACGACCCACCCCAAGTTGCCGGGTTCGAGCCCTCCCCAGATCGATACCAGGGCGTGGTCCGGCCCGGGCTGGTCGATACCGTCTGGTCCCGGCCCTAGGCTCCGCGCAGAGCACATCTCCACAATATCATATGCCGATAATATGTACACTTCTTGCAGTTGAATTAGTCATGAGCCTATTCAATTCAATACAACAAAGGTTCTCACTCCATGATATTCATACACTTACACCCTCATCTCAACAATACCGTATCTTATGCTGATAACACCAACACTTCGTACAGTTAAATTGGTCTTTAGGGTACTGAATTCAATATAACTAGTTCTCACTCCATGATGTTCATACCCTTAGACCCTCATCTCAACAATGCCGTATATTATGCCTATAATACCAACACTTATTACAGTTAAATTAATCTTAAATTAACCTTCAGGCTACTGAATTCAATTCAACACTTCTCATTCCATGATATCCATACCCTTAGGCCAAAATCTAAACCCTAACATATGCCGATAAAATCTATATTTTTACAGTTAAATTAGTATTGAGCCTATTCAATACAATAGAACTTATTAAGCCGTGATACTCACACTCTTGAGTAGTATAACCTACAGTATGAGTAGTAGGGAGTGTCACAATATACAGCAACATAAGGAAGTGTAGTAGTATACAGCGATATTACTGAAGTCAGTAGTAACAGTTGAGTGGGTCACCCTCTCTCCAGGGGTTATAAATATGGAGGGCCCAGCTCAGAGTATGAGTGAAGACCTCAACGGCATCTGCGGTGGTGAAGGAGTCCTTCGGTACAGCAAAGTTGGCGGAAGAGGCAACCCAGTGCTCGGGCTTAATAGAGTAAAAGATATTTGTCCATATTTTGGACACCCGTAGCGTCTGTACTCCAGAGTAGTGGCTACAAAATGCGTCTGTTCTCCATGTTAGGAGCAGCCTAGTTCATACCTGGCAGTAGGTCATAAATGTATTCGGGCGTGGCGACCCCATCTTAATAATAGCCTAAAATGGAAGCAAATATGGTTCAGCCTCGGAAAATGCTAGGGCGTCCCCTGCAGGCGACGCGCAGTTCTTCAGATGCTGGGGGAGCTGTGAGAAATGGGCGACCAGCATCACAATATATCCGAATATGGACAGTCAACATCTTAACCCTGACGGACAAGACTGAGGAGCTAGTGGACTTCATGATGGAGAAGGATATAGCCATCCTCGGTCTCAGTGAAACGAAATGGAAAGGAAAAGGGGAAAGGAAACTAAAGGATGGATACAGGCTGTTTTACAGTGGAGGACAAGAGGCAAAAAAAAATGGAGTAGGAATGATTATAAGGAAGGATGTCCTAGAGTATGTGGAAGAGGTGAAGAAGATAAGTGACAGGATAATCATAGGAAGGATACAGTTCCACACAGGGACAAAAGATCTGTTTCAAGTAGGCCTATATGCTCCACAAACGGGGAATAAAGAAGAGAACTTAGAAGAATTCCTAGAAGACGTGGAAAGTATAAAGAGGATAAGGAAATAATAGTAATGGGAGATTTGAATGCGCAAGTGGGAAAAGACAGACAAGGAAGAGAGGAGATTTTGGGAACATATGGTTATGGCAGTAAGAATCCAGAAGAGGATTTATTAATGGACTTTTGTCAGCGGAACCAATTAATTATAGGGAATACGTGGTTCAGAAAGAAAAATAGTCAGAAGATAACGAGGTATGGATGGGGTGATAGAAGCATGAAAACTCTAACAGACTATGTTTTAGTCGAAAAAGGGCATCGGAAAGAGCTAATGGATGTCACAGCCATGCCAGAGGAAGCCTTTTGAGGAGACAATAGGGCAGTGGTAGCAAAATTAAAAGTAGGAAAAGTTATGAGATTACCAGAATAAAGGTAAAGAAAGATTAAGGTCTGGAGACTAAAGGAAAAGGAGGTTGCAGAAGGTTTGAGAAAGAATTGCAAGAACAGATACCAAGGACGGATATTACCCATGTGAAACAAGAATGTGAAAAGTTCAAGAGTTAATTTGTAAACAGTGCAGAGAAAACATGTGGTAGAACATCAGGAAAGGTACGGGAAAAGGCGACAAAATGGTGGAAAGATAGAGCGAAAGAAAAGGTAAGGGAGAAGAAGAAAACTTGGAAGGAATGGAAAACAAAAAAGACTGAAGAAAGTGGAGCAAAATATATATAAGCAAACAGAGATTGTAAGAAAATAATTGCCGAGGAAAATAAGTAAAGCTGGGAAGAATTCACTCAGGAAATAAGGGAGGATTTAAATTGTGGAAAGAAATTGCTGTTTGGAATTATAAAAAGTAGAAGAAATGAAAAGGTGAACACTGGGTTCAAGAAAAACAAAGATGGTGAAATATTGACAAACCCATAAGAGATAACGAACAGATGGAAAGAATATTTCAGCGAGCTGTTGAATGTGAGACGCCAGACATGCGGAGAAGTTACGCAAACAGCCAAAACGGTGGAGGAAAAAATAGAAGAAGAACCAGACATTACTATGGCAGAAGTGGAATGGGCAGTTAGGAAGATGAAGATGGGGAAAGCTGTGGGAATCGACGAAGTGGCAATAGAAATGATCAAGGCGGCAGGACCAGTGGGACTGCAGTGGACATACAGACTTCTAGGAGTGTGTGGATAGAGAAGAAAGTTCCTGAAGAGTGGGAAAAGGGAATGATATTGCCAATATTCAAGAAAGGGGACAGGAAGGTGTGTGGTAACTCCCGAGGAATCACCATCATCTCGCATGTTGCCAAAGTAATGGAAAGAACCCTAGAAAACAGAATTAGAGTAAACGTAGAAAACCAAATAGAGGAGGATCAGTTTGAATTTAGAGGGGGCAGGTCAACAGTGGAATCCATTTTCATTCTGAGACAGAACCTTGAAACGAGTGGGGAATATGGGAAGGATATTTCAGCGAGCTGTTGAATGTGAGACGCCAGACACGTGCAGAAGTTTCGCAAACAGCCAAAATGGTGGAGGAAAAAAAGATTTTTATTCATCTAGAAAAGGCCTATGATAGCATTCCTAGAGCAAAAGTTTGGGAAAGCTTAACAATAATAGGGGGATAGGAAGGAACTGAGTGACATGATAAAAGGAATGTGCATGGATTGCTACAGTAGTGTGAAGACTAGAGTCGGGACATCAGAATGGTTTAAAATTGTCACTGGACTACAGCAAGGAAGTGTGTTGTCACCATTATTGTTCTTAATGGTGATGGATGACATCATGAAGGCAGCAATGAAAGACTATAGTAGGGTAAAGATGAAGGTAATGTTGTTAGCAGACGATGTTGTGATCTGGGACGAGGATGAGATGGAGGTACAAGAACAGTTAGACGTAATAAATGAAAAGATTGAGCAATGGGCATTGAAGATAAATGTGGAGAAGAGTAAAACAGTGGTGATGAGTAGAGATAAGAAAGAAGGAAAAGGAGTAATCAAAGTAGGAGATAAGGAATTGGAAGTGGTGAAACACTTCAAATACTTTGGAAGTGAACTGACTGAAGATGGAAGACTAGATTTGGAAATTAGCAGAAGAATACAACTCGGGAGTGCTTTCTACCAACAGGTACGGGGACTAGTATGGAACAAAGATAAAGCAATTAAGGCTAGAGAAGTTATGTACAAAGCATATTATGTTCCTATAATGGCATATGCAGCAGAAACTTGGACAATGACTAAGAGGGATGAGAGCAGAGTACAGGCAGCTGTGATGAGATTCCTGAGAAGTATGGTCCAGAAAACGAGGAGAGACAGAGTGAGGAATGAGGATATAAGGAAAGAACTGGGAGTACCGAAACTAAATGACAAAGTGGAGCAAAACAGATTGAGATGGTTTGGACATGTCAAACGGATGAATGAAGTAAGGCTACCAAGACGAGCACTGGAACGACAGATGACAGAGAAGAGAGGACGAGGAAGACCAAGAATGCGTTGGATGGACTCGGTGAAGAATAGCATTAGTAAATGGAACCTGGATTGGAACACCGTGTCGGAAGAGGAATGGTGGAACGACAGAGCAAAGTAGAGAGGAACCATATTTGCCCCCACCCAGTGTCAGCTGGAAAAGGGGAAATGAAGATGATGATGATGACTTACACTCTTAGGTTCACATCTTGAAAATATGATATGTGGATAATATCTACATTTTCAAGTCTCTAAATTCGTTTTGAACCTAATCAATTCAATTCAGTTCAATTCAATTAAATTCAATTGATTGCGATCGATCCAGCAGTGACTCTCAAACTATCTACTCGTACTCGGAGGGTACGCGAGGGAATTGCAACAAAAGATAATATCTTCAACGACAGGTACGGTACATGAAACTAGATTTTTTATTTAATTTCTATGTTTTATTTCAGGCATAAATTAACTGAATGGACATTGTAACAATTTTAATTCCCTTTGACATTTAAATTCCGGTGTTTTGAAATAAAAGATACAATTCGAAGGTTATACACAGTACTGTATTTCATAACACTACACATCGCATTGTTCGTCAAAGTAATTGGCAAGACTCTCATGCGCATCCAAAATAGATTTTCGATCGCGTATTTAAACTCCATCACCACATAAGCCCATGGTGTTATCGTAGTTTAATTTCGGATCGAAGAACATAACGATCATCAGCTCTGTGCACTCACTGACGTGTGAAGGGTGCCCGATAAACTGTGTTATTGTGGTGTTTGTACTCGTGTGTGTATTTTGACGTACCGGATCTAGTACTGGGAAAGGTCTATCAAACAACGTTCTATCCTAGCAACTCCTTAAACAGTCGTCAAAAGCCTCCTTGACCTGGGATCGAACAACGCAGCTCTGACCACCTTACTGAGTACTCTCATGGTACATGAGTTATCAGTCGGGTTCACGGTGAAAGGGAACTTCAAATGATGTTCAGGAGCATAATGGGAGGTTATTTTAAAACAGAGAAGACAATCTTATTTTTATTCGGCCTTATATAACCTAAGGCTGGGCTCGTTTATTTATATCAGACTTTGCATAATGATGTTCTTTCAGGCGGCTTCGGTGGCGTAGTTGGTAGCTTGCTGAGCTTCTATGCCCAAGGTCGCGGGTTCAAACCCGGCCGAAGTCGTCGGATTTTTAAGAGCGTTAAAATCCCTCTATATGCCTTCCTTCGGAGGGGAAGTAAAGCCGTCACCATGGAGAGTAAAACGAAGACTGAGGCTATTAGAGCTTGAGTCATATCCTACCCGCTCGACTGTACTTGTCAGAATGTTTGTCGACCAAACAGGCTGACATGTAAACAGAGAGTAGTTCCTACCTCGACCACCGGCACTCATATCTCGAAAGGCTAAGAGCAACCTACCTACCAGTGATCATGTGACGGCGCTGATCACTGTTTCTTTCAGGATTTTTGAAGTGTATGGGAGTGCAGATATGAAGAAATAAATACAATGTTATTATAGTGTCACGACAAGTTCTTATTGAGGTTTCGGTTCCAAAATTCCTGGATTCGTTTCGCGGATTGGTCAAGAAATATCATTCTAGTTTGAAGGTTGGAATGGGGTATACTCAGCCTCGTGAAGAAAAACTGAAAATAGGTGGTTTAGATTCTTACCTCATCCATCCTTGGTTTCCTTCTTTTACTCTACGCAAACGCTGGGATGGTTCCTAACTTATGGCCGCGACCATCTCCTTTCCATTCACAATTTATGTTTATTTATGTTTATTTGAGTTAATGCAACATTACCTTGTTTTCGATATGATAAGTTGATATATTAAGCTTGGAAGATATATTTACTACTATCTTTATTTTTTTTATTTTCTTTATTTGGGATTGAAGAAATATAAATTGGCTATGGGATCTAGAGTATCAATAATAATACTAATATTACCGTAGTTCATTATCCCCAGTCACTTCAACAATTCATATTTAACTACACCGCCTTATTCAACCAATCAACATGAGGCCACGACCACCTCCTTTCCAATCAAGCCCTCGAGGAGGCAGGGTGTGTGTAGCCCCACCACTTCTGGTGCACCCTGGATAGTGCTACACCCTCAAGGGCTCATGGCTGGTGAGTTTGGGAGTTGGCATCCCCGAGGGATTCCTGCGCTGGGTCCATTTTGTCCCCTTTTTCCTCTGACGTTGGGGTGAGCCCTCTCCTCTTTCCCCTTTCCTATCTGCCTTTCATGGCTCTTCTTCCTTCTAAGTCCCTCAATCCTCATTCTTCGAGGGTTGAGGGCATTTCTTTTCTTCCTGTCCTTTATTTGCCTTATCCTTCACTTGTTTACCATTTCTTCTTCTAGTATGTCAGTTTGTAGTTAGTATTAGTTATAGTTTTCATTCTCATCTCACCTTTCACTATCACCCAAACCATTAGGGGCCGATAACCTAGATGTTAGGCCCCTAATAACAACAATTATCATCTTCATCATCCTTTCCAATCCGCAATAATGCTAGATTCAACACTATGCCAACACCAATATACTAATGCATTGCAGATTATGCCAGATCTACTGTAGTTCTGGTAGGGACTGATAGCGTGTGATGTTGGTAATGACATCCTGGTCGCAGATGCCGCTCCGTCTCATCTGCTGCACACCCACGGGTCCGTAGCATTGGCTTTACGTAAGGAAGTGGGTTATAATTTCTTACGAGTGGGTCCAACACTGCTAATAAAAGAAACTCTACGGTTTATTTTAGAAGTTCAGTAACTCTCTTGAACTCCTTGGTTGACTCACGGTGCCAAAGATCTCATACATCGCTTAAATGTTATCCTGGTGTTGAAATCTGCATTTTCGCATTTGAAAGCTATAAATTATAAATTATACAAGTAGTTCCGTGAAGAACTATACAGCCTATTTTCATATATCCTACTTATGTTAATTGCCACTATTTAACATACACAATTTCAGTTTGATTGCTGTAATAGATTCGTAGATATTGAGAACCGACTAAATATTTCGGATGGTTGCCATGTTGGATTTTATATATGTAGGTCTTAGAGTTATGTACTGTCACATGCAGATTATTGTGAACGTGTAGTATTCAAACTTCAATCGCATAATTAGGACACAAGAAAAAACAAGGAGATTAAAAAAAATTCACAGCTGAGGTTATGGAAACAATTGAAATAAATTAGATGCCAGTGGATTAACATTCGGGTAAAGATTTACTGTACCAAGTTTCACTGCACGCGGATGGTTAAATTGCGAGAAACGTCCATGTGAATATTTATAATTCGCGTCACCGCCATGTTGGATTTGTGATCACCAGGTTATTTAAAGTCCTATAGGTGAACTTAAGTTCATAGCCCCTATGAACATTAAAAATGCAGTTTGATTGCTAAAATAGATTCGTAGATATTCAGTATCGTCTAAATATTTCGGATGGTCGCCATGTTGGATTGTTAAATGTATAGGCCATAGAGTCATGTACCATTAAAGGAAAATTATTGCGTAGGTTCATTATTCAAACTTTCACTTCGATCGCATGACTACACCACAAGAAATAAAAACTTAATTTTAAAATTCGCACTGCCGCCATCTTGAGGTTACGTAAACAATTGAACTAAATTAGATACCAGTGGATTACAATGTGTATAAATATTTCCTGTACCAGGTTTCAGTGCGCTTGGAACATTAAATCGCGAGAAAGGTCTATTTAAAATGTTCAAATTCGCTTGGCCGCCATGTTCGTTTTGTAGTTAACCGGTTTTTGAAAATCTTATAGATGGACTTCCAGTAGTGCCCTTTATCTCAGTACAAAATTTTAGGGAGATACCGCTAATAGTTTCAGAGATATAGAATGCCGGTGAAATATTTCGCACATCCGCCATCTTGTGATTATGTAAACAATTGAACGAAGTTAGATGTCGGTGCATTACTATGTATATAAACATATACTGTACCAAGTTTCATTGCGTTTGGTTGGTCAAATCGCGAGAAACGTCTATTTAAAAGTCGCAAATTCGCTTGGCCGCCATGTTCGTTTTGTAGTTACCAGGTTTTCAAAAGTCACATAAGTGAACTTATAGTAGTTCCCTCTATCACCATACAAAATGTCAGGGTAATATCGGTAATAGTTTCTGAGATATTGAATGCTGGTGAAATATTTCGCACAGCCGCCATGTTGGATTGGTGAGTCGTAACAAAATTTGAAGGGCACGGTCGAGGTCGCCGGGAATAGTGCTATGAACTTTCCGAGTTTCATTGAAATCGCTCCTGCCGTTTAGATTTTATTAGGGGGGGACACACACACGAATCACACACACACACACACACGCACACACACACGGACAAAAGGTGATCTCATAAGCCTATTTTTTCAAAATTGAAAATAGGCTAAAAAATATTTGGCCGGCCGCATGCATTATACATTTTAGCTCTGTGATATTGACATAACGTTTCGGGTTCGATACCAGTGTAATGCAAGTGGGATGTCCCATTTGGTGGTTCATGAGAGCGATATAACGGTCACGCAAAACTACAAGCTTGCTTCCTTCCTTCCTTCAACTCTTACTTCCTTTCTCTCATTCTTTTAGAGTTTATTGTTGTTGTTGTTGTTTTAATTTTCTAGGGCTTGGCCATCGTAGTCATTTAGCCCCGTTAACTTCGGTGTGTATGGAATTGTACGTCTGTATGTGTGGAATTTGTCTGATAATCTGTGTTGTAATGATGGCTGTGTGTATTTATAATTCAGATGAGTATTGGGAAGGGGGTGGCCATGGCCAACTCAGCATTTGCCTGGAATAGAAGTGGGAAACAACGGAAAACCATTTCAAGGATGGCTGAGATGGGAATCGAACCAATCAAAGCTATATAGGCGACTTGGATTATAAAAATATTTGGCCGGCCGCATGCATTATACATTTTAGCTCTGTGATACTGACTTAACGGATCGGGTTCGATACCAGTGTAATACAAGTGGGATGTCACATTTGGTGGTTCATGAGAGCGATATAACGGTCACGCAAAACTACAAGCTTGCTTCCTTCCTTCCTTCAACTCTTACTTCCTTTCTCTCATTCTTTTAGAGTTTATTGTTGTTGTTGTTGTTTTAATTTAAAGGGCTTGGCCATCGTGGTCATTTAGCCCCGTTAACTTCGGTGTGTATGGAATTGTACGTCTGTATGTGTGGAATTTGTCTGATAATCTATGTTTTTATGATGGCTGTGTGTATTCATAATTCAGATGAGTATTGGGAAGGAGGTGGCCGTGGCCAACTCGGCATTTGCCTGGAATAGAAGTGGGAAACAACGGAAAACCATTTCCAGGATGGCTGAGATGGGACTCGAACCAATCAAAGCTATAGGTGACTTGGATAATAAAAATATTTGGAAGGCCACATGCATTATATACATTTTAGCTCTGTGATACTGACATAACGGATGGGGTTCGATACCAGTGTAATGCAAATGGGATGTCACATTTGGTGGTTCATAAGAGCGAAATAACGGTCTCGCAAAGTTACAAGCTTTCTTACTTCCTTCCTTCCATTCTCTCTTCTTTTAGAGTTGTTGTTGTTTTTATTTGAGAGGCTTGGACATCGTGGTTAACGTGTGTGTAGAATTTGTCTGATAACCTGTGTTATTGTGATGACTGCATTAGTCTGTGTATTTGTAACAACACTTTATATGACCGAAGGCAGGGCCCACTATGTGGATTCCCCGTCTCCATTTTCTTCGATCGTTAGCCATAATAATAATAATAATGTCTGGACGAAGATTTACAGTCTTCAAGTTGTAGTGCATTGTATCTGCCCATCTCTGTCTTGGTCGACCCTAGGACTCTTCCAGCCAATTCCATTGTGTACTCTGATTTAGCCACTGCATTCGTGCATTGTCCTCTGCACATAACACATACCCAAACCAGTGTAGCCGGCTTCCCCGTATTTTCATCTGGATCGGTACAACCACAAACGTTTTCGTAGATCATCACAATGAACGTGATTTAGTCTAGTGATGCCTCCTGTCCACCTAAGCATCTTCGTCTCCATGGCGCTTAGTCAACGTTTCACCTCCTTTGTAAGTGACCAGCACTCGGTGCCGTTGCCGTTGAAAGCGACAGGACGGATGATTGTTAGGCAGATCTTGATCATCCGACGGTCGCAGGTGACGTCTGTTGTCGTTCGCCACTTCAACTAAGCTGCATGTGTTCTTCCGTTCACCTCGTTGGTAAAGGCGTCCGTTGTCAGAGATAGTGGAGCTACGATATTCAAATTTTGCTACTCGGGAAAGATCTTCTCTGTCGACTTTAATGTTTTTCACCTATGTAGGAAACAGCGTGACTCATGATGATGACGCTAAAACCGAAGTTCGCATTCGATCAAGAAAGCTGCAGTTTTATTCAACCACCTTCGACCATTCAGTCTCAATTGACATCAGGTTACACTTGTGTTCGACCATCGTTCTAACAACTGCTATCTCTGAGAGTGAAACTTGGAATATGATGGTTAGATTATTATTATTGATGTGTAACATCTTTCCACTCGGTTGCTGGATATTTTTGTGGGAGTGATTTTGAAAATTGGACGGACGTGGATCGGACGGAAGTGTGTAAGACTGGATCGCATCCCTCCTGGACATTCATCAACACACAAAAATATTTTTATTTACATACTAATAATACATAACAATTCCAAGACTCTCTTCTTTTTCCGATGCCAACTTGATATTTCTACTCTCACACTGCCTTCTTGATACTCTGCTGCTAATCATATCAATATGACTCATTTTAACAGAATCCATATGAAATTACGTGTTGGTCTGTGAATCAAGAGGTCCGGAAACTGGTCAAGCCTTTCATGATCTACTGCTGTGCACATAGCATTTACTCGCAAGTTGGCCTATTTATAAGGAATTTAAGGTTAAGAGCTGTGTCGCATCTATTAATCTAGTTGATCCATATCGTATTCTTTATTTAGGCTAGTGCTGGTGGAAGCTACAAATCATCTAATAAAATGAGTTCCGTATTATAAACTACAATATCTGTAAAACACTCCCTTTTACAATAGATTAATATCTGGGCCAATAATATTATAACATACCGGTGTATCAACAATTTCACGTGAGGTTTCTTCTATGTCAGATGTTACACATCATATGCGACTACTGTAAGGCTCGTAAAGATTTTTTTTCCAGCACTGTTGATTGAAACGGAGCTTAAATACGATACACTGATCATTCAGTATAACCAAACAGGAAGTGCTTCTTCGTAGTGGACTGCCTAGTATTTACGTAGTAGTCGTACGTCGTCGACTCCAGTTCTACGTATGCACCAATATCGCATGGAATGCACCTCCTCCGTGAAGCCAGATGGTGTACTCTAGAGCCCATCCCCGGAACACTTGGTAACGGTTTCTAGCTTGTTGGTTTATCCTGGAGAGATATTGAAATCCTGGAAGAGGACAGATAACTGTGGAGAAATTTCAATGTCCAATGTGCATTACAACACGGGTGGAACAAAGACTATATGAGTTGCTCGGTTGAAAACATTATTACCGTAGGTGACATTTTAACATAATTGATGTTATTTATGAATATAGTTAGGTTTATGTTACTTGCTCTTTCCGGTAGTAATCTTTGTTTGTGTGGGATACATAATTTAATTTTCAAATATTGGCACACATATAAAACACGATTTGTTTTGTGAACACAATGTTAATTGTTACAAACCAGCGTCCAGTGAGAAGATAGCATGGTCGAACATCAATTCCGCTCGATTTTCCTTAATTCCACTTGGTCCTCCAAGGGACCCAAAAATAAGTTCCTCAACTCCGATCAGGGGTCGGCAAAGGGGTTATCCCCAATGACGTAAACAAATGTCATAACCCTCCTGCTCGCATACCAAGGGCTGGGTCAAACCTTCTGCAGAGCAAAGACAAGAATACTCGTGTGAGGAAAGAATTCATTGAAAACAAGCTTATGCAGTACGCCAACCAAACAATGAGTAGATTAAATCTTGTGAAGTGTGTTTCTCACAAAATATTTAGGGGATAAAAAGAGTTTCATCTAATGCTTTTTGTATACCTAGGTAGTTTGAAATGAAGTAAAGATTTATGTGATCTTAAGATGCTGATTTTTCTTATTTTATTAAATGTCCTGTCCATAATTTTATTTAACAACAGTGATTAATATCTAGTTCTTTTCGTATTATGTGCTTATCTGTTTCAACGAATGGGCGGACTTGAGTTCAGAGCGCTTGACCCGCTCATTCGTTAAATCAGGTATAAAGTGTTTGGCACATTATAACTTACATGGCAGAAAATAGGAGAGATTTAAAATTAATCATAATATTCTTTTAAATAAGTCTGCCAAGTTTTCTATTTTTATCTACAAATTGTATGGATTGTTTTTAAAGATGTGCATAATTAAATGTCTGCATGTTTTTTTAACCTAATCAGACATTATAAAATTAAATTTAGATAATAACAGGTGTATAATTTGTACGTAAAAAATACTTTCGATATCATCTGCGGATGCTGAAAATACAGTTTTCCAGCCTAGAATGGAAAAGTCAGCTGCATTCAAGAAGTCACTCATGTGCTGCAGAAGGTGTTTGACCCGGCCCTTGGGGTGCGAGCAGGAGGGTTATGACATTTGTTTACGTCATTGGGAATAACCCCTTTGCCGACCCCTTGTCAAAGCCTGAGCGGAGTTGAGAAACTTATTTTTGAGTCCCTTGGAGGACCGAGTGGAATTGAGGTAACCCTGGCTACCTGACTGGAATTCCCGAGCGGAATTGATGCCCGTCCGATAGCATCACATGTGGTCCGGATATTAAATGAAGAACAAATTGATTAATTGATTGAAACTTTTGAATTTTGATTGTGATGACACTGAAAAAGGGCAAACATTCAGCTTAAGGAACCAAAATGACAACTATTTTATTATTAAAACCGTACCTGTAAAACAATTACTGTATATTCCTGTATATTTCCAAGAAAACACACACATCTTGCTATTAAAAGCTAAGTTTCAAATTTTCAAAATTCGGATCGTAACTATTTTTATCAATTTTTCAAAATTTGGTGCTTGCTTTGGACTGATCTTCACCGTTTCCCTCATATCTCCCATGTTTATAGGAATTTTTGGACTTTTCTTTTCTTTTAAAGTGCATGCCAAACCTTCACCTAAAAAATGAAACTTTCTCATTTCCGAATTATTATTTATTTATTTATATTTTCGCTTTCGATCAAGAAATAAATTAATAAAAACTAAAAATTAAATAAAACTAATAATTATGAAATTAAACAAAAAATACGGAAAAACGAAAATCATCATTCAAAAACGATCAAGTTGTTGAGTCAATGTTCACTGGAAAATTTAGATTGAGGGGTAACTCTTTCCTTGCTAATTCGAAGAGATATTCGCATTAAGTTTGTACAAAGTAACTGTAGATTTGTTTTGTCTTTTGTTCTGCCTTCAATGCTCATTTTGCAACTATTGTACTTAATTTTTGTCTGATTTTGTACTGTTGCACTTTGAATTTTATTTCCAGGTTTCACTAACGTTTCACTTCACTTGAATTACTTTCGCACGCTCTGTAGTTTGCCATCCATAGCCCTCCTCATACTCCTGCTTCTTGCTTCACTAGTCCACTGTGAGTCTGCCTGCGCTGTATACCTCTGCTTCGGTCTTCCTCTCCGTCGTTTTCCTATTCGTGTATCCCACGTAATATAGTTCTTGCACTTTCCTCGTTAACGTGCGGCTCGCCTTTGAAATCTAGTTTGGCGGATCTGTTAACATTCCATGGCTGCTTGGAGCCAAGACTTTCCCAGCACCAGGCACAGCGTTTTCAATTTTCCACTGTAGCCACTGAGAGCAAACAGCGAGACTAGACAGAACTACGTGCAGATGTGCAACATTGGACACCTGATACCTGCGTGATACGTGACCTGGTCGCCAGGTCGGAACGTTGGAGTCCACGTGGAGTGATAGAGGAAGCATTCTATTGGTCAACAATCGTCAGCTATTGGTCATTAGCGAACAGTGGTTATTGTGGGCGCGTGCTACTGCCTTACGTTTGAGTCGCCGCTCGTTAACCAGGAAAGGGAGGAAACTCAGCTGTAGCTTTGTATATACAGCTGTCATCTCGCATCCTCACGATATCACCTCCCCATTTCGATTTTTGTCTGGTGGCATTTTCTGCGATATCCGTTGTTGATGATATTTGTGGCAGCTCCTTATTAGAAATCCTGTCTTTTCTTCCTACTACCAGTATCTTGTGTTTCATCATCCTTTGATATACGATACTTGAAGTGTATTCATCTTTCTGCACGTAGTTGACCACAAACATTTAACTTCCTGTACTATAATTCAGAATGTTGTTTTAGTCACGACCTTTTGAGTTGCTCGATTTCAATTAGAGACATTTTGGCCTCTTTTTACTCTGTATTTAGTGACTTTCAGGCAACAGCTCTTGGCAACACTGGTTTCAACTGGCTCATTTAACGAAAGTGTGATTTGGCTCGCGACAGTGAGAGTGCACATCCTGTTAATGTCTGCGGTTTGGTATTCGTACTATTGTGCAAAGTGCGTACGAATCACAACACTTCCTGGTACTCACTATTATTGAGCCAGACGGTTGCTGAGTGTGACTCAAGCGCTGCCAGACGTCTGGCCTCTTGTCGTGTGTGCGCAATGCACGTGCCTCAGTGGCTGCCAGGATATAATTATATCGATAAAAGTCAACTCAATCACTCGTCAAGTGTCCTCACCGATGCGCGATGGAGCTCGTCATTCCTGCGATCACGTTTTTAACCGGAACGAATACGAAAACAAGGCACTCTGGTAAAACTTGTTGTAGTTGTTTAATTTCAGGGGCTTGTACAGAACACAACCTTATGGCTGAAAAACCGCATTTAATATTCAAACCGCCGTGGAAAATACAAATAAATTGTATTAATCCCCACCGCAGTCCTTATTGACACAGTGCTGTTGGGGCGACAATGGCGGTCACCGCAGCTGATGTCCCTTCGCCATATTTCAGAGATTCATTTCTATCTTCTGTTCTCAATGTGCAGTAACTCAGATGAACTAGGGTGGTCATATTCCTGCGTCAAATACCAAAATAACGCTGGTTAACGTAATAGCATAACGGTACACGAGACATCTTTCTATTACAATTATTACACACACTACTGTAGTACATATATCGCCAACAGCCTGGCCATGTTGAAACACCGGGTCTCATGAGAACTCCGCAGTTAAGCAGTATTGGGCGTGGCCGGAACTTGGATGGAATGCCGGTTCTGGGGGACTACGCACTGTTGGCGAGGAGAGGGCAAGGAGACGCGGAAAGTACCTGTCCTCCCTACCGCACGCAAACTCCTGCTCAGGCTAGCCTTATGGCAGAATACAAAAAATAAAAAGTACAGAATCCCAGTGACACAGGTTTTTAGACAAGTTTCATCCTTTCCTCGACAAATTCGATGATACACAACCACGTCTTGAGAGACTGAGAAAGAAAGGGAGTGGGTTATTCTAAAGGAAGATAAAAGACGTCAGCTGAAATTGAAGGACTAAAAGAGTAGCCTGCTACAAGACGTGGATACAGAAGATTGGCTCTTTATAAGCCGAGTACATTCGGAACAAAACAATTGGCCTCTTTGCTTTATTCAAAGGTTTCCTTCTCAATGGCAACTGGAAAACAAGCTACGATAACAAATGAGTTGTCAGCTGGAAATGACGGGAAGGTAATGAAAGTGTCTCTTTTGTATTGTCTGGTGGTATCTATTGAGATTCCTGCTACGAGGATCTGGTCTCGAACTGGAACAAGGTGTATTCAACCTCTGAGGACAAATGAGAAACGTTTGATCAAATCCGATCCCAGTCATCCTACAAATGGTTTCATTATTAATCCGCCATTTCCTCAGTTAAACCCCACACAGGTGTCGGGATAAGGCCACCTTTTAAATACGCACACCACGATAGCACAGGTTATAATAGCAATCTTAACAAATCATATCTCTGAGTTGCACGAGCTTGTCAGTCAAATTTGAAACCCACCATGTTCGCAGGTGAGACAGTGACTGAACGTTTGACATGGTGCTATAACAAATATTAATCGTTATAATAATACGATAACCGAAGCTATCCAGAAAGGATTAACTTTTATGGAAATGTGAAGCGAATGAGAGACGGAGAGGAAAACCAAATGGGCCTGATTCATTGAACTAGAAAGAGATCTCAAAGGATCACACCTCACTCAGGTGAAAACTTCAAGCATGCCAAAATTTCCAAGAAAACCCGAAGGTCAAAACGGGAAAGATTTGGATACAGGTAAGGAAGGAAACCCACCGAGAACGAATGCGTGCGTACTGGGCACACATCAAAAGTCGAAGGAGACAGTTGGAATCACGCAGTCCATAGAAGAGTCCTGCGCGGACAAACAAACGTTATCCGCATCTGCCCCGCATCCGCACGATTGTTATCCGCATCTGCCCGCATCCGCACGACTGTTATCCGCATCCGAGCGTTTGTTAACCGATTCCACTGGCATTACAATAATATATTTAATTTATTAGATAAAGCATAAAGTATTAGAGGCCGGCCCCGTGGTGTTGGGGTAACGCTCCTGCCTTTCACCCGGAGGCCCCGGGTTCGATCCCCGGCTCCGTCAGGGATTTTAAAACTGACGTGAGGGTTTGCACCCTTCAATAAAGCATGGTTTTCTCAAGATTCATCTACGGGGTCGTGTTCAGTCCAGACTGCGATACACAGCAAAGTTCGCTAAAAACAACATGCTCTAATGAATAGAAAGGTTCATGACAGAGGCTATACTAGAAATAAAATGAAGAACAAGTAGAATAAAAGAAATTTAATGACTGAAAAGGTATGTGCATAATAATAATAATAATAATAATAATAATAATAATAATAATAATAAAAGAAATCCTCCCTGACCTTCACCCCCTTAATAAACAATAAAAACACTGAGCGGTAGGAACTCGCTCGTCACAACAAGACAATGTGAATGCAGCTTCACATAAATGATAAAATCATAACATAAGCATTTGAGCGGTAAGAACTCACTCGTCACAACATATGGATACAAGTCCATTTTTTTTTCTGGTCAAGAAGTTATATAATGTGTGGTGTACTGTTCTTTAATAAGAAATTGAGTACTGATGCGAGTCCGTTTACAACTGAAACAGACATGTTGCTTACGGAGTTGCATCTTTTAAATCACACTACGGCTATGGGACCCACCCTTAATTAATCCACTATAATTACTACTGACACATGCAAGATCTAATAATATTAACAGAATGAAGAATCTCCCTGAGATCCTAACTGGTGCAGGAGCACAAAATGAACACAAAAGAGCATGCCAGAAATAGGCCAAAAAAAACGCTCTCATCATAACTTGGGAACATAGCTTCGCGCACCCTAACTTGACACGGGTCAAGGACGCGTAAAAATAAACACACCAAAAATTGAACCAACAACAACAAAATACAAGCCTAACGGCTGAAAAACTATGTTTACATTTATATGAAACGCCAGACAAACACGAATTTCGGTGGCTACCTTACAACTATGGACAGCACCCATTTAATCAAGCAATACTCATTATAACCGATCAGGTTTTGTGAATTTTAAACAACATCTTAATTTGCAGTACAGGAAGCAGACCTGTTACAAATGACAAGTCACGTTATCTGATTTGAGCGCGCCCTTCTCGTATGAGTCAACACTGCCTCAAATAACTTTCTCAGTCCGGCAAGCTAAGTGCAGTTTCCCTCTGGAAACGTCAACATATCTCACGCATCCCCTGGATGGCGAGAAACAAATATATACCACAAGTTCACCCTCGCGAGGTCATGAACTGGGCTAATGTGTAGCAAGACAGAATAATCACCATGATATATTCTCGCTAGCACATTATAAAAAAAAATCACACAACGCACCAAAGCTTGGACTGACTCTCATACACACACACTGGGTCGGCTCAAAACAGATCAACAATATTGCGTCCATTGACACCTTAACAAAAATACACAACAAAAACTCGGGTGCAAAGTGCCATCCCGTTCAAATCTGCTGGAAAGCAATTATCAAAAAAAAAAATCCTTATCCGTCATAAAATTCTACTCACAAATAATCTTACCCTCCAAATTCTATTTTTAATCTCAAAATTAATTCAGTTCCATTTTTGTTGTAAGGCATACCTCCGAATATTAATGCTTGATCGCGATTTACGCAAGCGAACGCGAGCACGGGCTCCGCGTGTCGCCCCGTACAGAAGAACCAAACACAATCACCGTATTTACAAATTACACAACGCTCGGCTAGTCCCATATTTAATGTGTCAGTAAAACAAAAAGTAATAATCTACATTACCAAGCAAGCAAACAAATATCTACAAAAAATGTCCCATAATACCATAGCTGATTTAATAAGTAAATAAATTCATTTGGTACTCAATCCTTTAAAACAGCGCCAGGAATTCGTCTGCAGCCATCTCCTTTAAGATGTTTATCTGGTCATTGACATCTTCAGGCAAATGTCCAGCTGGTTCCCAGATCCGTTCTTGTTCTTAGACGTCATCTCGTGCTGAATTAAATAAAGTTTTGTCAGATACACACACGATATAATTCCTACTATATTCACCTATCAAGTACTATATTCCTTGACAGTCTATTTGGTGAATTTCTTCGATGAACTGGTCCTACTGATAGTGCTGGGACTATAAATAAATCACTGAAGTTTCACTTATAATTTGACGACACTGTTCCATGTTCACTAACATGAAAATATGCAGAGTATTAACCTTACGTCCACAGACGTACAAAATGAGTGATCTGTGTTACGTCCTCAGACGCACAGAAATAAGTAATGATCCTCGAAGCATCTTGGATCCTTATAAATGAAACTGACTAGGGTAGGTGTGGAAGGGGATTTATTAAAAAAATATTCCATAATAATTATCAGACTAGCATGCGATCGGTATCATTGAGTTCGCAGCAGTGTGGAGGTCACGATTTTGCTGTAGCCGGCTCGAATCGATCGTGGAATTAATCTGCAGATAACTCCCGCGTTAATTTACCAGTGTGCGTTATCAAGCCGAGTTGCCGCTAAAATAAGGCGTCTTGATATTATTGGCCCAGACTCTTGTATGTCTTTGCGCGCTCTTACATATTTTTTAGCAGTAGGGAGTGGTTAACATGATGATAGACCAATTGCTTCGTAGCATTCGATTTCCTTCTTGGCGCCAATCTTCCTAGCAAAAGGCCATAATGTGCGTCCCCAAGCCGTCTTCCGCGCTAAAAGTTGCACCTGTCCTATGTCCCAAGAATATATATGCTTCTTCCTAAAATACCACAGGAGCTTAAACCATTGTGTCCTCTTGGCCACTGATTTCTCAATATTTCCCAACACCGACTGGCTCTCATATCTGTTGTCTGTAGAAATGTATCAAAAGATGATGAATAATTATTAGAATCCTTTATACAGCCTGTGGATAAAGGGTTCACAATCCCCCTGCATGGAAAAAATCGAACATAACAAATAGTCGATTTCTTTTTACAAATACATAACATCTGTAATCCATTTCAGCCAATCCTTGAGAAATCTCCCTATCATCAGTTTCGTTGGAGTTTCAACAGCGCTCGTGTTTACTTCAGCTTCCTCATTCATTCAGATATTCCCCTAGCCTGCCTGCTTGTCTGATCGCCCAAGGCTCGTATCTCCCCTTTCCAGTGTCCTTATCTCTCTCGCTCGCTCTCTCGCTGTGTCGTCATCGTCAGAGCTCATTAGTGTATGACCACAGAAGGCTGCTCCCTACTTCCTCGTTCAACTGACGTACTCATTGACCCACGTATAGTTGGATGTGCAAAAAGGACGTCCATATATTTAATTTGCAGCATTATTTCTGCGTTCCCAAGGTTCACTAGTAAAATACAATTTTAAATTCGCCGCGTTATAGACAGACATTGTACCTGTACTCAATTATTTCACTCTGTATGCGTTGTTACCAAGATTCCGTACAATACAGAAGGGGCCAATAAATTTCGGACTGAACTTGTTAAATACCTTCTTCTCTGGATCAGATGTCGCTGGCTTCCGTACTAATACAAGTTCGTTGACTAATAGTTCTCTGTGATACCTCTTATTTCTGACACGACGTAATCAGCGATCCGCCTGGTTTCTCATATGGACTCTCGTTCTCTCAATTCTCAACTCATGACCAACCATGGGATCTTGTGGGCAATTGATGATGTTGCTCCACAATCTTACTGGATATTCGTTCATGTGCAAGACCATGGGAATCTGGCCTGTCGATTCATGTCTAGTTGTATTCATACAGGTCTCTACATCTTTGATCCTGTCTACCCATTTGTGATGTTCATTTGGAATGAAGATCCTTAAGTATTTAGTAATACATTTTATAGCGCGTTCGCTTGGATTAGCTTAAGGGTGGCGAATGCTACTAAACATGTGTTTTACATCCAAGTCCTCCATACCTTTCTTGAATTCGGCACTCGTAAAATAGCTTCCGTGGTCCGACAATATGAACTCTGGTTTTCCAAGGATTGGAATAACTCTATTTCGAATACGACTGAGTACTTGTTTCGATGTAGTTTTCTGAATGGGGCACAATACGACAAACTTAGAAAATACATCGATACACACTAGTAAGTGACGGCAACCTCGCCTACCTTTCGGGATTGGACCGAAACAGTCCAGGGCCACTAGCTCGCAGGGTTTCTGAGGTAGCAATGGTCTAGGATACTGCCTCATTAAGTAATTATTCGGCTTCGTCCTCTGACAAGGATCGCAAGTCTTTATTACGTAACAAATGGTAGTCCTCATTCGCGGCCATGTAAACGTTTCTCCTATGGTCGCCTGTGCCTTGTCTAATCCCACGTGACCAAAACTTTCATGTATGTGCCAAGTAAGTCCTCTTTGTAATGATGCAGGTACCATGATACGTAATTTGGTGTGTTCTTCATCTATCCATTTATGCAGTAAATTGTTAAGGTAGACATATCTTCCTTCTCTGGCTTTTGCTTCTCTGTAGGCCGGGGTTCTTGCTGGTAATTCCTTCTTAAAGTACTGGATCATTTGGTACATCCACGGTTCTGCTTCCTGCCCTCGTCTTATCTCCCGTAATTCCTCCAAGAATGCATGGTCCTTTGCTGTTAACTCAATATGCTGTACTATCGCTGTTTCTACGGTATCAGGCTCGGGGTTCCTGCTTAATACATCCGGAATTACATTCATTTTTCCTGGACAATGTTCAATTTCGATGTTAAATTGTTGTATGTAGATGGACCAACGTGTCACCCGCTCGCTAGCCAAGGATGTCTGGAACAAAAACGTTAGTGCTTTGTGGTCTGTTCTAATAACAATGGGGTAACCATACACAATTCGTTTCCATTGTTGTAACGCATGAAGTATTGCCAACAATTCGAGTTACGTGACCGTATAGTTGCGCTCGTGTTTACGCAATCTGCGGCTCACAAATGCTAAATAATCACGACGTTGAAGGTTAGCTGGATCTTCTTGGTATAACATTGCTCCTGTACCAACCATGGAAGCATCCGCTTGGATAATAAATTTCCGTTGAAAGTCTGGATAACCTAGTTTGATACAATTTTCCAGTAATAATTTTGTCTCTTGAAATGATTTCTCACACTCAGCGTTCCAAAGCCATTTGTTGTTCTTCTTCAGCATTTCCTGCATAGGTGTTACGGTTTCAGTATATCCTGAGCAGTTTTCCTTAAAGAAACCCGTCACGCCAAGGAAAGCTCTGATATGTTTCACTCTCGTTGGTGTAGGGAAATTCTTTATCGCCTCGTCATTTCCTTCACTTCTTCAGTCAGGTTCCGATCCAAGGCTCGAATTAATGCGCATCCAGCAGTTTTAACGCCGAAGGGCATGCGGACGAAGCAATATGTCTGATTATCGAACAAGAAGCCAGTAAGAAGCTGTGACTCGTCAGGTCTACTGATGAATAGATGCTCTTGTTCTTAAATCCTTTTAAGACGTCTCTGATGATTGGCGCTCTGTCATACTCTGGAAAAATAAGGCGCATGTTTAGATTTCTGGCGTCTAGACAAAGTCTAATGGATCCATTTGGTTTTGTTACTGCCAAAATCGCATTTAAATAAGGTGTAGGAGTCTTCTTAATCACTCCAGCTTGCAACATATCATCAATAATCCTTTTTACCGGCTCCCGATGTTTTTCTGGTATAGGGTACAATTTGCTGCGAAATAGGGACCAATCCTCAACCTGCATAGAATACTGAAAGTTTATTATCTTCCCTGGAACTGTGTCAAACACTGCCTTGTGTCTTCTTAAGATCTCCTCAAGTTTCTTCCTATGTTCCACCCCTAGTTGTATGTCACTGAGCCGCTCCTGTAATAGTTCTTCAAACTGAGTATCGTTGTCCTCTCCTTCTGCTAGTAAGGCCCATAACTCCTGAGAGTCACTCTCTTCATTTAATTCCACAACAGCCACATCTATAAGGTCATCTTCCGCCTTTCTTGTCTCCTCTTCTGTCTCCTCTGCTATTGCCTCCAATGCCCATGAACTCACGTCTTTCCCTGTAGTGAGTTCATCCATGTGTAAACCCACATCCTTCAGTTTATCAAACTCCTTAAAACTGACTGTATTATTGTGCAAATCTATGACTGCCTGGTAGTCACAAATGAAATTTTCACCCAGAATAATGTTAAAATTCATTTTAGCCATTATGATGAAAGTCTGTCCAAATATATGGTCTGAAAAAAATGAAAATCCACAGCCTGCTTCCAGTCTCCGACCGGGTCAGGAATGGAATGAATGAAGCCCCCATCCAGCGGCGAGGATATGAAATGTGCCGGCTGCCGAGGCCTGACGCACTCCTCTGGGGCAATGATTAAATGAATGACAGATGAAATGAAATGATAGTGGAGAGTGTTGCTGGAATGAAATTGTGACAGGGAAAACCGGAGTACCCGGAGAAAAACCTGTCTGCCTCCGTTTTGTCCAGCACAGATCTCACATGGAGTGACCGGGATTTGAACCACGGACCCAGCGGTGAGAGGCCGGCGTGCTACCGCCTAAGCCACGGAGGCTCCCAAATATATGGTCTAATATATCCAATTCTATAAATGCCTGACGTTTGCAAGTGACGGTGCGTTCGGGAATAACGCCCCTCAACTTGAGTTGCGGTACTGGAATCACAGGAATATTCTGACTCCGTTTGCAAGTGACGGTGCGTTCGGGAATAACGCCCCTCAACTTGAGTTGCGGTACTGGAATCACAGGAATATTCTGACTCCGTCCCAACTCTCGAACCAAAGCCTCCGATACAAGACTGATTTGTGACCCCGTGTCAACTAAGCATCTCACGTTAATTCCACCAATCTTGGCATAAATAATAGGTAATTGTTTGATGTCATCGTTCCGTGGTTTTACAATCTCCTCCAGGCAATCTTCCCGCAAAGCTATCCATTCTTGTATGTGTGCCACGACCCATCCTTCTTCATGATCCGGCTGCTGCTCTCTCAGGGTGAGTCCTTTTTCAATTATTGGGATTTTTTTTACAACCCCCGCGACTACCATCATCCTTCTGTCGCGTATTTCCCTGGCGTTCTTCCTGCTTCAATAAACTCTCGGCCCCCTCAATGTGAGTATCTGGATTTGACCTCCTATTAATTGCATGTTCCCAATGTTTTTGTTCGTCCCCTCCATTAGCGTGTAGTTCTTCCAGGTAGCGCTGCGATTCGGCGTGCCTGTCATTCCAATCATTTCTATAATTCTGATAGTCCCCCTGGTTCTGATATCTTCTTTCACGCCACTGTCGATTATCATTACTGTTATTTTCGTAACGTCTGTAGGGTCCCTCATTTCTCCTATTATTTCTCCATTGTTGGTATCCACGCTGCTGATACCTATTGTTGCCCTGGGTCTGTCTATCATTATTATTTCCATGACGCTGGTATGACCTATTTTCGTCACCCTCCTGACCTCGTCTTGGTGTTGTTGACACACTTGTATTTGTGGCCTGCGACCTGGTGTGTATTTGAGCGGGTTTAACCACCTCCGTTGTGTTTACAAGTTCCAGCTGTCGTCCCCTCTTTGCTGCAAGTGAAATGTTGTCTCGTCAATCTGACGTAAGATTTGTACGGCTCGAACCGCTGTGTCCACGTTTGCTGCTACTAAAATCTGCTGAACATTTACTGGCAACTGCCGTGCAATCGTCATAACCAGATCCGATTCTTCTAAAGGGTGATCAAGATCCCGAAATTTCAACAATTGTAGCGAAAAGAAATCTGAATATTTCGTCTGCTGAGTCGACTGATATTTTCTCGAATTAAGTTCCATTCTGAGACTTTGTTGTAGAGAAGCCGACCAGTACTTTTTAAGGAACGCAATATTGAAATCATCCATCCCTCCGAAAGTGTACTTGAAGCTCAAGAACCACGTAAGTACATTTCCCGAAAGAAATCGTTCCATCAGTCTTAAACGACGCGCGGGCGGTATATTATTATCATTAAAATAGTGATCCATCTCTTTAAGATACGCCTTCGGTGTGACACCAGAATTTTCTGTGAATTTTTTAGGTTTAAATTCATTTGATCGAATTACTTGTACGACTTGAGGGTGCTGATAACCATGTTGAGGGGTAGAGGTTCCACCAATGTTGTTGTGAAATCCTTCTGTGTTAGTCGTTAATGGGCTGCCTGTCAGTCCGTGGCCACTTTCCGCGCTAATTGCCCCCTGGCTTGTTGAGTCAACTTCCTTATCTTTAGCGTGCGCTGCCTGAAATAACGTGTTCTGTCCTAATGAACGTAACTCTGCTTTTATGATTCTGTCCGACTGTTCTTTCATTTTACTCTTGATTTCTTCCTCAAGTGCTTTAATGCGCGTATGATTATCACCGACGGTCTTTATGATTGTTAACCGTTCTTCTTTAGATTCGCTGCTCATCTTACGCCAATCCTTTTTGATGCTATCTTTAATCGCTCCCAGTTTTTCTACCATCTGCTGTTTCGTGTCCTCCTGATTCGATTCTATCTTCTCAAGCCTGTCTTCTAGACGTAGATTATTCTCATCTATCGTACTCTTTAAATTATCCTGGTCCGATTCTAGGTTTTGCCATCGCTCTGCTGATTGTATTTCTAATTTATCCATGTCCTTTATTAAGGCCGTAATGCTTTCATTTTCTGCTGACAATTGTCCCTGGATAAACGTAGAATCCTCCTCCATTTTATCAAATCGCTTTTCAAGACCATCCTGTGCCGTTTTAACCTCACTGTTATTTACCGTGCATGCTAATTCTATCTGAGCTAGTTTTGCTAATACAGTTTCGTCCAAATCATTTAATTTACGGTTGAATGTGTCCTCTAATTTTTGTATCTGACCTAGCTGTTTGTCATTATTCTTACTTACATCAAGCGCGAATTGAACCATCTGCTGTGTAGTGTATTCTTTCATCTACGCAGATAATGTGGCTAACTGACTCATATTTCAACTTTCTTGCGCTTCTAATTCTTTGTTTATATTTTCATTTACTTGCGCTTGTAATGAGTTACCCTGTTCAATTAATTTAATTTCTAATGACTCACTCTGTTCAATTAATTGTGCCTTCTGTTCAGATAATTGTGATTTTATAGTGTCATTCATTTGAGTCTGGAATGGCTCATTCTGTTCAGATAATTGTGCCTTCTGTTCATATAATTTTGTTTTTATCGTGTCATTCATTTGAATCTGGAACGACTCATTTTGTTCCGCTAATTTAATGTCTAATTTTTCACTCTGTTCTTTTAATAGTTTCTGGGTTCATGGCGTAGCACTTTCAATGATCGTTGGATCTCTGCGACTGTCGCCATTATCACACACAAAAATAGATATCACTGAGAAATCAGGAGTATGGCATGCAAACGTCTCCCTGACACACACATATATAATTCTTGACATACATTTACTTAATTTGACCACATTCAGTTCATTTACACTTATTCCCTTTACTCCCGCAAATCAATCATCACTGAATGGTTCTAACTTTACTTAATAATTTTTAACCCCGCACATATTCAGTCATAAATTACTATCCAGATCTGATGTTACCACTGACTAATTAACAAAGTATTAATTGTCATTTAAGGCTACCAGCCTCCTAACATATTCATGAGTTTGACTTTCTAAATAAATCTAATTTTATATTTAATCAATGGGCGCCCGATTTCACGGACATTACTTTACTAATTACATCAATAAACAAAACGTGAATCGTATTTTAACTTGCAAACTCGTGATTCTACTGTATATTCCATTTTCTTGGCGGTACTTCTCTTCGCCGTATTTACGTTAACAAAATATCACTTCCGGTGATCAAAAACAGCGAAACACCACATGTAGGGTAACAGCTTGTTTATGATCCGCTAGAAAAGCCCAAATCAACGAAACGCTCCACGGTATGACACCAGCTTATCTAAGCTGTCTATCCCCCGTGTTCTAGCAGTTAACTAGCAACGAACTAGCCCCACTTGGCGCGCCAGCTTGTCTATGCACCCTTCAATAAAGCATGGTTTTCTCAAGATTCATATACGGGGTCGTGTTCAGTCCAGACTGCGATACACAGCAAAGTTCGCTAAAAACAACATGCTCTAATGAATAGAAAGGTTCATGACAGAGGATATACTAGAAATAAAATGAATAACAAGTAGAATAAAAGAAATTTAATGACTGAAAAGGTATGTGCATAATAATAATAATAATAATAATAATAATAATAATAATAATAATAATAATAATAATAAAAGAAATCCTCCCCCCGTGGGGGTTTCTGCCTGTTCCCCTATCGGGCGCGTCCCAGGTGGCGGATAGGGAGGCTCGCCGGACTTGTCCGGAGGGTTTGAGGGAAATAAAATACCTCTCGCGGACCAAAAACAGGCACAGCTTGACAACATCTTCAGCAACCTCTGAAGCTCACTACTTCAGTTGTAACCATGACACCGACATATATCGATGCCCCACTACTTTCAACTTGTTAGCATGATGGAAACAACCTACAATATAACTACCCCAGGCCCTAGTAGACATACTAGTTATTTTTCTCGGTCATCGGATTCTGGGGGACCGAGAACATCATGCGGGAATGTATCGGAGCTTCCCAAATCTCTTCGCCCAAAATGCAAAACTTTCATTGGTAGCTTAAACATCAACACACTTCGGAAAACTGGCAAGTTAAAACAATTAACAGACATGTTGGATAACATCAACATCCAAATTTTAGCACTACAGGAAACCAGATACACGGATGAAAATCATTTTGAATCAGGAAATTATAGAATTTATAAAGGCAAGCCAGCAATCTCCCTCCATATGAAGCCACTACAATTTGGCACTGGATTCGCTGTCAGAAAAAACATTATAAACTCAGTGCTTAACTTTTCCTCGCCTTCTGAAAGAATTTCAACACTATCCGTTAAATCAGGAAACAAAGCTTATACGCTTATTAATGCGCATGGACCCACCAACAACTACAATCGTAAAGATCCACAAAAGGTGGAAGACTTCTGGGAACTGCTGGAAGAAACTACAGCCATCATTCCAAATCATCACATAAAAATCCTATTGGGAGATTTTAATGCCCAAATTGGTAGAGAAAGGAAATTCAGGACCATTGTAGGACTATATCCAGCACACAATAGAACTAATAAAAATGGAGAAAGATTATTTGATTTTTGCAAAACTTTTGATCTCAAACTAATGTCAACACATTTCCTGGCACTTCCACACAAGAAAAAGACCTGGAGATCCCCTAATTTTCACTTAGGAGAATTTCAAATAGATCATGTGGCTATTTCCAAAAAGAATCAAAAAGAAATTATGAATGTCAAAGTCAAGAAAGGAGTCATTGACTCTGACCACCATCTATCCTTAATCAAGCTAAAATTTCAACCAAACAGGTCCAAACCAAAAATAACAAAAAATCTGCGCGTCGATCCAGAATTTCTTAAACAGAACGCCAGTACTTTCCAAGAAAGTATCCCTACTCACGATTCTTCTGGCTGGTTAGAACTCAAAGATATACTTTCGAAAGCTTCTCAAAACATTGGCACACCGCCCAGGAAACGCAAGCATAGGTGGTGGAACGAAACCTGTGACAAGGCTATAAACTTCAGAATTAAAGCCTGGCAGAATTGGAATTCTCACAAAACGGAACAAAATTGGCACGAATTCACCAAAGTACAGAAACAAACCTCTAAAATCATCAGATCTGAAAAACGCAAGTACGATCACTACAGATTGGCTGAAATTGAACAAGATTTTACTAAAAACAATACACGAAACTTCTACAAAACATTCAGAGAAGAATTATCAAATTATCAGGCACCCAGTCTTTGCTTCAAACGCCCGGATGGGACATTGGAGACAAATAATCAAGAAAATTGCAAACTTCTAGCAGATTATTTCAAGGATCTTTTAAACTGTGAATCCCCTAAAGAACAACTCATCTTTGAAAAAAAAACTTCCAACCAAGATTCAGAACCCCCAACATTGGAAGAAATTAAATAAATAATCCATGGACTCAAAAATAATAAAGCCCCAGGGGAAGATGGTATAATTGCCGAAATGCTGAAGATAGGTGGTGAGAACGTAGCCCGGAAAATCCACTCAATTATTGAGAACATCTGGATCACTGAAGAAATACCTGAGGATTGGAAATGTGCGCTAATCCATCCACTGCACAAGAAAGGGGATAAAACCAACATCAATAATTATAGAGGAATTTCCTTGATACCAGTTATTTATAAAATTTTCTCCAAAGCCCTGCTCACTAGACTTGAGAAACAAACAGACCGTCTGATTGGAGAATACCAGTCCGGTTTCCGAAAAGGAAGATCATGTACGGAACAAATTCTTAATCTCAAAACTATCCTACAAATGCGCAAAACCAGACAGACAGTCATTACCTTTGTAGATTTCAGAAAAGCATATGACTCCATAGATCGTCAAACACTTTTCAATACTCTAGAAGAATTTCAAGTGGATAGAAAAACAAGAGAATTAATCAGACAAACACTAACTGGCACTACGTCAAAAGTTAAATTCCTCGGCGAAATATCTGAGCCTTTTGCAATTAACACTGGGGTCCGCCAAGGAGACGGATTATCTCCGTTACTGTTCAACCTCGTACTTGAGAAGATAATCAGGACCTGGGAAAAGGAAACTAAGGGAATAACCCTTGGCACACTACTCAAAGATAGAATTCATGTACATTGTTTGGCCTTTGCTGATGACATAGCAATCCTTTCTAATAACAGGCAAGAAGCAATTCATTCCATTGAAAAATTACATGAAATTGCCATCAAAACGGGACTTCAAATTTCTTATGAGAAAACTCAGTACATGGAAGGAGCCTCACGATACTTAGACGGACAACCTATGAGAACTAAATTCGGAAAAATCTTTCAAGTGAACGAATTCAAATATCTGGGAGAAATTATTCAGCCCTCTGGTTTAAACCGTGAAGCAAATAAAGAGAGAATTTCCAAATTGCAGAAAGCTTACAGAATCACTTGGAATAGGTATAACAAAAAATCAATATCTCGGAAAGCAAAACTTAGACATTATATTACAGTAATCAAACCGGAGGCGTTATATGCATCAGAAACCTTAATCATTGGTGGCAAATCTTTAACCAAAGAGATTGAAAAACAAGAAAGGAAAATTTTACGAAAAATTTTTGGCCCAGTTTTTATAGAGGGAATCTGGAGGAAAAAGTCATCCCAGGAAATATATCGCCAATGTGAAAAAATGTCTCATACTTTTCGGAAAAGACGATTGAAATTTTACGGGCACATTATCAGAATGAACAATGGCAGATTGACTAAAAGAATTCTCAACTTGGCCCTCTCACTAAAAACCAAGAACAGCTGGCTACGTGAAATTGAAACAGATCTCCAGGAAATCAACATTTCAGACAATATTATACAGGACAGATGCAAATTCAGAACCCTAATCGACAATCACCAATTTGAAGACAAACCCAACACCAGGGCCACCATAACTTGGACAGAAGACCGAAGAAAGGCGCTCAGCGAGAGGATGAAGAGATTTTGGAAGGAAAAGAAGGCCAACACATCAGCTAAACAGGTTCAACCGTGCTCCTGAGTCGGGCATAACGATGCAAGAAGAAGAAGAAAAGAAATCCTCCCAGACTTTCACCCCCTTAATAAACAATAAAAACACTGAGCGGTAGGAACTCGCTCGTCACAACAAGACAATGTGAATGCAGCTTCACATAAATGATAAAATCATAACATAAGCATTTGAGCGGTAAGAACTCACTCGTCACAACATATGGATACAAGTCCATTTTTTTCTGGTCAAGAAGTTATATAATGTGTGGTGTATTGTTCGTTAATAAGAAATTGAGTACTGATGCGAGTCCGTTTACAACTGAAACAGACATGTTGCTTACGGAGTTGCATCTTTTAAATCACACTACGGCTATGGGACCCACCCTTAATTAATACACTATAATTACTACTGACACATGCAAGATCTAATAATATTAACAGAATGAAGAATCTCCCTGAGATCCTAACTGGTGCAGGAACACAAAATGAACACAAAAGAGCATGCCAGAAATAGGCCAAAAAAAACGCTCTCATCATAACTTGGGAACATAGCTTCGCGCACCCTAACTTGACACGGGTCAAGGACGCGTAAAAATAAAAACACCAAAAATTGAACCAACAACAACAAAATACAAGCCTAACGGCTGAAAAACTATGTTTACATTTATATGAAACGCCAGACAAACACGAATTTCGGTGGCTACCTTACAACTATGGACAGCACCCATTTAATCAAGCAATACTCATTATAACCGATCAGGTTTTGTGAATTTTAAACAACATCTTAATTTGCAGTACAGGAAGCAGACCTGTTACAAATGACAAGTCACGTTATCTGATTTGAGCGCGCCCTTCTCGTATGAGTCAACACTGCCTCAAATAACTTTCTCAGTCCGGCAAGCTAAGTGCAGTTTCCCTCTGGAAACGTCAACATATCTCACGCATCCCCTGGATGACGAGAAACAAATATATACCACAAGTTCACCCTCGCGAGGTCATGAACTGGGCTAATGTGTAGCAAGACAGAATAATCACCATGATATATTCTCGCTAGCACATTATAAAAACAAAATCACACAACGCACCAAAGCTTGGACTGACTCTCATACACACACACTGGGTCGGCTCAAAACAGATCAACAATATTGCGTCCATTGACACCTTAACAAAAATACACAACAGAAACTCGGGTGCAAAGTGCCATCCCGTTCAAATCTGCTAGAAAGCAATTATCAAAAAAAAAATCCTTATCCGTCATAAAATTCTACTCACAAATAATCTTACCCTCCAAATTCTATTTTTAATCTCAAAATTAATTCACTTCCATTTTTGTTGTAAGGCATACCTCCGAATAATAATGCTTGATCGCGATTTACGCAAGCGAACGCGAGCACGGGCTCCGCGTGTCGCCCCGTACAGAAGAACCAAATACAATCACCGTATTTACAAATTACACAACGCTCGGCTAGCCCCATATTTAATGTGTCAGTAAAACAAAAACTAATAATCTACATTACCAAGCAAGCAAACAAATATCTACAAAAAATGTCCCATAATACCATAGCTGATTTAATAAATAAATAAATTCATTTGGTACTCAATCCTTTAAAACAGCGCCAGGAATACTGAACCCTTCAGTATCGCAGTGTTTATATGCAAGAATCTTGATCAAGGGGTCGCGCTCAGTTCATAGTGTGATGTTTACGTTCGCCAAACAACATGCTGTACTGAGGGAAGGGTCATAGGATTCAAACTATAATTAAGAAAGGAAGTGACAAGACGTAAAATAATAACATAATTTAATGACTATTTGTGCAAAAAAAATTGAATATAGACAACAACAATAATATTGCTCCCTGAATCTTCCCATGACAGAAATATCTATCAACGTTGAGGAGTCAGTCGGATCTCCCCATCATAAAAATGTGGATCCAAGTTCCACTAACTTGCATTGGGATTTTATGTACGCGTAATGACTAACTACGAGGAATGAGTACCTGGATGACTGTTCGTTTACAGCGGGTAACAGCCACGATGCTTACGAACAATCATCTCGTAAATCAACGTTTACGGATATAGGACACAACACTAATAAAAACCCTTAAAATTAATGCTGACACACAATCTAAAATCTAATATTTACAGGAATCTCCCTCGAGACCCTCCTTCAGTGCGATGACGCATCTGACAAATGAGCTGCCAACACCGCCCATTGCTCAATACACAAACAAGGAAAAGACAGCATCGCACGTGACTGCACGGGTCACTAATACGGAACATAAACATGGAATGGAACCAACAACAACAAAAGCCTCACCGGCTGAGATTACCTTATATGAACAAAAATGCACGTTAAGCTAACGCTTCGGAGATTATAGTGATTCGTAGGCAACTCCCATTTATTTAAACAATTTTTATCATTGATCAGTTCTTATTCTGTATTTCAAGTAATATTACGGAGCCAACAAGCACTCCACTAATGACCTCGATGCAATCTTTTCAGCCCGGCTTGTGAAAACAGCTTCCCCCCTTCCTCAACTCTTGTCATAGTCCAGTTCCAGTGTGTAAAAATAACTTGACCAACTGTCCCGTTATCTCGTAGAATCAACAGCAACAAATCTCAACCACATAAACATATGGTAAGACATTAATCGATATAGCCACATATGTCCTCGCAAGGTAACGATATGGACTCGACACCAAGCTGACAGAAATCAGTCTACGCTGAAATTCCCGCTTGTAATGACCAATAAAATACACACACACACACTGCTGGGAATGACATAACACTTTTCACCCAGGTCGGTTGAATCAGATGCTCACAATCTATTTAAGAATATTAAAACCTACGATAGAGCTGACTGCTCTTCGCCACAACTCACATTGCTCCAACGGCAATAAACTCACTGAATCTGATCAATAATAAACATTACAAGATTAATTTACCCTCCAATCTACTGTATGATTATATTAATTCAGTCCTACTTCTGAAACACAACATATCTCCGAGAGACGTTTCTTAACCGCATTGCGTAAACATATGCAAACACGGTTGTCCACATAGCTACGTTAGTTAAAACAAACAAACAAGAACTTACGACTATGAAAAATTGTGCGAGCTGTTTCCATGCAAAAGGTGTGTCAGACCAAAACTAAATACACTACGTTAATCAGCGCAAGCAAGATATTTACAAACAAAATATGTCCCATACACCATAAGTTAATTTGTCAGATAACAAGAATATTATTCAGTACTCATCCTCGGCCAGTCACCGTCAGCGAACATCTGCAGCCATCTCCCTACTTAATGCTGCTTAGCTCATCTCAAACATCTCGACGGAGTGTTGACAGTTCCCAACTTCTTCCAGGTTAAGCGATGTCATCTCTCGTGCTGATGCAAAAAGTTATAGATTATTACACACTCGATATCTGCCTACTAAATTCACCGTTTTAGGTACTTATTTCCCCAGAACAGTCTGTTGGCGAATTGTTGATGATACTGTCCCTACAAAATAGTACTGTGACTATCTATCACACTGAATTTAACACACATTTGTATTAATAAAAATCTGTGTCCTCATGACACGCAAAGTTCAAGTGCCTACGTCCTCAGACGCGCAAAATGTAATAATAACCTGTGTCTTCCAACACACAAAATGTAGTAGTAACCTACGTCCTCAGACGCACAAATTGTAATAATAACCTGTGTCTCCCGACACACACAATGTAATAGTAGTCTGTCTTGGCTCATCACGCCACTTATAAATGAACTGGCCCTAGGTATCGATAGGGGGGGGGGGAAATTATATAAAAATTTCTCAAAATAATAGTGGTACAGGAATGAAACAAATATCACTGAACTCGTAAAATTGCGCAGGTCAAGAATATGCCCATTAATTCTAGAATCGATCGTAGAGATGTTGTCTAGCCGATCTCCCGCGTTAACGCTAGCTATCGCGTGCCCAAGCTAGACTTGGCGCGTTCGTAACCATTCATCTCTCATTGGTGCCTCTTTTTCGTTAACTTCGCGGTTTTTATCAGACCTCGGCCTCGTAGGAGTGTCTAGTAGTACCATCAGCCACTCACGTTACTGCATTATATTTTTTCTAGGCGCGAATAGTACAATGAACATGCCATAAGCGTGTCTCACCACGCGTCCCTTCTATTTTGAGGTAGCCACCACCTGTCCTTCTGAAACATTGCTAGGCTTTTCCTTTTCACAATCCTTAAGTATTTAGCCTTTTGTCAAACTGCTGCAGGTATGTCCCTACTGTCTCCAACAAATGCTTGAAGTTTCCTCATCTTCGTCTGGCTATTTCATGACGCTGGTGGAAATATTAATTAATTGTAGAAATAAAACATCGAATCATTTATCCATCAGAGGATAAAGGGTTCAATACGTCTGCAGCCATCTCCTTTAAGATGTTTATCTGGTCATTGACATCTTCAGGCAAATGTCCAGCTGGTTCCCAGATCCGTTCTTGTTCTTAGACGTCATCTCGTGCTGAATTAAATAAAGTTTTGTCAGATACACACGATATAATTCCTACTATATTCACCTATCAAGTACTATATTCCTTGACAGTCTATTTGGTGAATTTCTTCGATGAACTGGTCCTACTGATAGTGCTGGGACTATAAATAAATCACTGAAGTTTCACTTATAATTTGACGACACTGTTCCATGTTCACTAACATGAAAATATGCAGAGTATTAACCGTACGTCCACAGACGTACAAAATGAGTGATCTGTGTTACGTCCTCAGACGCACAGAAATAAGTAATGATCCTCGAAGCATCTTGGATCCTTATAAATGAAACTGACTAGGGTAGGTGTGGAAGGGGATTTATTAAAAAAATATTCCATAATAATTATCAGACTAGCATGTGATCGGTATCATTGAGTTCGTAGCAGTGTGGAGGTTACGATTTTGCTGTAGCCGGCTCGAATCGATCGTGGAATTAATCTGCAGATAACTCCCGCGTTAATTTACCAGTGTGCGTTATCAAGCCGAGTTGCCGCTAAAATAAGGCGTCTTGATATTATTGGCCCAGACTCTTGCATGTCTTTGCCCGCGTTTACATATTTTTCAGCAGTAGGGAGTGGTTAACATGATGATAGACCAATTGCTTCGTAGCATTCGATTTCCTTCTTGGCGCCAATCTTCCTAGCAACAGGCCATAATGTGCGTCCCCAAGCCGTCTTCCGCGCTAAAAGTTGCACCTGTCCTATGTCCCAAGAATATATATGCTTCTTCCTAAAATACCACAGGAGCTTAAACCATTGTGTCCTCTTGGCCACTGATTTCTCAATATTTCCCAACACCGACTGGCTCTCATATCTGTTGTCTGTAGAAATGTATCAAAAGATGATGAATAATTATTAGAATCCTTTATACAGCCTGTGGATAAAGGGTTCAGGTTGGAACGGGGTGCACTCAGCCTCGTGAGGACAATTGAGTAGCAGTCTGGCAGTGAGACAGCGCCCCGATCACGAAAACCAAGATTAACGGCCGAGGGGACCCAACGTGCTGATCACGCGTCACCCCAATATCTGCAGGCCGAATGGCTGGGCAGCGGTCGCTTGGTCGGCCTTAGCCCGTCATGGGCTGTATAGTGCCAGGAGTTGTCTTTTTTGTTGTTGTATAAAGTATTAGATCAACACATATAAAGTCTGTTCGCCGAGTCGAGATAGTGGAAATAAACACAGTTGTCACGTGATTGCAGGGCTGCCCGCAAGGGGTGCATAGAGCTGTGCCTGTTGAACGTACGCCAACTTCAGTGCTGTGTATAGCCTACATGTGACTCATCGGTTACATGCTACAGCGTGGTTTATTTATTGTTTGTTTATGTATTTAATTAATTAATTAATTAATTAGTTCTTAACTGCTTATGACAGACAACAGTGCACAGTGCAGCACAGCACTATGTGCATCAAGTCTTGTCTTTTCTAGGGCTACGGCATGACTAATGACCTCGGAGCTTCTTGGTTACCCCTGTCCGGTAGAACCGATGACGTGAGCTGGGCGTGCTTCCCTGTGTGGGTAGCCAGGAGCACTGTCTCGACTCGGTGAATAGACTTTAGAAATTTGAGGAGAAAGTCATTCCGCTAGGCTTTGAATGTCATGTGCTATGTTTAAAATGAATGCTATACTGCCAGAATTGCAACCCTTTTCAGTTCGGAGTGTTAATTATGCTTAATGACATAATTTGAATCTGATTAGTTTAAATCATAATCTTATATTTGTCATGAAAAAAAAAAACATAACGGAAAAAATAGGCCTATATGTCACAAACATGATATTCAACAAGTGTGGTTTTTGTTCTAAAAACTATCCGCAAATTTACTCCAAACATTATCCGCAGCGTGTCCGCTATCCGCACAGCCATACAAACTATATCCACGTGGCGAAGAGTTTTGCGGATAACCGCGCGTTTATCCGCGCTTATCCACATCCGCGCACGGCTTTATCCATAGATGACCGATGCGAAATGAATGAATAATAATAATAATAATAATAATAATCATCATCATCATCATCATAATAATAGTAATAATAATGGCTTGTTGTGCCTGGAGAGGCTGGGTGCGAGTCTTAACCCTCGTTGGTGGCATGCACGTCGTGACGAGGAGGAATTGAATGAAGAAAACGTAAAGAAGAAAAATAAAATTAAAAAAAAAAAAAACAAGCGAAGATTAAAATCCCCATGACCTGGTCAGGAATGGATCTTGGGACTCTTCGGAAAATTTAAATAAACCACTTGTAGAATTGCCAAAGTAGAAATCGAACCCATCGCTACTCAGTATTGTCTCATAAGGCTGAGTGACTCCGTTTCAGCCATCAGACTGGAATGAAATCGAATCCTTGTCTCAGAAATGGTAGCCAACATTTGCACAACCAGGGGACCAACTGAAAAATTGCAACATCAATTATTTCACTTGTCTTATCATTTTTTATGCTGTAGGTTGTAAGATGTAAAACCCAATTAGATACGATATGTGAAAAATAAAATAAAAATAAAATTAATCACATGTATTTTTGTCAGTTTATGGGATTATACTGTGTTGACCGACTGAAAAGTTGCAATATTAATCGTCAAGTGAGCATCATCAGATTCAAATATAGACAAACAGCTCTACCAAAACACGACCAAACCTACATTGGAATTAATTACACACACATTCAGTGATTATTTTGGGGAGGAAGACTGTTTTGTTGATGGGATCGTCATTTCTAAGTTTTGTCACACTAAAATAACCGTAGTTTTTTTTGTGTGCTCAATGATATTAATATATCAGCATTAATTACCACACTTACTAAGTTTTCTCGACGCGTCTTTCTTGTATTTTGATTTGTGGAGGACAGGGGCTGTCTGTGGGTGTCACTGTACTGTAGGTTTGGTAGGGTTTTGTAGACCAATTTGTTTTGCATACTTGGATATGATGATGCTCGCTTGACGAGTGACACATTTCATCCATTAGTCTTCTTCTTCTTCAATAGTCCGTATCAATATATATAAATCTTAATCACATGTAATTTATTTTCACATTTTCGAGTAATTGGAATTATTTTGTGTTTACCGTCTGAAAACCACAATATTAATTAAGCATTTGTCTGCCAATTAGGTTAACTTTTCTCAGAAACTAGTGGCCGGGTACCAGATAAATTCTATGTAATATTTCTAATACCTGTTTGCCATATTCGGTGAAATATTACATTACAATCCTCTTTGGATTTAAAAACATAACGTTATTATCACAAATGTAATTCTTGACAAAATGTTTAGAAACTTTCAATTTTTTTCTGGACTCTGGTATGAATATAATTATCATATCTACCACTTGCTGTATTGTACACAAGCCTGTTAATAACAAGGGTAAAAATCCGACCTGTATCAGTAATGGGGCTTGAGAACAGGGTGCCTAAATAAAGAACAAATCTATTTATGGGAAACTACAAAAAAAATGTCAATTGTCTTATTTACGTAATCTAATTTGCTAAGTATCCTCAGATCTGAATATTAAATTTCATTGAGATATATATACGGAAGATCAAATGGAATTTAAGTGCAACAATATTTCAATATCATTTTCATCAACAAACACTTCCCGGTGTTGAAAAGTCTCGATACGAAAATGAAATATAAGTATACATTAATTTTCGCAGCGTGATGTTGGCATATGTCACAGAACTCTGCCCACCTAATTGTTCTGAATCTTGTTTCTCTCTAAAAATCAGAAGATAAAAATGAAATCATGAATGTAAAATAAATAAAAAATACTGTACTGTGTTCTTTACGGAAAATGCTTGTTCGCTATTGCCATTCCACTTGAAATTCGTAGCCTACTGATGTTCGATTACTCTAGGCGGTAAGGAACGATGTGCGGACTGATATCTGGAACAAAGAGGTCAGCGTATCTAATTTAAATTCGAGTTGGGCTCTGAATTAACCGGCTCCAACCGAATCGCAGCCTCCACGCTATTAAACAGTTGATGGAGGCGAGTCCTACGTCCTGTCATGTTTGTGTGGGGGCGTCCTGACTTTGCTTGAGGACTGCTCGCCAATATTCCTTTCCTTGCCAACTCAAGATGACTCCAGCAGTCTACTATAAATAGCACACAATTCCCTCAAATCAATTAGAATTGAATTGCATAGCTGGAGAATAAACAATCAGTATTGCGAGAATTAGACAGTTTCATTCTTGGTACATGACTTCGATGTTCTTTGTAAAGATTGTCTTACTGTCGACCAACACGTAAATGGAAGCTAAATAATCTTTGGTGTTTAATGTTGATATATTATACAGTAAATATCGGGAATATATTCGCAAATATGGCGTCATGTGGACAGTGTATGTCATGCTCTGAATTGGGATCTGCAGCAAGTCCAGAGATCGGAGGTCAAATCCCAATAATGACAGCGGCTAGCCTGAGTGTGTTTTCCTCCGGTTTTCTCTCACTCCCTCCAGGTAAATTATAGTACAGTACTTTATTTCAAATCCTAGGGCACCTACCCCATTCCTGTCCCTAATGCAGCTATACACTCTACTACAGTCATCACAGCAACACAGGTTATCAGACAAGTTCAACATACACCTGAGTGTAATACACGGGACTGCTATTATCAACAATCGCAGGCTCAGCGAAGTTCAGTGGCAATCGTATCTTGAAAGACTATTACAGGCATCACAGTGACACAGATTATTAGACAAATCCTACACACACCCAAATACACGGGGCTACGTGACCACAATGTCACAAAGCCCCTAAAGGACAACAACAACAATGCTATGAAATGCACAGTGTGGAGCGAAGGGAAGTGGACGTCAGCACAGGAATTCCAGGAAATCAGCTGTCAACAAAACCACATTATCAGGTCAGCTAAATTGAAGTTTTTGTTAACGTGTATAATCTAACTAACCAATTACAATAGCCCATGGATAGGGGTGGTGATTTTTAGCATTTTTGAATCAGAAATTCAGCATCTTGGTTTGAACATTTAGCATTTTGTAGCTTTTATGCAGTACATTTGAAATTTAGCATTTTACAGCATTTTGAAGAAAGAAAACCTCAAATTTAAATCACATTAGTTAAAGGTTAATAGTGACATAAAATGCATGTAATAAATTATGTATTAATTTTAAATTAATTAGGTTAAAATAACTCAGAAGAAAATTGTTAGAAGCCAAAGTATTACACAGAAAGAAATGTATACTGATGCAAAATCAGAATAATACAGAGAAAATACACAAAATCAACCCAAGTCTTGCTTCAAAATCCACCAAAGTGGGTAAATGTTTGCAAGTTCATGATTCATTAATATTGTTGAATGAAATCTGAGGGCTGTTTTAGAGACGTTTTCGGTCTCGCCATCATATAACTTGTTGACTTGACCTACGCGAAGGGAATTAAAGCGACGGACGGGCAGGCAAAATATGCAGGAGGGATTACTTTCCGCATTCCAGACAGGTGGTCCAGCCATCATAAACATTTCAAGAGTGTAGAAACTCCTCATTTGAAATTTCCATACGAAAGAAAGAATAAAAAACGTTGTGCTTAAAAAACGTGGATTTCGCATTTATGTAGCATTCTGGTAAAATTTTCGAAATTTGAGTAAATTACGCATTTTGTCGCTTTCTGAAAACACATTAAAAAGTGGTTTACAGGTCGCGAAAATTGAAAATTCAAGAGTGCAAGCCTTTTAAGCATTTCGCGCTTTACTGCATTTGCGAAAGAACACCACCCCTACTCATGGGGTAAATAATATATTTGATTAGTAATGGTTGCTAACAAATCAACCTAGAAAGCAATCACTTCAAAAGCTCGCTAAGGTAGAAGTTAACGATTCAAAAGGAGTTTCATATTTATACACATAAAGAGTAATAACAACAAAAACTCAACACTAACAGAAGTGTAATAGACTAACAGAATTTTAACAAGTCGTTCCGTGAAGAACTATACAGCCTATTTTCATATATCCTACTTATGTTAATTGCCACTATCAACATACAACATTTCAGTTTGATTCCTGTAATTGATTCGTAGATATAGAGAACCGACTAAATATTGCGGATGGTCACCATGTTAGATTTTTATATACATGTATGTAGGCCTTAGAGTTAAGCTATGTTATGTTACATGAAGATTATTGTGTACGTGTAGTATTAAAACATCAATCGCATGATTAATAATAATAATAATAATAATATCGTATGGCCTCGGGTGCCTGGTGCAAGCTTTGCTATTTGACACCCAGAGGGTAGCTTGCAAGTCGAATTTCGTAGTTCCTTGACTATGAAAGTCAAGGAGGTTAGATGTTAGATATCTAATCTCCTTGAACACAATAGCGCTTTCTAGTAGAGAAATGAGGAACTTTGTGCTGGCGGAAACTCCCGAGATTAATTTTGCCATTATGAACTCGGCCTACTGAATTCAAATGGGTTCTTTGACATGCCAACATCGTATGACATGCGTATCGTATTTTTGCCGCCTTTCAAAAATCACTTACCACGGTCAGGGGCGAACCTGCAATCTTGGGGTTAGTAGACCGACACGCTATCCACTCACCCACCGTGGCAAGTTATCGCATGATTAGAACACAGGAAGTAAAAAACAGATTTTAAAATTTCGCACAGCTGCCATCTTGTGGTTATGGAAACAATTGAAAAAATTAGATGCCAGTTAAATAACAATATAGATTTACTGTACCAAGTTTCACAGCACTCGGATGGTTAAATTGCGAGAAACGTCCATGTGGATATTTGTACTTCGCGTCGCGGCCATGTTGGATTTGTGATCACCAGGTTATTGAAAGTCCTGTAGGTGAACGTATGTTCATAGCCCCTATGTCCATTAAAAAATTCAGTTTGATTGCTGTAATAGATTCGTAGATATTGAGTACCGTCTAAATATTTCGGATGGTCGCAATGTTGGATTGTTATATGTATAGGCCATAGAGTCATGTACCATTAATGGAAAATTATTGCGTAGGTTCATTATTCAAACTTTCACTTCGATCGCATGATTACGACACAAGAAATAAAAACTTAATTTTAAATTTCGGACAGCCGTCATCTTGAGGTTATGTAAACAATTGAACTAAATTAGATATCAGTGCATTACAATGTGTATAAGCATTTTCTGTACAAGGTTTCAATGCGTTTGGATCATTAAATAGTGAGAACGGAATATTTAAAACTTTCAACTTCGCTTGGCCGCCATGTTCGTTTTGTAGTTAACCGGTTTTTGAAAGTCTCAAATGTGAACTTCCAGTAGTGCCCTTTATCTTCGTACAAAATTTCAGGGTGTTACCGGTAATAGTTTCAGAGATATAGAATGCCGGTGAAATATTATGCACAGCCGCCATATTGAGGTTATGTAAACAATTGAACGAAGTTAGATGTCGGTACATTACAATGTGTATAAACATATACTGTGCCAAGTTTCATTGCGTTTAGTTGGATAAATCGCGAGAAAAAACGTCTATTTAAAAGTCGCAACTTCGCTTGGCCACCATGTCGGTTTTGTAGTTACCAGGGTTTCAAAAGTCATATAGGTGAACTTCTAGTATTTCCCTTTATCACCGTACTAAATTTCAGGGTGATATCTGTAATAGTTTCGGAGTTATTGAATGCTGGTGAAATATTCCGCATAGCCGCCATGTTGGATTGGTGAGACGTAACGAAATTTGAAGGTCATGGTCGGCGTCGTCCGGAATAGTGCTATGAACTTTCAGAGTTTCATTGAAATCACTCCAGCCGTTGAGATTTTATTAGGGTGGGACACACACACACACGAATCACACACGCACACACAGACACACGGACAAAAGGTGATCTCATAAGCCTATTTTTTTCATAAATGAAAATTGGCTAAAGAATGTTTAAAAATCTTGACTCATTACAAAGTTAATTTTAAAAATTGCTGTAGCTTAATAAATGTACTGTAAGTACTGTTGTAAAAGTGTTACTGTATATACAATATCCACTGAACCTAAATTAAGCCTAAGATCTGATGATGTTTGCTTGATGAACGAAATTAGTCATCCTCCCATTTGTGTGAGAAATGTTTTATTGAAAAATGAAAATCCACAGCCTGCTTCCAGTCTCCGAACCGGCGAGGATATGGACTGTGCCGGCTGCCGAGGCCTGACGCACTCCTCTGGGGCAATGATCAAATGAAAGTCAGGTGAAATGAAATGATAGTGGAGAGTGTTGCTGGAATGAAATGTTGACAGGGAAAGCCGGAGTAGCCGGAGAAAAACCTGTCAGCCTCCGTTTTGTCCAGCACAGATCTCACATAGAGTGACCGGGATTTAGACCACGGACCCAGCGGTGAGAGGCCGGCGTGCTGCCGCCTTAGCCACGGAGGCTTCCAAGTGTTTTATTAATTGTATAAATACCACAGGCCTGCAAAAAAGAAAAAAAATCTGCGGTACAAACGAAAATTGATGTGTTCGTTAACTTTGATGTGCTGAATTCGAATATGCAGTTTGATTTTCCCTATCACATCTGGTTAATTGATAATAGTGAAAAATGTTTTCTTGATTATTATAACAATAACAAGATGTTCAGTAAAGAACATATAGCCTACTTTCTCCTAAATGCATGGGTATTGTTATAACTCTTTGTCCTTTTCAAGGAGTATGATTGAATGTTGGTTGTAGTAGCTTGTTGAAATACAACGTGCTATAGGGATATTAAACATGAATATGAGGTGCCCTTTGCTAGTGCTACCTCTGTACCAAATTTCGTTCAATTCGGTTTCGCCGTGTTTGAATTGATAGGGGGAATCGATTTGCACACATACTTGGCCACCATCTGCAAGCTATTGGGCTGATGTTCTTGCAGTTTGGTCAGAATATGTTTCCCACATAAAGATATGGTGTTGCAAAATTTGGTAGAGACTAGATTATTAGGTTGGTCGTAATTACATTTTAGCTTTTAACATTTGGGTGGCCGCGATTACGTTTCCGTCAAGATAGCGGTGATATAAAACATGACACTAAGGTGCCTCTTGCTAGTGCTACCTCTGTACCAAATTTCGTTCATTCGGTTCCACCGTGTTCGAATTAATAGGGGGAATCAATTTTGACATAAAGATGGCCGCCATCCGCAAACTATTAGGCTAATGACCTATTAGATTGGTCAAAGGATGCTCCCTCCATAAAGGTATGTTGTTGCAAAGTTTGGTAGAGATCGAATGGTTATGTTAGTCGTAATTTGATTTAAGCTTTAAACATTTGTGTGGCCGCTATTACGTTTCTGTGAATATGGCGGCGATATTAATCATGACACTGAGATGCCCTTTGCTAGTGCTATCTCTGTACCAAATTTCGTTCCATTCTGTTTCACCGTGTTTGAATTAATAGGGGGAATCGATTCTGACACAAAGATGGCCGCCATCCGCAAACTATTAGGCGAATGACCTATTAGATTGGTCAAAGGATGCTCCCTCCATAAAGGTATGTAGTTGCAAAATTTGGTTGAGATCGGATGATTAGGTTAATCGTAATTTGATTTAAGCTTTGAACATTCGTGTGGCCGCCATTACGTTTCAGTCAAGACGGCGGCGATATAAAACATGACACTGAGGTGCCCTTTGCTAGTGCTACCTCTGTACCAAATTTCGTTCCATTAGGTTCCTCCGTGTTCGAATTAATAGGGGGAATCGATTTTCACACAAAGATGGCCGCCATCCGCAAACTATTACTTTGATGACCTATTAGTTTGGTCAAAAGATGCTCCCCCCATAAAGGTATGTTGTTGCAAAATTTGGTAGAGATCGGATGATTAGGTTAGTCGTAATTTGATTTAAGCTTTGAACATTTGTGTGGCCGCCATTACGTTTCTGTCAAGATGGCGGCGATATAAAACATGACACTGAGGTGCCTTTCGTTAGTACTACTTCCGTACCAAATTTCGTTCCATTCGGTTGCACCGTGTTCGAATTAATAGGGGGAATCGATTTTCACTCAAAGATGGCCGCCATCCGTAAACTATTACGCTGATGACCTATTGGTTTGGTCAAAGGATGCTCCCCCCATAAAGGTATGTTGTTGCAAAATTTGGTAGAGATCGGATGATTAGGTTAGTCGTAATTTGATTTAAGCTTTGAACATTTGTGAGGCCGCCATTACGTTTCCGTCAAGATGGCGGCGATATAAAACATGACACTGAGGTGTCCTTTGATAGTGCTACCTTTGTACCAAATTTCGTTCAATTCGCATTCACCGTGTTCGAATTGATAGGGGGGGACAGACATTCAGAGTACACACACTCCCACACACACAGACACACACACACACAGACACACACACAGACTCACACACACACATACACACACACAGACAGACACACTTTTTTCGCCCTGTGTTGATCTCATAAGTCTACTTTCATTTTTTGCAAAAATCGAAAGTAGGCTAAAAATGAATTTGATCCCAAACAAAATGTGATATTGCCCTTTAAAACCTCAATAACTAATTAACTAACTAACTGCGAAACTGACACCCTTTAGTTCCACCCCTTAAAATAATAACTAACTAACTAAACTGATACCATTTAACGATATTCTCTATCAACATGGCTTATTTTATAATTTACCAAGAAACTATGTATTTTATTTCAGGCACCAATCTAAATGGTGTTGACCGACTGAAAAGCGTCTACTAATAGAATACAGAAGTCGTTAGCAAATTCCCTTTTTAATAAAAAGGAAGGAAGCTTGTAATTTTGCTAGCCCTTTTGTGTGAAATCTGTCTGATAATAAATATGTAATTGTGATGGCTACAATGGTGTATTTGTGTGTTTAATTTGGGCAAGTACTGGGTATGAGGCGGCCATGGTCTTAAAGTTATGTTAGAAGAGGGAAGTCATGAGGTATAACTAAGAAGAGGTATGGCTGAGGTGAGATACGAATCTACCTCTTCTTAGTTATACCTCACGAGGCTCTGAGTGCCCCCGATTCAGCCCTCAGGCCAGAAATACATTTCTTGGATGAGGCGGAAATTGAACCCAGATCTCAAGGGTGACATTTAGAAACTAAAGACTTCACCCATGTAATTTTGGGTACGTGCAACTAAGATTATTATGAGAGAGTTTGCGAGTTGAAAGAGTTAGGGCAGTGCTGAAGATTACCAGAGGATATCATGACATGATTTATTTTATCGAGTTACACCAAAGATCATCAAAATGTATATAGATTGCATTCATCTGAAGGCAATTGAGTTTTTCTTCTCTAGAAAGAGATTTGTCAGAAGCTCGACATTGTTGGAGGTTATATGGAGAGACTGCCCTGAATAACTTTCCAGACAATAGCAAATAACATTCCCCGAGTTCGGCGTGACATTTGCTGTTGTAGCATTCCCAGGCGATAGCGTACAGCATTTCCCAGAAGCAACGGGTAGCGTCCACTCCAGATACCATAAACCATGATAATGGGATTGTTAATAACAGCTATCTCCCCGCTCGTTCTGACGGAGATAAGACGCTCTGACTCAACTGAATACGAGGTTAATTTTTTTCACGTGGAAACTGTGATTCCAATCCTAGTTTTAGTAACTGAAGGCATTTAGTAATAATGAGTGAAAAGTTTTCTCATTTCGCAGTCATCTAGAAATTCAGTCTCTCTCTCCCTGAGGTTAGACCTCCGATATATATTACGTGTCCCAGTAACTACTACTAATAATAATAATAAGTTATTCAGGGCAGTCTCTCCATATAACCTTCAATAATGTCGAGTTTCTGACAGGTATCTTTCTTTATCAGCATTCGGAGAAAATCTCGGAAACATTCAGGAACAGACGTTTGAAATGTTATGGGCATACTCTCAGAATGAGTGACCACAGGCTGATTCTAAATCTTACTCTCTCAAAGAAAGCTAAGAACAACTGCTTGCTTGAAGTAAACAAAAGACGTTCAGGAAATAGACATCACAAGTAATATGGTACTGGAGGGATATAAATTCAGGGAACTAGTTGACAATCATCAATTTTCAGACCACCCAAACATTGCATCCAAAAGAACCTGGACGGTGAAGCGCAGAAAGAGCCATAGCGAGAAGATGAAGAGATTTTGGGAGGACAAGAAAGCAAGATCAGCTAGATAGGGCCAATTGCGCTCCTTAGACGGGCATAATGACATAAAAATGTACATAAATAATAATAATAATAATAATAATAATAATAATAATAATAGAATGCCAAGCAATGAATAGAAAAGGTCTGATTGAAAAGTTCGAAGCCAAAGAAACGAAAATCCCGAGGAAGATCCTTGGACCTATCAGAGAAAATGTCGAGTACAGGAGACGGCATAACAACAAACTCTACCTGCACCTTGAGATGATAACAGACGCCATTTGTATAAGGAAGATTCAATTTTATGGCCACATAACACGCATTAGCTCGCAGAGACAGACCAACAAAATCGTTTCCTACTTTGTTAACAAGAAAACCAAGGGACCCTGGTTCATCGAAGTTGAAAAAAGATCTTCGAGAAGTAGGAATCACACTTGAAGCCATCCAGAAACGTGCACCTCTCTAGAGAACAAGCAATGAAGGGAATTGGAGACAAATTTAAAGTGGGAGTGAAGATTCAAGGAGAAATAATTTCAACTCTGAGATTTGCTGATGACATCGTCATCTTGGCCGACACGCCTGAGAATTTGAATGAGTTTTTGAGTGGTATGGACTACGTCTTACGGAAAGAATTAATGATGACAATTAATACATGTAAAACAAAAATACTGGAATGCAGCCGAAATAAATCAGAAACCTCTATGGACATCAAATTTGCAGGTGAAAAGCTGAAGGAAGTAGGAGACTTCTGTTACTTAGGAAGCAAAATAACCAGCGACGGACGAAGCAAAGAGGATAATAAAATTAGGTTGGCTCAGGCAAGGAAAGCATTACTACAAAAAGGAATCTGTTGACATCGAATATAGATTTAGGTATTAGGAAGTCATTTTTGAAAGCCTTTGTCTGGAGCGTGGCACTCTATGGAAGTGAAACTTAGACTATTGGTGCAGCAGAAAAGAGGAGAATTGAAGCATTTGAAATTTGGTGTTACAGGAGAATGATGAAGATGAGATGGGTGGATAGGGTTACAAACGAAGAGGCATTAAGACGAATGGGAGAGGAGAGATGTTTCTGGCGACAGCTAATGAAGAGAAGAGATAGGTTAGTAGGACACATACTAAGACACCCAGGAATAGCAAGCTTTGTTATGGAAGGAAGGGTCGAGGACAAGAACTGTAGGGGTAGACCAAGGTTCGTATATGTTAAACAGATTGCCTCGGAAGTAGGGTGTGGTAGCTATGTAGAGATGAAACGATTAGCTCAGGACAGGGAGGAATGGAGAGCTGCATCAAACCAGTCATAAGACTGATGACTCAAACAACAAAGCTTCCAAGAAAAGCCAAAATTGAAAACCGACAAGAAGTGGACTGATTAAAGAAAGGAGGTTCACAAAACGCAAATGCGAGCATATTGGCGACGTTGTAGGGTGCAAACGGTTGAAGTAACGTAGTGCACAGCAGGTCGAAACGAAGAAATGAAAGAATAATAATAATAATTACTATGGCACGTGGTCTGCTTAGAAATCTGGCGCAGGTGTTTCAAGTTGACACCCGCAGGAGACTAGCTGGAAATTGTAGCGTCCCACCCACTTGGCCAAGAAGCCGGACTAGTAAATCGACAAAGACTCATTGTGTTGAAGTAGGCCTATACTGACTATGTTAGTGTTCTTTATTGATAGAATCACTTTTCAGTCGGTCAACATGAGTGTACCCAATTAGTTTGGTTAGAGAATTACAATTACTTTCCTGGTATTGTAATCGCGCCAGGAGATGGCAGTTCAACACGCTGCGACTGGGTGCGGTCTTGCAGTACGCATGCGCGGCCCTCCTATTCCTAACCTAAATATATCGGCTTCCCGCATGCCAATGGTTGATATCGCAGCAGACGACACGCAGCCAGTGAAAGAAGGAATGCGCAGGTAGTGGCCAATTTAATGTTTTTGGAATGCGCGATACGCAGTTAGCTGGAAGACATCTGCAGTTCAAACCCAACTGCCATCTCCTGGCGCGATATAAATACCTGAAATACATTAATTATTTGTACACTTAATGAAACACTTCTCATACAAAAGGTGGGTTTAATTGAATGACTAGTTTCGTTCGACAAGCGAACATCATCAGATTCTGCTCACTTAGGGGAGGGGGTGGGTCATGTCGGGGCCACGGGGAAAGACGGGGTGGGCGTTTATTTGTTTTCTCGGTGCTGCCACTAGCCTGGATACGAAAATAGCTGGAAGGGTAGTTGAAGGTTACACAGTATGCATGACTTCCAGTCAGCTTGTCGTGTACAGTATTTATGCGTGGAGTGGCCATTTTACTGTTTCTCACCGCTGTGATCTTATTCATCTTTACCCTTTGGACTTCGATCAGATAAGCTGAAATCGCAAAACATTTGTTCTTGAACATTATTCCTTAGATTGTACCACAATGTATTTAATTTGAGCTTGTGGTAATAATAATAATAATAATAATAATAATAATAATATCGTATGGCCTCGGATGCCGGGTGCAAGCTTTGTTATTTGACACCCAAAGGGTAGCTTGCATGTCGAATTTCGTTGTTCCTTGAAGCACTATGAAAGTCAAGGAGTTAGATATCTAAGCTCCTTGACCACTATAGCGCTTTCTAGTAGAGAAATGAGGAACTTTGTGTTGGCAGAAAATCCCGAGATTAATTTTGACATTATGAACACGGCCTAATGAATTCAAATGGGTTCTTTGGCATGCCAACATCGTATGACATAGTGTCGTAATTTTTGCCGCCTTTCAAAAATCACTTACCACAGCCAGGAGCGAACCTGCAAGCTTGAGGGTTAGTAGACGGCACGTTGACCACTCACCCACCGTGGCAAGCGAGCTTGTGGTGGTAGTTCATAATACTACATTATGCAACGAGTGTCTTAATTACCATTATAGGCGAGTTGCATACGACTGTTTATGTTCGATGATAATTATAACTATTTTATGTTCGAACATAAATATTCATAAATATCTGTCGAGATTTCACCAGTTTTATGTACAGAACAGAGCGCATGGGACGCAGAGAATACCTTGCATTTGACCATGGCCTCCTCGAATACCCCACTATGACACTAGCCATGCAGTGACATTTAAATTAGGAGGCCGTGGAAGTCAGTGCAGGTGCGATGTTGTCCTTACCTAATTGGTCACACAACTGTTTCTTGAGCTCTGATTGGTGGGAGAAACTGTATCGTAATGAAAACTTGTACTATAATGAGCCTCATTTTAGTACAGTTTTCTGACATATAATATTTACATTTCGCCAGGGTCGAACATAAAATAGTATTTACAATTATTATGTTAGAGTTGTAATGAGTCAGTCAAGTATTTTTATTCCGTTAGTCTATGATTAAGGTTTTCATTAAAGTATGAAACATAGCTCTCATCCTATATGTTGTTGTTGATTGGTTTAGGGTCTTTGCAGCAGTGTGGCCGTGTAGCCCCGTGTATTTAGGTGTGTGTATAACCTGCCTAATAACCTGTGTCATTGTGATGGCTGTAGTAGTGAGTGTATTCGTAACCGAGTCTGGGATTTGGAAGGAGGTGGTCATTGTCTTAAGTTAGGAACCATCCCGGTATTTGCCTGGAACTGAGGTAGGAATCGTCTTTTGTAGCTTTTCAGTCGGTCAACACGATTTTACCCAATGAATGGGAGAGGGATATATAAATATGTAAATTGGAAACCACGGAAAACCATTTCTTAGCTGGCCAGATTTAAATTTCCTGGGAATCGAGCCCGACCTCAGGGGTGACAGTCAAGAATGTTAGCCACAAGGTGGATTAATTCTACAGTAATTCAAATGCCAATAACACACGGAAATCTGGATTTTAATATTGGATATCGTCGTTGCGTAAGTTTAGTTTTCTTCTGTAAATAAACATAGGAAATGAACCTTTACGAGCTTGTTATGTGGGCTGGGAGCGTGGCCAATTTTAAGGAAGAGGCCGGAGAGTGACAATGTCACATAGTGGATTTTGCCGACGCAGCTATGATATGTTGCTTCTTGAGGGTGTGTATAACATTTGAGATTTGAGTTAATTGATTTATTTCCACGACTACACTTTGAGCTTAAGAGCTCCTTTACATTAGTGCAATAACAATAATATTAGGGCTTATAATAATAATACGTTTCGCTAACATTCACATTATAAATAATAATAGTCTAACAATGATAGTAACGGTAATAATAAAATAACTAGATGAAACCCGTCAAAACATGACGGACAATGGAAAACAAAATTACTGAAGAAGCTTCTTATATAAGTTACATTCTTTGTACGATTACTTTTTAGCACTATTGCAACTTTAAGGGCGTCAAAAGATAGCACTCTCAGCATTGCAATATATTGCTGGTCATGACTGAAAACGTGATTAGGTCATCATCATCTTGCACAGTTTCCAGCCACTGGCCGGGTCTGTTTGGAACACAAGTCTCTCCAACGTCTTCTGTCTTCCCACCATCTCTCAGCCTCCACCCTTGTCCAGTCTTCTCCTCTCTTCTTCACGATTTCTTCCTCCCCCTTCAGCCACCTGTCTCTCGGTCTCCCTCTTGGTCTCTTTCCTTCCCACTTCGTCTCGTGTATCCTGCTGGGTATCCTCTTCTCCTCCATTCGTTTTACATGTCCATACCATCTAAGTCTAGATTTCTCTATACCAGTCTGTAATGGTTCATCCTTCATTAATTCTCCGGTCCTCTCATTTCTTATTCTGTCCATCTTTGTAGCTCCAATACTGCTTCTCAAGAACCTCATCTCACTGGCCTGTATTTTGCTCTTCTCCCTTCCTTTCATAACCCAGGTCTCCGAGGCATACGTCAGGATAGGGACATTGTACGTCCGATATATGATCTTTTTGCTGTTCTGAGGGACATTCTTGCTCCATAACATGCTTCTCACACTCCTCCGGAATGCTTCTGCCTGTCTCCCCCGCTCATTTATTTCTCTATCGTTTCTTCCATTCTCTTGTATCAGGCTTCCCAGATACTTGAAACTCTCCAATTCCTTCGGCTGTTCCCCACCAATTGTTATTTCCGTTGTGGTTCTTTCCTTCTTCCTTGTGTGATCACCATCTCACTCTTATTTATGCTAAATTTCATCCCATAACCTTGTATTATTCCTTCCCACACGTCCAACTGTTCCTGTACCTCCTCCTCCTTGTTTCCCCAAATCATCAAATCATCTGCAAGCACCATTGCTTTCATCTTTCCTTCCCCAATTACTTGTGCCACTCGGGTCATTATGTCATCCATCACCACAATGAAAAGTAACGGTGACAGTGCACTTCCTTGTTTCAGGCCGTTTCTCTGTTCCAACCAGTCCGATCTCTCTCCTCCCACTTTCACACAGCTCACGCTTCCCTTGTACATCTCCTTTATCTTCCTTATAGTCCATTTTTATATTCCTCTATCCTCCAGGGACTTCCATACTTTGTTTCTGCATACACTGTCATATGCTTTCTCAATGTCCAGAAAGGTCATCAGTAGATCTGTTCCATACTCATAGTGCTGTTCTTGTAACTGCCTTACAGCAAAAATCAAATCCACTGTGGACCTTCCTGATCTGAAGCCATGTTGTTCTTCCCTCATCCCTCCTTCTATCCTTGTCCTAATTCTCCTTTCCAAAACTTTCTCAAACAACTTTGCACAATGACTCATCAGTGTTATTCCCCGATAGTTTCTGCATTCTGTTCTACTACCTTTCTTGAAGATCGGGACAATTATTCCCTTTTTCCAGTCCTCTGGGGTCTTCCTTTCCTTCCATGCTGTCTTCATCACTCGGTACAACCATTGTATCCCCACCTCTCCTGCTGCTCTCACCATCTCCACACTCAACTCATCCACACCCGGTGCCTTCCCTCCTTTCATCTTCCTCACTGCGTCTTCCACTTCTTTCCATGTTAAGTCCTTTTCTATTTGCAGTTCATCTACTGTACCTCTTCCCCGATTTCTTCCTCCTCGCCGTGGTTTCCATTTGGGTTCAGGAGTTCTTCAAAATATTATTTCCACATTTTCTTCAGTTCTTCCCTATTTTCTATCTCTTGTCCCCTTTTGTTCACAATTCTAACATAATCCGTAGGATCCTTCCGCCTCTTATCTTTACCATCCCAAACAGGACCTTTTTTGCACCTTCACTATCCTGCTGGTCATGACTGAAAACGTGATGAGGTAAATAGCCCAATACGTTCAAGAGTTTCTCCTTGAGCTTGATTGATTTTGATAAAGTAGGCCGAGCGAATAGGAAATTGTTGCCTATTAAAAGAAAATGTACTGTAGGCTACCTGTAAGTGTTTTATCGTAAGGTGTTAAATCAAGTCGTAGGATTTGAGCTCTCTGCCTATTATTACTGCACCTATTATATCCGAATCCAAGCGATTTCTTACAATTAATATATTACCATATATGAGTCCATGGGAAACGTTCAGATTTCTAAGAAGCATATCTACGGCTTAAACGTTCGAAGTATGTGGAGGCGAATCTCTTAATTCCAAGGAATTGAAAAATTCAATAATAGGGAAATGAAGTAGCTGGCTTTCATCTTCAGTATCCAATCTGTTAACGCTGATGTATGTGTTTGAACTGCTGGATATAAGTTCAATGACTTTTAAATTAATATCATTACATTGTTGCAGCTTGGCAAATATTTTATATTCCAGTAGATCAATTTTACCCTCACAACAGTAAAGATCAAAATAACCACGCATAGATTTTACGCAAGAGAAATACAATGTAGAAAAATGTTTACATTTGATCGTCAAGGACCTTACAGTAAACTGTATTGCATAATATCTGGAATTGTTTCTGAAATGGCCTATTTATATTGGATTTTAAATGTGGCTTCGTATTATTCGATAACACTATAGTGTCCTGCAATAACGGAGCCGCTAAATATTAAATGGCAAATAATACTTCCATTGCCGAAATCAACTACGTAGTTAGACTCCGTACTCTAAACAAATAATCATTAAACAATTGTCTTATACAATGAAGTTCAACATGACCGTCCAGAGACTTTCTAACTCAAGTTGGTTGGTGAGGAGAATGCGATGAGACTGATCGCTTAAAATAAATTCCTTATAATTGTTCCTGCCAGCGAAATTTTTTGCGATAGCTTGAAAACGCAGCTCAGAATGACGTTCTTCATTTTGTTATAAACAGTACGAAACTGCTCTAAATAAGCAATTTCCATCACCTGTTATAGGTTATGGCAGTACATTTTGCAGGGGAACATAGAATCACTTCACCAACTACTGGAATGACCATAGGCCTATACTCAATACTCACTTCGATAGTCACCCTAATGGAGGCAGTTTTTGAATTCTATGTCCCGTGCATGTCAAAAATCGTATTAACACAAGGAGGCCCACCTATTCTTGTCTATCGCCCCGGAGACCCGGGTTACATTTCCTGCTCTGCCAAGAAATTTAATTCTGGTCTCAGGGCAAAATCGGGGTACATTCAGTCTCTTGAGGTATAACTAAGAAGAGGAAGGTTTAATTCCCACCTCGACAATCTTGGATGTGGTTTTCCGTGGTTTCCCACTTCCACTTAAGGCAAATACCGGGATGGTTCCTAACTTTAGGCCTTGGCCGTCTCCTTGCCATTTACCACCTTAATTACAAATACACACAGTAATGCAGCCATCACAATAACACAGGTTATCAGAAGAAAGTTTCACACATGCACACCCAAGTACACGGGGCTGAGTGACCAAGATGTCGGAGTCCTTCAAACGAATTATATTTGCCAAGTGTCTCTCATGGCGAAAGCAATTGTGGAGACGCGCGTGTGCCTGGAAAACTACTTTTTTCTTTAATATCGACGATGCATAATTATAACTTTTAGTCTAGGACGCTAATAACTTGACCACCGAAGCATTGGGAAGAAATTGCAATATTAAGGTACATAAACAACCTAGCCTACACATTCAACTGTCAGTTAATGTTCCTCAACATTTCCCTTCTTAAATATTCCCCTCCTTTATAATTTTCCATCACGTGAAAACATGCCATGTCTTGTGTTTTAAATATATCGATGCAATGGTGTTGCCATCTGCTGTCAGTTAATGGAACTATATGGGCGAATTACTGCCATCTGTTGTCAGTTATAGGAACTGATTGCAGATATTTAAACGGCGTACTGCGGACAACAGTTTGCTCTTTTGATTACATGCTGCAATGCAATGGTAAAACGAAAATAAAACGTATTTAGAGGGAATGTAGAAATAAGTATCTTTAACAGACATAAAACCTTACTGTTACTCCTTGATTAAACAATATTTCAGTGGTAAAAAAAAAAAAAAAAAGTGGCGAGGGCTAGGATCGAACCGGCGCTTCAAGGAACCACAGTCAGTCGCCTTAACCACATGGCTACTCACGCACTCATGTATAGTAGCAGACGCAGCCATTCATTATATTCAAAAGCCGCTGTTTGAAGGAAATAATCAATTTCATTATCCAAATAAATCAATGTTGCACATTCGTATACGTTCATACTGTTATTATACTTTATTGTCAGAACTTGGTTAATGTATGTTTTCAATTACATGGAAGCTTATTAAATAACTTACATTTTAATGGAATTCTCACCGCCATTTTGTCATGACCTCAGGCGGATTGTGCGCATGCGTGAGGGCCAAGAATTCTGCTATTTTCTATATTAATTCAAAAATATACCGAGAGGGAATGTAGAAATATGTATCTTTAACAGACATAAAACCTTACTAATACTCCTTGATTAAACAATATTTCAGTGGTAAAAAAAATATATATATATCGGCGAGGGCTGGGATCGAACCGGTGAACCTTGGAACCACAGTCTGTCGCCTTAACCACATAGCTACACGCGCACTCTTCGTCACCAGCAGACGCAGCCGTTCTTTATCATTAAAAGCCGCTGTCTGAAGAAAATAATCCATTTCATTATCCAAATAAATCAATGTTGCACATTCGTATACGTTCATACTGTTATTATATTTTACTGTCAGAACTTGGTTAATGTATGTTTTCAATTACATGCAAGCTTATTAAATAACTTACATTTTAATGGACTTCTCACCGCCATTTTGTCATGATCCCCAGGCGGATTGTGCGCATGCGTGAGGGCCTAGAATTCTGCTATTTTCTATATTAATTTAAAAATATACCGTAATATATTTGTTTATTTTAGAGACACTCTGCAAATCTGCATGCCAAGAGCTTTCGTTAGAATGTCTTACGAAGCCAATCGGTTAAGTCGTTTTCACAATGTCGTGTGTACAAAAAACAGCTTAGTGTTTTAAATATATAGATAATGTTGTAATAATAATAAACATAATAATATGCCCTTTCTAGTAGAGAAAGGAGGAACTATATTGTGTTGTCGGAAAATCCTGAGATTAATTTTGCCATTGTGAACACGGCCTAATGAATTCAAATAGGATCTTTAACATGCCAACAACATATGACATGCATGCCGTGATTTTTGTCGCCTAACAAAAATCACTTACCAGAGCCAGGAGCGAACCTGCTAGCTTGGGGGGTTTGAAGTCCGACACGATAACCACTCAACCACCTTGGCTAGCATACAGACATCATTATCAATAGTCCCAACATCCTGGTGACTTGGGAAATTAAGGCCCTTTATATTATCTACCAAAGTTTGTGGTAATTTCTTTGTTACATAATGAGTTTACTATTTAAAGCTTTATTAGTACCCACGTCTGATATTTTAAATACAGCATATGAAATTGAACATTTTGGTTCGGGCATAATAAGCGTGTACTACGAGTCTGTCTGTTAGGTAGTCAACTCGAAAGCAGATCGGATCCTCAAAAAGCACCACCATAGTTTAGCCAATGTGGGTGGAAACTACAAAATCATAAGGCTGCACTATAATGAGGCGTACTAGGCAAGGTGAGGAGTGAGGTAGTTTGCCATTGCTTTCCTCACTGAGTCAGAACAGGGCACTGACCCTATAGACACTTTTCTGAAAAAAGATATACAAGAAGCAAATCGTATAACATTTGGGCATCAGGACTATTTAAGATAATTTGACCCTGCTGAGTTCGAAAATGCCTGATGCCCACTCGAGAAATGGACCGGAAGTCCACAATTCAAGATGGCGGCAATTTCCCGAAGTTTGCTATTTTGAGCTCGCGAGTAAAATCTATTCAACATTTGCGCCGTTTTACTTCGCAGCTATGTAGAGGAGGCATGCAGATTCCTGTTACATACTATGGTTATCCTGAAACTTCGAATTTTAACCCTGGAATCGTACCTGAAATCCAACTTATGTGTTTTTTTAGTTACCTTTGTTTTGCTTTGATTACGGAAAAAGTACACGGTAAACGAAACTTTGGGACGGTACATTAATTGTAGTTCTAGCATTCAGCATTACGCGAAGAACAAAGTTGTTGTACATAGCAAAATTATACTTATTTCCACACTTTTATATTACAGGCATAGTTTATAATTTACGTCTGTTGCAGCAAGGGGCCTTGCAACGACACGTCTTTATGCATAAGAGTTTCCTCTTTTTGTAACCACACACTGTCGGTGACGCATCCGGTCTCACACCCGCACGTAATCAGATCGTCGCATTTCTTTGGAACTGGCTCTTAGGTCATAAGTACAGCGGTCAACTTCCCATCCGTAGACTGCCATCCTGTTACCAGTGGATTGGGTAAGACAGGGTCGGGCATGTGAGCGTTTTTCCAAACACAAGCCTGCCTGAGAAACATGGCAAATTAATTTACTATGAGTCACAAATAATAATACTGTGCGTATTGCGTACGTCGAATACTCACTTTATAATGACATCTTAAAATATGAAGCCTCAGCGAGTCACTGGTCGGGGGAAGTCCATCTTGATCCACAAGACCAAACATTAGATACCTACCTACCTTCATCAGCAGTACAGGTTTATAGTGGCACCTATAGAGCCACCCTTACTTCCGACTTGAAGTTGCAGTGCTACATCACAGCTACAGTCTAACCAGCCAATTACAGGCAGCCATTCAGTAGTAGTACTCTCTTTCTGTCAGGAATCACCTAATGGTGATGGAAAATGCTTGGAGTCTGGTGCCCTAATGGGCTCCTTTCACTCCGTTGTTAAATGGGTAATAATTTTTAAGAATTTATTGATTGATATTTTAATTTTATTGGTTTTGAGTAAGGTATCCCTCCTAGTATTACGCGATAATACATTAGAGGGAGAATTTAGTCCTTAGGGCGATTTAGTTCCGTCGTGGTGATTATTTAGTTATTTATGAAATTATTTTTCGTTGGATTTGAGAGTACTAGTAGGATCGTTGCTGTAGTAGAGCTGCGAGTTTGGATACTGGGTCAGCAACTGGGCTATTGACCATCCGTCATCGCAGCGGCAAAAGTTGTTGATACACTCTGTTCGCTCGGTCATGGCCTGTCAGCAGTCGCTTCAGTGAGGTTGATAATAATAATAATAATAATAATAATAATAAAGGGGTGGAATTTTGGGAAAGAATAATAATAATAATAATAATAATAATAAGCCTCAGTTGGGTGGTATTGTTAATTTATGTATTGTTGGTTGTAATGAATTTGTGGAAGGAGTAAATTGAGTAGCCCAGATGCAAAGGCCGCTAAGAGCACTTTTCGTCGATTTTGAGTTGAGCATACCGTCACGTTCGTCTTTTAACTGGCTACACGATGGAATAAGTTTCAGGGTGCATATCCCGCTCAAAACCGTTGAAAATGGCCAAGAAAAATCGCATTCGTTTGCATAAACCGCTAAATGCATGTTGGCTACGGTTGCAAAGCCAGTTTAATGTTCCACGTGTCCAAAGACCGCTAAGTTCCATAAGTATGGCGTCTGCCTTGCCACATACGGCTGCAAAACCCGCTAACTGTTACAAGAACTGCCAATATTCCCCCCACAGAATTTCTTTAGAATGAATAATTATTTATTTCGATCTGGAAGGATAGTATTGTGTTTCAGATTTGAGTTGGCTGCACTATCGAGGAAGAGTACGCAACAATGACATGCTGCTTTGTCGAAATACACCGTTTAAAAGCAAATTTGATCGACAGGTTGTTTCTTGGTTGTGGGCATTTCAAGCCAGAAAAAATAGTGATCGTGATGATTAAAGTGAGGCAGTTATTGCATTTGTGGACTGTAATACTATTGTGGAATTTCCAAATACGGAGGGAAGAACAGAAACGGCAGATAGTGCAAGTTGAAGAAGTTGAACCCGTTGATATTGGAGTTGAGAACAACTTCTTACGTCTGGCTAGAACATTAACATGCCAAAGGATCAAACCAAATAGCGTCGACATTTATTCACAAACTGGCCAGCATAAACTTTTAAGGTGCAAAATATTTCGGTTATTCTCTGATGGCTGTGGGGGTCGGAACAAAAAGAAGACTGTGATCAGCATGCTATCTCACTGGTTACTGCTAGAAGCTCCCGCATGTCTAGAGGAAATACAGCTATGGTTCCCAATTGTAGGCCGCTCATTTATCCCACCTGACAAGAGTTTTTGGAAATATTGAACGGCAACTTCACAAAGTGAGTGTCTTTGAAAATCCTTCCGGATACATCAAGCACATTGAGAAATCTGCGACAGTAGTTCGCCTGAAACAAGATGAATGTCCTGAGTTTAGTGCTTTTCAGTCGGTCAACACGAATGTACCCAAAAGAGATGGGTTATGCCCTAATCCTGAAATAAATTACATGAGATTAATAAAACACTAGGATGACCAGTTTCGATCGTCAAGCGATCATCATCAGATCCAATACACTTAGGCTATAAAATCTATGTTTGAAATACAGGTGAAAATATTTACAATATGTACAATTATTTAGTTGCAGTATTGGTACTGCAACTGTCAGTGTATGCTAAATGCAGTATATATGTTAGGTGAAATGCTAAATGGTGATGGCTATCCGGAGATTGTACTTTAGAGAGATTATATGGTTGTAAACTATGGTTAAACTATACAATTTTAGGCTAACTACTTATCTGATTGTCTTCCGTACTACAGCTATTCGCAGTTTCCGTGCTCACTTGAACTCGCTGTGCGGTCGACTGCGGTGGTTATCTTAACGACTGGTTTTTCCCTGCCTTCCCCCCCTGTCCCTACGTGCTGTGGGGAGTGATCGCGATGTGTTTATGTGAGGTGTTGCCAACCTAGATAAGATGTATGTTATTGAATGAGGTGGATCTACAACTATTAAAGACCGTGGATTAGTCCTCGCCACGCGTGGAGCATAACCCATTCGAACTAAGCGTTGACGGTCTTATGAGGACGTCCCGGCACCTTTAATACTGCCTCTAATATGGGCCTTGGTTTATTGCAGAAGAAAAGTACATCGTACACCTGATCCAGATAACATTTACCTATTAAAAAACCCCTAATTTCCCCCCTTTTTTATCTAGCTTGGCTGTGTCGCTAAATTGTGTTTTGTTTCCGACAGGGTGTGTTTTTTAGTAGCGTGAAGAGGGGTGAGCTCTCCATGAACGTGTGTTCATTTAGATTGTTGGGATTGTTTCGTTTGGCTAGGTGTATCTCGATTGCTTCCTTTATGTCAAGAGCTCTGCCTTTCGATTCGTGATGGATTATTTTAAGGTCCGACTCTATGTTGGTAAAGCTATGTCCTGCGTCACACATATGTTCGCACACGGCTGAATGTGTTCCGTATCTTATCGCATTTCTATGTTCATTATAACGTGTGTCTACTCGCCTTCCACTCTGCCCGATGTAATTAGCTTGACAATCGGTGTCTTGGCACGTTATAGAATATACCCCTGACCTTGAATACGGGTCACGTTTATTTAGATTACTATTTAGGAGGTGCCTAGCGGTTGTGTTTTTCGTCGTGAAAGCTATCTTTATGCCTTGCTTTTTGAATAGGTTAGTGATTTTATATGTATTCGCATTCACATAGTTGAAACGCGCAAATTTTTCTCATTACTGTCCGGTTTGGGAATCGTTTTATCTTTATTTTTATGTTTGGCTATAATTTGATTTATTTTGCTTGGCGAGAAGTTGTTTTCCTTTGCTATTTGCATAATAGTTCTTATTTCCTTATTATAGTTGTCTCTTGACATGGGTATGTTTAAAGCCCTGTGCACCATTGAATTGAAACCCGCTAGTTTGTGCGTACTGGGGTGATTAGACTGATTGTCGATTGCATGCGAGGTTTGTGTTGCTTTCCGGAATATGGAATATGAAAGGTCGTTGTCTTTACGTTCAATAGTTATATCGAGATAATTTATTTTCCGGTCTATTTCGGATTCCTTAGTGAATTTGATAGAATGGTGAAGGCTATTAATGGATTGGAGAATTGTTTCTTCGCTTGTTAGTTCAGTATCGTAGATGCAAATTACATCATCTACGTATCGTTTCCATATTACTATTCCCTTTGTTGAAGTCTTTTCTAAGAACGCATTTTCTAGTGCATTGATGAAGATGTCAGCGATTAACCCACTTAGTGGCGATCCCATTGCTAGGCCTTCTCTCTGTGTGTATATTTTATTGTCGAATTGAAACACGTTTTGGGTGAGAACGACCCTCAGTAATCTCACAATCTCTTCAATTTCTTTTACCGAATTGTTGGATTTCAAGTTGTTTTCGATAGTGTTGATTGCTTCAATAATCGGAATATTGGTGTACATGTTAGTAACGTCGAAGGATACTAGCCTGAAGCTAGGTTTCATTTGTAGGGTGTTCAATGCTGTTACTAGTTCTGTTGTGTTCTTTACAGAGTTGTTTTTGTCGTTGGAAAGACGGCATTTTAAGATTTTTAGTAACTCTTTGCTGATTTTGTAATTAGGGGCATTCCTACAATTGACTATTGGTCTCATTGGGCATTCCTTTTTGTGTATTTTTGGTTGTCCCCTCAATGACGGTATTTTCGGGTTCATGTTTATTAGTTTTGATTTTTCGGCTTTGGTCAGTATGTATTCTGTTTCTTTTAGCGCACTTTTTATTTGTTTTTGGAATTTGTTGGTGGGGTCTTTTGTTAATTCCTTGATTTCGTTGTTGTTTAGGAATTCGACTGTTTTTTCAATGTATTCTGTTTTGTTCAAAATTACTGTAGTGTTTCCCTTATCTGCTTTTGTGATGATTAAGTCATGTTCTTTTATTTTTTGTTTCAACGACTTTATTTCTTTGATTTGTTTGTTGTTTTGAATGTTATTGCTATCGCCCTCTCGTTTGAGGATTTTTTTGGCTTCGTTGGTGGCGAGATTTTTGGTTAATTCCCTGTCTTCTGCTGGGAGCTTGTGACTGGCTATCTCAATATCTGTGATTAACTGTTTTATATTGTGGTTCGTGTGTGCGTCTGTGCAGTTGTATTTCAAACCTTTGTCTAACATATTCATTTCACCTTGAGAAAAGGTTACGTTCGTTCTGTTGTTTACTCTGCTGTGGAAATTGAATTCATTGTTATTCGTGTGTTGTTCGTTAGATTGATGGTTCTGTGTTTCTCCTAGTTTTCTTAATTTATTTTCTAGCGTTTCATGCTTCCTCGTTGCTCTGATTTTGATGATGTCATGTAGGTGTTCGGTGAAGCTGTCCCATTGGGCTGCGTGCCAGAAATTACTTAGTTGCAATTGAATGTCGTATAATTGTTGGTTAATTTTTTGCTTTCTTATGTATGCAAATCTTAATTCGTTTTTTATCCAAAGCGCTTTGGCTTGTTTAGTTGAAATGATCGAGGCTGGTGTGTTCGGTACGGTTTTAATTGGTACGTATTTAGGGGTGAGGTTTAGTTCTATACATTTTTTGTTGAACCAAATTGACTTGTCTAAATTCATGAGTTTAAGCCTGAGTGATTTGAATTTCTTGGCTTCACGATTTGCCTGACTAGCCGTGAACATTGTGGTGTTTGAAGCCATATTTTCAGTGTTGCCTTAGTAAACAAGAGTTTAGTGCTTTTCAGTCGGTCAACACGAATGTACCCAAAAGAGATGGGTTATGCCCTAATCCTGAAATAAATTACATGAGATTAATAAAACACTAGGATGACCAGTTTCGATCGTCAAGCGATCATCATCAGATCCAATACACTTAGGCTATAAAATCTATGTTTGAAATACAGGTGAAAATATTTACAATATGTACAATTATTTAGTTGCAGTATTGGTACTGCAACTGTCAGTGTATGCTAAATGCAGTATATATGTTAGGTGAAATGCTAAATGGTGATGGCTATCCGGAGATTGTACTTTAGAGAGATTATATGGTTGTAAACTATGGTTAAACTATACAATTTTAGGCTAACTACTTATCTGATTGTCTTCCGTACTACAGCTATTCGCAGTTTCCGTGCTCACTTGAACTCGCTGTGCGGTCGACTGCGGTGGTTATCTTAACGACTGGTTTTTCCCTGCCTTCCCCCCCTGTCCCTACGTGCTGTGGGGAGTGATCGCGATGTGTTTATGTGAGGTGTTGCCAACCTAGATAAGATGTATGTTATTGAATGAGGTGGATCTACAACTATTAAAGACCGTGGATTAGTCCTCGCCACGCGTGGAGCATAACCCATTCGAACTAAGCGTTGACGGTCTTATGAGGACGTCCCGGCACCTTTAATACTGCCTCTAATATGGGCCTTGGTTTATTGCAGAAGAAAAGTACATCGTACACCTGATCCAGATAACATTTACCTATTAAAAAACCCCTAATTTCCCCCCTTTTTTATCTAGCTTGGCTGTGTCGCTAAATTGTGTTTTGTTTCCGACAGGGTGTGTTTTTTAGTAGCGTGAAGAGGGGTGAGCTCTCCATGAACGTGTGTTCATTTAGATTGTTGGGATTGTTTCGTTTGGCTAGGTGTATCTCGATTGCTTCCTTTATGTCAAGAGCTCTGCCTTTCGATTCGTGATGGATTATTTTAAGGTCCGACTCTATGTTGGTAAAGCTATGTCCTGCGTCACACATATGTTCGCACACGGCTGAATGTGTTCCGTATCTTATCGCATTTCTATGTTCATTATAACGTGTGTCTACTCGCCTTCCACTCTGCCCGATGTAATTAGCTTGACAATCGGTGTCTTGGCACGTTATAGAATATACCCCTGACCTTGAATACGGGTCACGTTTATTTAGATTACTATTTAGGAGGTGCCTAGCGGTTGTGTTTTTCGTCGTGAAAGCTATCTTTATGCCTTGCTTTTTGAATAGGTTAGTGATTTTATATGTATTCGCATTCACATAGTTGAAACGCGCAAATTTTTTCTCATTACTGTCCGGTTTGGGAATCGTTTTATCTTTATTTTTATGTTTGGCTATAATTTGATTTATTTTGCTTGGCGAGAAGTTGTTTTCCTTTGCTATTTGCATAATAGTTCTTATTTCCTTATTATAGTTGTCTCTTGACATGGGTATGTTTAAAGCCCTGTGCACCATTGAATTGAAACCCGCTAGTTTGTGCGTACTGGGGTGATTAGACTGATTGTCGATTGCATGCGAGGTTTGTGTTGCTTTCCGGAATATGGAATATGAAAGGTCGTTGTCTTTACGTTCAATAGTTATATCGAGATAATTTATTTTCCGGTCTATTTCGGATTCCTTAGTGAATTTGATAGAATGGTGAAGGCTATTAATGGATTGGAGAATTGTTTCTTCGCTTGTTAGTTCAGTATCGTAGATGCAAATTACATCATCTACGTATCGTTTCCATATTACTATTCCCTTTGTTGAAGTCTTTTCTAAGAACGCATTTTCTAGTGCATTGATGAAGATGTCAGCGATTAACCCACTTAGTGGCGATCCCATTGCTAGGCCTTCTCTCTGTGTGTATATTTTATTGTCGAATTGAAACACGTTTTGGGTGAGAACGACCCTCAGTAATCTCACAATCTCTTCAATTTCTTTTACCGAATTGTTGGATTTCAAGTTGTTTTCGATAGTGTTGATTGCTTCAATAATCGGAATATTGGTGTACATGTTAGTAACGTCGAAGGATACTAGCCTGAAGCTAGGTTTCATTTGTAGGGTGTTCAATGCTGTTACTAGTTCTGTTGTGTTCTTTACAGAGTTGTTTTTGTCGTTGGAAAGACGGCATTTTAAGATTTTTAGTAACTCTTTGCTGATTTTGTAATTAGGGGCATTCCTACAATTGACTATTGGTCTCATTGGGCATTCCTTTTTGTGTATTTTTGGTTGTCCCCTCAATGACGGTATTTTCGGGTTCATGTTTATTAGTTTTGATTTTTCGGCTTTGGTCAGTATGTATTCTGTTTCTTTTAGCGCACTTTTTATTTGTTTTTGGAATTTGTTGGTGGGGTCTTTTGTTAATTCCTTGATTTCGTTGTTGTTTAGGAATTCGACTGTTTTTTCAATGTATTCTGTTTTGTTCAAAATTACTGTAGTGTTTCCCTTATCTGCTTTTGTGATGATTAAGTCATGTTCTTTTATTTTTTGTTTCAACGACTTTATTTCTTTGATTTGTTTGTTGTTTTGAATGTTATTGCTATCGCCCTCTCGTTTGAGGATTTTTTTGGCTTCGTTGGTGGCGAGATTTTTGGTTAATTCCCTGTCTTCTGCTGGGAGCTTGTGACTGGCTATCTCAATATCTGTGATTAACTGTTTTATATTGTGGTTCGTGTGTGCGTCTGTGCAGTTGTATTTCAAACCTTTGTCTAACATATTCATTTCACCTTGAGAAAAGGTTACGTTCGTTCTGTTGTTTACTCTGCTGTGGAAATTGAATTCATTGTCATTCGTGTGTTGTTCGTTAGATTGATGGTTCTGTGTTTCTCCTAGTTTTCTTAATTTATTTTCTAGCGTTTCATGCTTCCTCGTTGCTCTGATTTTGATGATGTCATGTAGGTGTTCGGTGAAGCTGTCCCATTGGGCTGCGTGCCAGAAATTACTTAGTTGCAATTGAATGTCGTATAATTGTTGGTTAATTTTTTGCTTTCTTATGTATGCAAATCTTAATTCGTTTTTTATCCAAAGCGCTTTGGCTTGTTTAGTTGAAATGATCGAGGCTGGTGTGTTCGGTACGGTTTTAATTGGTACGTATTTAGGGGTGAGGTTTAGTTCTATACATTTTTTGTTGAACCAAATTGACTTGTCTAAATTCATGAGTTTAAGCCTGAGTGATTTGAATTTCTTGGCTTCACGATTTGCCTGACTAGCCGTGAACATTGTGGTGTTTGAAGCCATATTTTCAGTGTTGCCTTAGTAAACAAGAGTTTAGTGCTTTTCAGTCGGTCAACACGAATGTACCCAAAAGAGATGGGTTATGCCCTAATCCTGAAATAAATTACATGAGATTAATAAAACACTAGGATGACCAGTTTCGATCGTCAAGCGATCATCATCAGATCCAATACACTTAGGCTATAAAATCTATGTTTGAAATACAGGTGAAAATATTTACAATATGTACAATTATTTAGTTGCAGTATTGGTACTGCAACTGTCAGTGTATGCTAAATGCAGTATATATGTTAGGTGAAATGCTAAATGGTGATGGCTATCCGGAGATTGTACTTTAGAGAGATTATATGGTTGTAAACTATGGTTAAACTATACAATTTTAGGCTAACTACTTATCTGATTGTCTTCCGTACTACAGCTATTCGCAGTTTCCGTGCTCACTTGAACTCGCTGTGCGGTCGACTGCGGTGGTTATCTTAACGACTGGTTTTTCCCTGCCTTCCCCCCCTGTCCCTACGTGCTGTGGGGAGTGATCGCGATGTGTTTATGTGAGGTGTTGCCAACCTAGATAAGATGTATGTTATTGAATGAGGTGGATCTACAACTATTAAAGACCGTGGATTAGTCCTCGCCACGCGTGGAGCATAACCCATTCGAACTAAGCGTTGACGGTCTTATGAGGACGTCCCGGCACCTTTAATACTGCCTCTAATATGGGCCTTGGTTTATTGCAGAAGAAAAGTACATCGTACACCTGATCCAGATAACATTTACCTATTAAAAAACCCCTAATTTCCCCCCTTTTTTATCTAGCTTGGCTGTGTCGCTAAATTGTGTTTTGTTTCCGACAGGGTGTGTTTTTTAGTAGCGTGAAGAGGGGTGAGCTCTCCATGAACGTGTGTTCATTTAGATTGTTGGGATTGTTTCGTTTGGCTAGGTGTATCTCGATTGCTTCCTTTATGTCAAGAGCTCTGCCTTTCGATTCGTGATGGATTATTTTAAGGTCCGACTCTATGTTGGTAAAGCTATGTCCTGCGTCACACATATGTTCGCACACGGCTGAATGTGTTCCGTATCTTATCGCATTTCTATGTTCATTATAACGTGTGTCTACTCGCCTTCCACTCTGCCCGATGTAATTAGCTTGACAATCGGTGTCTTGGCACGTTATAGAATATACCCCTGACCTTGAATACGGGTCACGTTTATTTAGATTACTATTTAGGAGGTGCCTAGCGGTTGTGTTTTTCGTCGTGAAAGCTATCTTTATGCCTTGCTTTTTGAATAGGTTAGTGATTTTATATGTATTCGCATTCACATAGTTGAAACGCGCAAATTTTTCTCATTACTGTCCGGTTTGGGAATCGTTTTATCTTTATTTTTATGTTTGGCTATAATTTGATTTATTTTGCTTGGCGAGAAGTTGTTTTCCTTTGCTATTTGCATAATAGTTCTTATTTCCTTATTATAGTTGTCTCTTGACATGGGTATGTTTAAAGCCCTGTGCACCATTGAATTGAAACCCGCTAGTTTGTGCGTACTGGGGTGATTAGACTGATTGTCGATTGCATGCGAGGTTTGTGTTGCTTTCCGGAATATGGAATATGAAAGGTCGTTGTCTTTACGTTCAATAGTTATATCGAGATAATTTATTTTCCGGTCTATTTCGGATTCCTTAGTGAATTTGATAGAATGGTGAAGGCTATTAATGGATTGGAGAATTGTTTCTTCGCTTGTTAGTTCAGTATCGTAGATGCAAATTACATCATCTACGTATCGTTTCCATATTACTATTCCCTTTGTTGAAGTCTTTTCTAAGAACGCATTTTCTAGTGCATTGATGAAGATGTCAGCGATTAACCCACTTAGTGGCGATCCCATTGCTAGGCCTTCTCTCTGTGTGTATATTTTATTGTCGAATTGAAACACGTTTTGGGTGAGAACGACCCTCAGTAATCTCACAATCTCTTCAATTTCTTTTACCGAATTGTTGGATTTCAAGTTGTTTTCGATAGTGTTGATTGCTTCAATAATCGGAATATTGGTGTACATGTTAGTAACGTCGAAGGATACTAGCCTGAAGCTAGGTTTCATTTGTAGGGTGTTCAATGCTGTTACTAGTTCTGTTGTGTTCTTTACAGAGTTGTTTTTGTCGTTGGAAAGACGGCATTTTAAGATTTTTAGTAACTCTTTGCTGATTTTGTAATTAGGGGCATTCCTACAATTGACTATTGGTCTCATTGGGCATTCCTTTTTGTGTATTTTTGGTTGTCCCCTCAATGACGGTATTTTCGGGTTCATGTTTATTAGTTTTGATTTTTCGGCTTTGGTCAGTATGTATTCTGTTTCTTTTAGCGCACTTTTTATTTGTTTTTGGAATTTGTTGGTGGGGTCTTTTGTTAATTCCTTGATTTCGTTGTTGTTTAGGAATTCGACTGTTTTTTCAATGTATTCTGTTTTGTTCAAAATTACTGTAGTGTTTCCCTTATCTGCTTTTGTGATGATTAAGTCATGTTCTTTTATTTTTTGTTTCAACGACTTTATTTCTTTGATTTGTTTGTTGTTTTGAATGTTATTGCTATCGCCCTCTCGTTTGAGGATTTTTTTGGCTTCGTTGGTGGCGAGATTTTTGGTTAATTCCCTGTCTTCTGCTGGGAGCTTGTGACTGGCTATCTCAATATCTGTGATTAACTGTTTTATATTGTGGTTCGTGTGTACGTCTGTGCAGTTGTATTTCAAACCTTTGTCTAACATATTCATTTCACCTTGAGAAAAGGTTACGTTCGTTCTGTTGTTTACTCTGCTGTGGAAATTGAATTCATTGTTATTCGTGTGTTGTTCGTTAGATTGATGGTTCTGTGTTTCTCCTAGTTTTCTTAATTTATTTTCTAGCGTTTCATGCTTCCTCGTTGCTCTGATTTTGATGATGTCATGTAGGTGTTCGGTGAAGCTGTCCCATTGGGCTGCGTGCCAGAAATTACTTAGTTGCAATTGAATGTCGTATAATTGTTGGTTAATTTTTTGCTTTCTTATGTATGCAAATCTTAATTCGTTTTTTATCCAAAGCGCTTTGGCTTGTTTAGTTGAAATGATCGAGGCTGGTGTGTTCGGTACGGTTTTAATTGGTACGTATTTAGGGGTGAGGTTTAGTTCTATACATTTTTTGTTGAACCAAATTGACTTGTCTAAATTCATGAGTTTAAGCCTGAGTGATTTGAATTTCTTGGCTTCACGATTTGCCTGACTAGCCGTGAACATTGTGGTGTTTGAAGCCATATTTTCAGTGTTGCCTTAGTAAACAAGAGTTTAGTGCTTTTCAGTCGGTCAACACGAATGTACCCAAAAGAGATGGGTTATGCCCTAATCCTGAAATAAATTACATGAGATTAATAAAACACTAGGATGACCAGTTTCGATCGTCAAGCGATCATCATCAGATCCAATACACTTAGGCTATAAAATCTATGTTTGAAATACAGGTGAAAATATTTACAATATGTACAATTATTTAGTTGCAGTATTGGTACTGCAACTGTCAGTGTATGCTAAATGCAGTATATATGTTAGGTGAAATGCTAAATGGTGATGGCTATCCGGAGATTGTACTTTAGAGAGATTATATGGTTGTAAACTATGGTTAAACTATACAATTTTAGGCTAACTACTTATCTGATTGTCTTCCGTACTACAGCTATTCGCAGTTTCCGTGCTCACTTGAACTCGCTGTGCGGTCGACTGCGGTGGTTATCTTAACGACTGGTTTTTCCCTGCCTTCCCCCCCTGTCCCTACGTGCTGTGGGGAGTGATCGCGATGTGTTTATGTGAGGTGTTGCCAACCTAGATAAGATGTATGTTATTGAATGAGGTGGATCTACAACTATTAAAGACCGTGGATTAGTCCTCGCCACGCGTGGAGCATAACCCATTCGAACTAAGCGTTGACGGTCTTATGAGGACGTCCCGGCACCTTTAATACTGCCTCTAATATGGGCCTTGGTTTATTGCAGAAGAAAAGTACATCGTACACCTGATCCAGATAACATTTACCTATTAAAAACCCCCTAATTTCCCCCCTTTTTTATCTAGCTTGGCTGTGTCGCTAAATTGTGTTTTGTTTCCGACAGGGTGTGTTTTTTAGTAGCGTGAAGAGGGGTGAGCTCTCCATGAACGTGTGTTCATTTAGATTGTTGGGATTGTTTCGTTTGGCTAGGTGTATCTCGATTGCTTCCTTTATGTCAAGAGCTCTGCCTTTCGATTCGTGATGGATTATTTTAAGGTCCGACTCTATGTTGGTAAAGCTATGTCCTGCGTCACACATATGTTCGCACACGGCTGAATGTGTTCCGTATCTTATCGCATTTCTATGTTCATTATAACGTGTGTCTACTCGCCTTCCACTCTGCCCGATGTAATTAGCTTGACAATCGGTGTCTTGGCACGTTATAGAATATACCCCTGACCTTGAATACGGGTCACGTTTATTTAGATTACTATTTAGGAGGTGCCTAGCGGTTGTGTTTTTCGTCGTGAAAGCTATCTTTATGCCTTGCTTTTTGAATAGGTTAGTGATTTTATATGTATTCGCATTCACATAGTTGAAACGCGCAAATTTTTTCTCATTACTGTCCGGTTTGGGAATCGTTTTATCTTTATTTTTATGTTTGGCTATAATTTGATTTATTTTGCTTGGCGAGAAGTTGTTTTCCTTTGCTATTTGCATAATAGTTCTTATTTCCTTATTATAGTTGTCTCTTGACATGGGTATGTTTAAAGCCCTGTGCACCATTGAATTGAAACCCGCTAGTTTGTGCGTACTGGGGTGATTAGACTGATTGTCGATTGCATGCGAGGTTTGTGTTGCTTTCCGGAATATGGAATATGAAAGGTCGTTGTCTTTACGTTCAATAGTTATATCGAGATAATTTATTTTCCGGTCTATTTCGGATTCCTTAGTGAATTTGATAGAATGGTGAAGGCTATTAATGGATTGGAGAATTGTTTCTTCGCTTGTTAGTTCAGTATCGTAGATGCAAATTACATCATCTACGTATCGTTTCCATATTACTATTCCCTTTGTTGAAGTCTTTTCTAAGAACGCATTTTCTAGTGCATTGATGAAGATGTCAGCGATTAACCCACTTAGTGGCGATCCCATTGCTAGGCCTTCTCTCTGTGTGTATATTTTATTGTCGAATTGAAACACGTTTTGGGTGAGAACGACCCTCAGTAATCTCACAATCTCTTCAATTTCTTTTACCGAATTGTTGGATTTCAAGTTGTTTTCGATAGTGTTGATTGCTTCAATAATCGGAATATTGGTGTACATGTTAGTAACGTCGAAGGATACTAGCCTGAAGCTAGGTTTCATTTGTAGGGTGTTCAATGCTGTTACTAGTTCTGTTGTGTTCTTTACAGAGTTGTTTTTGTCGTTGGAAAGACGGCATTTTAAGATTTTTAGTAACTCTTTGCTGATTTTGTAATTAGGGGCATTCCTACAATTGACTATTGGTCTCATTGGGCATTCCTTTTTGTGTATTTTTGGTTGTCCCCTCAATGACGGTATTTTCGGGTTCATGTTTATTAGTTTTGATTTTTCGGCTTTGGTCAGTATGTATTCTGTTTCTTTTAGCGCACTTTTTACTTGTTTTTGGAATTTGTTGGTGGGGTCTTTTGTTAATTCCTTGATTTCGTTGTTGTTTAGGAATTCGACTGTTTTTTCAATGTATTCTGTTTTGTTCAAAATTACTGTAGTGTTTCCCTTATCTGCTTTTGTGATGATTAAGTCATGTTCTTTTATTTTTTGTTTCAACGACTTTATTTCTTTGATTTGTTTGTTGTTTTGAATGTTATTGCTATCGCCCTCTCGTTTGAGGATTTTTTTGGCTTCGTTGGTGGCGAGATTTTTGGTTAATTCCCTGTCTTCTGCTGGGAGCTTGTGACTGGCTATCTCAATATCTGTGATTAACTGTTTTATATTGTGGTTCGTGTGTGCGTCTGTGCAGTTGTATTTCAAACCTTTGTCTAACATATTCATTTCACCTTGAGAAAAGGTTACGTTCGTTCTGTTGTTTACTCTGCTGTGGAAATTGAATTCATTGTCATTCGTGTGTTGTTCGTTAGATTGATGGTTCTGTGTTTCTCCTAGTTTTCTTAATTTATTTTCTAGCGTTTCATGCTTCCTCGTTGCTCTGATTTTGATGATGTCATGTAGGTGTTCGGTGAAGCTGTCCCATTGGGCTGCGTGCCAGAAATTACTTAGTTGCAATTGAATGTCGTATAATTGTTGGTTAATTTTTTGCTTTCTTATGTATGCAAATCTTAATTCGTTTTTTATCCAAAGCGCTTTGGCTTGTTTAGTTGAAATGATCGAGGCTGGTGTGTTCGGTACGGTTTTAATTGGTACGTATTTAGGGGTGAGGTTTAGTTCTATACATTTTTTGTTGAACCAAATTGACTTGTCTAAATTCATGAGTTTAAGCCTGAGTGATTTGAATTTCTTGGCTTCACGATTTGCCTGACTAGCCGTGAACATTGTGGTGTTTGAAGCCATATTTTCAGTGTTGCCTTAGTAAACAAGAGTTTAGTGCTTTTCAGTCGGTCAACACGAATGTACCCAAAAGAGATGGGTTATGCCCTAATCCTGAAATAAATTACATGAGATTAATAAAACACTAGGATGACCAGTTTCGATCGTCAAGCGATCATCATCAGATCCAATACACTTAGGCTATAAAATCTATGTTTGAAATACAGGTGAAAATATTTACAATATGTACAATTATTTAGTTGCAGTATTGGTACTGCAACTGTCAGTGTATGCTAAATGCAGTATATATGTTAGGTGAAATGCTAAATGGTGATGGCTATCCGGAGATTGTACTTTAGAGAGATTATATGGTTGTAAACTATGGTTAAACTATACAATTTTAGGCTAACTACTTATCTGATTGTCTTCCGTACTACAGCTATTCGCAGTTTCCGTGCTCACTTGAACTCGCTGTGCGGTCGACTGCGGTGGTTATCTTAACGACTGGTTTTTCCCTGCCTTCCCCCCCTGTCCCTACGTGCTGTGGGGAGTGATCGCGATGTGTTTATGTGAGGTGTTGCCAACCTAGATAAGATGTATGTTATTGAATGAGGTGGATCTACAACTATTAAAGACCGTGGATTAGTCCTCGCCACGCGTGGAGCATAACCCATTCGAACTAAGCGTTGACGGTCTTATGAGGACGTCCCGGCACCTTTAATACTGCCTCTAATATGGGCCTTGGTTTATTGCAGAAGAAAAGTACATCGTACACCTGATCCAGATAACATTTACCTATTAAAAACCCCCTAATTTCCCCCCTTTTTTATCTAGCTTGGCTGTGTCGCTAAATTGTGTTTTGTTTCCGACAGGGTGTGTTTTTTAGTAGCGTGAAGAGGGGTGAGCTCTCCATGAACGTGTGTTCATTTAGATTGTTGGGATTGTTTCGTTTGGCTAGGTGTATCTCGATTGCTTCCTTTATGTCAAGAGCTCTGCCTTTCGATTCGTGATGGATTATTTTAAGGTCCGACTCTATGTTGGTAAAGCTATGTCCTGCGTCACACATATGTTCGCACACGGCTGAATGTGTTCCGTATCTTATCGCATTTCTATGTTCATTATAACGTGTGTCTACTCGCCATCCACTCTGCCCGATGTAATTAGCTTGACAATCGGTGTCTTGGCACGTTATAGAATATACCCCTGACCTTGAATACGGGTCACGTTTATTTAGATTACTATTTAGGAGGTGCCTAGCGGTTGTGTTTTTCGTCGTGAAAGCTATCTTTATGCCTTGCTTTTTGAATAGGTTAGTGATTTTATATGTATTCGCATTCACATAGTTGAAACGCGCAAATTTTTCTCATTACTGTCCGGTTTGGGAATCGTTTTATCTTTATTTTTATGTTTGGCTATAATTTGATTTATTTTGCTTGGCGAGAAGTTGTTTTCCTTTGCTATTTGCATAATAGTTCTTATTTCCTTATTATAGTTGTCTCTTGACATGGGTATGTTTAAAGCCCTGTGCACCATTGAATTGAAACCCGCTAGTTTGTGCGTACTGGGGTGATTAGACTGATTGTCGATTGCATGCGAGGTTTGTGTTGCTTTCCGGAATATGGAATATGAAAGGTCGTTGTCTTTACGTTCAATAGTTATATCGAGATAATTTATTTTCCGGTCTATTTCGGATTCCTTAGTGAATTTGATAGAATGGTGAAGGCTATTAATGGATTGGAGAATTGTTTCTTCGCTTGTTAGTTCAGTATCGTAGATGCAAATTACATCATCTACGTATCGTTTCCATATTACTATTCCCTTTGTTGAAGTCTTTTCTAAGAACGCATTTTCTAGTGCATTGATGAAGATGTCAGCGATTAACCCACTTAGTGGCGATCCCATTGCTAGGCCTTCTCTCTGTGTGTATATTTTATTGTCGAATTGAAACACGTTTTGGGTGAGAACGACCCTCAGTAATCTCACAATCTCTTCAATTTCTTTTACCGAATTGTTGGATTTCAAGTTGTTTTCGATAGTGTTGATTGCTTCAATAATCGGAATATTGGTGTACATGTTAGTAACGTCGAAGGATACTAGCCTGAAGCTAGGTTTCATTTGTAGGGTGTTCAATGCTGTTACTAGTTCTGTTGTGTTCTTTACAGAGTTGTTTTTGTCGTTGGAAAGACGGCATTTTAAGATTTTTAGTAACTCTTTGCTGATTTTGTAATTAGGGGCATTCCTACAATTGACTATTGGTCTCATTGGGCATTCCTTTTTGTGTATTTTTGGTTGTCCCCTCAATGACGGTATTTTCGGGTTCATGTTTATTAGTTTTGATTTTTCGGCTTTGGTCAGTATGTATTCTGTTTCTTTTAGCGCACTTTTTATTTGTTTTTGGAATTTGTTGGTGGGGTCTTTTGTTAATTCCTTGATTTCGTTGTTGTTTAGGAATTCGACTGTTTTTTCAATGTATTCTGTTTTGTTCAAAATTACTGTAGTGTTTCCCTTATCTGCTTTTGTGATGATTAAGTCATGTTCTTTTATTTTTTGTTTCAACGACTTTATTTCTTTGATTTGTTTGTTGTTTTGAATGTTATTGCTATCGCCCTCTCGTTTGAGGATTTTTTTGGCTTCGTTGGTGGCGAGATTTTTGGTTAATTCCCTGTCTTCTGCTGGGAGCTTGTGACTGGCTATCTCAATATCTGTGATTAACTGTTTTATATTGTGGTTCGTGTGTGCGTCTGTGCAGTTGTATTTCAAACCTTTGTCTAACATATTCATTTCACCTTGAGAAAAGGTTACGTTCGTTCTGTTGTTTACTCTGCTGTGGAAATTGAATTCATTGTTATTCGTGTGTTGTTCGTTAGATTGATGGTTCTGTGTTTCTCCTAGTTTTCTTAATTTATTTTCTAGCGTTTCATGCTTCCTCGTTGCTCTGATTTTGATGATGTCATGTAGGTGTTCGGTGAAGCTGTCCCATTGGGCTGCGTGCCAGAAATTACTTAGTTGCAATTGAATGTCGTATAATTGTTGGTTAATTTTTTGCTTTCTTATGTATGCAAATCTTAATTCGTTTTTTATCCAAAGCGCTTTGGCTTGTTTAGTTGAAATGATCGAGGCTGGTGTGTTCGGTACGGTTTTAATTGGTACGTATTTAGGGGTGAGGTTTAGTTCTATACATTTTTTGTTGAACCAAATTGACTTGTCTAAATTCATGAGTTTAAGCCTGAGTGATTTGAATTTCTTGGCTTCACGATTTGCCTGACTAGCCGTGAACATTGTGGTGTTTGAAGCCATATTTTCAGTGTTGCCTTAGTAAACAAGAGTTTAGTGCTTTTCAGTCGGTCAACACGAATGTACCCAAAAGAGATGGGTTATGCCCTAATCCTGAAATAAATTACATGAGATTAATAAAACACTAGGATGACCAGTTTCGATCGTCAAGCGATCATCATCAGATCCAATACACTTAGGCTATAAAATCTATGTTTGAAATACAGGTGAAAATATTTACAATATGTACAATTATTTAGTTGCAGTATTGGTACTGCAACTGTCAGTGTATGCTAAATGCAGTATATATGTTAGGTGAAATGCTAAATGGTGATGGCTATCCGGAGATTGTACTTTAGAGAGATTATATGGTTGTAAACTATGGTTAAACTATACAATTTTAGGCTAACTACTTATCTGATTGTCTTCCGTACTACAGCTATTCGCAGTTTCCGTGCTCACTTGAACTCGCTGTGCGGTCGACTGCGGTGGTTATCTTAACGACTGGTTTTTCCCTGCCTTCCCCCCCTGTCCCTACGTGCTGTGGGGAGTGATCGCGATGTGTTTATGTGAGGTGTTGCCAACCTAGATAAGATGTATGTTATTGAATGAGGTGGATCTACAACTATTAAAGACCGTGGATTAGTCCTCGCCACGCGTGGAGCATAACCCATTCGAACTAAGCGTTGACGGTCTTATGAGGACGTCCCGGCACCTTTAATACTGCCTCTAATATGGGCCTTGGTTTATTGCAGAAGAAAAGTACATCGTACACCTGATCCAGATAACATTTACCTATTAAAAACCCCCTAATTTCCCCCCTTTTTTATCTAGCTTGGCTGTGTCGCTAAATTGTGTTTTGTTTCCGACAGGGTGTGTTTTTTAGTAGCGTGAAGAGGGGTGAGCTCTCCATGAACGTGTGTTCATTTAGATTGTTGGGATTGTTTCGTTTGGCTAGGTGTATCTCGATTGCTTCCTTTATGTCAAGAGCTCTGCCTTTCGATTCGTGATGGATTATTTTAAGGTCCGACTCTATGTTGGTAAAGCTATGTCCTGCGTCACACATATGTTCGCACACGGCTGAATGTGTTCCGTATCTTATCGCATTTCTATGTTCATTATAACGTGTGTCTACTCGCCTTCCACTCTGCCCGATGTAATTAGCTTGACAATCGGTGTCTTGGCACGTTATAGAATATACCCCTGACCTTGAATACGGGTCACGTTTATTTAGATTACTATTTAGGAGGTGCCTAGCGGTTGTGTTTTTCGTCGTGAAAGCTATCTTTATGCCTTGCTTTTTGAATAGGTTAGTGATTTTATATGTATTCGCATTCACATAGTTGAAACGCGCAAATTTTTTCTCATTACTGTCCGGTTTGGGAATCGTTTTATCTTTATTTTTATGTTTGGCTATAATTTGATTTATTTTGCTTGGCGAGAAGTTGTTTTCCTTTGCTATTTGCATAATAGTTCTTATTTCCTTATTATAGTTGTCTCTTGACATGGGTATGTTTAAAGCCCTGTGCACCATTGAATTGAAACCCGCTAGTTTGTGCGTACTGGGGTGATTAGACTGATTGTCGATTGCATGCGAGGTTTGTGTTGCTTTCCGGAATATGGAATATGAAAGGTCGTTGTCTTTACGTTCAATAGTTATATCGAGATAATTTATTTTCCGGTCTATTTCGGATTCCTTAGTGAATTTGATAGAATGGTGAAGGCTATTAATGGATTGGAGAATTGTTTCTTCGCTTGTTAGTTCAGTATCGTAGATGCAAATTACATCATCTACGTATCGTTTCCATATTACTATTCCCTTTGTTGAAGTCTTTTCTAAGAACGCATTTTCTAGTGCATTGATGAAGATGTCAGCGATTAACCCACTTAGTGGCGATCCCATTGCTAGGCCTTCTCTCTGTGTGTATATTTTATTGTCGAATTGAAACACGTTTTGGGTGAGAACGACCCTCAGTAATCTCACAATCTCTTCAATTTCTTTTACCGAATTGTTGGATTTCAAGTTGTTTTCGATAGTGTTGATTGCTTCAATAATCGGAATATTGGTGTACATGTTAGTAACGTCGAAGGATACTAGCCTGAAGCTAGGTTTCATTTGTAGGGTGTTCAATGCTGTTACTAGTTCTGTTGTGTTCTTTACAGAGTTGTTTTTGTCGTTGGAAAGACGGCATTTTAAGATTTTTAGTAACTCTTTGCTGATTTTGTAATTAGGGGCATTCCTACAATTGACTATTGGTCTCATTGGGCATTCCTTTTTGTGTATTTTTGGTTATCCCCTCAATGACGGTATTTTCGGGTTCATGTTTATTAGTTTTGATTTTTCGGCTTTGGTCAGTATGTATTCTGTTTCTTTTAGCGCACTTTTTATTTGTTTTTGGAATTTGTTGGTGGGGTCTTTTGTTAATTCCTTGATTTCGTTGTTGTTTAGGAATTCGACTGTTTTTTCAATGTATTCTGTTTTGTTCAAAATTACTGTAGTGTTTCCCTTATCGGCTTTTGTGATGATTAAGTCATGTTCTTTTATTTTTTGTTTCAACGACTTTATTTCTTTGATTTGTTTGTTGTTTTGAATGTTATTGCTATCGCCCTCTCGTTTGAGGATTTTTTTGGCTTCGTTGGTGGCGAGATTTTTGGTTAATTCCCTGTCTTCAGCTGGGAGCTTGTGACTGGCTATCTCAATATCTGTGATTAACTGTTTTATATTGTGGTTCGTGTGTGCGTCTGTGCAGTTGTATTTCAAACCTTTGTCTAACATATTCATTTCACCTTGAGAAAAGGTTACGCTCGTTCTGTTGTTTACTCTGCTGTGGAAATTGAATTCATTGTTATTCGTGTGTTGTTCGTTAAATTGATGGTTCTGTGTTTCTCCTAGTTTTCTTAATTTATTTTCTAGCGTTTCATGCTTCCTCGTTGCTCTGATTTTGATGATGTCATGTAGGTGTTCGGTGAAGCTGTCCCATTGGGCTGCGTGCCAGAAATTACTTAGTTGCAATTGAATGTCGTATAATTGTTGGTTAATTTTTTGCTTTCTTATGTATGCAAATCTTAATTCGTTTTTTATCCAAAGCGCTTTGGCTTGTTTAGTTGAAATGATCGAGGCTGGTTGGTTGGTTGGTTCCTTAGTTTAGGGGCTGCGACAACGCGGTCATGTAGCCCCGTGTACTTTGGGTGTGTGTAGAATCTGTCTGATAACCGGTGTTAATTGTGATGACTGTATTAGTGTGTGTATCTGTTTTTATTAATTCAAGTAGGGACTGCAACTTTGAATTTTCAAATAGTTCCTACTTTTGCCGCCAAACGCCACCGTCAACGACTAACTAGGCCTAGTTCAGAACTAGCTACTAGACGCCACCGCAGTCGGCTCTTGGCAACGAACGTAGCAACCTAAGAGCGTTGTTTACATTCTTAACCTATCCAATTTAGTTTCACACAGGTGTAATTAGTGGAAAGATCTTTAACATGCCATAAATCTATGACATGGGACCGCCGGCTTTACTTCCCCTCCGAAGGAAGGCATACTGAGGGATTTTTAACGCTCTTAAAAAATCCGACGGCTTCGGCCGGGTTTGAACCCGCTATCTTGGGCATAGAAGCTCAGCATGCTACCAACTAGGCCACCGAAGCCGCCTGAACGAGGCTGGTGTGTTCGGTACGGTTTTAATTGGTACGTATTTAGGGGTGAGGTTTAGTTCTATACATTTTTTTTTTGTTGAACCAAATTGACTTGTCTAAATTCATGAGTTTAAGCCTGAGTGATTTGAATTTCTTGGCTTCACGATTTGCCTGACTAGCCGTGAACATTGTGGTGTTTGAAGCCATATTTTCAGTGTTGCCTTAGTAAACAAGAGTTTAGTGCTTTTCAGTCGGTCAACACGAATGTACCCAAAAGAGATGGGTTATGCCCTAATCCTGAAATAAATTACATGAGATTAATAAAACACTAGGATGACCAGTTTCGATCGTCAAGCGATCATCATCAGATCCAATACACTTAGGCTATAAAATCTATGTTTGAAATACAGGTGAAAATATTTACAATATGTACAATTATTTAGTTGCAGTATTGGTACTGCAACTGTCAGTGTATGCTAAATGCAGTATATATGTTAGGTGAAATGCTAAATGGTGATGGCTATCCGGAGATTGTACTTTAGAGAGATTATATGGTTGTAAACTATGGTTAAACTATACAATTTTAGGCTAACTACTTATCTGATTGTCTTCCGTACTACAGCTATTCGCAGTTTCCGTGCTCACTTGAACTCGCTGTGCGGTCGACTGCGGTGGTTATCTTAACGACTGGTTTTTCCCTGCCTTCCCCCCCTGTCCCTACGTGCTGTGGGGAGTGATCGCGATGTGTTTATGTGAGGTGTTGCCAACCTAGATAAGATGTATGTTATTGAATGAGGTGGATCTACAACTATTAAAGACCGTGGATTAGTCCTCGCCACGCGTGGAGCATAACCCATTCGAACTAAGCGTTGACGGTCTTATGAGGACGTCCCGGCACCTTTAATACTGCCTCTAATATGGGCCTTGGTTTATTGCAGAAGAAAAGTACATCGTACACCTGATCCAGATAACATTTACCTATTAAAAACCCCCTAATTTCCCCCCTTTTTTATCTAGCTTGGCTGTGTCGCTAAATTGTGTTTTGTTTCCGACAGGGTGTGTTTTTTAGTAGCGTGAAGAGGGGTGAGCTCTCCATGAACGTGTGTTCATTTAGATTGTTGGGATTGTTTCGTTTGGCTAGGTGTATCTCGATTGCTTCCTTTATGTCAAGAGCTCTGCCTTTCGATTCGTGATGGATTATTTTAAGGTCCGACTCTATGTTGGTAAAGCTATGTCCTGCGTCACACATATGTTCGCACACGGCTGAATGTGTTCCGTATCTTATCGCATTTCTATGTTCATTATAACGTGTGTCTACTCGCCTTCCACTCTGCCCGATGTAATTAGCTTGACAATCGGTGTCTTGGCACGTTATAGAATATACCCCTGACCTTGAATACGGGTCACGTTTATTTAGATTACTATTTAGGAGGTGCCTAGCGGTTGTGTTTTTCGTCGTGAAAGCTATCTTTATGCCTTGCTTTTTGAATAGGTTAGTGATTTTATATGTATTCGCATTCACATAGTTGAAACGCGCAAATTTTTTCTCATTACTGTCCGGTTTGGGAATCGTTTTATCTTTATTTTTATGTTTGGCTATAATTTGATTTATTTTGCTTGGCGAGAAGTTGTTTTCCTTTGCTATTTGCATAATAGTTCTTATTTCCTTATTATAGTTGTCTCTTGACATGGGTATGTTTAAAGCCCTGTGCACCATTGAATTGAAACCCGCTAGTTTGTGCGTACTGGGGTGATTAGACTGATTGTCGATTGCATGCGAGGTTTGTGTTGCTTTCCGGAATATGGAATATGAAAGGTCGTTGTCTTTACGTTCAATAGTTATATCGAGATAATTTATTTTCCGGTCTATTTCGGATTCCTTAGTGAATTTGATAGAATGGTGAAGGCTATTAATGGATTGGAGAATTGTTTCTTCGCTTGTTAGTTCAGTATCGTAGATGCAAATTACATCATCTACGTATCGTTTCCATATTACTATTCCCTTTGTTGAAGTCTTTTCTAAGAACGCATTTTCTAGTGCATTGATGAAGATGTCAGCGATTAACCCACTTAGTGGCGATCCCATTGCTAGGCCTTCTCTCTGTGTGTATATTTTATTGTCGAATTGAAAGACGTTTTGGGTGAGAACGACCCTCAGTAATCTCACAATCTCTTCAATAATAATAAATTAAGAAAACTAGGAGAAACACAGAACCATCAATCTAACGAACAACACACGAATAACAATGAATTCAATTTCCACAGCAGAGTAAACAACAGAACGAACGTAACCTTTTCTCAAGGTGAAATGAATATGTTAGACAAAGGTTTGAAATACAACTGCACAGACGCACACACGAACCACAATATAAAACAGTTAATCACAGATATTGAGATAGCCAGTCACAAGCTCCCAGCAGAAGACAGGGAATTAACCAAAAATCTCGCCACCAACGAAGCCAAAAAAATCCTCAAACGAGAGGGCGATAGCAATAACATTCAAAACAACAAACAAATCAAAGAAATAAAGTCGTTGAAACAAAAAATAAAAGAACATGACTTAATCATCACAAGAGCAGATAAGGGAAACACTACAGTAATTTTAAACAAAACAGAATACATTGAAAAAAACAGTCGAATTCCTAAACAACAACGAAATCAAGGAATTAACAAAAGACCCCACCAACAAATTCCAAAAACAAATAAAAAGTGCGCTAAAAGAAACAGAATACATACTGACCAAAGCCGAAAAATCAAAACTAATAAACATGAACCCGAAAATACCGTCATTGAGGGGACAACCAAAAATACACAAAAAGGAATGCCCAATGAGACCAATAGTCAATTGTAGGAATGCCCCTAATTACAAAATCAGCAAAGAGTTACTAAAAATCTTAAAATGCCGTCTTTCCAACGACAAAAACAACTCTGTAAAGAACACAACAGAACTAATAACAGCATTGAACACCCTACAAATGAAACCTAGCTTCAGGCTAGTATCCTTCGACGTTACTAACATGTACACCAATATTCCGATTATTGAAGCAATCAACACTATCGAAAACAACTTGAAATCCAACAATTCGGTAAAAGAAATTGAAGAGATTGTGAGATTACTGAGGGTCGTTCTCACCCAAAACGTGTTTCAATTCGACAATGAAATATACACACAGAGAGAAGGCCTAGCAATGGGATCGCCACTAAGTGGGTTAATCGCTGACATCTTCATCAATGCACTAGAAAATGCGTTCTTAGAAAAGACTTCAACAAAGGGAATAGTAATATGGAAACGATACGTAGATGATGTAATTTGCATCTACGATACTGAACTAACAAGCGAAGAAACAATTCTCCAATCCATTAATAGCCTTCACCATTCTATCAAATTCACTAAGGAATCCGAAATAGACCGGAAAATAAATTATCTCGATATAACTATTGAACGTAAAGACAACGACCTTTCATATTCCATATTCCGGAAAGCAACACAAACCTCGCATGCAATCGACAATCAGTCTAATCACCCCAGTACGCACAAACTAGCGGGTTTCAATTCAATGGTGCACAGGGCTTTAAACATACCCATGTCAAGAGACAACTACACACATCAAAAAATGTTTTGCATCACCTCGGTTCCAAGAGTTCCGGAACCTTTAAATACAAAGGGAATAGAGATCAACACAAACAACATTTCAGCTCGTTGTATTGCTCATGAGACCCACACATTGCATGTTGTACCATCATACAGCTAGACTTTCAGCATTTGTGGTCCAGATTGCAGTACACACCACTACCTCTAATACCCAGTAGCACGTCCTCTTGCATTGATGCATGCCTGTATTCGTCGTGGCATACTATCCACAAGTTCATCAAGACACTGTTGGTCCAAATTGTCCCACTCCTCAACGACAATTCGGCGTAAATCTCTCAGAGTGGTTGGTGGGTCAAGACGTCCATAAACAGCCCTTTTCAACATATCCCAGGCATGTTCGATAGGGTTCATGTCTGGCGAACATGCTGGCCACTGTAGTCGAGCGATGTCGTTATCTTGAAGGAACGCATTCGCAAGATGTGCACGATGAGGTCGAGAATTGTCGTCCATGAAGACAAATGCCTCTCCAATATTCTGCCGATATGGGTGCACTATGGGTCGGAGGATGTCATTCAGGTATCGTAAAGCCGTTTCGGAGCCTTCCATGACCACCAGTGGCGTACGTCGGCCCCACATAATGCCACCCCAAAACATCAGGGAACCACCACCTTGCTGCACTCGCTGGACAGTGTGTCTAAGACGTTCAGCCTGACCAGGGTGCCTCCAAACACGTCTCCGACGATTGTCTGGTTGAAAGCATATGCGACACTCATCGGTGAAGGGAACGTGATGCTAATTCTGTGGGGTCCATTCAGCATGTTGTTGGGCCCATCTGTACCGCGCTGCATGGTGTCGGGGTTGCAAAGCTGGACCTCGCCATGGACGTCGGGAGTGAAGTTGCGCATCATGCAGCCTATTGCGCACAGTTTGAGTTGAAACACGACGTCCTGTGGCTGAACGAAACGCATTATTCAACATGGTGGCATTGCTGTCAGGGTTCCTCCGAGCGGCAATCCGTAAGTAGCGGTCATCCACTACAGTAGTAGCCCTTGGGCGGCCTGAGCGAGGCCTGTCATCGACAGTTCCTGTATCTCTGTACCTCCTCCATGTCCGAACAACATCGCTTTGGTTCACTCTGAGACGCCTGGAAACTTCCCTTGTTGAGAGCCCTTCTTGACACAAAGTAACAATGCGGACGCGATCGAACTGCGGTATTGACCTTCTAGGCATGGTAGAACTACAGACAACATGAGCAGCGTACCTTCGTCCTGGTGGAATGACTGGAACTGATCGGCTGTCGTACCCCCTCCGTCTAATAGGCCCTGCTCATGCATGGTTGTTTACATCTTTGAGCAGTTTTAGTGACATCTATGAACAGTCAAAGGGACTGTATCTTTGATACAATATACACAGTCAACGTCTATATGCCGGAGATCTGGGAACCGAGGTGATGCAAAACTTTTTTTGATGTGTGTATAATAAGAAAATAAGAACTATTATGCAAATAGCAAAGGAAAACAACTTCTCGCCAAGCAAAATAAATCAAATTATAGCCAAACATAAAAATAAAGATAAAACGATTCCCAAACCGGACAGTAATGAGAAAAAATTTGCGCGTTTCAACTATGTGAATGCGAATACATATAAAATCACTAACCTATTCAAAAAGCAAGGCATAAAGATAGCTTTCACGACGAAAAACACAACCGCTAGGCACCTCCTAAATAGTAATCTAAATAAACGTGACCCGTATTCAAGGTCAGGGGTATATTCTATAACGTGCCAAGACACCGATTGTCAAGCTAATTACATCGGGCAGAGTGGAAGGCGAGTAGACACACGTTATAATGAACATAGAAATGCGATAAGATACGGAACACATTCAGCCGTGTGCGAACATATGTGTGACGCAGGACATAGCTTTACCAACATAGAGTCGGACCTTAAAATAATCCATCACGAATCGAAAGGCAGAGCTCTTGACATAAAGGAAGCAATCGAGATACACCTAGCCAAACGAAACAATCCCAACAATCTAAATGAACACACGTTCATGGAGAGCTCACCCCTCTTCACGCTACTAAAAAACACACCCTGTCGGAAACAAAACACAATTTAGCGACACAGCCAAGCTAGATAAAAAAAGGGGGGAAATTAGGGGGTTTTTAATAGGTAAATGTTATCTGGATCAGGTGTACGATGTACTTTTCTTCTGCAATAAACCAAGGCCCATATTAGAGGCAGTATTAAAGGTGCCGGGACGTCCTCATAAGACCGTCAACGCTTAGTTCGAATGGGTTATGCTCCACGCGTGGCGAGGACTAATCCACGGTCTTTAATAGTTGTAGATCCACCTCATTCAATAACATACATCTTATCTAGGTTGGCAACACCTCACATAAACACATCGCGATCACTCCCCACAGCACGTAGGGACAGGGGGGGAAGGCAGGGAAAAAACCAGTCGTTAAGATAACCACCGCAGTCGACCGCACAGCGAGTTCAAGTGAGCACGGAAACTGCGAATAGCTGTAGTACGGAAGACAATCAGATAAGTAGTTAGCCTAAAATTGTATAGTTTAACCATAGTTTACAACCATATAATCTCTCTAAAGTACAATCTCCGGATAGCCATCACCATTTAGCATTTCACCTAACATATATACTGCATTTAGCATACACTGACAGTTGCAGTACCAATACTGCAACTAAATAATTGTACATATTGTAAATATTTTCACCTGTATTTCAAACATAGATTTTATAGCCTAAGTGTATTGGATCTGATGATGATCGCTTGACGATCGAAACTGGTCATCCTAGTGTTTTATTAATCTCATGTAATTTATTTCAGGATTAGGGCATAACCCATCTCTTTTGGGTACATTCGTGTTGACCGACTGAAAAGCACTAAACTCTTGTTTACTAAGGCAACACTGAAAATATGGCTTCAAACACCACAATGTTCACGGCTAGTCAGGCAAATCGTGAAGCCAAGAAATTCAAATCACTCAGGCTTAAACTCATGAATTTAGACAAGTCAATTTGGTTCAACAAAAAATGTATAGAACTAAACCTCACCCCTAAATACGTACCAATTAAAACCGTACCGAACACACCAGCCTCGATCATTTCAACTAAACAAGCCAAAGCGCTTTGGATAAAAAACGAATTAAGATTTGCATACATAAGAAAGCAAAAAATTAACCAACAATTATACGACATTCAATTGCAACTAAGTAATTTCTGGCACGCAGCCCAATGGGACAGCTTCACCGAACACCTACATGACATCATCAAAATCAGAGCAACGAGGAAGCATGAAACGCTAGAAAATAAATTAAGAAAACTAGGAGAAACACAGAACCATCAATCTAACGAACAACACACGAATAACAATGAATTCAATTTCCACAGCAGAGTAAACAACAGAACGAACGTAACCTTTTCTCAAGGTGAAATGAATATGTTAGACAAAGGTTTGAAATACAACTGCACAGACGCACACACGAACCACAATATAAAACAGTTAATCACAGATATTGAGATAGCCAGTCACAAGCTCCCAGCAGAAGACAGGGAATTAACCAAAAATCTCGCCACCAACGAAGCCAAAAAAATCCTCAAACGAGAGGGCGATAGCAATAACATTCAAAACAACAAACAAATCAAAGAAATAAAGTCGTTGAAACAAAAAATAAAAGAACATGACTTAATCATCACAAAAGCCGATAAGGGAAACACTACAGTAATTTTGAACAAAACAGAATACATTGAAAAAACAGTCGAATTCCTAAACAACAACGAAATCAAGGAATTAACAAAAGACCCCACCAACAAATTCCAAAAACAAATAAAAAGTGCGCTAAAAGAAACAGAATACATACTGACCAAAGCCGAAAAATCAAAACTAATAAACATGAACCCGAAAATACCGTCATTGAGGGGACAACCAAAAATACACAAAAAGGAATGCCCAATGAGACCAATAGTCAATTGTAGGAATGCCCCTAATTACAAAATCAGCAAAGAGTTACTAAAAATCTTAAAATGCCGTCTTTCCAACGACAAAAACAACTCTGTAAAGAACACAACAGAACTAGTAACAGCATTGAACACCCTACAAATGAAACCTAGCTTCAGGCTAGTATCCTTCGACGTTACTAACATGTACACCAATATTCCGATTATTGAAGCAATCAACACTATCGAAAACAACTTGAAATCCAACAATTCGGTAAAAGAAATTGAAGAGATTGTGAGATTACTGAGGGTCGTTCTCACCCAAAACGTGTTTCAATTCGACAATAAAATATACACACAGAGAGAAGGCCTAGCAATGGGATCGCCACTAAGTGGGTTAATCGCTGACATCTTCATCAATGCACTAGAAAATGCGTTCTTAGAAAAGACTTCAACAAAGGGAATAGTAATATGGAAACGATACGTAGATGATGTAATTTGCATCTACGATACTGAACTAACAAGCGAAGAAACAATTCTCCAATCCATTAATAGCCTTCACCATTCTATCAAATTCACTAAGGAATCCGAAATAGACCGGAAAATAAATTATCTCGATATAACTATTGAACGTAAAGACAACGACCTTTCATATTCCATATTCCGGAAAGCAACACAAACCTCGCATGCAATCGACAATCAGTCTAATCACCCCAGTACGCACAAACTAGCGGGTTTCAATTCAATGGTGCACAGGGCTTTAAACATACCCATGTCAAGAGACAACTATAATAAGGAAATAAGAACTATTATGCAAATAGCAAAGGAAAACAACTTCTCGCCAAGCAAAATAAATCAAATTATAGCCAAACATAAAAATAAAGATAAAACGATTCCCAAACCGGACAGTAATGAGAAAAAATTTGCGCGTTTCAACTATGTGAATGCGAATACATATAAAATCACTAACCTATTCAAAAAGCAAGGCATAAAGATAGCTTTCACGACGAAAAACACAACCGCTAGGCACCTCCTAAATAGTAATCTAAATAAACGTGACCCGTATTCAAGGTCAGGGGTATATTCTATAACGTGCCAAGACACCGATTGTCAAGCTAATTACATCGGGCAGAGTGGAAGGCGAGTAGACACACGTTATAATGAACATAGAAATGCGATAAGATACGGAACACATTCAGCCGTGTGCGAACATATGTGTGACGCAGGACATAGCTTTACCAACATAGAGTCGGACCTTAAAATAATCCATCACGAATCGAAAGGCAGAGCTCTTGACATAAAGGAAGCAATCGAGATACACCTAGCCAAACGAAACAATCCCAACAATCTAAATGAACACACGTTCATGGAGAGCTCACCCCTCTTCACGCTACTAAAAAACACACCCTGTCGGAAACAAAACACAATTTAGCGACACAGCCAAGCTAGATAAAAAAGGGGGGAAATTAGGGGGTTTTTAATAGGTAAATGTTATCTGGATCAGGTGTACGATGTACTTTTCTTCTGCAATAAACCAAGGCCCATATTAGAGGCAGTATTAAAGGTGCCGGGACGTCCTCATAAGACCGTCAACGCTTAGTTCGAATGGGTTATGCTCCACGCGTGGCGAGGACTAATCCACGGTCTTTAATAGTTGTAGATCCACCTCATTCAATAACATACATCTTATCTAGGTTGGCAACACCTCACATAAACACATCGCGATCACTCCCCACAGCACGTAGGGACAGGGGGGGAAGGCAGGGAAAAAACCAGTCGTTAAGATAACCACCGCAGTCGACCGCACAGCGAGTTCAAGTGAGCACGGAAACTGCGAATAGCTGTAGTACGGAAGACAATCAGATAAGTAGTTAGCCTAAAATTGTATAGTTTAACCATAGTTTACAACCATATAATCTCTCTAAAGTACAATCTCCGGATAGCCATCACCATTTAGCATTTCACCTAACATATATACTGCATTTAGCATACACTGACAGTTGCAGTACCAATACTGCAACTAAATAATTGTACATATTGTAAATATTTTCACCTGTATTTCAAACATAGATTTTATAGCCTAAGTGTATTGGATCTGATGATGATCGCTTGACGATCGAAACTGGTCATCCTAGTGTTTTATTAATCTCATGTAATTTATTTCAGGATTAGGGCATAACCCATCTCTTTTGGGTACATTCGTGTTGACCGACTGAAAAGCACTAAACTCTTGTTTACTAAGGCAACACTGAAAATATGGCTTCAAACACCACAATGAATGTCCTGTTAGGGATTGGAAAGCGTATGTGGATGGCATGGTAAAAAATCCGGGTAGTAAGAATTTCCAATTCCAAAAAGCGAAGGAAATCGTGTTCACAATTGGCAAAACAAAAAGATAACATGTCTGGTCCGAGGGGAGCCGTTCTACAATTTTGAGGTTGGTGAGGGAAAGAGCATCATGAAAAGTGGAACGAATGTTAGCCAACATCCGGGTCCGTCACTAATTCAAGTAGGTGTTGCACTCGAAGAAACTAAACTACAAAGCGTCTGACGGCCTTTAGAGCTGTATTTCGGAGTAAACTGGCCAGCGAACGGCAACTTGAAATCCTTCAGTGAGGTCTTCCAGGAGCAAGAAGCCATTCCCGACAATATCGACCGACGTCAAGAGGAAGAAGACGAAGCACCAGCAGACTTTGAGCTGATGGACGGTGTCGAGGATGACCTGACCTAACTTAAGTGCCATTTTTTCTTGTTTTGTGCACTTTCTTAAATTGTAAATTTTTATGTTGTCTAATGACATTGCACGGTGATTAAGATGTATTTTTAGCCTATTTTCAATTTTGAAAAAATAGGCTTATGAGATCACCTTTTGTCCGTGTGTGTGTGCGTGCGTGCGTGTGTGTGTGTGTGTGTGTGTGTGTGTGTGTGTGATTCGTGTGTGGGTCCCCCCCTAATAAAATCTAAACGGCTGGAGCGATTTCAATGAAACTCGGTATGTTCATAGCACTATTCCCGGCGACCTCGACCGTGCACTTCAAATTTTGTTACGTCTCACCAATCCAACATGGCGGCTGTGCGAAATATTTCACTAGCATTCAATATCTCCGAAACTATTACCGATATCGCCCTGAAATTGTGTACGGTGATAAAGGGTACTACTAGAAGTTCACCTATGAGACTTTCAAAAACCTGGTGACTACAAAACCAACATGGCGGTCAAGCGAAGTTGAGACTTTTAAATAGACTTTTCTCGCGATTTAACTATCCACACGTAATGAAACTTGGTACAGCAAATGTTTATACACATTGTAATGCACTGGAGTCTAATTTAGTTCAATTGTTTACATAACTTCAAAATGGCGGCTGTGCAAAATATTTCACTGACATTCTATATCTCCGAAACTATTACAGATATCACCCTGCAATTTAGTACGGTGATAAAGGGTACTGATACAAGTTTACCTATGTATATTTCATAAACTTGTAAAGTAGAAAACGAACATGGCGACCAAGCGAAGTTGAGACTTTTAAATAGACTTTTCTCACGATTTAACCATCCAAACGTAATGAAACTAGGTACAGCAAGTGTTTATACACATAGTAATGCACTGGAGTCTAAGTTAGTTCAATTGTTTACATAACTTCAAAATGGCGGTTGTGCAAAATATTTCACTGACATTCTATATCTCCGAAACTATTACAGATATCACCCTGCAATTTAGTACGGTGATAAAGGGTACTGATACAAGTTTACCTATGTATATTTCATAAACTTGTAAAGTAGAAAACGAACATGGCGACCAAGCGAAGTTGAGACTTTTAAATAGACTTTTCTCACGATTTAACCATCCAAACGTAATGAAACTAGGTACAACAAGTGTTTATACACATAGTAATGCACTGGAGTCTAATTTAGTTCAATTGTTTACATAACCTCAATATGGCGGCTGTGCGAAATATTTCACTGACATTCTATATCTCCGAAACTATTACTGATATTACCCTGCAATTTTGTACGGTGATAAAGGGTACTGGTACATGTTTATCTATGTATATTTCATAAACTTGTAAAGTAAAAAACGAACATGGCGACCAAGCGAATTTGAAATATTTTAATAGACTTTTCTCGTGATTTAACTCTCTGAGCGCAGTGAAATGTGGTACAGTAAATGATTTTGCAGATTGTAATGCACTGCCATCTAATTTAAATCAATTGTTTACATAACCTCAATATGGCGGCTGTGCGAAATTTTAAAATTAAGTTTTTATTTCTTGTGTCGTAATCATGCGATCGAAGTGAAAGTTTGAATAATGAACCTAGGCAATAATTGTCCTTGAATGGTACATAATTCTATGGCCTATACATATAACAATCCTAAATGGCGAGCTTCCGAAATATTTAGACGGTTCTCAATATCTATGAATCTTTTACAGCAACCAAACTGATTTTTTTAATGTTCATAGAGACTATGAACATATGTTCACCTATAGGACTTTCATTAACCTGGTGAGCACAAATCCAACATGGCGGCGACGCGAAGTATAAATATTTAAATGGACGATTCTCGCGAATTAACTATCCGAGTGCTGTGAAACGTTGCACGTTAAATGCTTATACAAATGTTGATCCACTGGCATCTAATTTATTTCAATTGTTTGCATAATCACAAGATGGCTGCTTTGCGTAATTTTAAAATCTCGTTTTTACTTCTTGTGTTCTAATCATGCGATTGAAGTTTGAATACCACACGTACACAATAATCTTAATGTAATAGTACAAAAATAAAAATCCAACCTGGCGACAATCTGAAATATTTAGACGGTTCTCAATATCTACGAATCTGTTACAGCAATTAAACTGAAATTTTGTATGTTGTTAGAAGAAATTAATATGAGCAGGATATATGAAAATAGGCTGTATAGTTCTTTACGGAACTACTTGTTTTAAATAACCTTCTATTTATCGCACCCGACGTGGTCTATTTTTTCAAAACATATTTTTCCTAATAAACCAAATTAAAACTAAAATAGTTCTTTATTGAAAATCTCATCCAAATGGCATTCGTAAAAATATTAAATAGCGGGTTTTGCAACCTAAGTTTCATCAACGACTCTCGTCGTCACGGGTGCAAATGTCGTTAACTGCACAAAACGTGTGCAAAAACCGCTAAGTCAATATTTTAATTTACATTTTAGGACAGAAGATCCAACCGTAGATTTCACAGATTTTAACTGAATAATAAATGTTTTTATGTTGATTTTCAGGGGTAAAAAATATGGTATTAGCTTAAATAGTTTGGTCGTAGCAGTTTTTCGTCATTTACTCGGTAACGTTTATAATGCACTTAGCGGCCTTTGCAAACGGACTACTCAAATAATGAGTTATATATGGGCTTCACGGGCGGGGGATTCGAATTGCTGGTGCTGGACGCTGATTGGTTAAAGCTGTGTTGTGATTGGATGTTGGTTTAAATTTATTTGCTATGTATTTGAGCTAGTACAATGATGTTTTAATGATTAAATATTGTTGTAAGGGTTGGAATGGTTGAGTTTTTGAGAGTTTTGTCGGATTTTTGTGAAGTATTGTTGTTAATTTTGCCTGCCGAGTGGTTGATTGCCGACTAGGGCTGACCTCTGTTCTGCTAGGCTTTGTATTGGGTACCGGGTTCGAAATTGTAGGCGGATTGAGGGCCCACGGCCCGTGGCCATCACCCCGGGCAGGATGGTATTTCACCTTGTCTCCCAAGCAGAATGAGCCTCCGGATCCGGGATTAAGGGTAAGTTGAGGGGGGGGGGGGGAGGGGGGAGAACTGTCGGATTATGTATTTAAAGTGTTGTGGAAGCCAGGTGTTGGATGAAGTGCAGGATTTTAGTGAGGGCTGAGTTAGAGTTAGTTGAAGGTGAGGGGACATTAAGGGACAAGAGAGGAGGAATATTGGTGTGTAAGCGTTGTCTGAGTTCCAACTGCTTTCGCCTAATGGATGTTTTTATGTAAGCGCAACCACCGAAGGAGGCCGCGTGCGCACCGCCACAATTGACGCACTTAGGTTTGTCTTTGGCGATCTTGCAAACTGAATGGTGATGATTATCACCACACCGGTTACAGCGGATCCTGTGGGGGCAACGCGCGGCATTGTGGTGCATTCTTTGGCAGTTGAAACACAGGTAAACGAGAGTCGTATGTTGTTTGGAAGGGGGAAGCCGTGGCCTCTGTCTTTTTGAGCTAGGGGAAGAATTTACTGTGTTAGCAGGAGGGGAGATGACTGGTGTGACGTCGTTCTTTGATGAAGAGGCGGCCGTCTGAGTGGTAGATGTATTTTGGGTTGTGTTTGAGTCTTCTTGTACTTGTATTGTTGGCTGTGTAGGTAGCTGTTTGTTTGCGGAGATGTGTCTGCTAGGGCTGGTGAATTGGGTGCATTTATGTTTTCGTTTTGGTCTTATGTGTGCCAGGTGTGTTTGAGTCCAGGTCTCGGCTACATCTGGCTCTGTTTGAGTATGCTCGTGAAGGAGTTCAGATGTAGCTGTTAGTACTGACTTGGAGTACTTGAGTGTAGGCGGAAGGGGCGGGGGAATTGGTATTCCTGTAGTGAGAATCTGTTCGGTTTGTGCGGCCTTGGGACGTGTTTCTGTAGGTTTGTAAGGTATGAGGATGAAAGGGGGAATGTAGGGATGGCTTAGAAGTGCATTTGTGATCGTGTTCAGACGGTTGTTTTTTGTGGGAGTGATAGCTATGTGATTGTTTCGGAGTTCCTCGACACAAGTGATGAATTTAGCTATTGGTGAGAGCACGCTGATAATTGCTTCGCGAGTGGCTGGCAATTGGTTTTGGCCCGGCGGGCTTATGAAAATCAGCGTGCCTTTGGGAGCATTGCGTGTAGGTGAGTCGTACCATAGCGGCTCCCCGAAGTCGAAGTCCGGGAAAGTGCCATGCCACGGTGTAGGTGGTGGCGAGAGATCCCTAAGGTATTCCGGGTGAGGTGAGGAGTATGGTGAACTAGACCATGAACCGCTAGTGTCGGAAGCTATTGCCTGTAGTTCGGCCATTGCTCGATCGAAGCTAATGGTCTTGTGTGAATGTGAATGAGTGTGTAAGCTTGTTTTTGAGAGAGTGGGGAGGGGTCAAATACCGTGGTAGACCCTATAGATGATTAAGCCTCGTCCAAGAAGTTAAGCCAGTCGCACAAGGTTAAACAGTTGATCGGTTGTAGCCGTGACAATGTGTGCGCTGGCGGGAAAAATTAAATAATTAATCGGTGATTAATTATTTGGCTGCTGCAGGGCTGGAGGGATGAGTTTCGCTTGGCTGTAACTCGGGGGAGATAGGATATTCTTGACGTGGATGGAGCGGAGAGGTGGGCTGGCAACAATGGCTTGGTTACGATAATGGGTATCGTATTTGAATGGGAGGGGATTGTTGACTTGAATGTGGATTAAAGGATGGCTGTTGACTCGGTGGCAGTGATGATGAAGCGGCGTAGCCATTCAAATTGATATATCGAGATAAATCGAGTTTCGCTGATGATGTTGCCAGCTAACGTCTTGCGTTCACACATGAGCTCGGTTGGCTTCATTGGCGGCCTTTGTGCATTCTCGTATTTATCGTACCGGTATATTTTTCTTTTTGATATTATCCTAGTCTGTTTTTATTTAATAGCTTAGTATTTGTTTGTCGTTTGACATAGTGTAGTATAATTACGTGTAGTTGTAGGTTAGCTTTAGGTCAGTGAGTGTTTGTGTTATTTCTGCCGCGCGTGTGTGTGAGAGTGTCATGCCGGGGTCTAGCACCAGGAAGACAAACGCCAAGAGAGGAAATGGTTTGAAGAAATATTGCTGAACAACTTGCCTGAGAAGAGCACAATTGTTATGGACAATGCCCCGTATCATAGTGTCATTCTCAACAAAGCTCCAACAATGGCAGCAAGAAAGAATGTGCTCATTGAGTGGTTGACGAGCCACAACATTCCTTTATGTGACGACATGACTCCGAAATGAGTGGTGTGTTTCCTTCATAGGTTTTATAACACATTTTCTCGAACTCAGAACATCTTCGACTCCGGACGTGAGGCGGTAATGATGAGTAATTTATTTGTTACAATTTTTTTCTGCTTCATTACCGGAAATATTCTGTTAACCGCAGGATATGTGTAATTTCTGCTACTATGTACTTATTCACGAGTATGATGTTGTGTGTAAACATGTCTGTTCACATTACGAGTGTTTTGTTATCTTTACGGCTATGAATCATGTACGTCAGCTGATTCGCGTAAGTGGACTGGCAACACCGTATCGCCAGCCGGTGAACTGTCAAGTCGGAAGTAACGATTGCGGCACTATAAATGCAAGAAAAAATCTGCTTAGAGACTGTAATTTTCGTTGGGGTTCGAGGAAAACTTAAGGTATGTGTGCTTACCTTGTACATTTGCACGAAATACTTTTCCACATTTGAGATTGTGGACTCCAGGAGCGGAAGCTTTCCGAGTCCGGAGAGTAGCTCTGCATGCTTCAAGTAATGAGTCCATGCTGCTGTTTTACTGATAGTAGCTGGTTTAGAGGTGGTGTCACACCCTGTGAGCGCATGGAACGCCAAAATGTTTTCCCTTTGAACAAGTGTCATTGTGGATGCAATGGTGTGGACCGGAATGTATTTTCTCTTATTTTCCGTTCCAGACATCACCCACACCTCTGAGCATTTCATTCTGTCATGATGCACGGCCAGCAGGATTGTTTCAGTGTCTCTTGCCATTATCACTTTGACAGGGAAGTCCGTGCGGGTAGCGTGGAGCACGACGCGCGTGTCCCCTTCCTCATGGGACGCGGCACGGGAGTGCCTGGGCGTGTAGATTTGGCTCGTCAGATCACCAAAAGGATACTTCATTAGTTCATTGCTCCAGAAATTGGCTAGGTCTGCCTTATTCTCGGGCAAAGCCAAGAAGCCCTTCCAGTCTGGTGGTAATGGCACAGAAGCATTGTCTATTTTTCGTCGTAATGGCGTTTTAAGTTTTGCTCTTTTATTGCGGGTTGATGATTTCACTCAAAAAGGCCTGTAGCGGTCAAATACGATAACAACCCTTGTGTAAGGCTTTCACAAGTACTGTATCCTCTTTGCGAAACGGCTAGCAAAATCTCCGAAAGTAGGCTGCGACTTAGAAGGCTTTCAAAGTGCAACTACCAGTGCTTGTCCATCAATAATCAAAACAGCCGTATCGTTAGCGACGGGAATGGTTCCCGGGCAGTCAATTCCAGAAGTAATGACAGAAGTGAGAGTACTTTTATCACTGGCGCTTCTGTGGTCAACAATCATTTCGCAGAGGCTTATAGGAATCGGAAGTAGTTCGTGTTTCATAATGGGGCGTAGTTCAACCTCTCGTCCACTCTCGTATGCAACAAGGAGGCGGCGCATTACTTTTCTGCCTGAAGAGCACTCGCAGTGTCCTTTGTGACATTGACCTTATATAGATCTGAGAGGGTAAATTCATTGCACTTAGGTAGTCTGGCGTAATAACTTAATTAAGGCAGTCCTGTCTCTTGAATGAGAAAGCGCTTATGGACCAAGTCCAGGACTGCTGCCTGTCCTTCCGCCTTGGCATTCAGAAGAGATTCTTCGATTTCTTTCGATGTTTGGTCCTTGTTGGCAATGTTACAGATGCCATGATCCTGTTTCAGCAGATCGCAGGCCTCCATTACTCGCAGGAGAGAATTTTCATCAGTGTTGTCTCTCTTCCGGCACCCTGGTAGCAGTTCACGGCATGTGGCCACCGAGCGCACGCCATACATTTCACGCACCAACTTACAGATTTCACTCCGCCAATGAAAGGAAAGTGCCCACCGCTGGAGCGAGGACGTATTTTGAGTGATTCCTACGATGCCTCCTTAATTCTTGCAGACTCCAACTATCCATTCCTGTGTCTGGTCGGATCAACTTGACTAAATTTTTAGAGCTTCTCAAGACAACGAAATCTCAAAAATGAGTCCTCGACATCTGGACTCAATTCATTCATATCGGATATATATACGGCCATAGAACGGACGTAATTGCCGTGGTCATAGCGTGCCATGTAGGGAAACATCTCCGTGAGAGACTTGGGAAACAGAACCCAATCACCGTCTCTTATCGCTTTAGCATGAACTTCCACCATCCGAATTCCTTTCGCATCTGGATATATCATGCCAACATAACTGAAATTTTCTCCAGGAAGGCAACCAGCATTTGCTTTATAACCATTTTGTATCACAAGTGTCAATTATAAGACCAAATTAGCGTCCAATATGAAGCATGATAGAACTCATCTGCAGGCAGTGCCGGGTAGTTCGGCTGCACATACAGTAGATCAGGTACCGGGCTGCCTACCGCGCGCGTACGACTGCACTTTGAACGCCCTATTGCAGTTCCTAATTGACGCAGCGGGATAAGCGACTACGCAACGTAATGCTGAATGTTGGGACTACAAGTATTATACAGTCACAAATGTTCGTTTACCGGGTACTTTTTCCGTAATCAAAGAGAAACAAAAGTAACTTTAAAAAAATCCATAGGTCAGATTTCAGGTACGATTCCAGGGTTAAAATTCCAAGTTTCAGGATAACCATAGTATGTAACAGGTAGCTGCATGCCTCCTCTACATAGCTGCGAAGAAAAAAGGCGCAATTGTTGAATTGGTTTTACTGCGAGCTCAAAGTAGCAAACTTCGTGGAAAAGCCGCCATCTTGGACGCCATCTTGAATTGTGGACTTCCGGTCCATTTCTCGAGTGGGCATCAGGCATTTTCGAACTCAGCAGGGTCAAATGATCTCTAAAAGTCCTGATGCCCAAATGTTATACGATTTGCTTCTTGTTTTCTTAAAAACGAAGTTTTACCCAGAAGCGGCCCCGTCTACTATGAGTCGAACCTTCCAGTGCATCCCCAAGTTGTGCCCTGATGGCCATTATTCAACACTACCCATATCTCACAATCAGTAGCTTCCATATAACCACAGGAGACTGGGACATCAGTAAAAGCCACAACTTACTCTAGTCCAGGGGGTGTCAACCAGATAGGGATCATTTGGCACCATCGGTGTAGTAGCATGTGCCAGTCGTATGGAGCGCTGTATATCGTGTATATCGTGTTGCCAACATATGCATGATACAACGTTGTAATTAAATTGCAAACATATCACTATATTTAGTCAATAAATATACACATAATTCCTAATTGACATTTCCTTGCAATTATCTTGTTCACAGACGATAATTACGGCACTTATCATTAAATAAACATTATTTCTACTGGGTTGGCGGCACTGACCATGCCATGGCGGCTCTGTAGATGTGTTGTATGTAATAATATTGGCCGTATACAAATAAGCTAAATAAGCTAATGTTGTGTTCTATCTCATCTTTCTTATATCAAATTGTATTCGTGGTAATGAGAAGTGAACAGTTCTTCTTCTGCTACGCCAAGTAAGTACGCTTATTTTAAGAATTTAAGTAAAAACGTGTTTCTGCGTGTGCAAAATATACCGTAGCCTAGTTTTGAATTTATATTAGACGCAGTGTACAGGATATTCCACTTGACATATTAATTAACTTTCACTATTATTTATCCCACAGGTAGGCCTACCAAATTCTGGGAACAAACAAATCGTAAATTGCTGTTCTCGAAATAGCACAGGAATGTAGCAATTAGGCCTACTCACCTTAGAAATGACCAGGTAAGAGTCTATGTTTCCGTAATGTTTTCAACTTGATTACATCTTGCAGAGATACGTCCAGTACCATGAGCCTATTGCATATGTGTACTCAAGTTCTTGAGGTGTGTTAATAATTCATTTTACATTGCGGTAGATTAAAAATGTCATGATTCTTGACAACGTGTCGAAGCTTTAATATTTTCCCCTTCCTTGAATTTCAAAATATTATTGGTACCGTATTCAAAAAAGGTCAGTTCTTGTACATGTTAGCTACTGGTGCTGTGGCAATTCAATTGTGACGTATTCAATTGGTAGAATAGGTAGTAATGCCATTACTGATGTAGAACTGTAATGTTCTGCGACCCAAATACCATTCAAATGCACCTGTCCTCCTCTAATAAGCCAAGAACAAACAAATGTGTAGATGTGTTTCCTTGCATATTCATGCTATGGGCACTTTGTATTTATTTTTGTAGATACACAAGAGAATAAGCTGTATGGTTTATGTTATGGTAGGAATGCAGTGTTTGGGCTGGGTGTTCAGTTGGTCGAATTGGTAGTAATGGCAATACTGATGTAGGACTGTAATTACAGGTTATTAAAACTTAACATTCACCCCCATGGTCTAATAGGTTTAATGGCCTAGGATCATATAGTCTTACCAATGTGTAACTATATACATTAAGTTAATGTGTTCTTGTCCTGTGGAACGAAGTCCAACGTGAATATACTTTTGCTAAGTCATGGTGCTAAAGTAGTCGACTCGTGTAATGTTCTGCGACCCAAATACCATTCAAATGCACCTGTCCTCCTCTAATATGCCAAGAACAAACAAATGTGTAGATGTGTTTCCTTGCATATTCATGCTATGGGCACTTTGTATTTATTTTTGTAGATACACAGGAAAATAAGCTGTACGGTTTATGTTATGGTAGGAATGCAGTGTTTGGGCTGGGTGTTCAGTTGGTCGAATTGGTAGTAATGGCAATACTGATGTAGGACTGTAATTACAGGTTATTAAAACTTAACATTCACCCCCATGGTCTAATAGGTTTAATGGCCTAGGATCATATAGTCTTACCAATGTGTAACTATATACATTAAGTTAATGTGTTCTTGTCCTGCGGAACGAAGTCCAACGTGAATATACTTTTGCTAAGTCATGGTGCTAAAGTAGTCGACTCGTGTAATGTTCTGCGACCCAAATACCATTCAAATGCACCTGTCCTCTTCTAATAAGCCAAGAACAAACAAATGTGTAGATGTGTTTTCTTCCATATTCATGCTATGGGCACTTTGTATTTATTTTTGTAGATACACAGGAAAATAAGCTGTACGGTTTATGTTATGGTAGGAATGCATTGTTTAGGCTGGGTGTTCAGTTGGTCGAATTGGTACGGTAGTAATGGCAATACTGATGTAGGACTGTAATTACAGGTTATTAAAACTTAACATTAACCCCCATGATCTAATAGGTTTAATGGCCTAGGATCATATTATAGTCTTACCAATGTGTAACTATATACATTGTGTTCTTGTCCTTTGGATCTAAGTCCAACGTGAAAATCCAATAAAACCTTGGAACCATTGGCCCGATAACCCTACCCTTATCTGCCAATTTTTATTTTATACTCTTGGTAAGTTAATAAGTGTTAGGTTCTGTCGATGATATTCTATAACAGTGAGATAGATACAAGACAAATATAATTGATTTATTGTATGCCAATGTAATGGTTGATATACCTATAGGTAGTATTTTATTCCCACACGTTATTTACAATATTTTTCAACACGTAGGATGCCAATGTCTAAGCTTACATGGAGGGATTTTTTCATCAATTGATTCTGTAATAAGACCACCTTGTGGTGTGGATGCTGCCACTCCTGAGGTCCTGGGCTAGTTTCCAAGCTTGATTAAGTAATTTAATTCTGGTCTGACTGTTGGAACGGCGCACACTCATCTTTGTGAGGCAGAACTGAGAAGAGGTAGGTTCGATTCTCACCTCGGCCATCCAAGAAGTGGTTTTCCAAGGTTTCCCCACTTCCACTCCAGGCTAACGCTGGGATGGTTCCCAACTTAAGGCTACGGCTGCCTCCTTTCCAGTCCTCACCTGAATTACAGGAAGTATACACACTACTACAGATACCACAATAACACAGATTATCATACAAATCATACACTCCCCCAGGGGCTCACATCTAGTGGGACGTGGGTTGGCGACCACGGGGCCCCAGCTGAGTCCCGCATTGCTTCCACTTACTTGTGCCGGGCTCCTCTCTGTCTTCTTTCCTGTCGACCTCACTTGGTCAACTCTTGTTCTCTTCCGACCCCGACGGTATTAGGGTATCCAAGGCCTAGGGAGTCTATTCCTTTCCCGCCTTAATTGGCCCTCGTCTCATCTTTTCTGATGCCCTCCTCCTGCGAGGGGTCAGCCTTCTTTTTCTTTTCTTGTTATCTCCTGCCTTCTGCTCAAGGCTCTCAAGGGGCAGGGTGTATGTAGCCCCACCACCTTTGGTGCGCCCTGGAGATTGCTACACCCTCAGGGGCTCACGGCTGGTGAGTTCGGGAGATGGCGAACCCGAGGGATTCCTGAGCTGGGTCCGGTTTTTCCCCTTTTTTCCATTGCCTCTGGGGCCTTTCGTGGCTCTCCTTCCTTCCAAGTCCCTTGATCCTAATTCTTCGAGGGTTTGAGGGCATTTCTTTTCCTCCTGTCCTTTGTTTGCCTTATTCTCCTTTTGTTTTCCATTTCTTCTTCTAGTAGCTTATATAAGTTTGTAGTTAGTTTCAGTTATAGTTTACATTTGATTTTCATCTTCACGATCACCCAAACCATTAGGGGCCGATAACCAAGATGTTAGGCTCGTTAAAACAACAAATATCATCAACAAATCATACACACTTCCAAATACATGGGGCTAAATGAATATGTTATCGAAAGCCCTAAATGAATTAATATCAAAAATACAATGATTCTTTTAAAATGTAGTTAACTTACAGTAGGTGCAAACATACACATGTCAGCAAATTCAAGTTCCCCGTTTCAAGCATTAAGTTACACATTTATTAAGTTTACTGTTTCAACATACACACTGGTATGTGTTGTAGGAATTTGCGGTTCATCGGTGTCAGCCATTACATCAAGGAGGAACTAGATCCATTATTATGTGCTGGTCCCTACTGTTATACTTTGGCAAGAAAGAAGAAAGGAACATGCCTCAACACATACTTTTAGGAGGACCAGATTTGATTACTGTATTTTTGCTAAGTTTGATCTTGGCTCTTGCTGTTATCTTCTCTTCATTGACAACTTTTTAAATAAAACATGATGAATTCTAGCAGTATTGAGTGTTTTTCTTGTTTTTCATTGATAGTCCTATTTCTCCTTTCCCCTTAACAGCACGTAATGGAATGTACTGTATTAGTGTGCGATGTTAATTTTTGATGTAGCCTACTTACTGCATTTCACCCTTCAACATTTTTAACTGGATATATTTTAAAGGGCATATGAAATGAACTACTCTATATAAATTTTGTGATATCCAATTCTTTTTCTGTCCCCTAATGTATTTGGCACTAATTACACTAACAATTTTAGTGTGATGAGGATCTGGTTACACCATCTGATTCCTTAGCATTCTCTCTTAAAATTTTACTGTTATTGCTAACAGCATCACGCATTTTAAAATATGAATTTTCTCCCTTCCCAGTACTTTTCCTTTGTAGTTTTTTCTAATAACTAATTGGTTATAGGCCTAATTGGGCCATTTTTTAAGCTGAGTAATAATATGCTGCAGGCCTTGTAGTAGCCTAATTTTTGTCACCAATGCAATATGCTCCAATTGCAACTGAAAGAAATTTAAACATGTATATTAGTGATGAGGTTATGTTCTAAATGCTGTGATTGTTCATTTCAAAGTTCTGGAATTCACAATTTCCCACTTTTTTTTCTTTTTCTGTTATTAGTATTTTGAATGTGATTTATTACTTGTAGATCATATTATTATCTCCACACTTAAAGACGTGCCATAAGTATAGGGAGATTGTGATTTTCGGAACATTGAAGTGGGCTGAGCATTTAGGACGGGAATATTTAGCGGAACGAGGGGAAGAGGCAGGGTGGAGGGGAGGGGGCGGGAGGGTTAGTGTTTACGAGATCTGCTCATAGGTGGCGCCACCGGTCGACATGTTGCTAGTACATCAGTCAACCACCAGACAGCGCTGAAGTCTTAGGTACCAAGAATTAGCATGGCTGTTGGCCATCTGTAGTAGTAGGTAATCTGTGCTCTAGTCTGTGCCAACACGCAAATGTACTGTGTTCATCAAGAGATGGTACACAGGCAAAAACGAGTAACAATCCATATTATCCGAATTAATTTGTTATTGCATGAGTGCTTTGGTTTGGAATCTGTCTTATCACCATTCTTACTCTGGTGTCTATATTAGTGAGTATTCTTGTAACTGACTCAACGATTGGGCAAAAGGTAATCGAGGCCATTTATATTTATTTTTCCAAAATCGGCACCTTCCTTACACCTAAGGTGACCATGGAGGTCCAGGCATATATAGCAAGGATAAAGTTACAGCGACACAGAATATAGATATATAACAGCTGAGAAAATTCGGATGTTGTTAATTACATGCGTACAACGTGTTCCCAGCGATGCGGAAGTCGTTGGATCTCGTTGGCACTGCCCAATCTATTGATGGTACGAAGAGAGCGCTCGGCAGCCTGCTTAACGTCTTCAATGGTACGGAAGCACTCCCCGCGCATTGTCATCTTCATCTTCGGGTTGAGATTATAGTCGCAGGGACTGATGTCGGGAGAATATAGGGGATGATAGAGGATCTCCCAGCCCCAGCGATCCAACAATGGCGACAGAACGCCTGCTGTGTGTTCCCTAGCATCGCCATGCAGAACAATGGGCGGTGTAACCATGTGGTGGCGCCGTTTACTTCTCAGAGCTCCTCGGAGATGGTCTTGCAGAAACGAACAATAGTACGCCGCATTAACGGTTTGCCCTCGGGGAACAGTATGGTGAATGATCACACCATCCCAATCATAGGCAAGAATCAACATTACCTTCACATTGGTGGGGGTTGGTCGAACTGTTTGTTTCCGTGGTGATCCGTGGTGCCGCCACTCATTCGATTGGTGTTTTAACTGTGGCTCATAAGATCTGGCCCACGTCTCGTCAATGGTTATGATACGCCGTAAGAAGGCCTCTCCTTCGCGCTCATAACGCTGCAAGTGCATATGACAAGCGTTATATCGCAGCCATTTGTGCATGTCGGTTAAGTCATGCGGAACCCATTTGGACGCAGTCTTCCTCATTTTCAGTAAGTCCTTCAGGATGTGGAGGACAGTTGAATGCGCCAGTCCGGTATCTTGCTCTAATTGACGAATCGTTACGTTCCGATCCACCTCTACTAACGCGGACACCATCTGTACATTGTCATCACTTACTGGTGGGTGACCAGATGTGCTCCACACGTTCGCACACATCTCGAAAGGCTGCAGCCCATCTTGCTACCGTTCTGAACGGTAACGCAGCTGCACCGCACGCTTCCTGCAATCCTCGGTGACACTGTTTAGCACTGCGACCCCTAGCACACGGAATTTTTATCCACGTTCTCTGCTCCTGTTTGGAAAACATTGCGACTGTCTTTCGCGAGCGCTGGTCTCACACTACTCATCTAACAGACGCGACTGCGCACGAGCGGTGGTGAGGACGGGCGAGGTCATGTGCTCTGAGGGAGGGGATGCAGGGCAGCAACCGTCGGTAAAAGTGGCAGCGCCCAACATTGTTGCAACTTGGCACTGAAGCATTGGTGCCAGAACTAAAAACCAACCCATGTAGATAGTTATTCAGAATAGGAATAGAATACTTCAGAATTTCCCGTAGTATCTCCGTATAGCCTACTGCTGGGCACACAAACCAAGACGTTGGAGATGCTTCTTAGTATAAAGAAACGATATCCCACGTTCATCGAAGAGGAGACCTCTCTCTCCTTACCATTTGCTGGGAGTAGAAATGGTGAGTGGCAATACATCTCTTCAAGGATGGTTGAGATAGAATTGAACCCAACGTCTCTCAATTATCTTCAAGAAGGTTTCAGACCAAATTTAATTTCTTGGTTTAGATCTCACGGATTTTGAGTGCTCACTCTATAGCAGGTCCAGCTCGACACTTGCACATAAACAGGGTTTATTTCTCCCAGTCCTCAAATAAAACGATGTTTATTTCCTCATCCTAAAACCAAACGGGTTATTCCCCAGAGGTGGCGTGACGCCATTTGGAAATCAGAGGTAGTGGCACTCTCCCGGGACTACATAATAACACTCCGAGTACAGTCCTCTAACTGCAACACGCATCAAGCTGTCATTCCCCCCAGTAGAATACAATATGGTTAAAGACCACGGAGACCAGAACTGAGTCTTGTATTACTTACACTTTCTCCTTTATTTTCTGTCTGACCTCCTTTGTCAACTCTCGTTTTGATCCGAATATGACAGTCAGATAATCATTGATTTTCGTGCTTTGCATGGTTCTTTCCTCGCCTTTCCCGCTAACCTCAATTTCAAAAACAAAACCAGCACAGGAAGGCCTTTCGTAGTGTAAGACACCACCTTCTTCTGTAATCGTTATTTCTTACAAAGGCAAAAACCTCCATGTTCTGACATAAAAAATAAAAATAACAAGATGTTCAGCAACGAACATATAGCCTACTTTCTCCTAAATGTATGGGTATCTTTATGACTCTTTGTCCTCATCCCTAACACAATCACCCCTACCACAATGTATTGTTTGTTTTCTTTTATATTGATAATAAGCCAGTAAGTGTCAAAATCAATATTATATACTTTATGATGATTGAATAACAAAACTACTAACTTATTGTAATGCATTCACGTCCGTTAATCTCTATATTAAGCCAGCCTGCAAAATTAAGAATCTTCCGCCCCAATCACAGTAGGTGGTGCTGTGACCTATCAGTGAATTAATCTTTATCGTGTACGCCTATGCACTGCCATCGTAATGTACTACGATGGCAGTGTTCTATGGGTGTTGAATGAGTAGGCAGTTTAAAGTAGCCAAGAGGGAGGCGATCCAGCTGGCAGTGTTTAAAGGTATTCGGAGCGCGATCGTGGCTAATAGTTGAACTACCAGTATTACAAAATTGCCATACTTCAGGAGGCCAGCTCAGGCATTTACACAGCGTTATGTTTGGAACAATATTACCCACATAACCCACAAGAGGACAGCACCGTACAGAGGCATTAAGAAGGCTGTGGTTAATGACAACGTGTATCTAGTTCTTCTATTCTCCTTTTCCTAATGGCTTCTGTTTATGTGCGATGCTGGGACTGTGATTTTATTAATATACGAGTGTATACTTTATCCTCTCCTTTGAGCTAAATGACATTTTATTCAGTATCTGTGAAAAAGCTCGTGCGCATCATTTGTAAAAGAATTCAAGAAAAAAAAACCTAACTGTAGCAGTACTCGATCCCCAGTCTACTGCGTGTCAGACTAACATGCTAGCCCAGAGCTAACCGTATCCATGACGTCAGGTGTTCTTAACTGACATATTAGATACAAACTGTTGGCAAATAATGACTTTAAATAAACGATTTATTCACTGCAGTACATCTTCATTAAAGATCATTTCATACAAAGTTTATATTATTGTATCAGTACGGTATATCACATACAACATACTAAAACTACTGAAATATAAGACAGGCACATGAGGACAGCTGCCATCTTGTCGTGTGACACAAACGGCTCAGATCTTTTAAGCCACTCATACTGTATAATATTATAATATTAAATTATAATAAATAACGGATCACGACCTTCAGGATAGCTTAAACCCCCCTAGGCTCGATAATCGGAATTGGTGGGTCTTAAGCTATTTATTAAAATGGTTGCATAATTCACACGGCCGCCATCCTGAAATGGCATGGCCGATGACCTTGAATTTTGGGTGAAAGACGCGTCCTATATAAAGGTATGTTGTCACCGAATTTGGTAGAGATCGGATGATTAGTGTAGCCGTAATTTGATTTTACGTTTTGAACATTTGAGTGGCCGCCATTCTGTTTTGGTAAAGATGGCGGCGATATAAAGTATGACACTGAGGTGTCCTTTACTAGTGCTACCTCTGTACCAAATTTCGTTCAATTCGGTTTCACCGTGTTCGAATTGATAGGGGGGGACAGACATTCAGAGTACACACACTCACACACACACAGACACACACACACACACACACACACAGACTCACACACTCACATACACACACACAGACAGACACACTTTTTTCGCCCTGTGTTGATCTCATAAGTCTACTTTCATTTTTTGCAAAAATCGAAAGTAGGCTAAAAATGCCACAGTGAAGTTGAAACCTTACCCCAAACCGTTGGTGTCAGTGCACACAGTGAGGAGTCTACCTCGTGGTATAGTGACTAGCATTCTTGGCAATCACAACGGAGGTACAGGTTCGATTCCTGGCCTTGCCAACAAATTTCATTCTGGTTTGAGGGATGGTGCGGGGTATACTCAGCCTCATGAAGCAAAACTGAGCAGAGATTAATTCCATTCCCACTCGGCCATCCCGGAAGTAGATTTCCGTGGTTTCCCCACTTCTACTCCAGGAAAATGCTGGGATGGTTTTTAACTTAAGGCCACGGCCACTTCATATCCAAATCACAAATGCAAACACTTGTTGTTGTTGTTGTTGTTGTTGTTGTTGTTGTTGTTGATTCTTTATGGGCTTTGTGACATTATGGTCATGTAGCCGAGTGTTAGTTAGTTAGTTATTGTTGTTTTGAGGGGCGGAACTACGAGGTCATCTGCCCCTGTAGCCCAGTTTATTTGTGTGTGAAATTTGTCTGATAAACTGTGTTATCGTGATGGCTGTATTAGTGTGTGTATTTGTAATTCATAAGAGGATTGGGAAAGAGGTGGCCGTGGCCTTAAGTTAAAAACCATCCAAGCATTTGCCTGGAGTAGAAGAGGGGAAACCACGGAAAACCTCATCAAGGAATGCTGAGTTGGGAATCGAACCCGCCTCTTCTCAGTTTTGCTTCACGAGGTTGAGTGTACCCCGTTCCAGCTCTCTCACCAGAATGTTTAATTTCTTGGCAGAGCCGGGAATCGAATCCGGGCATCCGTGGTGACAGCCAAGAATGCTAACCACTACACAACGAGGCGGACACACACACTTGCACAGGCATCATAATGACACAAATAGCGGCTTCGGTGGCGTAGTCGGTAGCATGCTGAACTGCTGTGGGTTCAAACCCGGCCAAATCATCGGATTTTTTAAGAGCGTTAAAATCCTTCAGTATGCCTTCCTTCGGAGGGGAAGTAAAGCCGGCGGTCCCATGTCATGTCATAGATTTATGGCATGTAAAAGATCCTTTCACAGACTAAACTTGTGTAAAGCAAAATTGTTAGGTTAGATTTCGTCAGAACACTCTATCAAAGTTCCAACGTTCACCACTAGGTATCATTGATATCTGGTGGCGAAAGTTGGAATTACTTGAAATTGAACGGAACTTGTAGCTCACCCTTTAGGGTGTCCGCTGGAAGCAGCTACAGACTCAGGCGAGCCGAACATGTCCTCGGACACTCCCGGCACTAAAAGCCATACGATAAATAAAATAAAATAAATGACACAAATTATCACACGGATTTAACACACACTTAAGTACACGGGGATACATGACCACGATGTAGCAACGCCCCTAAATGAATCAACAACACCACAGTGAGGCCCTCCATAATATAAGACACTACACCTATATTAAGCTCACAGCTGCTTGGTCTCTTTTTTGCTTCTGCTTCACACCCCAATCCTATCCCCAATTATAAATACTCACATTAGTACAGCCATCACAATAACATAGGTTATCAGACATACTTCACACACACCCAATTATTCGAGGCTTCATGGCCACGATGTCCCAACGCCCCTCAATGGATCAACAAACACTGTGAGTTGGTTGGTTGGTTCCTCAGTTTAGGGGCTGTGACAACGTGGTCATGTAGCCCCGTGTGCTTTGGGTGTGTGTAAATATGTCTGATAATCGGTGTTAATTGTGATGGCAGTATTAGTGTGTGTTATCTGTAATTCAGGTAAGGATCGCAGATGATCAATTGCAAGTAGTTTCTACTTTTGCTACCAAATGCTACCGTCAACGACACCTAGCTGTGAACATGGCTACTAGATGCCACCGCAACCAACACCTATCGGTGAACGTTGGAACTTAATAGAGAGTTAATCAAATCTAACCTACAAATTTAGTTTCTCACAATTGTATTTACATGCCATAAATCTATGAGATGGGGCAGCCAGCTTTACTTCCCTTCCAAAGGAAGGCATACTGAGGGATTATTATTAACGCTCTTAAAGAATTCGACGACTTCGGCCAGGTTTGAACCCACGATCTTGGGCATAGAAGTTCAGCATGCAACCAACTACGCAACCGAAGCCCCTAAAACACAGCGAGCCCTCCATAATGTAAGACACTACACCATCCACCATATACAAGCCGAGGCACTACGGGAAATTGGATGTGTCGCTCATGAGGAAGTGTCAGGAATAGCCAATCAAGGAAGCACGAGACGGGTGGACATCATCGCCTACACGACTGGATTGAAAAACGGCCACACCTTATATCGAAGTCTGCTCTACATTACTCAACCATACACTGTCAATCAGGAGAAGAAAGCCATCTACAGTGAAAGCCTTTTTTATAGAACGGAACCTCGCCGGGGCCGTGTATCGAGACAAGAGCGATGCGTCAAAGCTAGATGACACGCATTTGCCGATTACATTATAGAGGGTCGGGAAGTACAGGATGCTGTCGTGCCATTTATTACATACGGAGCTGACAAGATTTCTTAGTAAAACATATTAAGACTTGTGGTGAGGTACTGCAGCCTATATCGTTTCCCGTGAACATGGTTAGGTTTAAACAAAACATAGAATTTTCCTACTGAAATCTTATTTTCTCATGAAGAAGTCTTCTAGTAAATGTGTTTGTGCGTTTCAACAACGTGCGATATTTACTTGTGGGGGATCCTCAAACAAAAGGTATACAGAAACAATCCGCGTTCTCTGTAGGCTCTCGAGAACGAAAAAATTGCATTGATACGAAATATATGTAAGGATAAATGCACTTCTTACAATGGTGCAATGTTTGTTTAGCAAATGAAGGACAACATTTCCAGCAACTACTCTGAAATTCATGTAATTAATGCTCATTATTAATAAATACGTTAAAAAGTATTACGCTACCAAAAACGATCTTTTCTCGTCGATTCTACAATCCAGATGGGAACGCTAGACTTTCACGTAGCAAGCTCAGCACATTTTACCAGTGTCAGAACGGGTGTGGTTCACGCTGATAATATACACAGACTTCGTAATGTAACCCTTACATCTCCTGTATCTTCTATCTAGTAGGCCTACTGAAGTTACAAATTACATAAAACAACAACTAACTAGTCTACTAATGGAAGTTCACCCTCAGAGAAATTTCGAGCGACCTCATCATTATTTCTTAGGTGTTAATGTTCACACAAAGTTTGTAATCCTCGCAATGAATTATTTAATTTAATCTGATAAAGTTCTCGAAATTACTAATGTAGAGCGCGACCCGCGTTCTATTTCCGCGACACGACAGTGTGTTGGCTCGCGCGCCCGGCCGGTATTTATAGTGCTTCGTGCAGGTGATGCTTCCACGAGGGGAGAAGTGGCACGACCTAATACCATATAGCAGACTGGCGCTCTATCATTGGGCTATGCTAATCGATGATAATCTTCTATCCGACAATACCAAAGATAGCATATCTCTTTCGTGTTGCGCAAATCATCTGACAAGACGAGAGACTTTTCTGTTCTCCAAGTTACCAACCTCATCTGATAAAACCAGACGCCTTCCTTAAAGTTGTCAACGACATGTGACAAAACAAGAAACCTTCCTTTCCTCGAAGTTGCCAACCTCATCTGATGAAACCAGACAGCGTCCTCGAGTTACCAACCTCATATGACAAAACCATACGCCTTCCTGTCCTCCAAGTTTCCAACCTCATTTGATAAAACGAGGCACGTTCTTCCAAGGTGCCAACCTTATCTAACAAAGCCAATCACCTTCCATCTTCCACGTTGCCGGTCTCAGAAGCAAGCTTGCAAGTTTTACCGTGGCTCCTAACCTTGGGATATTCTCTTCAATCGCTTGAATAGGATACGAGAAAAATGGTTTTCAAATTTTGAACCGATGCCATCTTGAATTCTTGAAAACAATTGAACATGAGGTGACTCTATACTAAGCTCTGAATAAAAATTCGCTGTTCTTAGCATCATTGGTCATTGCTCTAGGTTGATTAGATCGCCAGAAAAATCATTTGAAATATTTGAAAATCACTTGGTCGCCATGTTGTTTTTGTGTTACTCAGGTTTTTGAAAGCCAAATATACTTATTTATATAATGGTCCTTTTACACCATAAAAATTTCAGGTTGATTGCCTAAATTGTTTCGGAGATATTGCGAACCGGCGAAATATATTGTATTGTCGCCATGTTGGATTGTTTCATACATAGGCTATATAATTATATGCCAGGATACGAATTTTATAATGATAGTCCGTTATACCAGCCTATAATAATAATATCGTATGGCCTCGGGTGCCTGGTACAAGCTTTGCTATTTGACACCCAGAGGGTAGCTTGCAGCCTACATTTCTATTACTAGACTAGCTGTACCCGGCATGCGTTGCAATGCCAATCAAAGAAAGTGTTGGCGTTGTAACTTTTGTTTGTTGAAGTGGTTTTGGATTCTCAATATATTTTTTCTTTTTCCGTTAACCACCTCTAAAGTATTGTAAAACTGATTTACTATCTCAAAGAAATCATGGGAGCGTGCTCAACAACTCAACAAAGTTTCATCGCAATGAAATAAATAGTATATGAACGCATATACTTTCTTGAAACGATTCGAGCGCCGTCACCCAATGGTTGAATAAACTCGTACGCTACCTATTGTAAAATGGATTTACTAAGCATGAAACTTTCCCTGGAGTGTGCACAACAACTCACCAAAGTTTAGTCGCTATCAGACGAATGGCATATGAACGCATATGGGACTATGTTGAAACACCTCGCGCATCTTCACTCATTTGTTTAATCTACTTGTGCGATACATATTGTAAAGTGCATTTACTAACCCAGAAACCTTCCCTGAAGTGTACACAACATCTCTCCCAAGTTTCATCGCTATCAGACGAATAGTATATGAACGCATACGGGACTTTGTTGAAACGCTTCGCGCGTCGTCGCTCATTTGTTGAATCTACTCGTGCGCTACCTATTATAACATGGATTTACTAAGCCAGAAACCTTGCATGTAATGTACACCACCTCTCACCCAAGTTTCATCGCTAGCGGATGGATGGTATGTGAACGCATACAGGACTTTGTTGAAACGCTTCGCTCGTCGTCACTCATTTGTTGAATCTACTCGTGCGCTACCTATTGTTAAGTGGATTTACTAAGCCAGAAACCTTCCCAGAAGTGTACACAACATCTCACCCAAGTTTCATCGCTATCAGACGAATAGTATATTAACGCATACGGGACTTTGTTGAAACGCTTCGCGCGTCGTCGCTCATTTGTTGAATCTACTCGTGCGCTACCTATTAAAACATGGATTTACTAAGCCAGAACCTTGCCTGTAGTGTACACAACCTCTCACCCAAGTTTCATCGCTATCGGACGAATGGTATGTGAACACACACAGGACTTTGTTGAAATCTTCGCCCGTCGTTGCTCATTTGTTGAATCTACTCGTGCGCTACCTATTGTTAAGTGGATTTACTAAGTCAGAAATCTTCCCTGAAGTGTATACAACATCTCACCCAAGTTTCATCGCTATCAGACGAATAGTATATGAACGCATACGGGACTTTGTTGAAACGCTTCGCGCGTCGTCGCTCATTTTTTGAATCTTCTCATGCGCTACCTATTATAACATGGATTTACTAAGCCAGAAACCTTGCCTGTAGTGTACACAACCTCTCACCCAAGTTTCATCGCTATCGGACGAATGGTATGTGAACACACACAGGACTTTGTTGAAATCTTCGCCCGTCGTTGCTCATTTGTTGAATCTACTCGTGCGCTACCTATTGTTAAGTGGATTTACCAAACCAGAAACCTTACCTGAAGTGTACAGAACATCTCACCCAAGTTTCATCGCAATGGGATGAATGGTATCTGAACGCATGTGGGACTTTCTTGTAACAACCGCACGCCATTTTGTTGATGCTGCTCGCGCGCCATCTATTGTAAATTGGATTTACTACGCCTATAACTTTTCCGGGACTGTGCACAACAACTCACCAAAATTTGATCGCAATCGGATGAATTCTATATGAACACAACGCCATTACGCATTTGTTTAAACGACCCACGCGCTATCTATTGTGAAATGGATTAACTATGCCTATGAACCTCCCGAAAGTATGTACAACAACTCACCAAAATTTGATCGTAATGGGATGAATGGTTTATGAACGCATAAAAGACGAACAGACAGACATTCCTTTATCTTTTTATATATATATATATATATACTAGCTGAAGTACCCATTCTTCGAACGGTCTTCGGTATTAATAACCAGATGTTACCAATTGATCTACTGTTGCAATGTTTAGAGGCTTGGAACCTGTTTGTTGGCAAAGAAACATGATTAGTTAAAATGTGCTCTCAAACTAAATTTACCTAACGTGTTCTTCCTGGCGTGAAAATAAAATTGAAAACCTCGTAGACGAATCGCAATTCACGTCACATACGAACTGACCCTAACCGTTGTGTCAAGTGCCCAACTACAGGAAGACCCCTTTTATAAATTATAAAGGCTTGTGGTACATGAAAATTCAGTTTTTTTAGCCTCCAATGGCCCAAATTCGTAAAATCAGCAAAAAACCGTCTACTATTTCAAATCAGTAATTTTTGAAAATAATGTTGCTGTTTGGAGATATGAAAAAAATCTAGGGTATTCCTTGAACCCCTTAAGCGCATTGATGAATTTTACAGTTTTAGTTGGTTCCGTGATAACCTTATAGCCATTTGCAACCTTTCACAGAAATGTAATAAATGGAGTGGCATTACTTATTCCAGAAATAGATGGAAAGTTGGATGCCACCTCTTGAGATACTTTTGTCATGGTTAGTGGCTTGCATTCCTTCTTTACTTTATTAAATGGAATTAGTTTTCTGGGAATATCTAAGAAACTGTAGGGTTTAGAGCCTTAAAATATAATTTTCGGGGACCCTTTACGGCTCTTGAGGGGCCCCGAGTTTTGTTTCTGACACCAAGGGTTTGAAAATGAGTTTGTCTCGTCGTTGTACGCCATAATAATGATAATTAAAATAATAGTAATAATAATAATATAACAATATAGGGATAGGGATATAATAGACCTTCCGTACGATACCCGCGCGTGTAAATCGCGTAAAAAAAATTCTAGAGTACCCCTTGACCCCTTAAGCGCATTACATGTATTGATGAATATTTCAGCTTAATTTGGATCCGTTATAACCTTATTGTCGTTTGAAAACCTTCACAGTAATATAATAAATGGAATTGCATTGAGTCTAACAGAAATAGATGGACCTCTGAGATTCTGTTGCCATTGTTACCGGCAAGCATTCCTTCATTATTTTTTTAAGTGAAATTAGTTTTTTGGAAATATCTCGAAAAATGTTAGTTTTAGGGCCTTAAAATGTGGTTTTCGGGGTTCTTTTAGGGCCCCCGAGTTTCGTTTCTTACATTGAGGGGCTAAAAATGAGCTTTGTCTCACCTTTCTACGCTTATTTCAGCTTGTATTTTAAGGGGGTAGGCCCCCTGTTATGAGAGGTACGGAGAAGAGTTACATCAATGATTAGTGTCGTGCCTCTGATGGATATCTGCATCATATTTTACGTTAAAATATTGGCATCACGCCATTTCTTCTAAGGAACTTCACATCGTGAAAATTGTTGCCGGTTATGCCTTTTTGTGCTGCTATTCCAATTCCATAGGCCATGTGACAAGTGATTTGTCCATCCCCGACAACCCCTGTGCTTAACGAAACAACGTGTTGTCCACGAGGAAAGGGCTCTTGAGTTGATAACCATCCAACAAATTTTCTCAAGTCCGCATCATCCCGCGAGATCTGCGCACACCGCGCATCCACATGCTGTTCTGTAGTCGAAAACTCAATATTGCAAAATGATACTAAAGGTAGGTAATTTGCCACAGCTGTTTACATTGAAAAGCTGTTATACTTGTAAAAAGTTAACAGCTTGTGCAGATGGAATGCTGACAAATATTAAAACATGTAGAAACGTTGATATGGCATATCATTTCCATAGCTTTTCCGCAAGAATCTAAAAGGGCTCCAATTTGAATAGTCGTAGCATCGTAACAGTTCACATAAGAGACAAAAGGTAGAGAGCATTTTTGTAGAAAATTTACTCTAGATTATTTTTATGATAGGCATTTTGTTGATAAAGTTGATGGTTTGGGAGATATTAGAGAAAAAAAATGGTACCTTCTTAGGGCCAGAAGGGCCAACACCGACTTCGCTTGAGGGGGGAAAACTTGGGAGAGTAATATCTGGGTCAAAATAAAGCGATTAAAGCAATTTCCAGCGTTCCACTAATTATTTCCTTATTGAGGCTTTTTTTCCGACCTGTCGCCTGGCCTATAAAGTTCTATTGATTTTAAACATGTTTTATTCTGCGAATATAACTTACAGAATTTTATAAAGTAACTCATAAATAATTTTTAACATTCTGTAAACGAAACACTCACATATTTTATTATGAGCAAATATTCTCATGAAAATAAATTTTATTATTTCAGATTTTGAAAAATCATTTACATATCATATTGTTCTATATTGAAACAACTTTTTTTAGTAATAATCTGATACAGGTACGAAGTACACCATTTTATACTGACTGTATAACAATATAAAGTATTGACAGTAAGAAAACAAACAATAAAATTTAACACAAAAAAGGGACTTAATAATAACAAATTCATTGGAAATTAAATAACAAATAAAATAAATAACAGAGGTTATAAAGATATGTATGTGAGTCGTCCAATTCAAGAACTACCTAAGTCAATTTCATGAAATTTGTGAGAAAGGGCAAAAAACTGTCTTGAGTTATCCGTGCGCGTTTAAATAGAAACAGTTTGTATAATAGTTACAAAATACGATTAGTTTTCATTTTATGTATGTTTTAAAAATAAAGTAAAAGCAGTTTTTACGTAATAATAGAAAATATATTGCACTTAAGCAGTTTTGATACAGGATCTAGGACTTAAGTAGTTTTGGATTAGTTTCATTAAGTCAGTAATTATGGTTTCTATGTGAAAGTGAAATTATTGCTATATTTTAAAGTTCTCTAAGAAACTACCCAGTATACAATAAAAGTAACCTTTCAACCTTAAATTTCCATTCACAATATGCTCACAGCTTTTCAAACTAGGCGAAATAGAGTCCATTGGACTGCACATCAACGTCATGTTCCATGGGGTCTTCTTCTTCTTCTTCTTCAGATACATTTTGTCGAGCTATGTCTTCGCCACATAGTAGCAAGTCTCGGTAGAAGCCTAGATCCTCTCAGTTGTGCCACTCAGGGCCGAAATGCTTTGACAAAAGCTGTTTCACATCAGTCACTTACATATATATATAAATATATAAAAGTGTACCCGTTCTTACGCCACTTTAACATGTTTTCTTGGCGTTGATTAGCAGTGTTTAGCTATGGACAAGTTCATTGTTAAACGTAAACGCCTGGACAGTGAACGTGAACAGTCGGATCCTACTCCCGAACCGTTGAATTCAACATAAAGAAGACAAACGAAAGAAAAGAACATACCAGGACAGTTACGTAGTGTATGGATTTACGTGGAATAAGAACGAGGAAAACCCTATCCCTGTGTGTTTAGTTTGTGGCGAAACACGAGGCCATGGTACCTAGCAAACTGAAGTGGCATCTCACAATTAAGCATCCTAGTGGGTCAGGGAAGAGTGTGATGTATTTTTCACGTGTACTAGAAGGGGAGAAAAAAAACCAGCTGTGCGAATGGTAAAGAGAATGACCATAAGTGATACTGCTCTTGAAGCCTCGTTTAAAGTAGCAGAACTGATAGGAAAAAAGAATCACACACACACCTCATACTCTTGGAGAGGAAATCATAGGTCCTGCATGGAAAATTATAGTTTCAACAATACTTGGTGAAGGAGCAGCTAATCAAATTTCGAAATTTCCTCTTTCCAACAACACAATCAGTCGCAGGATATCTGAAATGTTTGCAATATCAACGAACAAGTCGTGGGGAAAATAAAAACTGATCGAGCATTTGCTTTGCAAGTAGATGAGAGTATCGATAGTGGTGACAAACTGCAACTCCTTGGTTTTACCAGATATATTGATGATAAAGATATTAATGAGCAGTTTCTGTTCAGTAGACCGCTAGAGACTACAACCTCAGGCCATGATATTTTCGTTTCTATTAATTCCTTTCTCAATGACCAAGATCTTTCATGGAAAGACTGGTTGGTTGGTTCTTAAGTTTAGGGGCTGCGACAACGCGGTCATGTAGCCCCGTGTACTTTGGTGTGTGTAGAATCTGTCTGATAACCGGTGTTAATTGTGATGACTGTATTAGTGCGTGTTATCTGTTTTTAATTCAAGTAAGGACTGCAGTATTTTGAATTTTTCAAGTAGTTCCGACTTTTGCTGCCAAACGCCACCGTTAATGACTACTAGTTCAGAACTTAGCTACCAGACGCCACCGCAGTCGGCTCTTGGCAACGAACGTAGGAACCTAAGAGCGTTGTTTACATTCTTAACCTATACAATTTAGCTTCACACAGGTGTAATTAGTGGAAGGTTCTTTAACATGCCATAAATCTATGACATGGGACCGCCGGATTTACTTCCCCTCCGAAGGAAGGCATACTGAGGGATTTTTAACTCTCTTAAAAATCCGACGACTTCGGCCGGCATGGAAAGACTGTTGTGGTATATGTACAGATGGTGCACAATCTATGTCTGGGAAATTTAAAGGTTTTTACTGCCGGAGCTCAAGATTTTGCTGCAGTGTTTAACGAAGTTGTGAAAATGGTGAACTACATCAAGTCTCGACCTTTAATGTGCAGGATTTTTAAACAGTTATGTCTCGCAACGGATGCACCTCATACCTCTTTGTTACTTCATACAGAGTAAGGTAGTTGTCGCGGGGTCGTGTATTGAAGCAGTTTCTTGAACTTAGAGAACAGGTGAAAACTCTTTTTAAGGATGAAAATCAAGATACATTTTATGAGCTGTTACTAACTGATTCTTGGTGCTTGGAACTGTCGTATCTGGCAGATATTTTTCATAAACTGAATTAACTGAATGTTTCAATGCAGGGTAGACAGGAAACAATAATTTCCTCAACCAATAAAATGAAAGATTTTAAAAGAAAACTTAGTTCTTGGAAGTCTGCAGTTCAGAAAGGAGATCTTTCAAACTTTCTTCATCTGGCAGTAGTTAACGATCTGGGTAAGCTGAAAGACCGCATTTGTGATCACTTATCAAGATTGCAAGATGCAATAGATACATACTTTCCATCTATTTCCACTATGAATGTCAACTGGGTTGTCTCACCATTTGATTTCATAGATAGTACGAGGAAATAGATTTCACTGGTTGCGAACGAGATGAATTTATTGATCTTTGTGCCGATTCCACACTCAAAGGTAAGTTCACCAAGAGTGAGGCGTCGTGTCGGTGGCTACTTTTGGGCTTCAGCGGAGAGAGTAGTATCCTAACCTAATGAAGAAAGCAATTAACACACTTTCGCCCTTTCCAAAATCCTATCTATGCGAGCAAGCCTTCTCTGCTCTGGTGACAATAAAATCCAAAGCAAGAAATAGACTGAATAACCTTGAGGATGATTTGCGTGTTTCATTGTCAACTGCAAGGCCCGATATCACGTACCTGTGCTCTAAGCATCAATCACAAGTTTCATATTAACGATTTATCGAACAAAATTATTGATGTATTTTTACTCACTGACTGTAGTAAAGTTGACTGTATTATGTTATGGTGTACGTTACTTATTATAAAATATTTCAATAAATTTACATATGAAACATAATTCTTTTTTTATTCAAGGAAGGGTGCCCCCACTGTCGACCAAAGTATTATGTGCACTCGAGTTTGAAGGTTGTTTGTGAAGTAACCAATAGACCTACATAAAATCCAATAACATCATCATTTTCGTCGTTCTATTGTACGTTAGTTCATGTAGGTTTGGAATTTTTAATTTATATTTTAATATTTTTTATCGCAGTTGGAACACAAAATGTGCCCATTTTAAGCGTGTTTCAACCATGCGTCACATTTAAGAATTATTATCTCAAAACTCCGTCATCAGATCGAATGCAAATTTTAACACAATATACATCGGAATGTTGTATAACTGGTTTATTAATTTCAAAATTTTGTGTGTCCAAGAAACAAAGTTATCATTTTTGTAAGGTAACTTTTTCTCGGCTCGGGGTGGTTGGAAAATATAGCTCTTGGTCGCATTGTAATCCATATTCATCAAGAAGTTATGGTTTATGACTGTGAAATACGTAAATTAATTCACTTATTTTATATCGGTTTGTGTTTGTTCGTGGAAATAAGGCATTATTCACCAGCCAGCCGCTCAGGGGTAAGCTGTACTGCGTTGCTGAGATGGAGCCCATAACTGCCGAGCGAGGCGAGGTCGTATTTCCCCGTTCCAATATAAACCGATATAAAATAAGTGAATTAATTTATGTATTTTAAAGTCATACAGCATAACTTTTTGATGTATAAGGAGTTCTACGCGACCAAGAACTACATATTCCAACCACCCCAAGCCGAGAAAACGTTACCTTACACAAATGATAACAACTTTGTTTCTTGGACACGCAAAAATTTGAAATTAATAAACCAGTTATACAATATTCCGATGTATATTGTGTTAAAATTTGGATTCGATCTGATGACGGGTTTGTGAGATAATAATTCTTAAATGTGACGCATGGTTGAAACACACTTAAAAACGGGCACTTTTTGTGTTCCAACTGCGATAAAAAATATTAAAATATAAACTAAAAATTCCAAACCTACATGAACTAACGTACAATAGAACGACGAAAATGATGATGTTATTGGATGTTATGTATGTCTATTGGTTACTTCACAAACAACCTTCAAACTCGAGTACACATAATACTTTGGTCGACAGTAGTGTTTAATGTTATTCCCAAGGGTGCCGTGAACTTCAAAAGGTTGGTAAACTCTGCTCTAGACTGTGGTCGTGTGGACTGGCATGATGAGTCAGGGCGGGAGGGAGGCGGAAGCTGCGATAGCAAAGGTGTTGAAGGAGAGGGTAAGGCAGGTGGCCGAGCGCTCTCTTGCCCAAGACCTTGTCTTACCGCTGTGTGTGTGCGCGCGTGTGTGTATGTGTGTGTGACTGATTCAACCTGCGTTTTGTAGAGTCTGAAAGGTACAATCACCACGGGTATATCGCTGAACCAATTTTCTTTATCGAACTTTTCTACTGCTCAGAATAAGAGCCACATCAAATTAATAAAACTTTGAAGTTAATATAACAATTTTTTCTCACTAAAAATGGTATTCAAATCTGAAGAGGTTAATACAAAATTTGAATTTCGTAATAAGAATTGTTCCTATTGCAGGTACTACTACAGGGGTTGTTGTACATAAATTTCGGTGTCTTCCGATTATTAGTTTCGTCGTGGAGATTGTACCTTTAACGCTCAAAATAGCCACTTTGAAGCCATGTCCTCAGCAAACGAGCCGTCGTTATTTTCTTCAAAACGCATATAATATCTCACAAAGACCTACATTAGAGATTAAGAGTAAAAATAAAAATAAAAATAAAATTTCAATTTTTGACCGCACAGCCTTAATCTAGAACTGCGTTAGGGGGGGTGTTGGTACAGAGCTATCAGCATGAGTAAATGTAACCTTTTATGCTTCATAAATTCTGGCCTCAATGTGGAGCGATAGCGTGAAACAAAATTTCCCTCCGAGGGGACAAAGGCGCAAGTAATGGACACGCTGTCAGAAATACTTGGCTTTGACTACCGCCATAGTAATTTCAATTTCACTAGACAGGCAGGCGGGCAAACTCATGAGCGTCAGAGCTGTCAGCCGCCGGGACACTATGTGACAGTAGATGGCGGGAAATTAACACTTCGCGCTACAGGAATTAAAAATGTCTGCGTGTCTGGCGTGATAACAACACTGAATGTTAAATAACTTTTCCACGAAGAAATTTAACATAGAATTATTATTTCTACAAATCATTGCCCTTTTGCAGTCAAGTCTAATGCTTTACCAATCTCAGTACGAATAAAATATTATGTTCACTACAGTGGAGTTCAAAGTGGTGTAGCTTTTCTCCAAGATGAAACCAAGTCTACGCATGCCCAGGAGCCGTAAAGCACATTTAAGTAATATGGAACCCGAATGGCCTCGTGAAATGCATCAACGATAATCACGCATTTAAGTTAAATAGGAATTAACTAATCGTTAGTAAAGAGTTGGTGAAAACGGCCCTAAAAGTGCTGGATACTTTGTAGATATTGTTAGTTATTATTAGTGTAGGTGAAAGTTCCATATTTTATGTTCTCTTGTTTATTTTTAACTAGGAACCCGCCCCAGCTTCGCCCGGGAACAGTTATAAATGTATTACGTGATACACGCCTTCTTCTTGCGATGTCAATGAACTACGACATATATCTCCTTTGCGTCTCGGCATGATGGCTTAAAATCGCTGACTAGACTATTAATTATATTATCATGGAGATGCATGTACAACGAATTCTTGTCATACGTAATTTAAGAATGGCGAGGTGCATGAAACACAAATCCCCCTTCCGTCCAATCTTAACTTGACTGTGATTTTGCGAAACGAAAATTTCACAGGCGAGATGAAGAAAAGCAGAATTGCACTTTCAGGGAAACTCCAAACACAACCAATCTTCTCTGAAGTCTTAACTCAACACGACTCGACAGTTTACTGCTGGCTGTATCTGAGGTAATAGACTCCCCGCTAGATAGACTGTAACTGGGGTGATAGGCTCGCCCCTAGCTTGCTCGTAAACTGTCGCATCAGTAATTGAATGGAGATTGTTGGAAGAAATAAAAACGTAAACATACTTATAGTGGGTGATGTAATGAAGATTGAGATATGCTTTCACGGACGTTTTTGTAGAACTTTTCAGGCTGAACAATTCTTACACTCATAGTATATTGATACGTTTAACGATTTGCCCAGCGTAAGCTTAAAAAGCGCACGGACGCCAGGTTTTCTTTCAACGATTTCACTGAAATTGTTATTGCTTGGCTTCATTTGATCATAAATAAATTATTTTGTACAGAAGCCTTCCTCGAGATATCCTTTACAGAATGGTGAAAACCGCATAAAAATCCATCCAGTGGTTCTCGAGATTAGCCGTGACATCCAAGAATCGGGGACTTTGTTTTATACCAAGTCGAGATAAGTGTGGCTTTAGGTTTATTCTGAATTTTGTTGATGATGGTGTATGCAATTTCCCAGTTGAATCCATTAGTTTATGTTATGTTGTATATGGTGTTTATTTCCTATTTATAATTAGTGGGAGAACAAGTGGGCTATCTTTTAATTGACTGTCTGGCATTTGCAGACGGTCTTGCAGATTTCGCTAGCTCCGTGGATATGGTCACGAAACAGATCAACCAGCTTCAAGCACAAGTTTCAAAGGTAAGGCTCCTGATCTCTTTGGAAGAACGGAATGTACAGTGCGCCCGGGAATGTTCTCCGCAGTGCCTACAAGCTGCTGCGAGATATTACGTCACCAGTTACGTTGGCAGCACGGCTGTCGCTTGTATCATAACAAACAAACAGTAAACTTTATAGGTACTCACCACAGCCATTCATAACTGATGCTAGAAGGGCTGTTGACACACATGTTGACTTATTGCAAAACACACTGACGAATTCGACAGCCCACAGCCCACATGTGGCCTTCACCCTATCATGGACACTGTGCTGCCAACTAAACTGATGACGCAACCTCTCGCAGATGCACGTAGCCACTGCGGAGAACATTCCCGGGCGCCCTGTATTACAAGCATCAAACCGGCACTGAGAAAGCTAGAAGTGACATATGGAATAATCAATGGGGTTGAGAATTTTAAGGATCTTCGTGATTGGATAGAACCTAACATGTCCGAAAAAGAAGCCTTTACGTCACGCTTCGGTGGCGTAGTAGGTAGCATGCTGAGCTTCTATGCCCAAGGTCACGGGTTCAAACCCGGCCAAAGTCGTCGGATTTTTCAAGAGCGTTAAAAATCCCTCAGTATGCTTTCCTTCGGAGGGGAAAAAGCCAGCGGGCCCATGCCATAGATTTATGGCATGTAAAAGAACCTTCCACTAAACTTGTGTGAAGCAAAATGTGTAGGTTAGGTTTGATTAATGCTCTTAAGTTCCAACATTCGTCACCGGGCGCGGGTTGCGATGACATCTAGTAGTAGCCAAGTTAACAGCTAGTAGCATTTGGTGGCGAAAGTAGGAACTACTTGAAATTATTGTCTTCAGTCCTTACTTGAATTAAAAACAGATAACACACACTCATACAGCCATCACAATTAACACTGGTTATCAGACAGATTCTACACACACCCAAAGTACATGGGGCTACATTCCCACGTTGTCGCAGCCCCTAAACTAAGGAACCAACCAACCAACCAACCTACGTCACGCTGGATGAAATTGAAATTACCTATTATGCGACAAAAGTGTCTATAGCAAAAGCCTTACATCCTTGAATGCAAAAATCATACATCGTTACACTGTCATCCAGCCAGAAGCTTTATATCTCGCTATGAACAAGGAAGGAATGATGGAGAAATTGAAAACCAAGGAAAGGAAGATTTTTGAGGAAACACTTAGGTCTAGTGAAAGAGAATGGTGAGTTTAAAAGACGACAAACGCATGATTTATACAGACATGTGGCGATGCGGAAAAGATGGATTGATTTTTATGGGCACGTGACTTCCCGCCCTATCTAATTCGGTACAGCAATGTTTACTGACTGAAAAGTAATTCTATCAATATATTTCCGGGACAGCCAGCATTGCGGTTCGAACCCACAGATTCATATCCGAGTCCACAGATAGTTAAGCTCAGACCTGACATCGTTCTTGTGGACGAAATTAAAAACACACGCATTAATTCAACATTGCTCTGTCAAATACACACTGCATACAACATGTGTGCAGTGAAAGCAAATCTGGGAGAAAAAATAAAGAAGGTGTGGTATCAAGAAAAAACGACTGTTGTACCCCTTGTCCTCTCAGAAACAGATGATGTACCAACATCTCTGAAGAGAAACCTGCAAGAATTGGAACAATACAGTGGCATGTGTTCATAAATCTGCCATTCTTAACATTAACCCAACACTTAAAATTAATTAATTAATTAATAAGCGTTATGGGGCGGAACAGAGATTTTGAAAGTTTTTAAACCTCCTTACCACATAGATGAAATATAAGATCATCAATTTGCAGTAGAAGGCCGCCTGTGATCGTTTCCCACATTCTGTAAAAACAGGCGTGTATATAAGAGAGAATATTATTATTTTTATTATTATTATTATTATTATTAATAATAATAGTATTAGGAAAATATTGGGACCATTAAAAACAGAAAGTGGAGAGTTCAGATAAAGAAAAAATGACGACCTACAAAAATAAAGAAATTGAAAAAATCACGATACGATCTGGAAAAGGAGGGTTAATTTCTTTGGACACGTAATGAGGATGAATAACATCAGACTCACAAAACAAATGTTCAGTCATGTATACAAAAAAAAGAATGGTAATCAGTGGGTACAAATTATAAACAGGGATATGGAAGAGATGGAAGTAACAATAGATATTATTCAGGACAGACTACTTTTCAGAAATATGATCAAACATTTCAAGGGTTTCCAGGAGAAGGAAAATAAGAAGCGGGTTAACATCTGGACGGAAGAGAGAAGAAAGAGACAAAGTGAAGTAATGAAGAACTTCTGGAAGGCTAGTAGGGATAAAGGAAATAAGAGACAGTGATTGCAATGTGTTACTTTACGCGGTCCAAAGATGGCCAAAATCGAGGAAAGAAGAAGAAGAAGGATACAAAAAGAAGAAGAAGAAGTATTAAGCAATAATAATAATAGAAGACAACGCAATACATTATTAGTAATTACTAGACTGGAGGATGGGACTGTGTTAAACAATCACGATTCACGACACACGTCTGTTTACTCATTAATGAAGTGTAATCGGCTTTTAATGACGAGGCAATTTAATATTCGATCACCCACTCACGTTAATGGTCAGCGTAAAAACAGTTAGCTGGCAGACGTGGCTAATTTTATAACTTTCGTCTGATAACTATGAGAGTGGAATAGTGCTATTAAAGAAGTTGTGCTGGTCAGTTCAAGTGGTCCTGACTTGGTAAGTCCTTTTTCCTCCACATATTAGAGAGTCTTTGAGCTTTCTGGTTTATAAGTAGCGATAAATATAAAGAAACGTTATCCGCATCCGCACATTTAGACATTTATCCGCACGTTTGTTGTCCGAATCTACCGGTATTATAATAATATTTTAAATTAGATAAAGTATTACAGCAACACATTTAGACATTCGAGAAAGTCGTTCCCCCAGGCTATGTAAGTCATGTGCTATGTTTAAAATGAATGTTATACATCCTGAATTGCAACCCTTTTCAGTTAGGAGTGTTAATTATGCTTAATGACATAAAGAGATTAATGTAAATCATCTTACATTTGTCACGAGAAAAAAGCGAAAAATACGATATGTCCTAAAGATCCGGATCCTAGTAATGATATTCAACAAGTTTGGGTTGTATTATAAATTTACTCCACACATTATCCGCAGCTTATCCGCTCTCCGCACAGCCATGCAAACTATATCCGCATGGTGAAATCATTTTCGGATATCCGCGGGTCCACTTTATTTATAAGATAAGTACTATACTTTATTCATCCCAGACCAAGCGTGCTCTTTTGATGACTTCATCTGCATTACCATCATCAGTCAACGTTGCAGTAGACAAGCACAGAAGATGATGATGTTGACAATTGTTGTTTTAAGGGGCCTAAAATGTAGGTTATCGGCCCCTAATGGTTTGGGTGATAGTGATAATGATGATGTAATGTAAACTATAACTAAAGAAATGGAAAACAATAGAAGAATAATGTAATTAAGCGACAGGATAAAAAACATGTAGTTCCTTGAATAACTATACAGCCTATTTTCATATATCCTACTCATGTTAATTGCCTCTATCAACATACAAAACTCAGTTTGATTGTTGTGATAGATTCGTAGATATTGAGAACTGTCTACATATTTCAGATGGTCGGCAGGTTGGATTTTTATTTATGTACTATTACATGAAGATTATTGTGTACGTGTGGTATTCAAACTTCAATCGCATGATTAGGACACAAAACGAGATTTTAAAATTTCGCACAGATGCCATCTTGTGATTATGAAAACGATTGAAATAAACTAGATGCCAGTGGATTAACATTTGTATACGCATTTAAAACGTGTAAAGCTTCACTGCACTCAGATGGTTAAATCGCGAGAAACGTCCATTTAAATATTTATACTTCGCGTCGCCGCCATGTTGGATTTGCGCTCACCAGGTTACTGAAAGTCCTATAGGTGAACTTATGTTCATAGCCTCTATGAACATTAAAAATTCAGTTTGATTGCTATAAAAGATTCGTAGATATTGAGAACCGTCAAAATATTTCGGATGCTCGCCATTTTGGATTGTTATATGTATAGTTCATAGAGTTTTGTACAATTAAAGGGAAATTATTGCGTACCTTCATTATTCAAACTTTCACTTCGATCGCATGATTACGACACAAGAAATAAACACTTAATTTTATAATTTCGCACAGCCTGTGCTTTGAGGTTATGTAAACAATTGAACTAAATTAGACGCCAGTGCATTACAATGTGAATAAATATTTGCTGTACCAAGTTTCATTACGTTTGGATGGTTAAATCGCGAGAAAAGCCTATTTAAAAGTCTCAATTTCGCTTGGCTGCCATGTTGGTTTTGTAGTTACCAGGTTTTTGAAAGTCTCATAGATGAACTTTTAGTAGTGCCCTTTATCACGGTACAAAATTTCAGGGCGATAGGTTTGGAGATACTGAATGATGGTGAAGTATTTCACACAGCCGCCATGTTGGTTTGGTGAGACACAATAAAATTTGAAGGGCACGGTCGGTGTCGACCAAAAGAGTGCTATGATCTTTCCGAGTTTCATTGAAATCGCTACAGCCGTTTAGATGTTATTAGGGGGACACACACACACGAATCACACACGCACACACAGACACACGGACAAAAGGTGATCTCATAAGCCTATTTTTTTCATAAAATGAAAATAGGCTAAAATGCCCTCAAACCTCACGGATTGAGGGACTTGGAAAGGAGAGGAGCCAGGAATGGCAGATAGGAAAGGGAAAGAGGAATGGTCCCGCCCCAAAGTCAGTGGAAAAGGGGAAAAACCGGATCTAGCTCAGGAAAGCCTCGGGGTCGCCAACTCCCGAACTCACCATCCATGAACCTTTGGAGGTGTAGCACTATCCAGGGGGAACCAGAAGTGGTGGGGCTACACCTACTCTGCCTCCTTGAGGGCCATGAGCAGAAGGCAGGAGATATCATGAAAAGAAAAAGAAGGCTAACTCCTTCAAGAATGAGGGTTTCAGGAAAGATGAGACAATGGTCAATTAAAGCGTGAAAGGAAAGACTCCCTAGACCTCGGATACCCTAATACCGTCGGGGTTGGAAGAGAACAACAGTTGACCGAGAGAGGTCGACAGGAAAGAAGACGGATAGGAGCCTAGCACAAGTAAGTGGAAGAAATGCCGGGCTCATTTGGGGTCCCGTGGTCGCCAACCCACGTCCTACTTGATGTGAGCCACTGGGGGAAGCACAGAAGAGCGAACTGCTGTGATGAATATGATGCCAGGGATGTAGAATATTCTTCTAACCCAGATGTTCTCAACCTGGTTCTCGTAAGCACTACAGTACTCTTTATATGAAATTTGGTGCTCTCATCATACGAGCTAAAATGTGCTCGCAAGCACCAGTTCCCCTGAGATCCATTCTGTTGCACGTGCCGAGTGTTTTCATTACAAGTTTTGACAGTCAGTAATGTTATTATGTTGTGAAATAGTACAGGGTCTTTCACTCAAAGTGGGGCCGTCCGCACGGCCGGCGCAGCGCTGCAGGTAGAAGGTCAAGACGAGCACATTCCAACGTGGAGCTGAGACAGTTGCGACGCATGATTTGCCGAGTAAAGTTGACTTCGTTATTTCGTTTATAGCCTATTTTAAGTTATAAGTGTTATAAGTTTATAACGTGTGTACGTGGTTATTGTTTAATTGTAATTGTGTTTCAAAATTTTATAACATGTTTTTAATAAGTGATAAAGCCTATTGCTTCAATTTTTATTGTTGGGGAAAATTAAAAAATCAGGTTTATGAAACAAACCCCCACAATCTAGATGAACTCAAACAAAATATTACGAAATTAATTGAGGCTATCGCAGTAAATGAACTAATGCGTGCGAATGACGATTTCTTTAGACGATGCCAGAAATGTGTAGATGCAGGGGGAGGACATTTTCAACCTTCTGTGACAAGATGAGTAATGATTTTACTTTGATTATGTGTTATTATGTGTGCTTGTTATTTTAATGCGATTCGTACGGGCGCTCTCTTGACCCCAAGCTCAGCGAGTTGCCTCTACGCGCCGCGCTGCCGGCCCCACTTTGTGTGAAAGACTCTGTATTTGCCGGAGTGGGACATGTTAGGGACAGGACATTCATGCACTGAAAACGATTAAAATATGCATGCAATTATGCACTAAAACAAGATGTTCAGTAAAGAAAAAATAGCCTACTTTCTCCTAAATGCATGGGTATTGTTATAACCTTTGTCCTCTTCAAGGAGTATAATTGAATGTTGGTTGTGGTAGCTTGTTGCAATACAACGTGCTATACGGATATTAAACACGAATAAGAGGTGCCCTTTGCTAGTGCTACCTCTGTACCAAATTTCGTTCAATTCGGTTTCACCGTGTTTTAATCGCTAGGGGGAATCGAGTTGCACACATATATGGCCACCATCTGCAAACTTTTGGGCTGATGATATTCTAGTTTTGTCAAAATATGCTTCCCGCATAAAGGCATGGTGTTGCAAAATTTGGTAGAGATCAGATTATTAGGTTGGTCGTAATTTGATTTAAGCTTTTAACTTTTGGTTGGCCGCCATTACGTTTCCGTCAAGATGGCGGCAATATAAAACATGACACTGCGGTGCTCTTTGCTAGTGGTACCTCTGTACCAAATTTTGTTCAATTCGGTTTCACCGTGTTTGAATAGATAGGGGGAATCGATTTGCACACATATATGGCCGTCAACCGCAAGTATTGGGCTGATGACCTTGTAGTGTGGTCAAAAGATTTTTCATACATAAAAGTATAATGTTGCAGAATTTGGAAGAGATCAGATGATTAGGTTGGTCGTTATTTGATTTAGGCTTTTAATATTTGGGTGGCCGCCATTACGTTTTCGTCAAGATGGCGGCAATATAAAACATGGCACTGAGGTGTCCCTTGCTAGTGCTACCTCTGTACCAAATTTTGTTCAATTCGGTTTCACCGTGTTTGAATAGGTAGGGGGAATCGATTTGCACACATACATGGCCGCCATGCACGAAGTATTGGGCTGATGACCTTTTAGTTTGGTCAAAAGATATTTCATACATAAGGGTATAATGTTGAAAAATTTGGTAGAGATCGGATGATTAGGTTAGTCGTAATTTGATTTAAGCTTTGTACATTCGGGTGGCCGCCATTACGTTTCCGTCAAAATGGCGGCGATATAAAACATGACACTGAGGTGCCATTTGCTAGTTCTACCTCTGTACCAAATTTCGTTCAGAGTACACACATTCACACACACACACACACACACACACACACAGACTCCCACACAGACAGACACACAATTTTTGGCCCTGTGTAGATCTCATAAGTCTACTTTCATTTTTTGAAAAAAAAAAGTAGGCTAATGAAGAAAATATTCATTAAAAGACTGAAATATATGCACTTTTTTAGATCGTAGATATTTAAATCGTAGACTTTCGCGGCCGGTGTCTAGTTTATCATCTTGGCTTACAAGATTGAACCGCGTCGTAAAGCGGTTATTATTTCCCGACGTTTCGGCTGACATTGCAGCAGCCTTAATCATGTGTAGATACAAGTTGATGTCAGTACTCAAACTAACGGTTATTGCCAGTCAGATGTGCTCGCTTGCCCTGCATTGTCGTCACGCTGCTCGCTGATTGGTCCCCGCCCCTGGCAGTCGCACGATAGGAGAACTTTCCAAATGTTGCTAAGTTTGAAACCATCTTCGCGATTGAAATTATTGGGATGCTTCACGACCTCTATTGCCTCTCTAATTAACCTGTTTTGATATCCGGGAATTTTAGCAACAGTTTCGGCCTTATCGAATTCGATGGCGTGTCTCGAGACGTCAGCATGTTCAGCTATTGCAGATCTGTAGTTTATCTGTTTCGTGTCTCGAATGTGCTCTGAAATCCTAATGGAAACGCGTCTTTTTGTTTTCCCTATGTAAACCTGTCCACAGGAGCAAGGCACTTTGTTAACTCCTGCGTCCTGGTTAGGCTGCTTTATCTCGGTTGATTTACGCACCACTTGCGTCAGCTGGTTTATAGGAAGCATCACAGTTGTCACATCGTGTTTCTTAAGCAGGCTGGCGATTCGATCTGTCAACCCCTGTACGTACGGCAGAAAGGCTTTATGGTAGGGCCTATCTTCGTTCTTTTTGCCAGTTTTTCGGCTTTGTTCTACCTTCCGTGTGGCCCTATTTATCTGTCCTTTGCTGTGGCCATTAGCTAGGAGCGTGTTCCAAACATGTTTCATTCACGCTATCCTTATCGCAAATAAGCACTTGACAATAAACCAATCTTTTTTACACTTCCTTTACCGTAATATGTTCATCATTTTTGTTGTTCCAAGTTGAAATTTCTTTTCACTTTTCACTTTCTTCGAGCATACTTGGCAGTAAACGACAACGCCGTCAGTTGAAGAATCACCATTACCTGACACCCTGCTGTTCTTCTCTCTTGGCATTAAGAGTCAAGGATATGCAGACTAAAGTAAGACTTTAACTGAAAGAAACTCATTACAAAACTAACCCTGGACCGAGATGGTGAAAGTAATGTCCCACCCCATTCCCTTCTTGAAATAGCTAGGCAGTATGCTTGCGTAAAATTCTGTTATCTTGTTATCTATTGCTCAAAACGTTGCTTATAATGGATGCCCAACACGCAGGCGAAAGCAATTCTGTTCAAGATGTTTTAATTTATACTTAATTTCAGCTAAAATATGCTGTTATATTCAGAATATGTAATAAATCCAGTAAACCCACAAAATATGCATTTGCTATGTGCATATTCATTTTCAAAATTCCAGTCCCTACTCATCACTGAGGTGGGAAACAAATCAACCTCCTTAAAGTTGTTCTCAAAGTTGTGTGAACTCTGTTCCAGCCCTCACACCCAAGTAAAATTTCTGTCGTTGTTGATTCATTGAAGGCTTTGCGATATCTTGGTCATTTAGCCCTGTGTAGTTGAGTGTGTGTGTGTGTGTAATTTGTCTGATAGCCTGTGTTATTGTGATGGCTGTATTTTAGAGTGTGTAGTTGTAATTCAGATAAGGATTGGGACGTGTCTAAATCTACTGACCCGACTCCGTCACATTTGCGCACCCTCAAATGCCAACTGACTATGCCGGGATTCGATCGTGCAGCCATGGGCACAGGAGGCGAGAACATTACCGCGGAGCAACGCAGCCAGTCTAAAACCTCAGTCATCCTGGATTTCCGTAGTTTCCTCACTTCTACTCCAGGCGAATGCCGGGACTGTTACTAACGAACGGCCACGTCCACCTCCTTCCCAAACGTCATGTGAATTACAAGTGCACACACTAATACGGTGTGTGTATCCACACAGCCCCAAGTACACGGGACTAAATTATATTGATATTGTTGATTTATTTAGGGGTTTTGTGACTTACTACATTAGTCATTTAGCCATGTGTACTTGGGTGTGCGTAATTAGTCAGATAATCTGTGTTATTGTGATGGCTGTATTATTGTGTGTATTTGTATTGTAAGTGAGGGTTGAGAAGGAGGCGGCCGTGGCCTTATGTTAAAAACCATCATGTCATTCGCCTGGAGTAGAAGTGGGAAACCACGGAAAACCACTTCCAGGATGGATGCGGTGGGAATCATACCCGCCTTTTCTCATTTTTGCCTCACGAGGCTGAGTGTACCCCATTCAAGCCCTCAGACCAGAATTCAATTTCTCGACAGAGCCGGGAATCAAACCCGGGTCTCAGTGGTGACAGCCAAGAGTGCTAGCCACAATGCAACGAGGCGGACAATGAAATTTCTTCATATTGTGAGGAATCGAGCTCAGGACATTTTGAGTAAGAGTCTGAATGCATACTACTGTACAGGCACCGGTGCCTAATTATTAGGTAATTAATCAGTCCAATTAATTATACATTCCTCTCTAGAAATAGTGAGGAAATTACCTCTTCGGACTACTCGCCATTATCATTTTGCTATTCCAGCCAGAAGAGTCCATCACAAAGATAGAACTAATTTTATCTGCAAGGCATATTAATTTCCTTGCAAGTTAGTGTTCATTAAGTTGTGGAATGAAGGTGGAATCAAATTTGATTCTTGATTAGCTTTATGAAAATAGTAATTAAAAGTGGTAGTCGTCATTTCTTGATATTAGTTCATTAAGGAAGTAATTAAAATCTAGAAATAGATTAATTACTTGAGGGATTATATCTCGGATTTGTCTGAAAATGTGCTTCATTGGAGTCAACTCTCATTAGATTCGTTGAAACAACACAGGGAATAATGAGCCTTAACGTACAGTAGCTCACGTGTACTGGAGTTATGTGTGCAGCCTGGTAGCACAGAACAAAGGACTGTTATTCCTCAAGCATATTCATTCTGAATTATTATTATTTATTTATTTATTTATTTATTTATTTATTTAGTATGTTTCGACCCATACAGGATCACATAAAGCAAGTTATGATCTGTTGCTGTTATTTTTCGTATTCTTCCAGAATTCTTTCAACATGTCGCTATGTTTAGCTCGTTGTTCGTCAGTCCATTTTCCCCTAGGTCTGCTGGGCTTATCTTCTGATGCAGCTTCCCAAGTGTAGATCTTATGTCTGAAAGTTTTGCGGTCTTCGATATCTGTGGGTGTGATGTTGGCGTTATTGAGATCAGTTTGGACTTGTTTAATCCAAACCGTTGTCGTCTTTAATTTTTGTGAGTACATCAATATTTTCTTTGTTAATCGGTTGTCATCTAGCCTCATAATGTGTCCATAAAATTTCAAGCGTTGTTTACGGAAATCGGTTTCAATATTTGAATATTTTCTGTGATCTTGTGCGATTGTAAACGATATCCTTCATCTGTAAGTCTTGGGCCAAGAATTGTTCGGATCTTTCTTGATGTTTTCAAGATCCCCTTTATAATTGAGGTCTAAGGTCTCACTGGCGTAGAGTGTTTCGGGTTTGATGACAGTCGCGTAATGTCGAATTTTAGTGTTAATGCTCATGCATTTTTTGTTGTAGATGTTTGCGGTTTTCCCATATGCTTTCCGCATTTTGAGTTCACGTGTTTTTTGTGCTATTCTTTCTGTGCCTGTAGGTTCAATAATTTCACCTAAGTATTTGAAATGATTAACCTTGTTGATTGAACCGTATTTTGTTACCAAAGTTTGGGTATCAATGTGTTTTGTAGCCATGAATTCAGTTTTTGTGAAGGAGATTTGCAACCCTACTTTCCCAGCACATTCTTTGAGGTCTTCAATCTGGTGAATTGCTGTTCGTTCATCTCCGGAGAGGATTGCCAAATCATCAGCAAAAGCTAAGCATGTAACATTGATATTATCCTTCTGTCTTCCTAACATATGTTGCGACATTTTAATTATTTTCCCCATTCTTTGACGACCTTATCGAGAACGATGTTGAACAGCAATGGAGAAAGTCCATCACCCTGCCGAACACCAGTTTTAATGGGAAAAGGTTGGGAGATCTCTCCAATGAATTTGACCTTGGAAATTGTGTCGGTTAAGATTTGTTGCATGAGTCGTCTCGTCTTCGGATCGAGATTGTTTTCTTCGAGTACATTAAAAAGAGATTTTCGATCAATGGAGTCATAAGCCTTCTGAAAGTCGACAAATGTACAGATGGTTGGGAGATTTCGTGTGGCTCGAAGTTTCAAGGTGGATTTCAGATTGAAGATTTGTTCGACGGCTGATCTATTTGGTCTGAAGCCAGCCTGATATTCACCGATGAGTAGCTCGAGTTGTTCTTGCGTGCGTTGTAAAAGACAGGCGGAGAGGATTTTATAAGCGATGGGTAAGAGGGAAATTCCTCTGTAGTTAATTACATCAGATTTATCTCCTTTCTTGTGGAGTGGGTGGATGAGTGCGCATTTCCATTCGTCCGGTAGTTTTTCACTTCGCCAAATGTCCTGAATGATCTGTGTGATTTCCTGTAGTGATCGTGATCCTAGATTTTTCAATAGTTCTGCGATGATTCCGTCTTCTCCCGATGTCTTTCCGTTCTTGAGTTTTTTGATGTGGTGATGGATTTCTTCTTACTTTGGTGGTTTGGCTTCGGGCCGTATGTGTCCTGGGACTGTGTGCATAAATCGCTCAGGTGGTTCAGGACAATTGAGGAGGTCAGAAAAATAACGTACTAATTCTTCACAGTTTTCTTGGTTAGTGAGTGCGAGACTTCCGTCTTGTTTCTTGAAAGTCAAATTTTGCGGTGTGTAACACTTTAATTCTGTTCCCGAAGGTTTTATAAAAATATCGACTGTTGTGATTCCTGAAGTCATCCTCGATTGACTGAAGTTGCTTAGTTATAAAATTACGTTTAGTTGTCCTGATAATTTTGGTTGCCTGTTATTATCATTATTATTATTGAGTGACGACACCGATGATGTAGGCCATACTTCACACCTTCTTCGTGTGCGGCCATTGGATGATAAAGAGAGAATATGTGGAAACTGAATTGGGAGAACTGACACCAGATAATATTATTTCTGAGATGTTACGAAACCAGCAATCATGGGATCAGGTAGCAGTGTATGTGGAGGATGTCCTTCGCCAGAAAAAGCGGGATCTGGAAGCGTACGAACGTCCTTAAGAAGAAATGAAGAAATAAGAAGTCTGAAAGGCAAGTAAGCACGACATCACCCTGAAGTAATGCGAGAGCGATTCCGGGGTGATGAACGCATCGTGGGAAAAGGGATGTGGTTTTTAGTGGGTAAGAATCTCACACTACTGTGGAGTGCGGACCCGTCACAAGTGTCTTTTGAAGATTTTCCACATCCCTCGTAAAACATTAAAAAATGTCAGTCACAAGGCGTGTGTGTCATTAAGTTCTTAAATATCAGTGTCCAACTCTAGAAAAATCAGACAGACAAATGGAATACTTCAGGGGGACCCCATCAGTCCTTTACTGTTCAACGTAGCAACCTCCGACATTGTCGAAATAATCCGACAGTACTCTAAAGAAACAACTGTACTCATGTACGCAGACGATATGGCGCTTTTCTCCCAGAACTTGCAAGACTTAAAACATGCCCTAGATGCCCTGACAAAATGGGCAGATATAAATCACTTTTCAATCAATAGGACGAAAACGGTCCAAATTACCTTTAGAAAAGGAGGGAAACTCAGGCCAAAGCACACATTAACCTACAAAGGTGAGCCATTACAAATCGTGAATTTCTTCAAGTACCTAGGTATCACACTGCAAACATCTGCGAGATCCTTCAGAATACACATTCAAGACAGAACATCCGCAGCAATTAGAGCCATATACACCATCAAGAACGTCACTGCGCTGTCACTTGAAACTGCTTTATTCCTGTTTGAAGCGAAAATAATCCCAATGCTCACCTATGAACTGGAGTTAATCTGGGATAAGCTAAGTCCTAAAGACTTAAGATCAATAGAAAAAATAAAAGCCAGATTTCTGAAGGCAACCCTCGGAATCTCAAAATACGCGCCCTCCCGACTTGCATATACTCTAGCCAGAGAATATTTCCTTCTGGAAGACCTAAGATTGAAAATGGCCCTTCCATCGACTCCACAATGGGTCCACGTTATGACAGAGAGGAAGGAAAAGCAAGAAGGCATATGGCCTGAGTTCTATAGCACAGAAGCAATGATCGACAGAGGATGGATTAAACCGAATCAAGAACTAAGACACCTGCTAACAAGCTTAGCTGTCCATGGCTACCATCACAAGATTTGCAGGAAGATACAATATCACACCCCTGATGATGACTGTGTTTGCACACTATGTGATGCGTTTTGTGACAGGTACCATATACTTGCATGCTCTAAAGCGATTGAAATCCTTAAAGGAATACAGTAATTCAAATTGACAATTCTATTTATGTATGTACTACTATGCATGTGTATGCGCATTTCCTTTAATAAAAATATCGTAAATAAGGTGACTCACTCGCCTCTCTAGATAATCATTCCGAGTGCACTCTGTTATGCTTGGAAGAGCTTGGTATAGTTCCCTCACTGTTTTGGTTAACGAGCGGCGACTCAAACGTAAGGCAGTAGCACGCACCGACAATAAGCAGTGTTCGCTACTGACCAATAGCTGACGGTTGTTGACCAATAAAATGCTTCCGACATAGATTAGAATTGGTGTTTTAAAGTCATGTTAGTCGCGCAGAATGGACTCAGAGGCTTGTATTTGTTTTGTATTACATTGTTGATGTTGTGTATACCAGGAAAAATATAATTAAATGAATGTTTATGCTAGCAATTTCTCATGAAACAGGATGTAGCATAGAGCGGCAATGGGAGGTAAATAAACCTACCCTGCAACAGTGCGTCAGGCACGTTTCCATTGCTTGGTGGTGGACAGGATAGGATATCATAACTAGAGCCCTGCGCGGATGAAGAAAACGTTATACGCATCCACACGACAGTTATCCGCATCCACCCCACATCCGCACGACTGTTATCCATACCCGCCGCGCATCCGCACGACTGTTATCCGCATCCACCCCACATCCGCACGACTGTTATCCATACCCGCCGCGCATCCGCACGACTGTTATCCGAATCTACTGCCATTACAATAATATTTTTAGATTTAATTAATTTAATCGTATCAGAGAACATACATCATAAAACAGTTGAACAATTACATTTGGTACTATAAGAAAACCATGAAATCCCTGTATACATTGCATAATTGATTATATTATACACGCACTCATACTCCAATCAAATACTGAGACTAGAATTTTGCCAACTCACAAGCTTCAGGAGTTCCGTCCATCAGATTCCGTGGAGAACATTATGATGAGACACAATCCGCAAACTAGGAGGTGACTCATAGTCTGCTCCTCACCACACTCGCACAAAGTCGAGTCAAAGGCAAATCCCCACTTTTTCAAATTCGTCTTTGACCTCCCCACTCCTGTGCGCAGCCTGTTGAGGTTCTTCCACGTTAACCAGGTTTCTTCGTGTCCAGCGGGCAGGTGTTCAGATGGTAGCGTCCATCCTGCAGAGTCGTTAGATCTGGAGCGCCTAGGGAGCAATCTAAATACTGAAGGAGAGACTGTCAAATTTTCAGTGGCGTGAAGAAAACTTCTCCTTGATTTGAGTCTTTGAGATGTAGGTAAGTAAGTAACCATACAAAGGATGGGTCTGTTGGGTCAAAGCTTTAGATTTCTCTAATCTGGCTGCCGATTCACGGCGGATATCTGGAGGTGAGATACTCGTCAGATAGTAGATTTTATCAAGTGGCGTGGATCTGAGACAACCTGAGATAAGGCATAAAGTATTAAAGCAACACCTTTAGACATTTAAGGTGAAAGTCGCTCCCTTATGGTATGTATGTTATGCGCTAGGCTATGCTTAAAATGATATACAGCCAGAATTGCAACAGTTTTCAGTTCGGAGTGTTACTTATGCTTGATGACATAATTGGAATGAGATTAGCATAAATCATCATCTTACATTTGTCATGAAAAAATATAACGGAAAAATATGATAGGCTATGTCGTAAACATCTGGGTCTTATTAATAACTAGCTGAAGTACCCGTGCTTCGCTACGCGTCATAAATAAATTAAAATGTGAAGGTGACAGTTAAAACAGGGGATAGGCGAGATGCTGCGCACAGGGATATTAAGGATGGAACATTTTGTCCAACTACACCGCTCGGCGTTGACCGTGTTTTATAGCACAAATTTAAGTTTTTCTCGCTAACCGTTGGAGATACCTTTCGGATAGAAAATGTAATTTTAAACCTCGTATATGCCATCAAAAATTTGCTATTTCTTAGCGTTCTCTTTTTATTTGAAATGGAAATATGAAAGTTTGAAACCAAAGGGTGTAGTGACGTCACTAAAATGGTCGCCATCTTTAAATAGTGCAAATTATTGAAATCAAAAGTAACCTATATGTTAATCAGGTAAATCAGCTACTTCCATGTAAAATTCATGTAAATCGGACCAGTGGTACTTGCGTGATTGAGTAATACACACACACCATCTCATTTTTAGCCTCGCTTCGTTCGCGTCATAGTCGTGTCATATTGTTATTGAATGAAATGCAGGTTTAACCCCGTTAACACCCCTTTAGAACCTGAATATCCAAAAATCCCTCCTTAGTAGACATTTTCGACACAAAACAAACATATCCCCAAAATATCATTCTTCTAACTTTAATAGTTTTGTTTGGTCGATGAGAGTGAACATCCAAAAATCCTTCCTTAGTGGACGTATTTCTTCCAGAATTTCACCCCTCCCCATAGGCCCCTTAAATTGTATTTATGAAAAAAAACGGTCGAACACCTATTTATTTTATATATTTATTTATTTATTTATTTATTTATTTATTTATTTATTTATTTATTTATTTATTTATTTTTAAGCTGATTGATTTCCTCCGAGTTTCAAACACCTCGCTTATGTCGTTTAAGAGATACACGCTCCGTTAGGAATCTTTCAAACCCCACTTTTCATCCCTTTCACCTTATAATATACACTACATCGAAAAACCATTAGACATGTGTCAGCTTATTTTAATGATTAGAATATATGCCAAGTATCACATCCCCAAATGAAACCACTCGTGAGATATTGTTATTCAATGAAATGCACATTTACCCCTTAACACCTCTTTAGAACCTGAATATCCAAAACTCTTTCCTTAGTGGACGTTATCGACATACAACGAACATATCCCCAAAATTTCATGTTTCTAACATCAATAATTTTGGCTGGGCGATGATGAGTGAGTGAGTCAGTCAGGACATTTTCTTTCAATTATTGTTTATAATTTCACCCCTCCCCATGAACCCCTTAAATTGGATTTATGAATCAAACGGTCGAACACCTATTTACTTATTTAAAGCTGTTTTCCCCCTGAGTTTGATGAGTGAGTAAGTGAGTCAATCAGTTAGGACACTTTCTTTCCTGTTCCCCCCCCCCCCCCAGAATTTCACCCCTCTCCAAGGGCCCCTTAAATTGGATTTATGACAAAACGGTCGAACACCTCTTTACTTGTATTTAAAGCTGTTTTTCCCGTCGAATTTCAAACTTCTCGCCATTGTCGTTTAAGAGATACACGCTCCGTTAAGAATCCTTCAACACCCAATTTTCACCCCTTTCACCTCATAATATACACCACATCGATAAACCCTTAGACATATGTCTGATTATTTTTAATGATAAGTTTACATACCGAATATCACATCCCCAAAGAAACAACTCATGAGATATCGTTATTCAATGAAATGCACGTTTACCCCCTTAACACCTCTTTAAAACCCGAATAAACAAAAATCATTCCTTAGTTGACGTTTTCGACATACAGCGAACATATTCCCAAAATGTCATGTATCCAACTTGAATAGTTTTCGTTGGGCGTGATGAGTGAGTGAGTCAGACAGGACATTTTCTTTCAATTATTTTTACCAGAATTTCACCCCTCTACACGGGCCTCTTAAATTGGATGGATGAAAAAACGCTTGAACACCTATTAATTTGTTTTTTAAGCTGTCTTTTTTCCCTGAGTTTGATGAGTGAGTGAGTTAGTCAGTCAGTTAGGACACTTTCTCTCCTTTTCCCCCCCAGAATTTCACACCACCCCATTGGCCCCTTAAATTAATTTATGAAAAAACGGTCGAACACTGATTTACTTACTTTTTAAGGTGATTTTTTCGCTGAGTTTCAAATTTCTCGCTTATGCCGTTTAAGAGATAGGCCTACACGCTCCGTTAGGAATCCTTCAACCGCCACATTTCACCCCTTTCACCTCATAATAATACACCACATCGAAAAACCCTTAGACACATGTCTGCTTATTTTTAATGATTAGTTTATATGCCGAGTATCACATCCACAAATGAAACCACTCGTGAGATATTGTTATTCAATGAAATGCAGGCTTAACCCCCTTAAGACCCCTTTAGAACCTGAATATCCAAAAATCCTTCCTTAGTGTACGGTTTTGACGTACAACGAACATATCCCCAAACTGCCATGTTTCTAACTTCAATATTTTTGGCTGGGCGATGATGAGTGAGAGAATGAGTCAGGACATTTTCTTTATTTTTTTTTTCTTCAGAATTTCACCCCTCCCGATGAACCTCTTATATTTGATTGTTCAAAAACTGTCGAAAAGCTATTTACTTACTTTAAAGCAGTTTTTCCCCCTAAGTTTGATGAGTGAGTCAGTCAGTCAATCAGTTAGGACACTTTCTTTTCTGCCCCCCCCCCCACTCCCAGAATTTCACCCCTCCCCATGGGACCCTTAAATTGGATTTATGAAAAAACTTTCAAACACATATTTACTTATTTTTATCCTGATTTTTTTCCCGCTGAGTTTCAAACTCCTCACCTATGTCGTTTAAGAGATACACGCTCCGTTAAGAATCTTTCAATCCCCACTTTTCACCCCCTTTCACCTCATAATATACACCACATCGAAAAACCCTCAGACAGGTGTCTTCTTACTTTTTAATGATGAGTTTATATGCCGTGTATCACATCCCCCAATGTAACCAATCGGGAGATATTGTTATTCAATGAAATGCAGGTTTAACCCCCTTAAGACCCCCTTTAGAACCTGATTATCCGAAAATCCTCCCTTAGTAGACGGTTTTGACAAACAATGAATATATCCCCAAACTGTCATGTTTCTAACTTCAATAATTTTGGCTGGGCGATGATGAGTGAGTGAGTGAGTCAGGACATTTTCTTTCAATTTTCTTTTTTCAGAAATTCACCCCTCCCCATGAACCCCTTAAATTTGATTTAAGAAAAAAAACTGTCAAACAGCTATTTACTTACTTACTTACTTAATTTGCCCCTGAGTTTGATGAGTGAGTCAGTCAGTCAATCAGTTAGGTCACTTTCTTTCCTGTTCCCCCCCCCCCGGAATTTCACCCCTCCCCGTAGGCCCCATAAATTGGATTTATGAAAAACCGGTCAAACACATATTTACTTCATTTTTATGTTGATTTTTTTCGCTGAGTTTCAAACTCCTCGCCTATGTCGTTTAAGAGATACACGCTCCGTTAGGAATCTTTTAATCCCCACTTTTCACCCCTTTCACCTCATAATACACACCACATCTAAAAACCCTCAGACACATGTATTCTTATTTTTAATGATTAGTTTATATGCCGAGTATCACATCCCCCAATGAAACCAATCGGGAGATATTGCTATTCAGTGAAATGCAGGTCTACCCCCTTAACACCCCTTTAGAACCTGAATATGCAAAAATCCTCTCTTAGTGAGCATTTGCGTCCCTTGAGGAAGCTGCATACCAAATTTCATTCCGATCCGTTCGGTGGTTTCTGAGATTTCGTGATGAATGAATGAGTGAGTGAGTGAGTGGTATTTGACAAATATATAGTAGAAGATAGTGTCAAGTGTTTGTTATGCTAAACTCTGTTGACAGTGCTGTGTGAGTAGTTGAGTAACTAACGGGATTTCAAGTAAAGATCCACATTTTCTATACCGGTAGTGCAGAGCGCGAATGGCATCCAGTCGGCCGTGTCTCGACTTGAGCTATGTTGCCATGGAAACTATCTGCCTTGCCATTCCTTCATGAGTATATTTTATGATTTGATTTGCCTGTGCTTGAGTGCAAAAGGGCCGAAATCAGAAGAATGAGAAAGACTATCGAAAATTCATGTAGCCAGCGGTTCGTTCTGGGTCCTAAACTATGTGTATGCAAAATTTGGTTGAGATTGGTGGAACGGTGTAGATTTGTATACGGAACAGACCCACCCACATGCCCACATACATACATACATACAGACTTTCACTTTTATATATAAGATTTTCAACAAGTTCGGATTGGATTCTAAAAACTATCCGAAAATTTACTCCAAAAGTTATCCTTAGCTTATCCACTATCCGCAGAGCCATGCAAATTATATCTGCATGGCAAAAAATGTAGCGGATATCCGTGAGTTTATCCGCGGATATCCTCATCCGCACAGGGCTTTAATCATAACCGAGCTGGGGTCTGTGAGTAACTCATCAGCAGGACGGAAATGGTGTGCCTTTCGACATTATGCGATGAGAGTGCGGTGCGTGGTGAGTCAAGGAATCTGCTGGTTTACGTGGGCCGTTCCTTCTTGTCCGGTACATGTTACGTGGCTGGCTGCGTGGCCCAGTGGTAACGTTCTCGCTTGCTGGGCCCAAGGTTGCAGGTTCGTATTGTACCCGATACCTAGTTGAGGATATCGGCTACGCCAGCAGACATTAAGCCGTAGTTGAGGTTTTGGGAAGAGTTAAGAAAGATAGCGCTCAGATCGAGTCAAGAGGAATGTCAGGATGACGTAGTCGGTCTAGGATTTAGAAGGCTCTGACCGCAGTTAAGCAGATGGATTTATGAATGGAATTATGAAGCTTTATTAAGATCTATATGGAACGTGGAATTTAAATATCTTAGAAGAGGAGATATAACATGCATTATATGTGGTAATAATTTGAAGGAAGTCAGATAACCCTTAAGTTATTTTATAACTTAATAGTCGAGATGATGGGGGTTCGAGGTTATATCTGTGACGCAAGACCACGGTGGTGGGGAGGAAGCCACGTGACCGCACCAAGCAGGTAAGGGTCGGGACAGTGCAGGAACAGTCAGTCTAGCTCTGTGAGCCAAGCAAGAAAGTCAAACTGAGTAACACACGCCAGGCGCATGGTATAGATCGTGCAGCGAACAGAAACTGTCACGGAAAGTGCAGGCGACAGTTTCAGCTTCACCGAGCAGCGAACAGAAACTGTCACGGAAAGTGCAGGGGACAGTTTCGGCTTCTCCGAGCGGCGAGTGACAAGTAGGTCAGTGGGCCAGGCGGACTTGCGGAGCAAGCAAGCATAGACGGCCGGGATATTCTAAAACAGCATTGCGAGTAGTTGGAGAACTTTATTCCAAGCTGCATTTCAACGTAGAACGACATGGCGAGGCTAGCTTTATGCGGAGATTATTATGGCATAGCAGTAGGGCCATGCGGGTTAATTCCCATTATTATACGCAAGCATTATAACAGAAGCTGAACTTCATTACTACGTTGAGTTGGAACGTTTATTCAGCACTTGAATTATAAAGACAAATAGTTACGTGATACTGCAACTTTGAACTTCGAAAGAACATAGTTTTTCTCAATGACATTACGACTATGCATTTCATAGCGCATTCCAAGTAACAGTAACCATTTTAAGCAAACGGAATGTTGTAAGCAAATGCACTTAGGAACATTAGCTCGTGCATTAATGCAAGTCAGTCTTAAGAAGTGTTATGAATTACCGAGTATGAACACAGCTACAGGGTGTTTCATAAACTTAGACACTCTGATAAAATAATTTTATTTTCTACAAGTAAAACTAAACCGCTGTGGAAATTGAACTTTCAACACTCAAGCGAACATTGTATAGAACAGTGGCGTAACGTAGAAGAGGAATAGGGGGTCCGCTGTTTCTATGAACTTTTTCGTGAGGATTTGGACAATATCCGCTATGGATAACCAGAAGTTTATCATGTCGGAGTAAACGCAGACAGAGACGCGATGGCACCACGGAGCGATGGATTCGATTCCTGACGAGGAGGAGGTCTACCAGCTGATTCACTTGGGATTTCGAAGGCAATCGTCATTGCATGGATGGAATGATATTCACGCCGATCTTTCGAGAAATTCATTACATAGGGAAAATCGACGATCTTTGAAATTTAATAACAGCTGATTATGAGAAGGTACTGTAAGAGTTATAACTACCTGATACGATTATTTTCATGAATACTGGGCACACATCTATATTTTTCTAATAGGAGTGATACGATTGTTTAAGACATAGCTTTGACTTTATATGCTTCGAAATTTTGCTAGAATATGGCGTGACCATATGATATGGCAGGCATCATTATACGAAATTCTCACCATTGGTTGGCTTTATTAAGCAGATGTTTGGTCTTTTAGACATTTTTTCCAGTAAGGATATTTTTCATGAATAGTTTTTTTTTGTGTAACGAGTATTTCGAACTCGTGATCTGCAATTGATTATCTAAATTACTTCGTCAGTTCATTGCATACTAGCGAGTGTGTATTATTCATCAGTAGGGATTTTTTTTATTGGATTGTTTGGAGATATTAAGAAGTTATTCACTTTAGTGAATGAATATCGCTATTATGTGACAACTAGAGACTTGTTGATTCCTATCTGGTACATTCACTCATATAGTCTTCGAGATGGGGTCTTTCGTATTTATATGATTGTATGGTGGTTACTCATCTTACCCATCGCTTAGGGCACTATCATGATTAGTCGACGGGGCGAGGTCTTTCGTATTTATACGATTGTACGGTGGTTACTCATCTTACTTGCCATTGAGGGACTCATTTATATCATCCGAGTGTACATGAGATTGTAAGTGAATCAAACAAGGAACTACTAGTCACATATCAGTCGAAATTTTGTTAAATAAAGTATAGATAAATGTCAGCAGGGTTACATTTTGTAATTCTTGTTTGCCAATCCAATATTTTGTTGCTATACTCTTTTGAGAGTAATTTCAGTTTAACAGCTGTTACAGCTGATAATTTTGAAGATTTTTATAATTGTGTTTGATACCTTTGAGAAGGATTTAAAGTAATTGAATCTTGTAAGATGAATCATTAATGGTCAGATTTATTTTAAGGCAGATCAGTATTGCAGATTTTGATATGAGAGATTATAGCACATAGGTGTTTTTCTGTGATGTGAATTATGAGAATTGTAAGAGAATTTATGCTATTTGAAAGCAAATCTTGAATAACTAAGGTAATATTTTTCCAATTGTTTAAGAAGTTGTCTAGATGTGATCAGAGTAATTACAGTTATTGGAGATTGTGTGCGTTGATAATTTCAAGCCAGTTATATATTTTTTGTAGATCATGCAACATGGTTAGGTGAAGTTTGTGATAGGCATTTTGTGGAAGTTGCCAAGTGATAGTTGCAATGTTGCTAATGCATTTTGAAGCAGACATGAGGTTGTTGAACCCAGTCTTGCGTAATTGTTGAGATTCATGCTGTATGTGCTGAATATTTATGAAGTTTTGTGGAATAATTGTTGTATTCAAATGTGATATTTGAAGAATTGAGGATATATAATGTAGTTGTGGATAGTCAGATCCAACGTGATGTCGTGAAGGCAATAATATTTTTTGGCATAAAAATTAAATACGAGATATAACTTGGAAGTGATAAAACTGTAAGACAACGTTCTATAAACCATATTAAACAATTTGTTAGGAAATTAAACAAATAAATAAAGTTGATAAGACAAGATTTTCTGAGAATAATAATTAATGAAATAATAATCTGAAAATTAAGCATATTAATGATCTGACCTAATGAAATAAAAATCATAATGACTAGATGAAATAATAAGAATCTAAATAACCAGAAGAATAAAATTTAAATAAGTTGATAAATTAAATTTTGGAATAAATCAATGAATTAAATAAATGGATGAATTAAAGATTGGATAAATAAACTGATTTAAATAAATTAATAGATGATTGGATAGATGATGAATAACTGAATTAGAAGGTGATAATTAATTAAAGAAGCTGATGATTAATGAATTTATATGGAATTAAAATATATTTAATTGAGATATAATTTGAGAAATTGCAACTTGAGTTGAGGAATTAAACAATTTGTATTGATGATTTAAGATGATTTAATCTGAAGCAGATGATAAAATAAGAGTGTGTGAATAATTAGAAAGCATAATGAAGTGATGATAATAATTTTCATTTAAATGATTTAATGGTGATGAGTTAATGATTCTGACAGGAATATGTTGAATTTTGAGATGAGAATTAATGTGAGAAATATTTAATTTTGATGATGATAATGATGACCAATGAGAAGTGAATTTTCTGTAATTCACAAACAAGTAATTATGAATGACAATGTAAATAGTGTAAATTAATTATTCGATGTTTAGGAGCATTTGACTAACATGTTCAACATTTAAATTATGCCATGCAAGCCATAAATTACGTGATATTTAAAATATGTGATTATAATATGTGTATGTTTAGACAGATTAATAACTTTTTCAAATCCACATTTATGATGTTAAATTAAAGAGAAATTAGGTCTCAGGTTTCACAAATGTCAGTGACGAAAGACATAGTGCTACAGTGATCCGGAGAGCCCAAGAGAACTTTAGAGATTTCTCTGTTTTATGTGGATGAAATATTTTTGATTAGAAAAGAGATGGATCGATTTTTGGACAATGACAATTTAACGTTGGCATTCGACCATGCTCTCAGGTAGGAGGTATATTTAAAATGTCTGTCTGACTATCAAAGTGAAATAAATTTGTTTTTATCTTAGTTGTGATCTGATGATGGTGTGATTTTCCTTTTTCTTTCCTTGTCTTGAGTAAGGCTTAACCAGGAAAGGAGGTGGTTTGCTAGGAATTCAGATGATGGCGCCCATTTATATTTGCATTTTTTTTATTAAACTTAAGCCCATAACGACCCTAGAGATACTTTGTCTCGTGTTACCCACTGCTTTTTCGATAACTCAGCTGAATTTCAGACACATTCCTTATTTGACTAGAGGTTCATTTAACTCCGCTCTGTCCTGGAACTCCAGGAATGCGATGTAATAGCAGATGGGTCATCGCATCCCCAGGACGAACGGGTACAGTATCATGGCGCGGTCAACTGTCATTTGGAGGATGCACATGCGAGGAAGCCGTGTTAGTAGATTTACTGGCACGTTAAAGATCCCCTTCGGGGCAAAATTCCGGCACCCCGGCGTCTCTAAAAGTCAGAGTAGTTAAAAGGGACGTAAAACCGATAACATTATTATTATATATTACGTGCGCAGTATGCTGAACTGCTATGCCCCTGATCGCGGAATTTAAAGAGCGTTAAAATCCTTTAGTATGCCTTCCTTTGGAGGGGAAGTAAAGCCTGCGGGCCTATGTCACAGATTTATGGCACGTAAAAGAACCTACCACTGCAATTGGTAGCATGTAGCAAACCTTGTAGGTTGTATTTGGCTATTTAGAAACGCTCTATCAAGTTCTAACGTTCACCGCTAGGTATTAGTGACAGCAGCATCTGGTAGCTTAAGTTGGAACTACTTGAAAATGAACTTGTTGGGAGCCCTCGGGCGTTCAATCAAAAAATATCCAGCTACGGCCTTTCGGCTGCAATTCATACAGTATATAATAATTACGTGAGCAGTGGTGTCTCCACGCACAGTGAGCCTTCATGCCTTTGTGATCAATGCAAATAAAGTGCGCTATGTGTCCTCGGCAGCGCATGTTCATATTCAGTGGTCTCAGTGTTCTACTCGGGCTTTAGGACGAATTCCCACGCGCTTACGACCAGCCACGAATGACTATAGAATACCATTCAGAGAAATGGCCGAGGCGCTGTTTAAGATGTAACGGCATTCGTCCGTCGTCACCAAAGACTTTCATGGCTAAGTAGATAGTTCGCTTTTGATCTGAAGGGCCCCATTTTCGAACCCCGATCGGATCGGGCGAATTTAACTTGGTTGGTTCTTAAGTTTAGGGCCTGCGACAACGCGGTCATGTAGCCCCGTGTACTTTGGGCGTGTGTAGAATCTGTCTGATAACCGGTGTTAATTGTGATGACTGTATTAGTGTGTGTATCTGTTTTTTAATTTTAAGTACTGCAACTTAGAATTTTTCAAATAGTTCCTACTTTTGCCGCCAAGCGCCACCGTCAACCACTACTAGGCCAAGTTCAGAACTTAACTACTAGACGCCACCGCAGTCGGCTCTTGGCAACGAACTTAGAAACCTAAGAGCGTTGTTTACAATCTTAACCTATTCAATTTAGCTTCACACAGGTGCAATTAGAGGAAGGTTCTTTAACATGCCATAAATCTATGACATGGGACCGCCGGCTTTACTTCCCCTCCGAAGGAAGGCATACTGAGGGATTTTTAACGCTCTTAAAAAATCTGACGGCTTCGGCAGGGTTTGAACTCGCTATCTTGGGCATAGAAGCTCAGCATGCTACCGACTACGCCAGAATTTAACTTCAAATGGTTAATTTCTATGATTGTGAACTGGTTGTTTTTACCATCATAATTCATTTCATTCTCATCAGGATGCGCAGGTCATTAACCAGTTAAGTACTGCACCAGACCTCACTGGAGGTCACACTCTATTATTATTATTATTATTATTATTATTATTATTATTATTATTATTATTATTATTATTATTATTATTACCAAAGAGAATGTTACATATTTCTTTATAAAGTTGCTGTTGTTGTTTCATTTGAGGGGCTTGGACATCGTGGTCACATAGCCCCGTGCACTTGTGTGTGTGGGATTTTGTCTTATGACCTGTATTATTAAGTGTATTAGTAATTCAAAGTGAGGATTGGGAAGGAGGCGGCCGTGACATTAAGTTACGAACCATCTTTCTATTTGCCTAGAGTAGAAATGGTAGACCACAGAAGACTACTTTGCGGATGGTTGTGGTGGGAATCGAACCCACCTCTTCTCAGTTTTGCCGAACGGGCAGAGTGTACCCCGTTCCAGCTCTCAGACTAGAATTAATTTTCTTGGCAGAGACAGAATCGAACCCGGACCTCTGGGGCTACAGTCAGGAATGCTTGCCGCTACACCACGAGGTGGTATTTATTAACAGATTGATATGATACGGTCAAACATTGCTTTTATTTAAAGACACTTTGCAGGTCTACATATGAGGAGCTTGAATTTGGGCACCATTCCAATCCTGATAGGTTTTGCCGTTTCTCTACACAAACTGTGACAAAAGTAAAACGTTGCCTCGCATTAATATGAACATGATAACAAACGTTTGGTGCTTTTCAGTCGGTCAATATGAATTCACCCAAAAGAGCTGGGTTATGCCCTAATCCTGAAAACCATTACATGAGATTAATAAATACACTAGGATGACCAGTTTCGATCGTCAAGCGATCATCATCAGATCTATTACATTTAGGCTCTAAACTCTATGTTTGAAAATACACGTGAAAATATTTACAATATGTACAATTTATTATTTAGTTGCAGTATTGGTAATGCAACTTGTCAGTGTATGCTAGTTGTAGCATATATGATGTTAGGTAGAGTGCTAAAATGTTGATAGAAATCCGTAATTAGTCTTTTGGAGTGACTATGTGGTTGTGAAAGTCAACTATGGTTGTACTGTATAGTGCAAGCTATTAGCCTACTTATCTGGCTGGATGTCTTCCGTCTTCCCCACAATGAACATGATGATATTAATCATTTTCAAACCACCTCGTGGTGTACCGACTAGCATTATTGGCTTTCGCCCTGGAGGTACGGTTTCGATTCCCGGCTCTGCCAAGACATTTCAATTCTGGTGTAAGTGCTGGAGCGGAGTACAATTATCAGTCTTGTGAGGAAAAACTGAGAAGAGGAGAGTTCAATTCCCACCTCAGCCATTCTGAAAGTGATTTTCCGTGGTTTACCACTTCTACTCCAGGCAGATGGTCCCTAACTTATGGTTGCGATAACTTAGGTTTTGGTGAAAAATATCAATTTCTTCTTTCATGATGCATTGAAATACGTTCTTTGGAGCAAACATGTTAATCCGTTTCTGAGATAAGAGTTAGTGAAGTTTGTCAACTTTGGCAATCATCTACAGCAGGAGTGGTCAGCTGGGCGCCCGTTTACCCTGGCCCAGTACAGCCGGGCTGGCGTGACGTAAATGCGGCTTACCAGCATGCATACGTCACAGTGTAGCGAGATGAAGCCCAGTTGAACCGGGCAGGCATTGCGAGCGATTCAGGGGCGGCAGGTTCAATGCTTTACTGTTTTATTAATGAAATAATCCACAGCCTGCTTCCAGTCGACCGACCGGGTCAGGGATGGAGTGAATGAAGCCCCTATCTAGTGGCGAGGATATGATCTGTGCCGGCTGCTGAAGCCTGTCGCACTCCTCTGAGGCAATGATTAAATGAATGACAGATGAAATGAAATTATAGTGGAAAGTGTTGCTGGAATTAAATTTTTGACAGGGAAAATCGGAGTAGCCGGAGAAAACCCTGTCTGTCTTCGTTTTGTCCAGCACAGATCTCACATGGGACGACCGGGATTTGAACCACGGAACCAACGGTGAGAGGCCGGCGTGCTGCTGCCTAAGACACGGAGGCTTCTTGAGTTATTAACAACAAAATATTTTAAAAAATGCAGGCATTCATGTGTGTGCATTATGACGTATATGTCCCATGTTTTGCTGTAAGCGAGGGAATGTCTGGACAAATACTACTACTGGTGTGCAGTCGAAGAAAGGCCCTCACTAGGCTATCTGTAATTTGTGGTCGATGTCTCGATTTGCAAAGCTTTAAAGCGGAGAAAAAATCTTCACACAAATATGTTCAGCAGAACCAAACATGCACATTATAGCTGCCGCTTTCGCATGTAGTCGAGGAAATCTATCTCGAGGAAGGTAATCTAAGAATAAAACTGAATGATGTCATTCGCCATCGTAAACGTCTCCTTAATAAAGCGGTCATATTGCAGATCTATTAAATCCAACTCCACCTCTGCGGACACAGTATTGACGTCAATCGAACATGGTGACAAGAAGATATCAAAATCCGGTTCAAGTGCCCTCAAATCCGAGAATCTCTTCGCTAATTCTACATTGAGCGTACCTAGAGACTGAACGGATGACTGAATAAAGTCATTCTTAATGTTAGCTGCGAATTTTGTCACATTCGGAAAATGCGTGAAATTATGGTCCTGAAATTGATTTCGCCATATATGGTATATTGGCTTTCACGGGCACATTTTTTTTCTTATGGCCTCGGATGCCGGGTGCAAGCTTTGTAATTTGACACCCAGAGGGTAGCTTGCATGTTGAATTTCGTTGTTCCTTGAATCACTATGAAAGTCAAGGAGGTTAGATATCCAAGCTCCTTGAACACTATAGCGCTTTCTAGTAGAGATATGAGGAACTTTGTGTTGGCGGAAACTCTCGAGATTAATTTTGCCATTATGAACACGGCCTACTGAATTCCAATGGGTTCTTTGATAAGCCAACATCGTATGACGTCGTATTTTTGCCGCCTTTCAAAAATCACTTACCACGGCCAGGAGCGAACCTACAATCTTGGGGTTAGTAGACCGACACGCTATCCACTCACCCACCGTGGCAAGCTTTCACGGGCAGTGAATTAAAACCATATTTTTGGAAGCCTTCATAGGGAAGTGAGGACTGCTTGAGCTTTTAGCTCTCACAGTGAAGAGGCGCAGGTCCACTTCATATAAAGGGAGGTAGCGCACAGTTCGCTACTCCTGTGGGTGTCCGTGCGCAGACACCAAGAGCCCGCTGATGAACCAGCTTAGTGTCCTAGGCGAAACCCCACACAAGACACGGCACAAACCTATAAAAATCGCTGAGTTTTTAGTGAAACTAGTAATTGGCCTTTTCCCTGTAAAGAATCATTGGGAGTATTCAAAAGACTCGTTATTTCGGTAACAAATGCTAGGTTCACAATCCATTGAGGGTCAGAGAGCTCCGGAACAGACCTTCCTTTCATATGCATAATAAGATTTACCTGGTCAAGCAACAGGAGGCAAAGTTCAAGAGGTTTTACCCCGATTTTGTGAGGCAATCAGTTGGTTTAGTTACGCTGCGAAGACTGAACGCAGTCATACTGCTCAGTAGCAGCCCGTGTACGGAGCGGTCGCCCACGTGGGCGAAATACCCGGTTTGAGCAAGCCTGATGCTACAGAGTCCTTATTCATCTACCTTCGCAGGCTTTTCTTTGACAGTCATTTCTTACAATTTTTATTTTTATGCAAATAAGGTACGTTACTGCACTGCTCCACTTGAAATTTTCACAGTATCTTACATGCATATGTGCAGTAATATGACCTAGAATAAGGGCTTTAGTAGTTATGCAACTTGATAAGAAATATATTGCTTCAAACACAAAGCTTTTTTTAAACTTAACAAAGAAATATTTACAAATAATATGTTTGAAGAAATAGAGAAGCCCCCGTGGCTTAGGCAGCAGCACGCCGTCCTCTCACCGCTGGGTCCGTGGTTCAAATCCCGGTGACTCCATGTGAGATCTGTGCTGGTCAAAACGGCGGTAGACCGTTTTTTCTCCGGGTACTCCGGTTTTCCCTGTCAAAATTTCATTCCAGCAACACTCTCCACTATCATTTCATTTCATCTGTCATTCATTTAATCATTGCTCCAGAGGAGTGCGTCAGGCCTCGGCAGCCGGCACAGTTCATATCCTAGCCGCTAGATAGGGGCTTCATTCATTCCATCCCTGACCCGGTCGGTCGACTGGAAGCAGGCTATGGATTTTCATTTTCATGTTTGAAGAAATAGAACCATGATTCTAAACGATAGCAAGTCAAAACTCTTCTTTTAAGTGTATTTAGTTTAAAAACTCCAATGTTAATAGTTAGGTCATAAATATACCTTCTGATTAATATTTTGCTTTTAAAGAATTGATTAATTGTAATGTTGGTAACAGTGAATGATATTGGTTTTTCAGTAACTTAACTGTTTTATCTTCTTCCATTACAATGATTCAGTAGTTTATCTGATGGGAGCATACAAAAAAACTGAACTGTTTTGTTCAACTATTCAGTTAGCGCCACCTTAAGGCCACGGCCACCTCCTTCCCAATCCTATCCCTAATTTATAAATAGACGAACTAGTACAGTCATCACAATAAGACAGGTTATCACACAAATACACAGGGCTATATGATGACGATGTGCCAGCCGCTAAAATAAGCGACTTAAACATTAATTTAGGAACTTGGGACATTTTGCTCATTAGTCCGATGTATTTGAATTAATTTGATAATCAGTGTTTTTGTGGTAACTGTTGTAGCGTGTAGTTTCTTTATAGTTTTGTGCTGTGTCTTGTGTGGGGTTTCACCTAGGACACCAAGCTGGCTCATCAGTGGGCTCTTGGTGTCCGTACCCGAAACCCAACAGGAGTAGCGAACCCCGCGCTGCCTACCTTTTCATGAAGCGCACTGCGCCTCTTAACTGCGAGAGCTTAAAGCTCAAGCAGACTTAACCTCGCTATGAAGGCTTCCAAAAGGATGGTAGCCTATATTGTCTTTCACGGCCAGTGAATAAAAACTCAGCAATTTTCTTCTTTTTAGCGGCTTTGTTGGCGTAGTCGATAGTATGCTGAGCTTCTATGCCCAAGATCGCAGGTTCAAACCCGGCCAAAGTCGTCGGATTTTTAAGAGCGTTTAAATGCTTCAGTAGGCCTATGCCATTCTTCGGAGGGGAAGTAAAGCCGGCGCCGGCGGTTCCAAGTCATAGATTTATGGCACGTAAAAGAACCTTCCCCTAATTAAACCTGTGTGAAGCTAAATTTGCAGGTTAGATTTCGTTAAGACGCTCTATCAAAGTTCCAACGTTCACCTCTAGGCATCAGTGACATCTGGTAGCGAAAGTTGGAACTACTTGAAATTGAACGGAACTTGTATCTCACCCCATGGGTGTCCACATTGAAGCAGCTACAGCCTCTGGCGAGGAGAACATGTCCTCGCATACTCCCGGCACTAAAAGCCATACGCTAAATAAGAAATAAATACCTGTAGTTTTCAGTGTCCTCGATTAAGTCAGGTGCCTCGGGCCTTGAAACGAGGTGCCATCCCAGCATTTTCAAGGGAAAAATAACATTCTGGTTTGGCCACTGTGAGCGTCTAAATTCAATCCTTTGATTTCTAAACACTCCGCTCTCCCTTGCAGCCGTGGTACACCCACGATTATGTTGCGAGTAAATATATAGAGCTCCGCCTCATTGCGTAGTGGCTAGCACTTTAGGCTGTCACCTACGAGGCCGGGGTTCGATTCCCGGCTCTGCCAAGAAATATAATTCTTGTCTGAGGGCTGGAACGGGGTACACTCAGCCTCGTGAGTCAAAACTGAGAAGAGGCGGGTTCGATTTCCACCTCACCCATCAAGGAAGTGGTTTTCCGTAGTTTCCCACTTCTACTTCAGGCGAACGCCAGGATGGTTCCTAACTTAAGGCCACGGCCAACTCCTTTCAAAGCCTCATCTGAAATACAAATACACACACTAATACAGCCATCACAATAAGATAGGTTATCAGACAAATTCCACACACATCTACATACACGGGGCCAGAGGACCACGATGTCAGAAAGCCCCTAAAATGAATCAACAATCAACAAATATTTATATATTTCGAGAGCCTTGTAATTGCCCAAAGTTATTCTGACCTTCAGTCAAATCAAACTTGGCGTTGAGAATAACATACATGCAATAAATAAATCATTCTGGATAACTGAGGTTTCTGGTACTGAGATAATCGGTTTGCTAATCTCGCATGAAGTTGCATGAGTTCGGCACGTGGAACACCTTGACGAGAATATCGCGTGTCGAGTCAATGGCAGCCTACACCATAATGCTGCTGTGCCAAAATTCTACGTCAGCTTGTTGCGACAGGAAGATTTCGAGTAACACGCGAAGCCTTGAAGCTTTGACGTCAGATATCGACGTCATCAGGTAGTGTGACGTGAGGCGGCGTCGTGAGTATGGCGTCAAGATAAAGGAGGCATTTTCCTTTCCTTTCTGCTGTTCGAATAGCAAGTAGCCTACCAGCTGTCAGTTGTAACTGATCAGTCAGTCAACACGAATTTGGCGGGCGTATGTCAGTCTACCTCTTATTATTCTCCTTTTCGAAGGAGTCGGGGATGAGATGCAATGCAAGTCTGCGTAGCAGGTGTTTTTACGGCCGGATGCCCTTTCTGACGCCAACCTCATGAGAGGAGTTAATGAGAGATTCAATGAAAAAGATGTACAAGGATGTGGAAGGAAGCGGTCGAGGCCTATCAGAAGATACCGTCCCAGCGTTTACCTGGAGTTGAAAATGGGAAACCACGGTTAAACATTTCAAAGACGGCCGACGGTGGGGATCGAACCCTGCGCGGCCGCATCCACATGCGGATATCCACGGATAAACCCGCGGATATCCGCAAAATTTGTCACCATGCGGATATAGTTTGCATGGCTGTGCGGATAGCAGATATGCTGCGGATAATGTTTGAAGTAAATTTGCAGATAGTTTTTAGAGTATAGCCCGAACTTGTTTAATATCGTTACTAGGAACCGGATGTTTATGTCATATCATATTTTTCCGTCATGTTTTTTTTTTTTTTCATGATAAATGTAAAATGATAATTTAAGTTAATCTCATTTGTGGTCAAAGTGTCGGTCTACTAACCCCAAGCTTGCAGGTTCGCTCCTGACCGTGTTAAGTGATTATTGAAAGGCGGCAAAAATTACGACACCATGTCATACGATGTTGGCATTTCAAAGAACCCATTTGAATTCAGTAGGCTGTGTTCATAATGGCAAAATTAATCTCGGGAGTTTCCGCCAACACAAATTTCCTCATTTCTCTACAAGAAAGCACTATAGTGTTCAAGGAGCTTAGATATCTAACCTCCTTGACTTTCATAGCGTTCCGAGGAATGGCAAAAATAGACATGCAAGCTGTCGTCTGGGTGTCAAATAACAAAGCTTGCACCCGGCACTCGAGGCCATACGATATTATTTATTATTAAGCATAATGAACACTCTGAACAGGAAAGGGTTGCAATTCTGGCTGTATAACATTAATTTTAAACAGCACATGGCATACAGTACAAAGCCTAAGGGAACGACCTGTTCCTCAAACGTCTAAATATGTTGCTTTAGTAAAATATGCTTCATCTAATTAAAAATATTATTGCAATGCCAGTAGAATCGGATAACAAACGTGCGGATGCGGAAAAAAGTCCTGCGGATGCAAATAACAGTTGTGAGGATGCGGGGCGGATAAAGGTCGTGCGGATGAAGGTGGATAACGGTCGTGTGGTTACGGGGTGGATGCGGATAACAGTCGTGTGGTTACGGGGTGGACGCGGATAACAGTCGTGTGGTTACGGGGCGGATGCGGATAACAGTCGTGTGGTTACGGGGCGGATGCGGATAACGGTCGTGTGGATACGGGGTGGACGCGGATAACAGTCGTGTGGTTACGGGGTGGATGCGGATAACAGTCGTGTGGTTACGGGGTGGATGCGGATAACAGTCGTGTGGTTACGGGGCGGATGCGGATAACAGTCGTGTGGATACGGGGTGGACGCGGATAACAGTCGCGAGGTTACGGGGCGGATGCGGATAACAGTCGTGTGGTTACGGGGCGGATGCGGATAACAGTCGTGTGGATACGGGGTGGATGCGGATAACAGTCGTGTGGTTACGGGGCGGATGCGGATAACAGTCGTGTGGTTACGGGGTGGATGCGGATAACAGTCGTGTGGTTACGGGGCGGATGCGGATAACAGTCGTGTGGTTACGGGGCGGATGCGGATAACGGTCGCGTAGATACGGGGTGGACGCGGATAACAGTCGTGTGGTTACGGGGTGGATGTGGATAACAGTCGTGTGGTTACGGGGCGGATGCGGATAACAGTCGTGTGGTTACGGGGCGGATGCGGATAACAGTCGTGTGGTTACGGGGCGGATGCGGATAACAGTCGTGTGGTTACGGGGTGGATGCGGATAACAGTCGTGTGGTTACGGGGCGGATGCGGATAACAGTCGTGTGGTTACGGGGCGGATGCGAATAACAGTCGTGTGGTTACGGGGTGGATGCGGATAACAGTCGTGTGGTTACGGGGTGGATACGGATAACAGTCGTGAGGTTACGGGGCGGATGCGGATAACAGTCGTGTGGTTACGGGGTGGATGCGGATAACAGTCGTGTAGTTACGGGGTGGATGCGGATAACAGTCGTGTGGTTACGGGGCGGATGCGGATAACAGTCGTGTGGTTACGGGGCGGATGCGGATAACAGTCGTGTGGTTACGGGGCGGATGCGGATAACAGTCGTGTGGTTACGGGGCGGATGCGAATAACAGTCGTTTGGTTACGGGGCGGATGCGGATAACAGTCGTGTGGTTACGGGGCGGATGCGGATAACAGTCGTGTGATTACGGGGCGGATGCGGATAACAGTCGTGTGATTACGGGGCGGGTGCGGATAACAGTCGTGTGGTTACGGGGCGGATGCGGATAACAGTCTTGTGGTTACGGGGCGGATGCGGATAACAGTCGTGTGGTTACGGGGCGGATGCGGATAACAGTCGTGTGGTTACGGGGCGGATGCGGATAACAGTCGTGTGGTTACGGGGCGGATGCGGATAACAGTCGTGTGGTTACGGGGTGGATGCGGATAACAGTCGAGTGGTTACGGGGCGGATGCGGATAACAGTCGTGTGGTTACGGGGCGGATGCGGATAACAGTCGTGTAGTTACGGGGCGGATGCGGATAACAGTCGTGTGGTTACGGGGCGGATGCGGATAACAGTCGTGTGGTTACGGGGCGGATGCGGATAACAGTCGTGTGGTTACGGGGCGGATGCGGATAACAGTCGTGGGGTTACGGGGCGGATGCGGATAACAGTCGTGTGGTTACTGGGCGGATGCGGATAACAGTCGTGTGGTTACGGGGCGGATGCGGATAACAGTCGTGAGGTTACGGGGCGGATGCGGATAACAGTCGTGTGGTTACGGGGCGGATGCGGATAACAGTCGTGTGGTTACGGGGCGGATGCGGATAACAGTCGTGTAGTTACGGGGCGGATGCGGATAACAGTCGTGTGGTTACGGGGCGGATGCGGATAACAGTCGTGTGGTTACGGGGCGGATGCGGATAACGGTCGTGTGGTTACGGGGCGGATGCGGATAACAGTCGTGTGGTTACTGGGCGGATGCGGATAACAGTCGTGTGGTTACGGGGCGGATGCGGATAACAGTCGTGAGGTTACGGGGCGGATGCGGATAACAGTCGTGTGGTTACGGGGCGGATGCGGATAACAGTCGTGTGGTTACGGGGCGGATGCGGATAACAGTCGTGAGGTTACGGGGCGGATGCGGATAACAGTCGTGTGGTTACGGGGCGGATGCGGATAACAGTCGTGTGGTTACGGGGCGGATGCGGATAACAGTCGTGTAGTTACGGGGCGGATGCGGATAACAGTCGTGTGGTTACGGGGCGGATGCAGATAACAGTCGTGTAGTTACGGGGCGGATGCGGATAACAGTCGTGTGGTTACGGGGCGGATGCGGATAACAGTCGTGTGGTTACGGGGCGGATGCGGATAACAGTCGTGTAGTTATGGGGCGGATGCGGATAACAGTCGTGTGGTTACGGGGCGGATGCGGATAACAGTCGTGTGGTTACGGGGCGGATGCGGATAACAGTCGTGTGGTTACGGGGCGGATGCGGATAACAGTCGTGTGGTTACGGGGCGGATGCGGATAACAGTCGTGTGGTTACGGGGCGGATGCGGATAACAGTCGTGTAGTTATGGGGCGGATGCGGATAACAGTCGTGTGGTTACGGGGCGGATGCGGATAACAGTCGTGTGGTTACGGGGCGGATGCGGATAACAGTCGTGTGGTTTCGGGATGGACGCGGATAACAGTCGTGTGGTTACGGGGCGGATGCGGATAACAGTCGTGTGGTTACGGGGTGGATGCGGATGACAGTCGTGTGGTTACGGGGCGGATGCGGATAACAGTCGTGTGGTTACGGGGTGGATGCGGTTAACAGTCGTGTGGTTACGGGGCGGATGCAGATAACAGTCGTGTGGTTACGGGGCGGATGCGGATAACAGTCGTGTGGTTACGGGGCGGATGCGGATAACAGTCGTGTGGTTACGGGGAGGATGCGGATAACAGTCGTGTGGTTACGGGGCGGATGCGGATAACAGTCGTGTGGTTACGGGGCGGATGCGGATAACAGTCGTCTGGTAACGGGGCGGATGCGGATAACAGTCGTGTGGTTACGGGGCGGATGCGGAAAACAGTCGTGTAGTTATGGGGCGGATGCGGATAACAGTCGTGTGGTTACGGGGCGGATGCGGATAACAGTCGTGTGGTTACGGGGCGGATGCGGATAACAGTCGTGTGGTTTCGGGATGGACGCGGATAACAGTCGCCTGGTTACGGGGCAGATGCGGATAACAGTCGTTTGGTTACGGGGCGGATGCGGACAACAGTCGTGTGGTTACGGGGCGGATGCGGATAACAGTCGTGTGGTTACGGGGCGGATGCGGATAACAGTCTTGTGGTTACGGGGCGGATGCGGATAACAGTCGTGTGGTTACGGGGCGGATGCGGATAACAGTCGTGTGGTTACGGGGCGGATGCGGATAACAGTCGTGTGGTTACGGGGTGGATGCGGATAACAGTCGTGTGGTTACGGGGCGGATGCGGATAACAGTCGTGTGGTTACGGGGCGGATGCGGATAACAGTCGTGTAGTTACGGGGCGGATGCGGATAACAGTCGTGTGGTTACGGGGCGGATGCGGATAACAGTCGTGTGGTTACGGGGCGGATGCGGATAACAGTCTTGTGGTTACGGGGCGGATGCGGATAACAGTCGTGTGGTTACGGGGCGGATGCGGATAACAGTCGTGTGGTTACTGGGCGGATGCGGATAACAGTCGTGTGGTTACGGGGCGGATGCGGATTACAGTCGTGTGGTTACGGGGCGGATGCGGATAATAGTCGTGTGGTTACGGTGCGGATGCGGATAACAGTCGAGTGGTTACGGGGCGGATGCGGAGAACAGTCGTGTGGTTACGGGGCGGATGCGGATAACAGTCGTGTAGTTACGGGGCGGATGCGGATAACAGTCGTGTGGTTACGGGGCGGATGCAGATAACAGTCGTGTAGTTACGGGGCGGATGCGGATAACAGTCGTGTGGTTACGGGGCGGATGCGGATAACAGTCGTGTGGTTACGGGGTGGACGCGGATAACAGTCGTGTGGTTACGGGGTGGATGCGGATAACAGTCGTGTGGTTACGGGGCGGATGCTGATAACAGTCGTGTGGTTACGGGGCGGATGCGGATTACAGTCGTGTGGTTACGGGGCGGATGCAGATAACAGTCGTGTAGTTACGGGGCGGATGCGGATAACAGTCGTGTGGTTACGGGGCGGATGCGGATAACAGTCGTGTGGTTACGGGGTGGACGCGGATAACAGTCGTGTGGTTACGGGGTGGATGCGGATAACAGTCGTGTGGTTACGGGGCGGATGCTGATAACAGTCGTGTGGTTACGGGGCGGATGCAGATAACAGTCGTGTAGTTACGGGGCGGATGCGGATAACAGTCGTGTGGTTACGGGGCGGATGCGGATAACAGTCGTGTGGTTACGGGGTGGACGCGGATAACAGTCGTGTGGTTACGGGGTGGATGCGGATAACAGTCGTGTGGTTACGGGGCGGATGCTGATAACAGTCGTGTGGTTACGGGGCGGATGCGGATAACAGTCGTGTGGTTACGGGGCGGGTGCGGATAACGTTTTGTTTATCCATGCAGGGCTCTACCCATGGCCTAGCACTGTGTGTTAGCGAGCGTAGCTGCTGCTGTCGGTAATGTATATTATGAATAGTACATAATTAACACTCCTGGAAGACTTAGACCTACATGTATTAGTTATGATCACTATTATAATGGGGACTACGGTTTAACAAAATTTGTTGAATGCATCCTACAAAATCGACGCTTCTACGTCTCTCTTCAAAATAAGAACAGCTGTTGGAGAACTCAAAAGAATGGATTGCCTCAAGGCAGTGTTCTTGCACTATTACTCTATAATATCTACACTAACGATCAACCGATTCACGCCGAAGTCAAGCAGTTTATCTACGCTGATGACACAGCAGTGGCAGCACAGGGGAAAATCTGGCGAGATCTCTCGAAGAACTTGGTACATACTTCGAGAACAATCATCTGAGACCCAATCCCAGCAAAACTCAGGTTTGTGCCTTTCATCTACGTAACAAAGAAGCCAGCAGGATGCTGCGTGTGGAATGGAGAGGATCAGTCCTTGAACACTGTTACACACCAAAGTACTTTGGTGTGAAACTGGACAGAACATTATCATTTAAACAACACTGTCAGAATACTAAACAAAAGGTGTGTGCTAAGAATAATATTATCAGAAAATTAACAGGCAATCTTGGGGTGCACTCCCTCATGTCCTACGCACATCTGCTCTGGCCCTCTGGCTATCAGCTGCAGAATATGCATCCCCCGTATGGAGAAACTCTGCATATGCTAAACAAGTACAGGGTCTTTCATATAAAGTAAGAACGGTGAGCGGCGGCTTTGTTATCCGCTACTACAGTGGCCTTGGCCGAGCTTCTGGCGTGCCACGGCCCGCTGCTGTAGTATTGAAAGCGCGCGCATAGTATACAGTATACTGTAGGCTACTGCACGGTTCTATGCTCTGTGAACTTGCGGGATGAAGGGCAGAGTGGGAGCAGGCGAGAATTGAGAAGCCTGTCGACAGCCCGCCGTGTTACCTGGCATTCTCGTCTATTCCAATACTGCTAACATAGGGTCTTTTCTGAAACCAGTGTGGTGTTACGAATAAGTCAGTGAGCCACCGACCAGTGTATTTGGTTCGGTACTATGCACGGACCGAGAAACCTCATCACTCGTCAACACCATTTCTCATAGTCCGCGATGCACATTCCTCTCAGGTTCACGCAGCTTAGACTCGAGCAGTACTCGACCTTGCAATAATCGTGCAGGTGTTCAGTCGCCAGTCTAAACCTCAGATGTTAACATGAGACAGTTATCATTACTACATCGTATTTTTGTATGTAAAACTTATTTTAAGTACGAGTCGGTTCGGCGGGTACGTGAGGCATTTGTTCAGCAATTGCCACCTTCACTAGCACAGATTCACGTAATTGTAAATAAGTTTGACACATCTGACTCAGTGCTCAATAAAAAGCATAAAATTAAAAATCAGAAACATTACAGTGGCAGAACTCAGTCGCGTCAGTCAGAACGTGGTTACCAGATACATTACCTGTATAGGCTAACCCAGGAAGGACGACACTTCCCCATCTTTTATAAGGTAACTAGCTGAAATACCCGTGCTTCGCTACGCGTCATAAATAAATTAAAATGTGAAGGTGACAGTTAAAACAGGGGATAGGCGAGGTGCTGCGCAGAGGGAGATTAAGGATGGAACATTTTGTCCAACTACACCGCTCGGCGTTGACCGTGTTTTATAGCACAAATTTAGGTTTTACTCGCTAACAGTTGCAGATACCTTTCGGATAGGAAATGTAGTTTTAAACCTCGCATATGTCATCAAAAGTTTGCTATTTCTTAGCGTTCTCTTTTTATTTGAAATGGAAATATGAAAGTTTGATACCAAAGGGTGTAGTGACGTCACTAAAATGGTCGCCATTTTAAATAGTGCAAAGTATTGAAATCAAAAGTAACCTATATGTTAACCAGGAAAATCAGCTACTTCCATGTAAAATTCACGTAAATCGGACCAGTGGTACTTGCGAGATTGAGTAATACACAGACACACACCATCTCAATTTTAGCCTCGCTTCGCTCACGTCATAGTCGTGTCATATTGTTATTCAATGAAATGCAGGTTTAACCCCGTTAACACCCCTTTAGATCCTGAATACCCAAAAATCCCTCCTTAGTAGACGTTTTCGACACACGACAAACATATCCCCAAAATATCATTCTTCTAACTTTAATAGTTTTGGTTGGTCGATGAGAGCAAACATCCAAAAATCCTTCCTTAGTGGACGTTTGTCTTCCAGAAGTTCACCCCTCCCCATATGCCCCTTAAATTGCATTTATGAAAACACGGTCGAACACCTATTTATGTTATTTATTTATTCATTTATTTATTTATTTATTTATTTTTAAGCTGATAGATTTCCTCCGAATTTCAGACTCCTCCCTATATCGTTTAAGAGATACACGCTCAGTTAGGAATCTTTCAACCCCCACTTTTCATCCCTTTCACCTCATAATATACACTACATCGAAAAACCATTATACATGTGTCAGCTTATTTTTAATGATTAGTATATGTGACAAGTATCACATCCCCAAATGAAACCACTCGTGAGATATTGTTATTCAATGGAAAGCACGTTTACCCCCTTAACACCTCTTTAGAACCTGAATATCCAAAACTCTTTCCTTAGTGGACGTTTTCGACATACAACAAACATATCCCCAAAATTTCATGTTTCTAACTTCAATAATTTTGGCTGGGCGATGATGAGTGAGTGAGTCAGTCAGGACATTTTCGTTCATTTATTTTTGATAATTTCACCCGTCCCCATGAACCCCTTAAATTGGATTTATGAAACAAACGGTCAAACACCTATTTACTTATTTAAATATGTTTTCCCCCTGAGTTTGATGAGTAAGTGAGTCAATCAGTTAGGACACTTTCTTTCCTGTTTTTTTCCCCATAATTTCACCCCTCTCCAAGGGCCCCTTAAATTGGATTTATGAAAAAACGTTCGAACACCTATTTACTTGTATTTTAAGCTGTTTTTTCCCACCGAATTTCAAACTTCACTACTAAGTCGTTTCAGAGATACACGCTCCGTCAAGAATCCCTCAACCCCCAATTTTCACCCCTTTAACCTCATAATATACACCACATCGATAAACCCTTAGACATATGTCTGATTATTTTTAATGATTAGTTTATATACCGAATATCACATCCCCAAACAAACAACTCATGAGATATCGTTATTCAATGAAATGCACGTTTACCCCCTTGACACGTCTCTAAAACCCGAATAAACAAAAATCATTCCTTAGTTAACGTTTTCGACATACAGCGAACATATTCCCAAAATTTCATGTTTCCAACTTTAATAGTTTTCGCTGGGCGTGATGAGTGAGTGAGTCAGACAGGACATTTTCTTTCATTTATTTTACCAGAATTTCACCCCTTCCCATGGACCCCTTAAATTGGATTGATTAAAAATCGCTTGAACACCTATTAACTTATTTCTTAAGCTGTCTTTTTCCCCTGAGTCAGTCGGTTAGGACACTTTCTCTCCTCTTTATCCCCAGAATTTCACCCCACCCCATTGGCCCCTTAAATTAATTTATGAAAAAACAGTCGAAAACCGATTTACTTACTTTTTAAGCTGATTTTTTTTCGCTGAGTTTCAAATTTCTCGCCTATGTCGTTTAAGAGATAGGCCTACACGCTCCATTAGGAATCCTTCAACCCCCACTTTTCAGCCCTTTCACCTCATAATAATACACCACATCGAAAAACGCTTAGACACGTGTCTGCGTATTTTTAATGATTAGTTTATATGCCGAGTATCACATCCACAAATGAAACCACTCGTGAGATATTGATATTCAATGAAATGCAGGTTTAACCCCCTTAAGACCCCTTTAGAACCCGAATATCCAAAAAACCTCCCTTAGTGTACGGTTTTGACATACAACGAACATATCCCCGAAATGTCAAGTTTCCAACTTCAATATTTTTGGCTGGGTGATGATGAGTGAGTGAATGAGTCAGGACATTTCCTTTCAATTTTTTTTTCTTCAGAATTTCACCCCTCCCGATGAACCCCTTCAATTTGATTGAAAAACAAACTGTCGAAAAGCTATTTACTTACTTTAAAGCAGTTTTTTCCCCCTGAGTTTGATGAGTGAGTCAGTCAGTCAATCAGTTAGGACACTCTCTTTTCTGCCCCCCCCCCCTCCCAGAATTTTACCCCTCCCCATGGGCCCCTTAAATTGGATTTATGGAAAAGCGGTCAAACACATATTTACTTATTTTTATGCTGATTTTTTTTCCCGCTGAGTTTCAAACTCCTCGCCTATGTCGTTTAAGAGATACACGCTCCGTTAGGAATCTTTCAATCCCCACTTTTCACCCCTTTAACCTCATAAACACATCGAAAAACCCTCAGACACGTGTCTTACTTTTTAATGATAAGTTTATATGCCGTGTATCACATCCCCCAATGAAACCAATCAGGAGATATTGTTATTCAATGAAATGCAGGTTTAACCCCCTTAAGACCCCTTTAGAACCTGAATATCCAAAAATCCTCCCTTAGTAGACGGTTTTGACATACAATGAACATATCCCCAAACTGTCATGTTTCTAACTTCAATAATTTTGGCTAGGCGATGATGAGTGAGTGAGTAAGTGAGTGAGTCTGGACATTTTCTTTCAATTTTCTTTTTTCAGAATTTCACCCCTCCCCATGAACTCCTTAAATTTGATTTATGAAAAAAAAACCTGTCGAACAGCTATTTACTTAATTTAAAGCAGTTTTTTCCAGTCAGTCAATCAGTTAGGACACTTTCTTTCCTGTTCCCCCCCCCCCCAGAATTTCATCTCTCCCCATGGGCCCCTTAAATTGGATTTATGAAAAAACTGTCAAACATATATTTACTTCTTTTTTATGTTGATTTTTTTTTCGCTGTGTTTCAAACTCCTCGCCTATGTCGTTTAAGAGAGACACGCTCCGTTAAGAATCTTTTAATCCCAACTTTTCACCCCTTTCACCTCATAATATACACCACATCGAAAAACCATCAAACACATGTCTTCTTATTTTTAATGACGAGTTTATATGCCGAGTATCACATCCCCCCATGAAACCAATCGGGAGATATTGCTATTCAATTAAATGCAGGTCTACCCCCTTAACACCCCTTTAGAACCTGAATAGCCAAAATTTCTCTCTTAGTGGGCATTTGCGGCCCTTGAGGAAGCTGCATACAGATTTCATTCCAATCCGTTGGGTGGCTTCTGAGATTTCGTGATGAATAAATGAATGAGTGAGTGAGTGAGTGAGTGAGTGGTATTTGGCAAATATATAGTAGAAAGAAGATAGTGTCAAGTCTTTGTTATGCTAAACTCGGTTGACAGTGCTGTGTGAGCAATTGAGTAACTAACGGGATTTCAAGTAAAGATCCTCATTTTCTATACCGGTAGTGCTGAGCGCAATTGGCATCAAGTCGGCCGTGTCTCGACTTGAGCTATGTTGCCATGGAAACTATCTGCCTTGCCATTCCTTCATGAGTATATTTTATGATTTGATTAGCCTGTTTTTGAGTGAAAAAGGGCCGAAATCAGAAGAATGAGAAAGACTATCGAAAATTCATGTAGCCAGCGGTTCCTTCTGGGTCCTAAACTATGTGTATGCAAAATATGGTTGAGATTGGTGGAACGGTGTAGATTTGTATACGGAACCAACATATATACATACATACATACATACATACATACATACATACAGACTTTCACTTTTATATATTAGATATTGCATACATGATTGAACACACGCTTAAAGCAGGGGACCGTGGCGCACCACGAGCTCGGCCAAGGCCACCGCAACAGCGAATAACAAAACTGCCGCTTGCCGCTCTTACTTTATATGAAAGACCCTGTAGATGTTGCTGTGAACGAGGCCAGTCGTATAATTACAGGGTGTCTGAGACCAACACCAACGGAAAAACTATCCTATCGCAGGAATCGCTCCTCCTCACGTAAGAAGGCAAGTAGCTGCAGAAGTTGAACGTTGGAAGCAAACAACCGATCCACGTCACCCCCTTTATAGTCATGAAATACAGTCTGTTCGACTCAGATCGAGGAAGAGGTTTTAAGAACAACTGCACCCCTTGTTGATACGGCAGGAAAACGAAGGCGTGAACTGTGGAAACAACAAGTGCCTAATCCATCCCTGAGTCTAAAGGAAGAAACTTCTGCAGGTTTTCACCTTCGCTATCCCATCGGGAAAACCCTCAACCGACTTCGCACAAGTGTTTCGAAATGCAAATCCAATCTTGTGAAGTGGGGCTACGCACAAGGAGAAATGGTCTGTGATTGTGGACTACTACAGGATGAAGAGCACCTTCTGGTTTGCTAGAATTTACCATCACCGTGCACAAAAGAAGATGTTTTGCAGGCCAATGATAAAGCTGTTCTTGTAGCTGAACAGTGAATGAACATTATTTAACAATGCATCTGGATACGGAAATACTGTATAATATATATGGGATAATTATAGGATTACGCGTTTCGACCTCCGAGCAGGCATCATCAGATCTTGTTCACTGGGTTGAGGTATAAGTGTACAGTATATAGCCTACAATGTTATCTAACTCTCTGTAGTGTGTACAGTATTGGTGTTTATATTTTGATTCACAAGTTTGAATCTCGTTATATCAGGTTAGTTTGTCTTATTTATAAAGCAAAGCAAACTCCGTACAGGCCATGGAGGCCCTGGGAGTAGTGGAAGGTAGAGGCTTCTACCTTTTGTGATATCGGTGCTAGATACCTTTCCTGGAAGTAATGAGGTAGCTCAGGCCGGCCACGTGGTGTTGGGGTAGCGCGTCTGTTTTTCACCCGGAGGCCTCGGGTTCGATTCCCGGCTCCGGGGTGCACTCAGCCTCGTGATGACAATTGAGTAGCTGTCTGACAGTGAGGCAGCGCCCCGGTCACGAAAACCAAGATTAACGGCCGAGGGAACCCAATGCGTTGACCACGCGTCACCCCAATATCTGTAGGCCAAATGGCTGGGCAGCGGTCACTTGGTAGGCCTAGGCCCTTCATGGGCTGTAGTGCCGGGGGTTATTTTTAGCCTACTTCCGATTTTTGTAAAAATGAAAGTAGACTTATGAGATCTACACAGGGCCAAAAATTGTGTGTGTGTGAGTCTCTGTGTGTGTGTGTGTGTGTGAGTGTGTGTACTCTGAATGTCTGCCCCCCCCCCCCCTATAAATTCGAACACGGTGATACCGAATTGAACGCAATTTGGTACAGAGGTAGCACTAGCAAAGGGTACCTCAGTGTCATGTTTCATATCACCGCCATCTTGACGGAAAGGTAATGGCGGCCACCCAAATATTCAAAGCTTAATTCAAATTACGACTAACCTAATCATCTGAACTCTACTAAATTTTGCAACAACATACCTTCATATGGGAAGCGTCTTTTGACCAAACTACAAGGTCATCGGCCCAATAGTTTTTAGATGGCGGTCATGTATGTGTGCAAATCGATTCCCCCTATCAATTCAATCACAACGAAACCCAAATCGAATCACCTTTGGCACAGAGGTAGCACTAGCAAGGGACAACTCAGTGTCATGTTGTATATCGCCACCATCATAACAAACACGAAATGGCGCCCAGCCAAATGTTCTGAGCTTAAATCAAATTACGACTAACCTAATCATCCGATTTCTACTAAATTTTGCAACAATATACCTTAATGCCGGAAACGTATTTTGTCCATACTACAGGGTCATCAGACAAATAGTTTCAGGATGGTGGATGTATGAATCATGTCAGTATTATAGCCCAAACGTAACTTACGATTCAACAAGGCCTGACCTCAACAATTCAGCTTATAGTACATATGGAGGTTTAAACTGTCCTCAAGGAAGTGACCAGTAGGATATTAGCTCATTGGGGCGTAATAGAATATGTAACCGTAGAAGTGACTTAACAGGTCCGATTGACGATACAATATCGTTGTGGGTTGTGACGTCCCGTAGACAGAATGGCCGCTATTTGTGCTCATAAATCCATATATATCCGTAACTGCGTAAGGTTATATCCTTTTAGGAATATACTGAACAAAATAATACATATTTAATATCAAATGGTGTAGAGAAGTGCCAAAAAACGCTAGGGAATCGTTGATTTCGGTACAAAAAAGATAGATTTGTACTAAAGAAGCTATTTATATGACATTGTCGTATTACATTCGTGGCGCAGTGGTAGCGATCAAGCCTCATAGTCCGACTTACCCAGTTTCGAATCCCTATAGGTTCGAGTATTTTTAGTTTTTTTTGTGGTATTTATTGATTCATAACTACTCACACATTATAATGTTAAGCATATATTGTGTGTATTTGCAATAAAAATTTATATAATATGCTGTACTCATAACACCACAAATTTCAACACTCGACTAGAGCGATTAAAATTCTTTGTCCTTTATCCGCGTTAGTGTCTATTGTTGTTGTTGTTATTTTTGCTGTTGATTCTTTAGGGGTTTTGCGGCATCATGGTTTTGTAGCCCCATGTACTTGTGTGTGTGTAGACGTTGTCTGATAACCTGTGTCATTGTGACGTCTGTAGGCTTACTATTGCGTGAACTTTTATACGAGTAAGGATTTCGGTAAGAAGTTGTTGTTGTTGTTTTTTCATTTGAGATGCATGGACATCATGGTCATTTAGCCTCGTGTACTTGGGTCAGTGTTGAATTTTGTTTCATGACCTGTGTTATTGTGATTGCTGTATTAGTGTGTGTATATATATAATTCTGGTGTTGATTCAATCAATGTTTAATATCCGTATAGCACGTTGTATTTCGACAAGCTACTACAACCAACATTCAATTATACTCCTTGAAGAGGACAAAGAGTTATAACTAAACGCTTGCATTTAGGAGAAAGTAGGCTATATGTTCTTTACTGAACATCTTGTTATTATTTATTATTAATGACGTAGCTCACCGGCAGAGATATAAGGTGGGCACAGTACCCCCCGTTCCAGCCCTCAGACCAGAATCTAATTTCTAGGCAGAGCCCGGAATCGATCCCTGGCCTCTGCGGTGACACCCAAGAATGTTAGTGACCACGCAAAGAGGCGAACTTTCGTATTTTGATATAACATAGAGTGTATTATTTAGAAGAGAACATTTTTGATTCGTCGAAAGAAAATGAAACTATGAATTGTATAGAAATAATATTTACGCAAGCGAGAGATATATTTTATCTACATGTGGAGAAAATAACGGACACCATTCGCAAAAGAAGACTCTCCTTTTATGGCCATTTAACACGAATGAACTTTGGAAGATTGTCCAATCGAATCTGTGCCTACTTTGTGGGAAAGAAAACTAAAGGGATCTGGTTTACAGAGGTGGAAAAAGACCTACAAGAACTGGGGATACAAATGAGGACATCTTGGAACGCGACTCTTTGAAGAAGAAACTTGGGAAGATACAGAGTTTTCAGCCAAAACCTATATTGAAAACCGGCAACAAGTGGACAGAAGAACGGAAGGAAGCTCACCGAAGAAGAATGCCCGAATACTGGGCCAATGTGAAAGAAAGAGGGAAAAGGCAGTTGAAATAACGTGGTCCATAGACGACCGAAACGATTATAAAAAAATAAAAAAATAAAAAATATCGTATGGCCTCGGGACCGGGTGCAAGCGTTGTTATTTGACACCCAGAGAGCAGCTTGCATGTCGAATTTTGTTGTTCCTTGAAGCACTATGGAAGTCAAGGAGGTTAGATGTCTAAGCTCCTTGACACTATAGCGCTTTCTAGTAGAGATATGAGGAACTTCTTGTTGACGAAATATCGCGAGATTAATTTTGCCATTATGAACACGGCCTACTGAATTCAAATGGGTTCTTTGACATGCCAACATCGTATGGCATGCGTGTCGTAATACCCTTGCTCGGTAGATCAACGAATATCACGCCACCAGATATGCATATTTCAAAATGACTTTCGAAACAATATGCAGACTAAAAAAATTTAAAAAACGCGACTCCACGACTTGGCATTTAAATCCGGTCACCAACAAGATTTATTGGTCAAGTTACAACATGGTGCGAAAGGAGACTTGTGGTTACTTGACTTTAATTATAGTAATTTATACGCATGCGTCAGTTGTGTAGGGAGTAATGATTCTCTCATTTAAACAATTAACGACTATCAGTGCCATCAGTCGGACTGTCTAGTGCCTGTCTGGTTCATACTGGAGCAGATCGTTATCGAACTACCACGAACTGCACAACAAGAAAGATAAGAACTCTTGACCTACTAAGGGTCGAAGCCGTTGTGAGCTATGCGGATTATTAGAGACTGCTTTCTTGGCATCCAGTTCACAAATTAAAGATGAAAAGTTGCATTACAATGCATGTTTTACCTACACTGTGCAGTTACATACGTGGGTTATATGTTTTTGGTTGTTGTTGATTCATTTACGGGCTTTGCAACATCGTGGTCATGTAGACCCGTGTACTTCTGTGTGTGTGTGTGTGTGTGTGTACGTAGAATGTGTCTGATAACCTGTGTTATTGTGATGACTGTATTAGTGTGTGTATTTGTAATTCAATAATAATGTTATTGGTTTTAGGTCACTTTTAACGACTGCGGCTATTAGAGACGCTGGGGTGCCAGAATTTACCATGCCAGTAAATCTACTCCCTCACATTTGCTCACTCTCAAATGCCAGGATTCAATCCTGCAATCTTGGGAACAGCAGGTGAGAACGTTACCGCTGAGCCACGCAGCCAGCCTATATTATTTGTAATTCAGTTTAGGATTGGGAAGGAGGCGGCCATGACCTTAATTTAGGATCCTCGTAGCATTCGCCTGGATTAAAAGTCGGGAAATCACGGAAAACCCACTTCCAGGATGGCTAAAGTTGGAATCAAACCCACCTCATCTCAGTTTTGCCCCACGAGGCAGAGTGTACCCCGTTCCAGCCCTCAGACCAGAATTTCTTTGCAGAGCCGGAAATCGAACCCAGACCACCGGCCGCGACAGTCAAGTATGTTGGAACTTGGTAAGATGAACATACATTACTCAAGTAGCCTATAGTTTACCAAATAAATGACGTGCATGTCAACTTTCGAATAAGCGTTAGTTCTTACTCTTAATCTCAATAATCGTTCACGGTTAAACTCGACGTATAAACCATAGTCAACACAATAACGTGGTTTATCAAACAAATTCCACATAAATTCAATTAAACGGGCCTGATGACCTCGTTGGTCCAAGTCACTAACAATATTAGCTGGTCCCGTTAACGTGCAAACCGAGTGAAAGGCAACATCATATTATATAATACGCTAAGGTGTATGTGTCACAAAACTCAAGCTCCTAAACCAGAGGGAGTTAGAAGGTGTGGTTTGTACCAAAATCTTCCAAACCGTCTTAATAGTACAGGAAAAATCTTTCATTACCTGAAAAGCCAACGGAAATATATGTATTTGTTTATAAAGTGCTTTTAAACAAATAAACAAGACGATAGCCCCAGGCAGAACTGTGTCGCATATAGCCGCATAGCACTAGACCCATGTGGGTAGTCTATACACATGGGGCGCACACAACCCATAGTGCAACCAGCAGCAGTGATGAATTGCTCTCTGATTTCATAAATATCAATTTGTTTAAAAAGTGCGTTTAAACAAATAAACATATTTATAGAAGCCCGCATAACAGTAAAGCCAGGCGGGTGGTTTATACACATGTGAGAGTTCTCGCACGGGTATACATAGAATAAGAGTGGGGGGTTGTTGGATAACTAAATTGGTTTATATACATAGTGTTTTGAAGTAAGCCATATAGGTTTATCTAGCTATCTAGCTAGGTAACACTGATCAATATGTCTATGAATTACCAGCGCTAGCCATACGCACTCAGAAGCGACTGGCTGTTCTACAACGTTCCCCAGTCACGTATACATTCTGCAAACCTAACTCGGAGTTTTGTTTGTGCAATGAAAGCATTTCCAATCAGATAAAGGCACAATGGCACGAGGCGACACAGAAGACAGTTTCTAGTGCATGACAATATAGAGCATGTTGGGGTCACCGTGGGTCTTATCTACTCTTGTGTAGAATAGATCGCACTGAATGCATGAGCATGTACAATAGCTCTCGCACATTTGTGATACAGTGCAAACTGTTGTCGACAGCTGAAACGTTTGTGGCACTACAATAGACACCACAATAACACAGGTTATCCGACAATTTCTACACACCTAACGACACGGGGATGATGATCTCAATGTTTAAGCGTAACAAGAAGAGTCCAAGCAATGCCATGATGTTGTTTCATTTAAGGACATCTTGGTCGGCAGCACCGTGTACTTACGTATGTTTTGAATTTAACTGATGAACTTGGTTCTGTGGTGGCGTATATAACTGTAATTATTAGGTCCACCTCCTGGTGTAGCGGATAGTATTCTTGGCTGTCGCCCCAGAGGTCCGGGTTCGATTCCCGGGTCTGCCAAGAAATATAATTCTGGTTTGAGGGTTGGAAAGGGATACACTCAACCTTGGGAGTCAAAACTGAGAAGAGATGGATTCAATTCTCACCTCAGCCATCCTGGAAGTGGATTTTCGTGGTTTCCCCACTTCGACTCCAAGCAACTGCCGGGATGGATCCTAACTTAAGGCCACGGTCGCCTACTTCCAATCCTCACCCAAATTATTGTGATTGCTCATTTAGTGTGTGAAATTGAAGTGAGTACCTCAATAATTGAGCATTACGACCTTGAGCCCGGCTCTGCCAAGAAAATTATTTCTGGTCTGAGGGTTGGAACGGGGTACACTCCGCCTCGTGATGCAAACCTGAGAAGAGGTGAGTTCGATTGCCACCTGAGCCAACCTGCAAGTAGCTTATCGTGGTTTCCCACTTCTACTCGAGGCAAAAGCCGGGATGGTTACTAAGAGAAAGCCTCGGTGGCCGCCTTCCAAATCCTCACCCGAAATACAAATACACATGCATTACTACAGACACTACAACAATACAGGTTATCAGACAAATTATATACATACACACACAAGTACACGGGGATAAATGACCACTAGTGTGTTTATGACTAAAGACTTGCGCGGATGTGGATATATGCGGATATAGCCGTGGATATCAGCAACAGTTTTCGCCATGCGGATATAATTTGCATGGCTGTGCGGATATCGGATAAACTGCGGATCATGTTTGGAGTAAATTTGCGGATAGTTTTTAGAATACAATCCGAAATTGTTGAATATCATTATTAGGAGGTGAGGATTGGGAAGGAGGTGGCCGTGGCCTTAAGTTAGGAATTATCCCGGCATTTGCCTGGACTAAAAGTGGAAAATTAGGGTAAACCACTTCTAGGAAGGCTGAGGTAGGAATCGAACCTACCTCTTCTCAGTTTTGCCTCACGAGGCTGAGTGTACCCCGTTCCAGCCCTCAGGCCAGAATTAAAATTCCGTCAGAGCCGACAATCGAACGCTGGCTTCCATGGTGACAGCCAAGAATGCTAGCCACTATACAACGAGGCTCATTCCATGGTGAACATTTTCATCTTCAAAGGAATATGCAGGCCCCATTCCCTTCCTTAAATCAAAAGGAGGGAAGGAAGGTAGGAAGGAAGCTTGTAGTTTTTTGTGACAGTTAATCTCGCGATCGTAAAACATTGGACCTCCATTTTTTCGTGGAATCCGAACCACGGGACGTGATATTTCATTTAGATAGTCCCACCTTCGTTGACCTGTAATCGAACCCACTCCACCTTTGAGAGAGGCAAGGAGCTTGACCACTGCACCAGCACGTCCACTAGATCAAAATGACATAATATGTTTCGGGCCAGATGACTTCGATAATCCATCCATAAAGGAAAGAAAGAAAGAAAGAAAAAAAGAAAGACATTAAAATACAGAGGGAGAAAAGAGAAAGTATAATGACAAAAATATTGCGTTGGTTTAAAGTGTTTGCGGACTTACATTTTGAACTTTCGTTTATCGCCATGACGTAGTAGAGGAGAGTTGAATAACTAAATATGGCAATCAATCATCGTGATACAGATGCAACTGAGCAGCACTTGATTGATGTCTGTGAATTGCATGACCTTGTCCAAGAGTGTGGTATTCAGTCATGATCTGACTTAGTAGAGCGAGAAATAAGAAGAAACCAGAACACTCGCTGTGCAAAGGGTAGAATTCTTCACTATCCTCTGAGGTTCGCGTTTGATTCCAGGCTCTACAAACAAAATTAATGCTGGTCTGAATGTTTGAACAGGGTACACTCAGCCTCGTGGGGGTAAAACTGAGAAAAGGTGGGTTCGATTTCCTTCACAGTCATTCCAGAAGTGGTTTCCGTCGTTTTCCACCTCTGATACAGGTAAATGTCAGTATGGTTCGTGATAAAAGGCCACGGCCGCCTACTTCCCAATCCTAGACTTAATACACACTCTACCTTATTAAATCGTTTTATAATCCACGATTATAATAGTACATTATGCAACGAGCCTATAATGGCAATAATTAAGACACGAGTACGACGACCAAAGTGAGTTTTATAATTTCCATACGGGTGTCTTAAATTGCCATTATAGGCCAGTTGCATACGACTGTTTATGTTCGACGATAATTATATATATTTATATATATTTTTTTTGCCGTCGACTTGAGCCTCTATGGACTGCGTGTTAACAACCACTCTCATTTCAGTGTCTGCGTCTTGTTCGTTTTCCGGCTTTGACATCTTGCCAGTATCTCTTGAGCCCATCTAACAGCTTGTTCTTCCGCTTCTCTGTTAAAGGGCCTCTCCGTCTTCTGGGTTCTGCCTCCACCATAAAAACCTGTTAGCTCTTCACCATCCTTCTGAAACTATTCGTGTCTTTGATTTTATCCTCCGTAATGCCCACCTGTCTCATATCTTTCTCACACTCTTGGAATCCTTTCAACTTGGAGGTCTTTGGTTTAAGAAGATTCCAGATTTTCTTTGTGAGCCGGTCATTATTCATACGGAAGATGTGTCCATAAAACAGCAATCTTCGTTTTCTAATTGTTGTTGTTATCGGTTCCATCTTGCTGTATACTTGTTTATTTGATATCAGTCGAACCTGTCCGTCAACCCATCTGTTGCCCAAGATCTTCCCTAGTAGTCTGCGTTCTCTTTTAAGTAGCTGATTGACTCGTCCTGTTCGATTCATACACAAGGGTCTCCGAAGCATATAAACCTTCTGGTCTGACAACAGTGCTGTAGTGCCTTAGTTTGGCTCCTATACTCAGCATCTTCTTGTTGTAGATGTTTTTAGTCAGTTGGAACAACACCACCTAGATACAAGGCCTTTGCATTCAAACAAGATGGCGGACACAGAGAGCAGAGCTGCTGGAGCACGCCGCTTGCCATGGCCCATATGACGGGTTCCTTCCAACTGATACATCGCCGTCAGCAGCATTTATAGGCTATTAAGATGACTTCATCCTTCACCGGTACTTACCTTTACGTGCCTAACAAACAAACTACAGAATAAGCTTCTTCTCGTCGTTCACCTGAAAATGGAAACTCACGGGAATCTAGGTACTGTAGGAAGAAATGAAACATACACTATTGTTCAGACCCTTTGTGTGGGGTTGGCTGAACTGGGGGATGAAGGTGTGTGGAGAGGGTGGTATTTAACTGAGGGAAGTTTAACGGATGTGTCAGACCGTTGGACGGGTGTCGAAAGGTGCTGAATGCAAAGGGATAGCGGGCGAAGCTCTGTGAATAAGGGTGCGCAATTAAGGGAAGTGACCTCAAGAATAATAATGCCGTGCAGGCTGGAAGCCGCGGTGAGCAATCAAAGTGTTGCTGACGGCGCGTTATTACAATAAGCTCTCGACCGCGCTAAGTGAGCAAGGCCAGTGTCAAGGAACAGGCTAATGTTGCTGGCTCAGCGGTTATGAAGTAGTGTGATGACTGGACGAGGTGTGAGTGGGGCAGTAAGCAGTAAAAAGGATAATGACAAATAATAAATAACAATCGGGCCTTTTTGTTAATTATTTACTAAGGCTTAGCTGGGTGTACTGAGTCCCTTGCAAGTCGGGAGAGTACAACAATGTAACAATTCACAAGTGTAAAGGGTGTGGTAAGGGGTTGGATGTATAAAACGTGTATGGGATCTGAGATGCTCACTCACCTGAGGCCTGATGTCTGGATGCGGTTGGGCAGAGTCTCCGACGGAAACAGATACCTTCCGCTTGGGAGGTGGCCCTTTTAAACATTTCCGAAGTGCCGACTCTGCAGTATTGCTGCATAGCTGTTTTGGTAGCAGCTTCTGTGTACATGTTGATGTGTTGTCAAGCTTGGGCAAAAGCCATTACGTAACTCTGCCGGCTTGGTGTAATTGGAAGTGTGTTGTAGTTGCTGTTGATTTCAGCTTGGAGGTGTTTAAGGGGTGTAAACGGTGTTGGGTGTGGGACAGATGGTTTGAAAAATGTAGCTGTTGTAGGAGTATTTGTAGATGTCTGTAGAATGGTAGTTGTATGTGTATACACTTCCTAAGGGTGTTATACACCCTTGGATGTGTAATACTATTTTACTCTTCCTGGATCAATTTACTGTATGTCAATAGCCAATGACCATAAAAAACAGCAGTAAATTAACAGCAGTAAAATATACACATTTTATAGAATTATCTTGAATATACTGTATGCATAAGATCAGGATTTTAACTAGATATCTGGCCTTGCCATCTAATCAACTGTGCGGTTCCTCACGAAATTTTCCGGGCACTCATTTAATAATTTAAACTATAGTTTTAATATATAACGTTGCCATCGGCCACAGTGCCCAACCGCACTGGGCGATTCGGAAGACGAGATGGAACAGCACCAGGTATGGGTCTTGACACTTTCAATGGAAGTGTTATCCCTTGACCATCCTCACAATGGAATACAGTATTCTGTCTGAAGTCTTGAGCATTAAAATGCAGCTCACAAACCTGCAATTTCCAAAAGAATCATACTAAGTAACATTTGTTGAAGTTACAGTATATGATTGAGTCTTTCCATGTTGAATGAACTAAATTTGAACAGGCCTACTTTTAATCTGTGTGATTTTTCAAAAATGTCTTCCTATTTAAATTATCCTAAGTGTAGCCTACATAAACACTGCAAAATTGTGCTTTGTTTAATTCTACATCTTTAATTTTTGAGTTAAGAATAATCCATCTACCTTATTACAGAAGCCCCATGAGAGAAGTTTCACAAGAGCAGCTGTTCCAATGGACGGGGGGTGATCTTGGGTGGGCTAGCTCATAATAACGGTATGAATCCAAAATCAGAATCATGCATAGTAGCTTATATTATTATTAATTTTTGTTTGTTTGTACCATATGTTTACCATTTAGAAATGTGAGCAGAATGTGTGCTGGGTGAATTGTGTAGGTACCTAGCACCAGTGTCTCATGACTCCACTGCCCAACTGCATACATAGAGGTGATTCTGGTGTATTTTGGAACTCCATGCTGTATTTCATACTTAGAACAATGATACCATATGGTAATCCAGAATATGTTTGATTCTTTCATAAATTAATAGGCTGTGATCGTTACACTACATGAGAACAGTCTGCTTGCATTACTGAACAAAATGATGTAGGAAAGATTATGAATGAGCCTACTGCAGTGATAGTCTCCAACCTACAGGGCTAGCTTCTATTTTTTAGCCTATTTTCAATTTTGAAAAAATAGGCTTATGAGATCACCTTTTGTCCGTGTGTGTGTGCGTGTGTGTGTGATTCGTGTGTGTGTCCCCCCCTAATAAAATCTAAACGGCTAGAGCAATTTCAATGAAACTCGGTAAGTTCATAGCACTATTCCGGGCGACCCCGACCGTGCCCTTCATATTTTGTTACGGCTCACCAATCCAACATGGCGGCTGTGCGAAATATTTCACCAGCATTCAATATCTCCGAAACTATTAGCGACATTACCCTGACATTTTGTATGGTGATAACGGGAACTACTATAAGTTCACTTATGTGACCTTTGAAAACGTGGTAACTACAAAACCAACATGGCGGCCAAGCGAATTTGCGACATTTAAATAGACGTTTCTCGCGATTTAACCAACCAAACGCAATGAAACTTGGTAGAGTATATGTCCATATACATTGTAATGCATCGACATCTAACTTCGTTCAATTGTTTACATAACCACAAGATGGCGGATGTGCGAAATATTTCACCGGCATTCTATATCTCTGAAACTATTACTGGTATCTCCCTGAAATTTTGTACGGAGATAAAGGGCACTACTGGAAGTCCATCTATAAGTCTTTCAAAAACCGGTTAACTACAAAACGAACATGGCGGCCAAGCGAATTTGAAAATGTTAAATAGTCCTTTCTCGCGATTTAATGTTCCAAACGCACTGAAATCTGGTACAGGAAATATTTATACACATTATAATGCACTGGTATCTAATTTAGTTCAATTGTTTACATAACCTCAAGATGGCGGCTGTGCGAATTTAAAAATTAAGTTTGTATTTCTTGTGATGTAGTCATGCGATCGAAGTGAAAGTTTGAATAATGAAACTACGTAATAATTTTCCTTTAATGGTACATGACTCTATGGCCTATACATTTAACAATCCAACATGGCGACCATCTGAAATATTTAGACGGCTCTGAATATCTACGAATCTATTATAGCAATCAAACTGAATTTTATAATGTTCATAGGGGCTATGAACTTAAGTTCCCCTATAGGACTTTAAATAACCTAGTGATCACAAATCCAACATGGCGGCGACGCGAAGTATAAATATTCACATGGACGTTTCTCGCAATTTAACCATTCGAGTGCAGTGAAACTTGGTACAGTAAATCCTCATACGAATAGTAATCCACTGGCATCTAATTTATTTCAATTGTTTCCATAACCTCAAGATGGCAGCTGTGCGAAATTTTAAAATCTTCTTGTTACTTCTTGTGTCCAAATTATGCGATTGAAGTTTGAATACTGCACGTACACAATAATCTGCATGTAACAGTACATAACTATAGGACCTTCATATGTAAAATCCAACATGGCGACCATCCGAAATATTTAGTCGGTTCTCAATATCTACGAGTCTATTACAGCACTCAAACCGAAATTGTGTATGTTGATAGTGGCAGTTAACATAAGTAGGATATATGAAAATAGGCTGTATAGTTCTTCACGGAACTACTTGTTTTGTCTTAAGCACTGTATGGTACAGTACCAGTATCAGAAGTTTAGCTTTAGAACAAACTATTATGCTACGGGTCTACTTATATTTTATATCTTGCATTTAAACGGTTACCTTCATTATGGAATTTCCTATTAAAACAACCTACTGTGAGCAATAGGGTATCCTGAACTAACACCAACAGATAGTGCACAAGTACTATGTGGAATCATTTTGTTCTGTATTTAAAATAGGCTAACAAATAACACACAATAGGCTGTCACAAAGGCTTTGAGCGAAGAATTATCGTATTATTAACTTGTCATTCTACAAATTCCATGCGTATAAAATGCCAACGGAAGGCAAATCCATTGAGTCCCACATATAACAGTCGTGACATCTAGCTGAAAAGTTTCGCATAAGATAATCCCGATTAAAGGGAAGTCAGGTACCTATTTAAACAATCTGGGATCTGAGCAATTTGTGGTACATATTTATGACTTTCTAGTGACACCAGACTTAATTATATTAATCATTTGCACTGAACATCAATTCTCAATATGCATTAAAAATAATGTTATAATTATCACATCGAAGCTTTTTCAGTATTTGATCACAATAGACAGTGTGTTAGCAAATATTTAAAATCATTGAGAGATCCGCAGCTTAGCTTGATTTCACATAGAAGAGGCTCATATCAGACAAATATTTACCACAAAAACCAGGGTTGTTTATATTAGCTAATTAGCTAACGTGGTCCAGGCGAAAACCATTGGTCTTCCGGATGCGATATAGTACCGAATGCGTGGGGTTGGCTATACTTTAGCCTACATGGTGCTAAAAATGGCGGAGTCAGCTGGAATTTCAGCTACTGTATATAAGTCGTGGTCCTATTTGGGATGGCTGGGTGGGTTGCAGACAGCGGAGGAGTAAACATCTGTTACTATATCATCTCCGGATTTTTTCTCTACCATTAGGCCTACTACAGGTATTTTGGCTAATTTCAGTAGTTTAAGATTCTTTTACTTCGGTTCTGGTGTTCTGTACTGTTACCACTGCAACATGATCATATGTTAACATGTAGGCTACATCTGATAGCCTATTATAAAAGAATACGATACCGGTATAACTAGGTTTAATTCTCCCTTGCACAACAAACTTGATTCGCAGTTAGGGAGATTCGTTGATTAATTATTTAATGAGAAGCACCGTTCGTTATTATCTGAAACTTGGAGCAATACCGGTACTTTGCATAGGCCTACTCTAACCTTAAAAGGACGTGGTCACTTGCGAGTTGTTTACAAGCTAATGTATTAGTTCGTAGGGCTCGTTATATTATGAAGAATATATCGGTTATTTATGTAGTAGGTTAACACTGCTTAGATAAAAGAAAAACAACGTTTACTGGTACTTACCAGGACCACAGAATGTTTTGTTGGTATGAAGCTCTCTCGTTTAATTGCTGATACCCAACGTTTCTTCAAATCCTCTTCTTCGGGGAACTTAGACACTTGAACTTTATTTTCATTATCATAATTACCCCCTGCACTTCGGTACACAACACTTGTAAACCATATTTTACAGCAAAATACTGAAAAAAATCGCAGAATAACTACAACGGCATGCCCACACACACATCTGCCTTCGAGATCCACCATTTTGGCTACTTTCAATTCAGTGCAACGGCCTTCTATGTAGGTGGTGTTGGTTGGAACGCTCGCTCTAGTTTCAGGAAGCGGATATTGGTCGCTTCTTGTTCTAGCCCATTCTCTTGGATTACTTCACCCAGGTATTTAAACTTCTTGACTCTTCGAATCTTTCCATGGTCTGTGAACAACCATTCTGGACCTTCATTGATGTTAGTCATGTATTTTGTCTTCTCAAACGAAATTTGTAGTCCTACTTTCTCTGCTGTTCCTTTAAGATGGTTTATCTTCCTGATTGCTAAACTGATGTTGTTTGCAAATATGGCTATGTCGTCCGCGAACGCAAGACAGTCAACATACACTCCTTTGTGCTTGGGGCTTAATCGAAACTGAAACTAAAACTTTATTATATGTTCTAACATAAATATTCATAAATATGTGTTGAGATTCTGTCAGTTGACCAGCATGCGCTGGGTTCCCACTAAAAAGGGAAGTATCAGGTAAGACAGGTTGAAACCTATCTTGAAACTTTGTGGACGCAATCGTTGTACTATAAGAGGACACCGTGCGGGAAATCAGCCTCCAGATTGAATTGCAAGGCTCTGAAATCGTACCTGACATCCTGGTACGCAGGCATGACGGCTGACGGAGCTGGACATCCCTGAGGCACTCAGAGTTGTCGCGTGGCGGGGCGTATATACAGTCGGTCGCGCGACTGGCCTTGAGTGCCTGGGTAGTCAGGGCTGTCCCTGCCAACATGTACGGTACTCGCTACTTCACATTGATTTATATGAGAGATTTACCACATTATTATAATGAAATTCTTTGCGACCAGGAAAACCACAGCTCGCTGGTACCAGGAGGTGAAGAAGGACCTAGAAGAAATGGCAACATCTGAAGCTGAAATGAGCAACAGAGAAGCATACAAAGCCAAAATTAAGAATTACACGGGTTTTAAGAGTCATCCTACATCACGGATCCAGGCACCATGGACTGAAGGAAGGAGGGGAATGCAGAGCGATAGAATGAAGGAGTATTGGGCTAAAATAAAGATCCAGAAGCTGAAATCAAATTAACTTGGTCCACAGTCGGCCTAAACGTCAGAAGAAGAAGAAGAAGAAGCAGAAGAAGAATAAAACTGCTGTTAAAATCAGAGATCAGTCGATAGAATAATATATATACTGCTACTGAAACAAGTTGGCTGGTGAAGTCTGCCACACTCCTCGGGGGTCAATGATAAATGAAGATGATGATGATGATGATGATGATGATGATGATGATGATGATGATAATTGTTTTGATGGACCTAACATCTGGGTTATCGGCCCCTAATGTTTTGGGTGATAATGGAAATGAAATGGATACTATAACTAAAACTAAATACAGACTTACAACTAAAATTATCCACTGTCTCACATTCTAGAAAAGGAAATGGAAATCTAAAGAAGAAGAATAAGGTCAATAAAAGACTGGAGGAAAGGAAATGCCCTCAAGCCTCTAAGAATGAGAATGAAGGAACTTGGAAGGAAGGAGAGCCATGAAAAGCAGATAGAAAAGGGAAAGAGCAGAGGCTTGCCCCAAAGGCAATGGAAATAGGTAAGAAACCGGACCCAGCTCAGGAATCCCTCACGGTCACCAACTCCCTAACTCACTAGCTGTGAGCCCTTGAGGGTGTACCATTGTTACGGATACACCGTAAGTGGTAGGGCTACAAACACGCTGCCTCCCTGCGGGCCTTGAGCGTAAGGCAAATGGAAACAAAAAGGGCTAACCTCTCGAAGAATGAGGGTATCAGGAAAGATGGGTCAAGGGCCAATTAAGGCGGGAAAGTGAAAGACTCCCTGACTTCGGAAACCCTAATACAATTAGGTTCGGAAGAAAACAATATTTGAAGAAGAAAGGTCGACAGGAAAAATGACAGGGTGCAGCCCTGCTCAAGTAAGTGGAAGCAATGCCGGTTTCAGCTGGGGTCCTGTGGTCACCAACCCACGTGCAAATTAGTTGTGAGTCCTTGGGGGGAAATTATAAACGAATGGTTGTAGAATACTATTGGAATAACCGACAGCAGTGGCTACGCTGGCAAAAGCGCAGCGTTAGGTCATGGGGCCAAGCTCTCTGCTGACTCGGTAGACGCGTGGGTTTGAGCCCCACCGTCGGTCGTCCTTTAAATGGTTTTCCGTGGTTTCCCATTTTTATCACCAGGCAAATGCTGGGACGATACCTTCTGACAGGCCACGGTCGCTTCCTTCCACATCTTTGCCCAGTTTCATTCATCTTCATCATTCCATCTCTCATCCCGAAGCGTTGGTCACCCACGGGCGACTAGAAAGACCTGCTACTCGGCTTCTCAGGAGGCCACACGACAACAACAACAACAAAAAACTACTGGAATGTAATTGACAAGGGACGCTGCAAATCTTTCCCACCTGCGCTTTGTCCCGCACGATTTCCACATGCACCTAACTATATTCGAACTTGAGATGCGGCAAAGAAGGGTTGATATCTAACAGATACGCTACGGAGGGGCCTTTATGGCATCTATCTAATATACTGAAATATGCTTTCGTTTTGCAAGACATTGAAAATGCTTCCTCTGAATCCCTTCTTCACTATCACATATTCCCAGTCTGTGTTAAGCACGCAAGTACAAATATTTCTTTGGCCAATGAATAATTTCCCAGCTGACCCATATTGGAACTATAAATAACTCGTGAAATGTGATGGCAGTTCAACTAGGTTCATTGTCCAATACTTTGATGTCCATCAACTGACTGGCACAAGATGAAAGTATAACACTAAACAATCCTGGGAATGTTAGGAGCCAAGTTTAAACAGTCATTTATCCCCCAACAGGTGGATGTAGAAGGTGGATGACGTCAGTTGTTCGCGAGCCAAGTTCATTGTTACCGCGCATTTCCTGGCAAAGTGTCCTCTTCAGCACTATTGCGAAATACTGTGCGTCATTACGTGAGGAACCCCAATATATGTGGATCCAGCTAACAATTTCTGGTTCTTCAAGTGCAACTAAGGTTGTTATCTCTTCCAAAGTAATAGTGGCGTACACTGAATTTTGTATCAAGGCATACCATTAGTAATAATAATAATAATAATAATAATAATAATAATAATAATAATAATAATAATAATAATAATAATAATAATATTTGGAATAAAAGTTTCAAGATGGCATCTCGATGAGGAAAAGCTCAGAAGAACTGTTTTCAATGACCGAACGATTCAGCTCACTTGCACGAAGAAGACGCATTAAATTCTACGGACATCATGTAGCACGAATTGACAACTCTCGATTCACCAAGAAAATCTTCCTCATAATCAACGGAACACGACAAACCAAAGTACGCTGGTTAGCAAACACCCAAAAGCACCTCACAGAAATCAAAAATGACCCACTAACAACGACGCGGACTGCTCATAGACAGGAAATAAACTGATAAAAAAGTTTCCTCCCAAGTTTCCGACGGCAAGGGATTTGAAAGACAAAGCTGTATGGACACAAGAAAGAAGACAGGCATAAAGCGTAAGGATGAGGACGTTTTGGGAAGATAAGAGCAAGATAATTGCTAACTAATGGTACTACGTGCTTCTTAGAGAGTCAAACGCATTATATAATAATACCATTAGGTTACCGGGTAAGTTAGCCGTGGTCGTTACGGCGTGGCTGCAGGCAGTCGCTCACATCCGGGAGGCGAGGAGGGTCGAATCCCCCCACCGGCAATCTTGAAGATGATCATCTGTGGTTTACCATCTTACTTCCAGGAAAATGCCGGGGTTGATTCCCAACTATAGGCCTTACATTCACACTTTCCTCCCCAGAGTTTTTCCTCCACACGCGATGGAACTTGTGGCTCTCCCCATGGGTGTCCGCATAGAAGCTGCTACAAGCTCTGGTGAGCCGAACATATCCTCGGACACTCCCGGAAATAAAAGCCATACGCTTAGAAAAAATAAAAATAATAACATGATAAAAGATAATAATAATAATAATAATAATAATAATAATAATAATAATAACAATAAAGACTTACCACCTTCATAGATGAGGCAATACCAAAAAGTGGCAACATGCTAAAACAAATGTTAAAAATCTGTCAAAATACACATGGCTTGCAGAACTGATAAGGAAGCAATGGCACATGGCACAAGTCAGGATAGTTCCTCCAGCAGTGAACACGAAAAGATTTCGGTTTGATGTAACACGCTGTCCATGAGAAAAACATTCTACACTGAGATCAACTCCAGTCACGCTAAGTGTCTGACCTTGTGGTTTGTTAATAGTCATGCCGAAAGAGACTCTTACTGGGAATTGTACTCGTTTGAAATGATAAGGCAAATCTGAAGGAATCATAGGGATTCTGGGTAATAAGACCGTTTCTCCTGTACCACAGCTAGTTAAGATAGTTGCTTCAATGAAACAGTTTTTCAAAGTTTTCACTACCAAGGGCGTCCCATTACATAACTTTGGTGGGTGTAAATTACGTAGGAATATAATAGGCAAACCCACTTTTAAAATAAGCTTGTGTGGTGGCAAGCCAGAAGGAAGTAAAGAATTTAGGATTTCTGTAGGGTAATGAACAGCTTCTTCACTATCGACTACTGCGTCTACTGAGTAATATACTTGAGCCTGGGCAGTGAATTTGGAGAATTCCAAGTCATTAATTTTCACAACTTGTTCGTTTGTCGGCGATAATATTGCTCTTTCTTTAAACCATGAATGAGACTTGTTAAATAGGTCATGGATTTGAGGATAAACGCTATCAATTCTTGAATGCTGCTTACTAAAACACAGAAAACGTGACTGAGGGTAATTTTCCCGTCAATGACTGGTAAATAACCATTTCCGACTCCAAGTAACAAATTAGCAAACAGACTATTATCTTCTGAAGATAAGAGTACTCTCATGTTAGTTTTGAGTGCCAATTTCGTTATATCCGGCCAGATGTAAGATCATTTAAAGGAAGCGTTCACTTCATCGGCTCTCGTTCCTCTGGTAACAACTGGTAAGAGTTGACAAAAATCTCCGGCGAACAAAACTGTGTAGCCACCCATAGGTGTGTTCCGATTCCTTAGATGACGCAAGGTCCTGTCTACAGCTTCAACGGAAGTTCTGTGCGACATAGCCTCATCCCATACAAATAAAGAACAATTTTGGATTAAACTGGCAGTGTTAATTTGTTTTTAAATATTACATACGCTTCCATCATTACTGCTGACTTTCAAAGGAAGTTTAAATGTTGCATGTGCTGTTCATCCTCCTTCCAAAAGAGTGGCTGCTATTCCAGATGATGCGACGGCAAGAGCAATATTACCACCAGACCTCACTTTTGCGAGGAACAAATGAATCAAGAACGTTTTGCCTCCGTTTCATTGTTACGTGTTGCTAGCCACGGTGGATGAGTGGTCAACAAGTCGGTCTACTAACCCCAAGCTTGCAGGTTCGCTCCTGGCAGTGGTGATTTATGAAAGGCGGCAAAAATTACGACATCTTGTCATACGATGTTGCCATATCAAAGAACCCATTTGAATTCAGTAGGCCGTGCTCATAATGACATAATTAATATCGGGAGTTTCCGCCAACACAAAGTTCCTCATTTCTCTACTAGAAAGCGCTATAGTGTTCAAGGAGCTTAGATATCTACCCTCCTTGACTTTCATAGTACTTCAAGGAACAACGAAATTCGACATGCAAGCTACCCTTTGAGTGTCAAATAACAAAGCTTGCCCCCGGCACCCGGAGGCCATACGATATTATTATTATTATTATTGTTACGTGATAAGCGCTCTTTCTCTTTCGATGTCAATGAACTATGACCTAAATCCGTTTTCCATCTCGGCATGATAGCTTAAAATCACTGACTGGACTATTAATTATAACGAATTCTTGTCAGACGTAATTTAAGAATGGCGAGGTGCATGAAACACAAATCCCCCTTCCGTCCAATCTTAAATTGACTGTGTATTTTGTGGAACGAAATGTTCACAGGCGAAATGAAGAAAAGCCGAGTTGCACTTCCAGGGGAAGGCGAGGTGCATGAAACACAAATTCCCTTCCGTCCAATCTTAACTTAACTGTGTATTTTGTGGAACGGAAAGTTCACAGGTGAAATGAAAAGTTGGACTTCCAGGGAATGGCGAGTTGCATGAAACACAAATCTCCCTTCAGTCCAATCTTAACTTGACTGTATTTTTCGGAACGAAAAGTTCACAGGCGAAATGAAGAAAACCCGAGTTGCACTTCCAGGGGAATGGCGAGGTGCATGAAACACAAATCCCCCTTCCGTCCAATCTTAACTTGACTTTGTATTTTGCGGAACGGAAAGTTCACTGGCGAAATGAAGAAAAGCTTGGTTGCACTTCCAGGGAAACTCCAAACACAACCACGCTTCTCTGAAGTCTTAACTCAACACGACTCGACGGTTTGCTGCTGGCGGTATCTGGGGTAATAGGTTAGTAGGGGGGTGATGCCGATTCCAAATAGTGTCATGGCCGCCGCGTGAGTCCAAGCCAATATCTCGCAAACCGATGGTCGGATTTTAATAAATGAGGTGTCGTTGGACTCGGGTTGACGCCCTCTTTCCAATGGACCATTCCTTTCAACCCCTAAATAAAACCTACCCCTACTAGGGGGTGAAATTGTAATTTTTAGTGAAAGTCTCTTTTCAAATACGACATGTATAAGGTGCGCTGCTAAAATGAACTTAAACGTTGTTGCTCATATCGCGCATGCGTTTTACGAGATGCCGCTATGGATGAACATTTTTGTTTTTTGTTTTTTACGCATGCGCACTGGGGATTTTTGTAAGAGGGCGAGCTCTTTGAAAAAAATGATTGATAAGAAGAGGTTTTGGTGGTGAGGAGAGAGCCAGATAGTCGCCTACTTTCCTACGAAGTTTGCCGATATGTCTCAAACGCAAGGTCGGATTTGGACGTGTGACGTGTCAAATCGCTTGTCTCGAAGCCCTATACATGTTATTAATAGGTTAGAGTTTTGAGAATGAGGGAAACAGGCTTTTTTGGGGTAAAACCATGATTTTAGACTTTTTCTGATATTTCACGAATGCATGGTCGGATTTGGTCCTATGACGTGTCAAATGGCTTGTCTCGAAACCCTGTGTATTTTGGTAATAGGTTAAAGTTTTTGAGAATGAGGGAAACAGAATTTTTTGTTGTAAAACCGTGATTTTAGACTTTCTGTTATATCTCACAAACCAATAACGCCAGAGACGTATACGAGGGGTCGTAGGACTCGGGGTGACGCCCCTTTCCTCTCCCCTTTCGAATATAGTATTTATGTTTAAAAAATGCGAAAGGGTCTAACGACACTTTTGTTGAAAACATTTTAGTTTTTAAAACTTTTTCTTTTAATCTGTCTAAAATGTTCATGAAGAGTGGTTGCAGATAGAGACGATACCACTGGACACGTGTTTCAACGAAGCTATTACTGGCCACGGTGGTGATATACCAATACAGTATTCGCTATTTCGATGAGACGGCGGGTCGAGGGTTCGTTTTCCGATTTTTCCTATGATGGAATACCTAATACCTAAACCCCCTGAAGGGGGTCTTTAACATGTAAACGATTATGAGTGACATGACAAATGATAATTCCTTGATCAGATGAAGTTAGCTTTAGATAGAACAAACAGAACTTGGTTATATGTTGCTTGAAGTGAGTATAGAAAACAAACTTGCTGGGGCAGACTGACAGGATGTGGATGTTATTTGAGCTTATTGGAATGCATTGACTTGACTTGACAACAGGGCAATGAAAAAAGCACAGAGATGCTGAGGACACTTGAAGGTCAAACGATATGGCAACTATGGTGGGAGGGGGAAGCGAGGATGATGTCGCCGATCATGTTCAATGTTCAATGGATGAATTTAAATTTTGCGAAGCATTGTTCGGAGAGGGTCATGTGACGACTTGTTTTAAGGATATTTATTTTTCCGATCTTTCTTATGGTGGTCTCATTGATTGAAATCATCCAAAACTGCTAGGGCATGGCCTTGAGATTTTATAAACTGATAATGGGATTTTGACATACAATGTCCACTCAGAACTTGACATGATGTCATTCTTTTTATGGCTTATGAATTTCCCCAAAAAAGACCCAAAACAACAAGATCATAGACTTTTGCTTTCTTAATATATTGCAAACCCATAATGTTAGATGTTTACTGTGAGTGACGTAACCTAGCTAGGTAAAGAAAGAATTATTGTGGGCTACATGTATGGTGACTGACACGTCTTTGAACATTGGAACTTGTTTTCAGATCTGAGTGTAGTACATAGGGAGTATAGGTTGTAGGCATGGCTTGACAAACGGTGTACACAAAATTCAATTTATCGATTCAAGAATTATGAGTAGACTATCATTAATTAATTGGTTAAAGAGTGTAGCTAAAAATAAAAAAAGTGACTACATTAAACTAAACTGAACCAAGTCGAATCAAACCCAACTGAACCAAACCAAGCCTAAAGCAAACCAAACCTAATCAAGAACAAGCCAAGGGCTTAAGTGTAAAACTTGTGGGGGAATGCAGTCATTGGCAATGTCCAAAGAAAGGGATAACGCTCTACCTTTAGAGGGTGAGGTAAAGCTAGCGCATGGTGCTAATGCATATTCCCAAGTACATGAACCACACACACACACAACTATCCTATGCTGTTTTTATGAGTTGACTGTTAAAACTTACTCAGTGGTTACTGAGCAAGATGGTCGCTACACACAACAAGCTTTAAATACTTGAGGCTAATAATCTATACACACACACGCACTCGCTTGTTCTAAACTAAACTGTCTCGCTGGCAGTGCTCACACAGTAGGCAAATGACAGAAATGCTTGGCTAACCGAAATACAATCATTTTCGGTTGTCTAATGATACCAGCTAGCCATTACATGCTATAGTGGTGAGCACATGTGCCTCTTGCACTGGAGATCGTAACTCGATTTCTAGCTCTAAGGCCTAGAACGAATCAAACTAAGAAAGAATGGTATGGTGACGCAGTAGTTAAACTGTTAGCCTTTCAATAAGGTAGACTAGGGTTTGATTTTGGGTTAATATACATTTCATAAACAAACAAACAAAAAAAGCGGAGATAATGTTTAAAACTGATTACACTTGTCTCTTTTCAAATTATTACTTAGATTACAAATACAAAGGTGGACTGGGTTTGATATACAGTTAATGCTGCCTATCGCATACTAGCCTGTAAGAAAGCCAAACAAGCAAAAGGCGTAGGTAGAGCAGTGGTAAAATCACTATGTGTAGAGAACTACCTAACGGTTTTATGAACTGGCAATGCTATGTCGCATAAACAGTGCAGGATACAATCCGGCAACCATAATTTTTATCTTGTGGAACAGAGAAAATGCAATTTTACCTTGATGGATAGCAAATGAGTGCAGATGAATGACCTATGCATTAGCCTACCATAGGGTTATAACCACGAGGTGGAGGTGTGACTTTTATATTTTATTGTTTAGAGACATGGCTCTTTTGTAACCAGTAGATTTAGTATTTTGTAAATATTCATTTTTGTAATTGTAAATAGTGGAAACATTTTTTTTGTAATAGTAAATGTTAAATGTATAACTAAAAGTTATTTGGGATAAGTGTGTATGTCAAGGATAAATAGCGTGGTTGTATTTGTTTTCAAAGACAGGTATGGTTGTGTGAATGTATGACTACAAATAGAATGATAGAGAGAGAGAGAGAAAGCTTGTGTATGTGTGTGTGTGTGTGTGTGTGTGGGTAGCATTGATTTTTCAACCAAAGCAAACACGGCAAGGTAGGATAGTGGGGTAATTAATGTATATAGCAAATGGTAAATAGTATACTATATTTTTTTAACACTTGTGTTTTTTTAATGCAGCAGTAGATAGGTGTTATTTTGTAAAACAGTCTTACCTACAGTAGTAGTAGTAGTAGTAGTAGTAGGCCTATATGTTTTTGGAAACAAACAGAAAGAGAATGCACTATTGCCATGGCCAAGCACTTCCATTAAAGTGATTTCAAGAAAATTTAAATCAGCAAATGTGTGTTTTACAAAACTAAACATTCAGCATGGACTAAATCATAAACGTGTCTTCTGTGATATGGAAAAAATAGGAAATCCATGTTTCCATATCAACACAATTTAAAAACTTAAAACTGACATTTAAAAAATGTAAATGGGAAATTGGCAAATGTGTAAACAACAAAATGGAAAATTCTTGTTTCCATATCATGAAATCCAAAAACTTTAAACTGACATTTTCAAATCGTGTACATGGAAAATTGACAAATGGCAATGTGTGAAATGTGAAAATGAAAAAATATGAACAAATGGCTATCATTATTTAAAAAAAATAAAAAACCGTCGTGTTCTATCGTTAAAGTGTGAATCAAACCACATCTACTTATTTGGATCACCCGAGACTGAGTAGACCTGTTTTAGTCCTAATATACTTTTAAAATTTTTTGTTAAAGCTCAATTTGAACTCAAGAGCTTTAGAGTGCCAGCTAACTATTATAACCGTTACGTCACAAAGACAACTTTACACTACTCTTAATAAACAATAATAAGAAAAAGAATAATAAATGTTGAATTTTTTTTTAAGGATGAACATGGTGACACTGTTTCTGTTGCACAGTCTGCTAGCTACTAGCCAGCAGCTGGGGTCTTAGAAAACGATACAGTTGACATTTTGTAATGAGATGTGACATGTTTCAAAGTACAGTATTATGGGTTGCTGTTGAGTAAAAACTAATCCTGTACAAGGAAGCAAGGGTTCGAACCCCTTACCTAACATTACTATTGCCTGAACATGGCTTGACGACACTGTATTATTATGATACTCGATACACAAACCATAGATAGAGTGTATTGTTTAAGATCACTTTCTTTCTGAACATAGGTGGAGACTGTTGATGGTTAACAATGGCATTAATATAGTAGGACGTGGGTATAGCAATTAAGAAAAAACAGACAATACCCATACAATATTTTTATTTATTTAATATAAGTACTTGTACAATAGTTACATTCAAAATACATTTCTTTTTCTCTATTACTATTTAGTCCTTTTTGATTCTCTTGCATATGAAGGGTAGATAACCTTGTAGTTCAGCCCCTTAAAACAACAACAACACAACCTTTTGCATAGTCTGTGATGTTGACGACTCTTGAGATGTGGAAGATGGATTAAACATAACTTTTACAGCAGGGGTTAAATGTTGCTCAATAAACACTGCACTATTTTGAGTAGCAACATTTTTTTCTTGTACTAGCTTTTTAGCATTGTCATGATTATTTGTTGACACCAACAGTGTTTCATCTGGTACACCACATTGATGATCACTCACACTTAAAACCTTACCATTTCTACTTTTTAGATTGCCTCGACATCTTTTTGACCTCTCTTTTGAGCATCGCCAAAATATTATTCCTTTTACATTTTGACGATTATAGTTATAAGAGTAGCCTTTATAGAGTACACGTTGTTTACCTTTGTTAGTTGTAGTAAGTTCCATAGTAGCAACTAACCTGTTAGTATGATTTGCTCACTACAAAGGTTATAACTGTTCTGATAATAAAATCATTTAGCGTTGGCTTTTATATTTAATATGTACAGTTTGAAGTGATAGCAAAAGTGAGAGCAAAATGGTAGCAGAGTGGTAGAAAATATAACATGTATTGTTAAGAAATAGTTTAAGCTGTTATGTGGATCCATTACATAATAATTTTAGCACGACGAAGCTCATTTTCTATATCCAATAGTTCTTCCTCATATTCAGTATAACCAGCCTGTTTATAGACATGCAGTTGCTGAAGCCGCCGGATTAGCTTACTTGGATTGTTCCAGTAGACAAATTTAACAAATGATTTTTTAGTTGTAAACAAAGCATTACCATTATCATTATTATCTTCATCATCAACATCATCATCATCATAACCATTATCATTATCATCATCATCATTATCATCATCATCATGATCATTATAATCCTCATCACTATTACTATATAGTCCTTTTTGATCCTTTTGCAATACCACATTTTGCACAGTCTGTGTTGCCCTTGATAATGTTGGGAGTTTTTCAGACATTGACAACTGTCCTAACACGACTTTCTGAGGAGATGATACATGCTTCTTAACAAACAATGCACTATCTTGAGCTGCAATATCTTTTTCTGGGACAAGTGTTTTAGCATTTTGAAGAGTTTTTTTAAACAGCAACGATGTTTTATCTGGTACACTACATTGATGATCACTCATACTTAAGACATCACTATTTTTACTTTTCAGCTCACCTCGACACTGTTTTGAACGATGTTTTGAACAACGCCAAATAACAGTTCCATTTTTATTGGTTCGTTTTACAATATATTTATATCCTTTATAGAATGCGTATGGCATACCATTGCTATTTGTTGATACTTCCATGTCAATTGTCAAGCATGAACTAATCTCTAGCAAAGTTCACTCGATAATATAAATAATTTCTAAACCCCAGTAGTGAATAGTCAGTTGTTTTTGATCTATGCAAGCGTAAACATGTCACATACACTGGTGATGGATACTCAAGGCTTTAAGGTCAATGAAAACAAGTACAGTATATATTTAAATAGGTGGCTATCATTGATTGCACAACACGCGGGTCACCATATCTTTTTTCTTTCGGACTAGTGTTTTAACATTTGAAGAGTGTTTTAAACAGCAACGATGTCTTATCAGTCACACTACATTGATGATCACTCACACTTAAGACCTCGCTATTTTTACTTTTTAACTCACTTTGACACTGTTTTGAACGATGTTTTGAACAACGCCAAATAACAGTTCCATTTTTATTGGTTCGTTTTACAATATACGTATAACCTTTATAGTATGCATATGGCTTACCATAACTATTCGTTGATACTTCCATATCAATTTTCAAGCATGAAATAATCTCCAATAAATTTCGCTCGATAATAGAAATAATAGTTTAAAGTGGGTGCGAAGGTGGGTGCAAAAGTGGGTGCAAAAGTGAGTGTAAAAGTGGGTGTAAAAGTGGGTGCAAAAGTGGGTGCAAAAGTGAGTGCAAAAGTGGGTGCGAAAGTGGGTGCGAAAGTGGATGCAGTTTATAGTAGGCACCATTTTTACTAGAATGTGATTTGAGTAAATGTAATTTCTAAACCCAAGTAGTGAATAGTCAGTTGGTTTTGATTTATGCAAGCGTAAACATGTCTCATACACTGATGATGGATACTCAAGGCTTTTTGGTCAACAAAAACAAGTATATAGTTAAAGAGGTAGCTATTATTGATTGCACAACACTGAATCTATTTTTGAAATTTTGACAAAGGGTCTAAGTGCACTTTTGTTAATATCTCGCGAACCAATAAGACTACGGCATTGTATGAGGTATTGTTGGACTTTTTGCCGAAGACTGCTGGTAAACACTTATGTTCCCACGACCTTTTTAAAGATGGCGGCTGACCCACGAGGGGTGATTAAAACGTATTCCAAGCGACGCTTGTCGATAAGCAAACCAATAATCAAAGGGGGGTGTGACAGAGCTTGAGGCGATAACCCCTTTTGATTGATCCCTGTTGATTTGCCCCTTTGGACTGGTCCCCGTTGACAAGTCCCTCTGAACGGGTCCTTTTTGAAGGGAGTCATTTATGACGGGCCCCTGCTGACGGGTCACTGTGGACGGATCCCTGTGGACAGGTCCCTGTTGACAGGTCCTTTTGACTAATCCCTTTGGACCTGTCAACAGGGACCTGTCCACAGGGATCCGTCCACAGTGACCCGTCAGCAGGGGCCCGTCATAAATGACTCCCTTCAAAAAGGACCCGTTCAGAGGGACTTGTCAACGGGGACCAGTCCAAAGGGGCAAATCAACAGGGATCAATCAAAAGGGGTTATCGCCTCAAGCTCTGTCACACCCCCCTTTGATTATTGGTTTGCTTATCGACAAGCGTCGCTTGGAATACGTTTTAATCACCCCTCGTGGGTCAGCCGCCATCTTTAAAAAGGTCGTGGGAACATAAGTGTTTACCAGCAGTCTTCGGCAAAAAGTCCAACAATACCTCATACAATGCCGTAGTCTTATTGGTTCGCGAGATATTAACAAAAGTGCACTTAGACCCTTTGTCAAAATTTCAAAAATAGATTCAGTGTTGTGCAATCAATAATAGCTACCTCTTTAACTATATACTTGTTTTTGTTGACCAAAAAGCCTTGAGTATCCATCATCAGTGTATGAGACATGTTTACGCTTGCATAAATCAAAACCAACTGACTATTCACTACTTGGGTTTAGAAATTACATTTACTCAAATCACATTCTAGTAAAAATGGTGCCTACTATAAACTGCATCCACTTTCGCACCCACTTTCGCACCCACTTTTGCACTCACTTTTGCACCCACTTTTGCACCCACTTTTACACCCACTTTTACACTCACTTTTGCACCCACTTTTGCACCCACCTTCGCACCCACTTTAAACTATTATTTCTATTATCGAGCGAAATTTATTGGAGATTATTTCATGCTTGAAAATTGATATGAAAGTATCAACGAATAGTTATGGTAAGCCATATGCATACTATAAAGGTTATACGTATATTGTAAAACGAACCAATAAAAATGGAACTGTTATTTGGCGTTGTTCAAAACATCGTTCAAAACAGTGTCAAAGTGAGTTAAAAAGTAAAAATAGCGAGGTCTTAAGTGTGAGTGATCATCAATGTAGTGTGACTGATAAGACATCGTTGCTGTTTAAAACACTCTTCAAATGTTAAAACACTAGTCCGAAAGAAAAAAAGATATGGTGACCCGCGTGTTGTGCAATCAATGATAGCCACCTATTTAAATATATACTGTACTTGTTTTCATTGACCTTAAAGCCTTGAGTATCCATCACCAGTGTATGTGACATGTTTACGCTTGCATAGATCAAAAACAACTGACTATTCACTACTGGGGTTTAGAAATTATTTATATTATCGAGTGAACTTTGCTAGAGATTAGTTCATGCTTGACAATTGACATGGAAGTATCAACAAATAGCAATGGTATGCCATACGCATTCTATAAAGGATATAAATATATTGTAAAACGAACCAATAAAAATGGAACTGTTATTTGGCGTTGTTCAAAACATCGTTCAAAACAGTGTCGAGGTGAGCTGAAAAGTAAAAATAGTGATGTCTTAAGTATGAGTGATCATCAATGTAGTGTACCAGATAAAACATCGTTGCTGTTTAAAAAAACTCTTCAAAATGCTAAAACACTTGTCCCAGAAAAAGATATTGCAGCTCAAGATAGTGCATTGTTTGTTAAGAAGCATGTATCATCTCCTCAGAAAGTCGTGTTAGGACAGTTGTCAATGTCTGAAAAACTCCCAACATTATCAAGGGCAACACAGACTGTGCAAAATGTGGTATTGCAAAAGGATCAAAAAGGACTATATAGTAATAGTGATGAGGATTATAATGATCATGATGATGATGATAATGATGATGATGATAATGATAATGGTTATGATGATGATGATGTTGATGATGAAGATAATAATGATAATGGTAATGCTTTGTTTACAACTAAAAAATCATTTGTTAAATTTGTCTACTGGAACAATCCAAGTAAGCTAATCCGGCGGCTTCAGCAACTGCATGTCTATAAACAGGCTGGTTATACTGAATATGAGGAAGAACTATTGGATATAGAAAATGAGCTTCGTCGTGCTAAAATTATTATGTAATGGATCCACATAACAGCTTAAACTATTTCTTAACAATACATGTTATATTTTCTACCACTCTGCTACCATTTTGCTCTCACTTTTGCTATCACTTCAAACTGTACATATTAAATATAAAAGCCAACGCTAAATGATTTTATTATCAGAACAGTTATAACCTTTGTAGTGAGCAAATCATACTAACAGGTTAGTTGCTACTATGGAACTTACTACAACTAACAAAGGTAAACAACGTGTACTCTATAAAGGCTACTCTTATAACTATAATCGTCAAAATGTAAAAGGAATAATATTTTGGCGATGCTCAAAAGAGAGGTCAAAAAGATGTCGAGGCAATCTAAAAAGTAGAAATGGTAAGGTTTTAAGTGTGAGTGATCATCAATGTGGTGTACCAGATGAAACACTGTTGGTGTCAACAAATAATCATGACAATGCTAAAAAGCTAGTACAAGAAAAAAATGTTGCTACTCAAAATAGTGCAGTGTTTATTGAGCAACATTTAACCCCTGCTGTAAAAGTTATGTTTAATCCATCTTCCACATCTCAAGAGTCGTCAACATCACAGACTATGCAAAAGGTTGTGTTGTTGTTGTTTTAAGGGGCTGAACTACAAGGTTATCTACCCTTCATATGCAAGAGAATCAAAAAGGACTAAATAGTAATAGAGAAAAAGAAATGTATTTTGAATGTAACTATTGTACAAGTACTTATATTAAATAAATAAAAATATTGTATGGGTATTGTCTGTTTTTTCTTAATTGCTATACCCACGTCCTACTATATTAATGCCATTGTTAACCATCAACAGTCTCCACCTATGTTCAGAAAGAAAGTGATCTTAAACAATACACTCTATCTATGGTTTGTGTATCGAGTATCATAATAATACAGTGTCGTCAAGCCATGTTCAGGCAATAGTAATGTTAGGTAAGGGGTTCGAACCCTTGCTTCCTTGTACAGGATTAGTTTTTACTCAACAGCAACCCATAATACTGTACTTTGAAACATGTCACATCTCATTACAAAATGTCAACTGTATCGTTTTCTAAGACCCCAGCTGCTGGCTAGTAGCTAGCAGACTGTGCAACAGAAACAGTGTCACCATGTTCATCCTTAAAAAAAAATTCAACATTTATTATTCTTTTTCTTATTATTGTTTATTAAGAGTAGTGTAAAGTTGTCTTTGTGACGTAACGGTTATAATAGTTAGCTGGCACTCTAAAGCTCTTGAGTTCAAATTGAGCTTTAACATAAAATGTTAAAAGTATATTAGGACTAAAACAGGTCTACTCAGTCTCGGGTGATCCAAATAAGTAGATGTGGTTTGATTCACACTTTAACGATAGAACACGACGGTTTTTTATTTTTTTTAAATAATGATAGCCATTTGTTCATATTTTTTCATTTTCACATTTCACACATTGCCATTTGTCAATTTTCCATGTACACGATTTGAAAATGTCAGTTTAAAGTTTTTGGATTTCATGATATGGAAACAAGAATTTTCCATTTTGTTGTTTACACATTTGCCAATTTCCCATTTACATTTTTTAAATGTCAGTTTTAAGTTTTTAAATTGTGTTGATATGGAAACATGGATTTCCTATTTTTTCCATATCACAGAAGACACGTTTATGATTTAGTCCATGCTGAATGTTTAGTTTTGTAAAACACACATTTGCTGATTTAAATTTTCTTGAAATCACTTTAATGGAAGTGCTTGGCCATGGCAATAGTGCATTCTCTTTCTGTTTGTTTCCAAAAACATATAGGCCTACTACTACTACTACTACTACTACTGTAGGTAAGACTGTTTTACAAAATAACACCTATCTACTGCTGCATTAAAAAAACACAAGTGTTAAAAAAATATAGTATACTATTTACCATTTGCTATATACATTAATTACCCCACCATCCTACCTTGCCGTGTTTGCTTTGGTTGAAAAATCAATGCTACCCACACACACACACACACACACACGCACATACACAAGCTTTCTCTCTCTCTCTCTATCATTCTATTTGTAGTCATACATTCACACAACCATACCTGTCTTTGAAAACAAATACAACCACGCTATTTATCCTTGACATGCACACTTATCCCAAATAACTTTTAGTTATACATTTAACATTTACTATTACAAAAAAAATGTTTCCACTATTTACAATTACAAAAATGAATATTTACAAAATACTAAATCTACTGGTTACAAAAAAGCCATGTCTCTAAACAATAAAATATAAAAGTCACACCTCCACCTCGTGGTTATAACCCTATGGTAGGCTAATGCATAGGTCATTCATCTGCACTCATTTGCTATCCATCAAGGTAAAATTGCATTTTCTCTGTTCCACAAGATAAAAATTATGGTTGCCGGATTGTATCCTGCACTGTTTATGCGACATAGCATTGCCAGTTCATAAAACCGTTAGGTAGTTCTCTACACATAGTGATTTTACCACTGCTCTACCTACGCCTTTTGCTTGTTTGGCTTTCTTACAGGCTAGTATGCGATAGGCAGCATTAACTGTATATCAAACCCAGTCCACCTTTGTATTTGTAATCTAAGTAATAATTTGAAAAGAGACAAGTGTAATCAGTTTTAAACATTATCTCCGCTTTTTTTGTTTGTTTGTTTATGACATGTATATTAACCCAAAATCAAACCCTAGTCTACCTTATTGAAAGGCTAACAGTTTAACTACTGCGTCACCATACCATTCTTTCTTAGTTTGATTCGTTCTAGGCCTTAGAGCTAGAAATCGAGTTACGATCTCCAGTGCAAGAGGCACATGTGCTCACCACTATAGCATGTAATGGCTAGCTGGTATCATTAGACAACCGAAAATGATTGTATTTCGGTTAGCCAAGCATTTCTGTCATTTGCCTACTGTGTGAGCACTGCCAGCGAGACAGTTTAGTTTAGAACAAGCGAGTGCGTGTGTGTGTATAGATTATTAGCCTCAAGTATTTAATGCTTGTTGTGTGTAGCGACCATCTTGCTCAGTAACCACTGAGTAAGTTTTAACAGTCAACTCATAAAAACAGCATAGGATAGTTGTGTGTGTGTGTGGTTCATGTACTTGGGAATATGCATTAGCACCATGCGCTAGCTTTACCTCACCCTCTAAAGGTAGAGCGTTATCCCTTTCTTTGGACATTGCCAATGACTGCATTCCCCCACAAGTTTTACACTTAAGCCCTTGGCTTGTTCTTGATTAGGTTTGGTTTGCTTTAGGCTTGGTTTGGTTCAGTTGGGTTTGATTCGACTTGGTTCAGTTTAGTTTAATGTAGTCACTTTTTTTATTTTTAGCTACACTCTTTAACCAATTAATTAATGATAGTCTACTCATAATTCTTGAATCGATAAATTGAATTTTGTGTACACCGTTTGTCAAGCCATGCCTACAACCTATACTCCCTATGTACTACACTCAGATCTGAAAACAAGTTCCAATGTTCAAAGACGTGTCAGTCACCATACATGTAGCCCACAATAATTCTTTCTTTACCTAGCTAGGTTTCGTCACTCACAGTAAACATCTAACATTATGGGTTTGCAATATATTAAGAAAGCAAAAGTCTATGATCTTGTTGTTTTGGGTCTTTTTTGGGGAAATTCATAAGCCATAAAAAGAATGACATCATGTCAAGTTCTGAGTGGACCTTGTATGTCAAAATCCCATTATCAGTTTATAAAATCTCAAGGCCATGCCCTAGCAGTTTTGGATGATTTCAATCAATGAGACCACCATAAGAAAGATCGGAAAAATAAATATCCTTAAAACAAGTCGTCACATGACCCTCTCCGAACAATGCTTCGCAAAATTTAAATTCATCCATTGAACATTGAACATGATCGGCGACATCATCCTCGCTTCCCCCTCCCACCATAGTTGCCATATCGTTTGACCTTCAAGTGTCCTCAGCATCTCTGTGCTTTTTTCATTGCCCTGTTGTCAAGTCAAGTCAATGCATTCCAATAAGCTCAAATAACATCCACATCCTGTCAGTCTGCCCCAGCAAGTTTGTTTTCTATACTCACTTCAAGCAACATATAACCAAGTTCTGTTTGTTCTATCTAAAGCTAACTTCATCTGATCAAGGAATTATCATTTGTCATGTCACTCATAATCGTTTACATGTTAAAGACCCCCTTCAGGGGGTTTAGGTATTAGGTATTCCATCATAGGAAAAATCGGAAAACGAACCCTCGACCCGCCGTCTCATCGAAATAGCGAATACTGTATTGGTATATCACCACCGTGGCCAGTAATAGCTTCGTTGAAACACGTGTCCAGTGGTATCGTCTCTATCTGCAACCACTCTTCATGAACATTTTAGACAGATTAAAAGAAAAAGTTTTAAAAACTAAAATGTTTTCAACAAAAGTGTCGTTAGACCCTTTCGCATTTTTTAAACATAAATACTATATTCGAAAGGGGAGAGGAAAGGGGCGTCACCCCGAGTCCTACGACCCCTCGTATACGTCTCTGGCGTTATTGGTTTGTGAGATATAACAGAAAGTCTAAAATCACTGTTTTACAACAAAAAATTCTGTTTCCCTCATTCTCAAAAACTTTAACCTATTACCAAAATACACAGGGTTTCGAGACAAGCCATTTGACACGTCATAGGACCAAATCCGACCATGCATTCGTGAAATATCAGAAAAAGTCTAAAATCATGGTTTTACCCCAAAAAAGCCTGTTTCCCTCATTCTCAAAACTCTAACCTATTAATAACATGTATAGGGCTTCGAGACAAGCGATTTGACACGTCACACGTCCAAATCCGACCTTGCGTTTGAGACATATCGGCAAACTTCGTAGGAAAGTAGGCGACTATCTGGCTCTCTCCTCACCACCAAAACCTCTTCTTATCAATCATTTTTTTCAAAGAGCTCGCCCTCTTACAAAAATCCCCAGTGCGCATGCGTAAAAAACAAAAAACAAAAATGTTCATCCATAGCGGCATCTCGTAAAACGCATGCGCGATATGAGCAACAACGTTTAAGTTCATTTTAGCAGCGCACCTTATACATGTCGTATTTGAAAAGAGACTTTCACTAAAAAATTACAATTTCACCCCCTAGTAGGGGTAGGTTTTATTTAGGGATTGAAATGAGTAGTCCATTGGAAAGAGGGCGTCAGCCCGAGTCCAACGACACCTCATTTATTAAAATCCGACCATCGGTTTGCGAGATATTGGCTTGGACTCACGCGGCGGCCATGACACTATTTGGAATCGGCATCACCCCCCTACTTAGGTTCGCCCGCTAGTTAGGCTGTAACAGGGGTGATAGACTCGCCCTTATCTAGCTCGTAAATTTTCGCCTCAGTATTTGAATGGACATGATTGGAAGAAATGAAAACGGAAAAACACTAATAGTGGGCGATGTATTGAAGATAGAGATATGACTTCCGGGACTTTTTTTGTAGAACTTTTCATGCTGAACAATTCTTACACTCATAGTATTTAGGTATTTTTTAACGGTTTGCCCAGCGTAATGCGCTCGGACGCCAGGTTTTTTCCTCGAAATTTTCACTAAAATCATTACTGCTCGGCTTCCTTTGATCATAAATAAATAATTTTCTACAGAAATCATCCTCGAGATATCCTTTACAGAATGGTGAAAACAGCATCAAAATCCATCCAGAGGTTCTCGAGATTACTCGTGACATCCAAGAATCGGGGACTTTGTTTTATACTAAGTAGAGATTTACCGACAGCAGTAGCTAAGCTCGCTAACATGCAGCGCTAGACCATGGGGCCAAGCTATCTGCGGACACCGTAGACGCTGGATCGAGCCCAACCGTTGTCCGTCATTGAAATGATTTTCCGTGGTTTCCCCATTTTCACCTCCAGTCAAATGTTGGGACGGTACCTTCTGACAGGCCACGGCCGCTTCCCTCCACATCCTTGCCTGTCCAGTTTCGCTCATCTCTCATTAACTCCTCTCATGAAGGTTGTCGTCAGGAAGGGCATCCGGCCATAAAAACCACCCGCCACATAGTCTTTCATGGCATTTCATCCTCAACCCCGTTGAAAACGGGAAAAATAAGGTGTATTAATTTATTTATTTACTCGCATTTATTTATTTGTCTATTGATTTATTCATTAATTTATTACTGACTTAATGCCTCCTCAGCCTGCAAGCCACGCGAATGAGATATGTAAGCCCATATTCTCCTAATTGCTACAGCCCTCGGAATCGAGCGAGACACAAATCTGGAGACTCGATGACCTACTGTAAGGGAGGTAATGAGAGCATCTGTCGCGTCGAGCGTCATGAAGAATGAAGTGCGCGTTACCGGCGCCTGTGAGACTGAACTATTGTGTCGTGTGGCACGCTACATTGAGGACAATGGTACACAGCCGCCCACATCTACTACACCTCTCATAGGTGCCAAGACTGTTACAGTTGCAGTACAACTGCTATCAAGCCACATGCAGCATTGCAACCATCATTGAGGGAGCAATTTCATAAGATTTAACAGAACAACACTTAACACTCATGCTACTATTCTGTTACAGTTGCAGTACAACTGCTATCAAGCCACATGCAGCATTGCAACCATCATTGAGGGAGCAATTTCATAAGATTTAACAGAACAAAACTTAACACTCATGCTACTATTCTGTTACAGTTGCAGTACAACTGCTATCAAGCCACATGCAGCATTGCAACCATCATTGAGGGAGCAATTTCATAAGATTTAACAGAACAAAACTTAACACTCATGCTACTATTCTGTTACAGTTGCAGTACAACTGCTATCAAGCCACATGCCGCATTGCAACCATCATTGAGGGAGCAATTTCATAAGATTTAACAGAACAAAACTTAACACTCATGCTACTATTCTGTTACAGTTGCAGTACAACTGCTATCAAGCCACATGCAGCATTGCAACCATCATTGAGGGAGCAATTTCATAAGATTTAACAGAACAAAACTTAACACTCATGCTACTATTCTGTTACAGTTGCAGTACAACTGCTATCAAGCCACATGCCGCATTGCAACCATCATTGAGGGAGCAATTTCATAAGATTTAACAGAACAAAACTTAACACTCATGCTACTATTCTGTTACAGTTGCAGTACAACTGCTATCAAGCCACATGCAGCATTGCAACCATCATTGAGGGAGCAATTTCATAAGATTTAACAGAACAAAACTTAACACTCATGCTACTATTCTGTTACAGTTGCAGTACAACTGCTATCAAGCCACATGCCGCATTGCAACCATCATTGAGGGAGCAATTTCATAAGATTTAACAGAACAAAACTTAACACTCATGCTACTATTCTGTTACAGTTGCAGTACAACTGCTATCAAGCCACATGCAGCATTGCAACCATCATTGAGGGAGCAATTTCATAAGATTTAACAGAACAAAACTTAACACTCATGCTACTATTCTGTTACAGTTGCAGTACAACTGCTATCAAGCCACATGCAGCATTGCAACCATCATTGAGGGAGCAATTTCATAAGATTTAACAGAACAAAACTTAACACTCATGCTACTATTCTGTTACAGTTGCAGTACAACTGCTATCAAGCCACATGCAGCATTGCAACCATCATTGAGGGAGCAATTTCATAAGATTTAACAGAACAAAACTTAACACTCATGCTACTATTCTGTTACAGTTGCAGTACAACTGCTATCAAGCCACATGCAGCATTGCAACCATCATTGAGGGAGCAATTTCATAAGATTTAACAGAACAAAACTTAACACTCATGCTACTATTCTGCTGTTGTTTCATTTGAGGGGCTTGGACATCGTGGCCATTTAGTTCCATGTACTCGGGTGTGTGTGTATGTACTGTATACACGAAGGGCGTACTGCAGTATATTGTTTTACACTTTATTTGTTTCTACCCAAATGAAGCACATTACACATCAGTTGTTACGTCCACCTTCTCAACATAATCTCCTTGTAGTTTTATGCACTTTTGCCATCGATGTGTTAGTCTCTCCAGACCTTCCTGAAACCATTCTTTCGGAGTGCTGCGTACCCAAGCCTTGGCAGCTGTGTCCAGTTCTACAAAATCCGCAAAACGGCGACCATGCAATAGAAGCATAGGGGCTGTTCTCCGCGAAAGAAATGTCGAACAGTGCCATCAATTGGCAAGTGAATGGCGACAGTTTTCTGGGACACAAAGGGCATCATCCTCATTGACTGGCTGGAATTTGGTGCCACGATTAACAGTGCAGCATATGTGGCAACCCTTGAGCGCTTACGTCGTGCCATTCAAACTAAGCGGCCAGGAAAATGAGCTAAAGGTGTGCTTCTGCAACATGACAATGCCCGCCACCACACTAGCCGAGAGGCCACCGCTGCCATTGATTAAATGGGATTCACGATGCTGCCACACCCACCATACTCTCCGGACTTGGCACCAAGAGATTATCACCCGTTTGGGAACATGAAGAAACCTCTGGACACAGCTGTCAAGGCATGGCTGCGCTGCACTCCGAAATAATAGTTTCAGGAAGGTCTGGAGAGACTGACACATCGATGGCAAAAGTGCATAAGTTACAAGGAGATTATGTTGAGAAGGTGGACGTAACAACTTACAACTTACGTACAACTTTGGGTAGGAAAAATAACGTGTAAAGTACGCCCCTCGTATATAGATAGAATGCCAAACTACGTCACTATAATACAGTAGTTTTACCAGAAGCCTTATACGCTTCAGAAACGATAATTATCATGGGAAGTACAAAAATCAAGGAACTAGAAAAACAAGATAGAAAACTACGGAAAAAGATCTACGGGCCAGTTCAGAAAGAGGGAATATGGATAAAGAGACCGACAATAAAACTGCAGTATACAAACAGACAGAGACGATTACAAACAACATCAGGATAAGAAGTGCAACATTTTATGGACACATACATAGGATGTACGAAGACAGACTGACCAAGAAGATTTTTGATATACTGTAGTTATGATTAGTACACTGAAAACCAATTGGGTAAAAGAAACCGTGTAAGACCTCAAGAAACTAAACATCTCTACCGAAGACATGGCAGACCGGAAAACATACAGAGGAAAAATCAGAAAACAGAAATCTGAACAAACGCCCAAAGAGAGAGAGAAAAAAGAGGAGAGAAGTGGACAGAAGAAAGAAAGAAAGAGGAAACACAGTGAATATATGAGAGGTTTTTGTGAAGAAAGAAGAAAGAGAGAGAAAAATAAACATGAAAATTGATTGTGTTTTATCGCTCTCCTTAAGGGGGAATTAACAAAAACAATAAGAATAGATAGAATTTGTCTGATAACATGTGTTATTGTAGTTTCTGTAGTCTAGTGTGTGTATTTGTAATTCAGGTGAGGATTGGAAAGGAGACTGCCGTGGACTTAAATTAGGAACCATCCTGGCATTTGCCTCGAGTAGAGGTGGGAAACCACGGTCAACCATTTCAGGATGGCTGAGGTGGGAATCGAACCCACCTATTATTAGTTTTTCCTCACGAGGCTGAGTGTACCCCATTCCAGCCCTCAGACAAGAAGTAATATTTGTTCCGCCTCGTTGCGTAGTGCCTTGACTGTTACCGTGGAGGCCCGAGTTCAATTCTCAGCTCTGCCAAGAAATGTAATGTTCTAGGATCTTCGTCTCGTCATTTAAATAATACTGTTGAGTAAGACTTGAAAATTAGACGACAGTCAGGATTCGAACTCGAATCTCCTATATTCTGAGCATATATCAGCGACACCCAGGAAGTTACTCACAATGCCCTCCACAGGTAGGCAAAACTTGGAAATGAGTCCTTGTCGTGGTTAGGTCACAGCTAAACGCGCCTGCCCAAAATGCAGAAGATTCGGGTTCGATTCTCAATTATGAACCTATTTCAATCTTAATGAATAGTTATGACCGCACCAAAGGGACTTGTATGAGTAATTGAAAATTAGTCTTCGTAACTGAAGAATCCGCATTCATAAAATTTGAAGGCTAGCACTCAACCAACTGTGTCACATATCTCGACAAAATATATGCAGGAAACGGATTTATATGTACTAATAATTCATGAAATATGCACATATATATTTAGTTATTTTTATTACAATAAGGAATTATATATGGACTTAAAATTACAAAAAACTGTAAAGCTAAACAAAGTAGATCTACTTGAAATATAACGTTGCACTTTTCATGTTAATATCAATATGATCTTTGAAGAATACTCAATCTTTTATTCTCTGTTACAAAAACAATGGATTACAAAATGTTCTTTTAAGTGGCGGAAAGTGAATGTTCTTTTATTGTCTCTTAAGGACAGATTTATGTTGACTGAAACTGCGTTCATCATCAGAAGATGTAATGCGGGCATATTTGAACTTCACAATGCCTACTGGGGTTAAATCCATCGTTAACATTACACTTAAATTTCCACACAAAATTGCAACAACCATTCCCATTGCTTCATATCCAGGGTTCTTTGAAAGTACAGTGACCATCTTCATTTTACACACATCTGCAACTTGACCTATACCACGATTTAAGTTTTTAAATATAAATCTTTAACTTGTTTCTCCATTATTGGCAGTACTGATTATTTACCAGAATTTAATACTTTCTTCTCGAAATAAGGACTATATTGATTTTAGTGACTAACAATATGGAGCATATCTGCTAAACTTCCAAATATGGAAAAATAGGGAGAATAAATACTCCACTTTTCAACTCCACACGCTATGATTCGTTAAGATAATACAAAATATGTAATTAAGTTTAACTTCCTAAATAGATACAAAGAAATCTGTTCCCTGATAATCTGTATAGCTGTAGACAGAGCTCTTTAACAAGACATTTAAATGGGATTTAAAGCCAGTTATGAGCAGTGCCAGACCGCAAGTCTAAGATGACGTCATCTTTAACAAGAAATCAGTGAATTAAATGAGAGACCCACAAAAGAACTGAAGCTCACGCCAACTATTAACTTCTTATTGGAGGAAGCACGTGCTCTCAATAACGTACGGGACTGTAAGTGGATCTGAATTTTCGTATTCTTTAAAAAGTGATAGAACAATATCAAAGAAGTAAAGTTTGGATAAATTACATTTAAATTACTGCAACAAATAGTAACAGTTCATATGTAAGCATTAATTTTCAAGAAAGTAATACTTGAACCTTTATTATTTCTCTAACTTATCCTGAAATCAGGTGCTACTCTGAGACTGAGTATATAAATTTACATTCGATACAAGATAATCATAGGAAGAGTGTTGTTAAGAATTAGACACACAGCAGGAAATATCAATTCGGTGACAATAACAGAACTAGCAAAGAACAACTACCGTATATTAGTGCTGCGGAGCATAGAGGTGGTGCAGACAGCCTAAAGAAAACATCTCTTGGAACTTGTTTGTCTCCTCGGAGGTCCGGGTTCAATTCCCAGCCCTCCTAAGTAATTCAATTCTGGTCTGAGGGCTGGAACTGGGTACATTCAAACCCTTTAGGTAAAACTGAAAAGAGGTGGGTTCGATTCCGAACTCAGGCATCCTGGAAGTAGTTTTCTGTGGTTTCCCAATTCTACTTCAGACAAATGCCGAGATGGTTCCTCACTTTAGGCCACGGCCACCTCCTTCCAAATCCTCACTTGAATTACAAATGCCTACACTACTACAGCCATCACAATAACGCAGGTTATCACAAATAAATAATTAAAATTTCCTTTAAATAAAACTAGGTGATTCTAATGTATTTCGATGTGTTGATTTAAGACATGAGATGAGCAAGGGGAGAGGTTTCACCAGGATATTGCTGTCATGGAGAGAAGATATGCTGGAAAATCACTGCAGAACATATTAGCAGACTATTGTTGGAACCTCGAACAAGAGGATTCTAGTGGAAGATACAAACGAAGGAGTTTAAGGAGAAAATTCTAAAAATGTAAGTAAAAAAGGAAATTAATTCAATTTTTGTATAATATTGCATATAATTTCTTCATAGAACAGTGCTATTTTTAAATACGACATTTTAATAATTTAATATAATATTCTAAACGGATTGCATAATAAAACGAACAGAAATCATAATTTAAAATTTTGATACATCATTACCTAGCTATAAAAACAATTTCTTAAAAAACTTTGAAATGAAATTACGTGATACATCATTTCCGTTTGCAGATTTGGATCCAGCAGGATCGAATTATGAAAGATCATATATTTCACTTGAAAGGAAAATTAAAAGTTTAAATTTGTTTGTGATCAGACAAATTCTAAATACCGAGCCAAATACACGGGGTTAAATGACAAGGATTTCCAAATTCCTCAAATGAAACAACTACAACAACAACGAGAACCTGTTGTGTAACCAAAGAATCTGAGACATCGGCTCAGCGGTTTCGGACCAATATCAAGTAGGGCTCGTCAATGACCTGGAGATGGTACAAAGGAAGGCTGCTAAGTTTGTGCTCAACGATTTTAATCCTAGAAGTAGTGTAACTCGAATGATATAAAAAAGTTACAGTCAGTCTGAAAGACTAGACTTTATATCATTTCAAATGACGCATGCTACAAATGCTACACATGTTAGTAAGGCAGGAGGGCTCTTTCAACACACTCCATTACCCATTAACTTACTGTCGACCAAAGTATTATGTGTACTCGAGTTTGAAGGTTGTTTGTGAAGTAACCAATAGACCTACATAAAATTCAATACCATCAATAACACATGGTTCACCACCTAGCCGCTCCTGGAAAAGCTGTACAGCGTTGCTGAGATGGATCCTATCACTTACAAGCGAGACGCGCCATGATGCGTGTGGGCACCATTTCGGCAACGCTGTACAGCTATTCCCGGAGCGGCTGACTGGTGAACCATGACTTAATTCCCCGTACAAATACAAACCGATATAAAATAAGTGAATTAATTTACGTATTTCACAGTCATACAGCATAACTTTTCGATGTATAAGGATTACAATGCAACCAAGAACTACATTTTCCAACCACCCCGAGCCGAGAAAAAGTTACCTTACAACAATGATAACAACTTTGTTTCTTGGACACACAAAATTGTGAAATTAATAAACCATTTATACAACATTCCAATGTATATGGTGTTAAAATTTGAATTCGATCTGATGACGGGTTTTTGAGATAATAATTCTTAAATGTGACGCATGGTTGAAACACGCTTAAAAACGTGCACTTTTTGTGTTCCAACTGCGATAAAAATATTAGAATATAAATTAAAAATTCCAAACCTATATGACCTAACGTAAAATAGAACGACGGAAATGATGATGTTATTGGATTTTATGTAGGTCTATTGGTTACTTCACAAACAACCTTGAAACTCGAGTGCACATAATACTTTGGTCGACAGTAGGCTTCCCGCGCGGGAAACGGAGAGCGGGAGGTGCACTCTGCTGCATGACGTCACGCGCTCTCCATAACCGTAACGCATAACGGTAGACCAAAGCATAACGATGAAGTCGACAAGATCATTTGAAATGATAAACCAAGGGTGGGCATCTCTGGAAGATAGAAGGATGAAACACAGACTTAACACTTACACTAATAGGCGCTCATGGGGAGAACTAGGCAAATGTCTGGGAATTCCCACTTACCTGAGCAGGGCAGATCATCTGCATAAAGTTAAGGGCCGACCGCAGCGTATAAATTATGGGAAATATTCTTTCATTAATTGTGGTAAGACAAAGTGTTTACATTTTACATCCCCCTAAAGGTTTGTCTGAATAAGGTGATAAAACGGGCACTCCAATGTACCTTAGGAAGAAAATAAAATATTGTATAATTCCTGAAATAATGTAGCTGCATTCCATCGAAATTCAATTTCAGGCTGGTCGTTTTATTCAATTTCTATAGAGGTTTACACTCGAGAATCTAGATAGTTCCATCTTGGATGGGGGGTCGTAAAAGGAAACAGTTATTGGTTGACGGGACTTGAAGTGGTCTCTAGTGCCGAGCTCTGATATAAACCACAATCTGCAATAATGAGAGGTCACAACTTGGGACTTGCTCGAGCTGCGGTGTTCTGGTGCAGGCGGCTGTTGGTATTTTTTTTTCTAAGTGGTTATATCCTCTAGTCGGTAGCCCATGCTCCGATTTCGATGCTAGGATGGCGTCGTTCCATAATGAAACCTTGGCGAAACAGTATTTAATCTTGAAGATGACCACTAAATAACCTATTTTGTCCTAAAAGACATTCCACAAAAATGACTGAGAAAAGATGAAAATCCACAGCCTGCTTCCAGTCTCCGACCGGGTCAGGAATGGAATGAATGAAGCCCCCAACTAGCGGCGAGGATATGAACTGTGCCGGCTGCCGAGGCCTGACGCACTCCTCTGGGGCAATGATTAAATGAATGACAGATGAAATGAAATGATAGTGGAGAGTGTTGCTGGAATGCAATTTTTGACAGGGAAAACCGGAGTACCCGGAGAAAAACCTGTCTGCCTCCGTTTTGTCCAGCACAGATCTCACATGGAGTGGCCGGGATTTGAACCACGGACCCAGCGGTGAGAGGCTGGCGTGCTGCCGCCTAAGCCACGGAGGCTGATTGAGAAAAGATAAACTCATTAAATGCAGTACGGTTAAACTTCACAGAAACTCAGTGGCATAGCACACTACCCTCGCGAACAAAGTATCTGTCCCCCACTCTGTAAAAACAAGGTTGATTTATGATAATGTACAATATTATTATCTTTCTGAAAAATTGACCTAAGGTGTATCCACCGACTATTGAGTAATATGGGTACTGCCGTTATCATGGAGAAGATTTTTTTTTTTCGTGTGACCTCCTGAGAGGCCGAGTGCAGGTCTTTATAGTCGACGCCCGTGGGCGACCTGCGCGTCGGGATGAGAGATGGAATGGATGAAGGCGAATGAAACTTGGACAAGGATGTGGAAGGAAGCGGCAGTGGCCTGTCAGAAGGTACCGTCCCAGCATTTGCCTGGTGTTGAAAATGGGAAACCACGGAAAACCATTTCAAGGACGGCCGACGGTGGGGCTCGAACCCACGCGTCTACCGAGTTAGCAGAGAGCTTGGCCCCATGACCTAACACTGCGCTTTAGCCAGCGTAGCCACTACTGTCGGCATGGAGAAGAATAATAACATTTGACAACATTTCAGGACATTCCAGCCACTGTTCACGCTAGCTCTGCCTAAAGCTTCTGTTCAAAAAGCCTAAGGTGCCAGGTTTGAGTTTTGGTGACGTCATTTCAATATGTAACCCTCTGGATAACACCTAAAACAATTTGACTTGAGAAACCTCATCGCTACTACTTTGTCCGGGGCCTAGTTGTACCACAGGACACATAATTTAGAGAAGGACTAGCAGTGATATAGGTAGACATACAAATTAATGCCTATCAAATCAAACAGCAGTGTAACATGAAAAGAAGAGAGACAAGATGAATTATCATAAACATTTGGAACTTAATAACTACCTGCATGTTGCTGACGGCAGACACACACGCTTCTCCAACCACTCTCCTCAACTTATTTCTCCACTCGCTCTGTCACACGCACTTGCCTTGCACCAATGCAGTTCATTAAATGCAGAGAACCCGTATGATTGAATATCTTTGACGGTAAATATAACATAAAATGTTGATACAAATGATTTCAAACAACATCACACTTGATGCGTGTTTCATTAAGACATGAATTGAACCAACGCAAACGTTCATATTCCATTGACAAAAACACGACGAAAAAATAAAATTTCTTGATTGTAGGAATTTTACAAAGTTAATTTTATTTCTATAGACAATCAAGAAATGCAAATAAACCATGTTAGCAAAGAGCACATTCTCTCGTGGGTATCCTTCCACCATCTGCTGGTACTCGTACAAATAAGAGCACGACTGTAATGGGATACTGCAGAAATCATAATCTCTTTTCGCGCAAACCATATTTGAGACGTACAAACATTTCCAATTTTGTTGAACTTTCAGTGATCAGGGAAAACATTTCTCCATAAAATACTTGACTATTTGCTAATTCTTTGAACGTAAGATACTTTATTGGTGGTCTTTCACACAATTTTATGGTTTCTGACCAATATAATGTACAGTATCTTATTTTCTAGAATAATGCACATTGGCAATGCCGGGGTTTGCTTTTAAACCGGTGTACTTTTTGTTTATGCAAGATGTTGGGCCCAGCCCCTTAAAACAACAATTATCATCATCATTATCATGTTTATCCAAGCGAGTTATTATGCTTGATGGACTACACAATCATATCCCCTTGTTGTACATTCAAACATACAGTATGTACCATGAAGGTAATTTGAGATTTACAAGAAAATGCAACCTTTTCTACAAAGTATCAAACAAGCCATGTGTCACAGAGAAAATAAAATTCAATCATGTTTTCCATCAAGTCGTTTTTCTATGGGCACGTTATTAACAGAGCACTAACAGATCCTTCATTAAATTAAAACGTTTGACTTTTCACAGTGAAGGAAATGCATTTAACCCCTGCCTTGCACATAACGATCTCAACCGACCGCGGTGGCTGAGAGATTGCATTGGGCGAGCGTGGGTTCGAATCCACCTTACTTTAATACACGGATGACAGAATCAAGTATGTTGAGGCTCAATGGATAATGAGTAACGTGCTTATGTCTCAAGCCAACAAATTTCGACGCAGTACAATTACTTGTCAAGATAATAATAATAATAATAAGAAGAAGAAGAAGACACTATACCACGGTTGTCGAGTCTGAGGGATTGTATAGTTCAGAATGTTTAATACTGAACAAGAAATATGAATTAGAGGAACTCGAGAAGAAAGAAAGAAAGAAAAATCTTGAGGAAGATCTTAGGACCCGAAAAGAGAACCCATGGTACATGGCGGAAGAGGCGAAACAAAGATCTTGACGGACAAGCAGAAAAAATCACAGATACCATAACCTACAGAAGAGAAGATTGAAGTTTTAGGGACACCTTACGAGAATGAGTGATAGCCGACTAACGAAGAAAATCTCTAATTACATCACCAAGATAAAAGCGACAACAAAATGGGTAGATGAAATAAGAAAGGATATGGAGGAAGTTGGGGTCAGTCCAAATGAGATCTGGAATAGAGAGGTATTTCGAGTTACGATTGATGCATTCAAGGGGTTCCAGGAAAAGCAAAGGAGAAGAGACAAGAATATCTGGTCGGAAGAAAGGAAGAGAATCCACAGTGAAAGGATGAAGAATTTCTAGGAGCAGAGAAAAGGACTAATCAGCAAGTCAATTGTTCCCCGTGGTCCAAAGTAGCCCAAAATCTACCAAAGAAGAAGGATGTTATTGGTTTTACGCCCCTATTAACTACTGCGGCTTTTAGAAACGCCCGGAGTGCTGTAATTTTGCCCCGAATGGGATCTTTAACGTGCCAGTAAATCTACTGAGACGACTCCCTCACATTTGCACACCCTCAAATGCCAACTGTCTTCGCCAGGATTCAATCCTGCTATCTTGGCTTCAGCAGGCGAGAACATTGCCGCTGGACCACGCAGACAGTCTACTTGTCAAGATATTTCAGTTTTAATAACACGTGAAATTTCTTCCCAATTATTTTAATATATAGGATTGGTTTACATTAGTTCGATAGAACGATGATAGACCAAATATCGGAATCACATTGTTATTCCTATTAGGGGACATGATACTTACAATACGTAAAGATACTCGGTATCAAAGTGGCAGATGACCTCGCTGTCCTACCCCCGTAAAGCAACAATAACTAAGTAACTCGGTATCAAACCAAAAGTGCCACTGATAGTCCGAGGTAACTACCACGCCACTGGAGATACTAAGAGGAAACACTGCGTAATAATAAATAATTGGCGCTGGAATCATCTTAAAACCCTCACTGCTACAACTCGTTAAGTGGAAGGCTAACTCACACACGAGGAAATTAACGTGAAGATTCACTAATTAAGTGAAAAGGGCTCCATGAAACACGCTCGCACATTTACAAGCTCAAACACGAACGGTAACATTTACTTAGTGAGTTAAGGTAATATTTACACAGCACAGTATCTTCTTTAGTACATTAACACATACACGCGCCAGAGATAAAAAAAAAAAGATACGAGCCTTACATTAGTCGCATATGATGTGTAACATCTGACATGTTCTACTCGTATACTACACAGCTTGGACATTCTTAAAATGTTAATTTACACTCCATTTTCATATTGGTACTATGATGAATGTATAGATTGATTTGGAGATATGCTACTGTCACATTTGTGGCGCAGCGGTCAAGCTGTTAGTCTCTCACGAAGGTAGACCGGGTTTGATTCCCGGTCAATACATGTGAGATTTTCGAATTGAAATGCCATGTCCTGTGGTTCGCATTCCACGTAAAAGGGAGGTACCGTGGATCATGGTCGTGAGATTAACGGGCACGCAAAACTACAAGCTTCCTTCCTTCCTTTTACATTAATAATTCATAAAAACATAGTGACACACAACGTCGACAGTACTCTGAAATACTGTGGGCACATTCCTCAGTAACTATAACATTCATTATTCGCAAGGCTCTCATACAGTTCGTCGTAAACAATCAAAACATGGCTTCCTACAATCATGAAATGACCTAGTCTCACATATGATAAAAATACAGATTCTATTCCACTCATATAACAACATTCTGTTATGCATTTAATATTTGACTACTCACCCACAGCTTGACAATATTGCCGCTTACTTAAACGTCATTTGTCGTCTTTGTCCTACCCCATGTGATATTCAACCTTGAACGTGAAGCTTCATAAACTGCTCAATGACAAATGAAAGTCGGTGAAACATTTGCCACTGTGCTCGTCAAACCAGTGCCTGCTAAATGCACTGCCTACTGTATTGCCATAACATTCTCGCGCTACAGAGAACACACTGCCTTGTTTCCAATACACACATTTTCAATTTGTACATCCAGCTGGCAGTGCGTCTTCACTTCCATCCGATCCACTTCCGTTCGATCCACTTCCGCCCGATTCACTTCCGTCCCATTTTTCTGGCAGTGCGTCTTCACTTCCGTCCGATCCACTCCCGTTCGATCCACTTCCGCCCGATTCACTTCCGTCCCCAATTTTCAAAATCACTCCCACAAAACTATCCAGCAACCGAGCGGAAAGATGTCACACATCAAAAAGGAAGCAAGCTTGAAGTTTTGCTTGGCTCTTGAAACCTTGCGATGGAAGCCGCGAGCTGTCCTTTTTACCTGGGATCAAAACCAATAAAAGTAACTTAAATTCAGGAATTGTAGCTTGGTGAGAGGCAATAAGTTAAACTTCTACCCCATCATGTCATTTGACGAACCAGAGATAGCAAGTAACGATACGTGACGCGTTTGCCTGCAACGATTAGTTTCTTCGAAGTTTCTATCGGCAATATACCAGGTGAATCAGCTGCCCCTAATAATATTGTTTTATGCAGCCCAACTAGCGTTGTTATCTGCTCGCATCCTTTATGGTACTGCTCGGGTCCAAGCTCTGTGGACTTGCGGGATGAGGGGAAGGGGCAGGCGAGAAGAGAAGGGCCTATCAACAGCCCGCAGTTTTAGCTGGTAATCCTGTCTATTCCAGTACTGCTAACATAGGGCCGTTGCTCAGTTAGTTAGTTAGTTATTGTTGTTTTAAGGGACGGAACTATTAGGTCATCTGCCCCTGACCGTTGCTCAAACCACTGTGGTGTTGCGAATGAGTGAGTGAGTCATTGACCAATGTGTTTGGTTCTGTTACTACGCACGGACCGGGAACCTAGCACGTCTGTTACCATTAGGGCTCGGATGTTAATGAAAGGGCATATTATTTGTTTGCCTCCATTTTCATGTCTAATTGCTTTCTGGTGCAGATCAAGTGATTATCGTCACAATGCACTGGTTTTTATTTGTCATATAAATTGCATATTCCAAACATTTTTTACCATTAGGTCATATTTTGAGCATTTTTTTTTGGTAATAACGTCATATCTCGATATTTTGACGTCAGCTGTAGGTGTGCAATCATCCTCAACTTACAGAAAGGGAACTAGTCTAGTGTTTACAGAAATATACTGTAAATAACCACTTAAACATGTATATTCAGAAAATTAATATGAAAATTGGAACAAAAAATTAGTTAAGAATTTAATCTCGAAGGGATTGTAGCTTGGATTTATAATTTAAACAAGTAGTTCCGTGAAGAACTATACAGCCTATTTTCATATAACTCATGTTAATTGCTCTATCAACATACTAAATTTCAGTTTGATTGTTTTAATAGATTCGTAGATATTGCGAACCGTCTAAATATTTCGGATGGTCGCCATTTTGGATTGTTATATGTATAGGCCATAGAGTTATGTACCATTAAAGGAAAATTATTGCGTAGCTTCATTATTCAAACTTTCATTTCGATCGCATGATTACGACACAGCAACAACAAAAATTAGAATTTCACACAGCCGCCATCTTGAGGTTATGTAAACAATTGAATTAAATTAGACGCCAGTGCATTACAATATATATAAACATTTACTGTACCATATTTCACTGCGCTCAGATGGTTAAATCGCGAGGAAAGTCTATTAAAACGTTTCACCTTCGCTTTTTCGCCATGTTCATTTCGTACTTTATAGGTATTTGAAAGTTACATTGACAAACTTGTAGTAGTGCCCTTTATCACCGAACCAAATTTCAGGGTGATATCAGTAATTGTTTCGCAGGTATAGAATGCCGGTGGAATATTTCGCACACCCGACATCTTGAGGTTATGTAAACAATTGAACTAAATTAGATGCCAGTGCATTACAATATGTATAATCATTTACTGTACCACATTTCACTGCGTTCAGATGGTTAAATCGCGAGAAAAGTCTATTAAAATGTTTCAACTTCGCTTGGCCGCCATGTTCGTTTTCTATTTTACATATTTTTGAACGTTACATAGATAAACTTGTAGTAGTGCTTTTTTTTATCACCGTACAAAATTTTAGGATGATATCGGTAATAGTTTCGGATATATTGAATGCTGGTGAAATATTTCGCACAGCCGCCATGTTGGAATGGTGAGACGTAATAAACTTTGAAGGGCACGGTCGGGGTCGGCCGAAATGGTGCTATGACCTTACCGAGTTTCATTGAAATCGCTCCATCCGTTTAAAAGTTATTAGACACACACACACATACGCACACACATACACACACATGACAAAAGGTGATCTCATAAGACTATTTTTTTTTCATAAAATGAAAATAGGCTAAAAACGGCCAAATTTAAATCAGTCATTTTCAGGTCATATTTTGTCATTTTTGAGTCTTATTTGCTTGCATATTCTGGCTATTTTTAGGTCTTAAACATCCGAGCCCTAGTGATCATGATATTATCGTCATCGTCCGCGATCCGCGTTCCTCTCAGGTTCACGGAGCTTGGACCCGAGCAGTATTAATGCACTGCAAGCATGTCATGCGGAAACATAGCCTAATAGTGTTCAGTATTTCTTGTGGGATGTACTTGCAGTGCATTAGTAGGCGGAATGCAGGCAGAGAAATATCGACCTTCCTGACAACAAGCGTTAGTTTGTCTGCATAAAACAATATTATTAGGGGCAGCTGATTCACCCGATATACAGTAGCCTACATTTAAAATGTATAATTTAACTGGTATTACTGAAAATTACTGGCCATGGTGGCCAAGAGTCCTAACGCGCTTGCTCGTACTCATCGGGAGAACGTGGGTTCGAAAGTTCTCAGTGGCCTACTCTTTGCGAATAGCATGTATGAGTCACACACCAGCTGAACATTAGTGAGTCATCCAATCAAATGTCTCCAGCTTGAGAAGCGATACAATTACTGAGAGTGTGCTACTATTCTACCTCGCCTGACAGGGTAAACGCATATCCCTCTAGTCCAGGCGTTCTCAACCTCTTTGGGACAGTGAGCACGACCCTCATGCCATACCAAGTACCCGAGCACCATGACAGTAAATCGAATATAATAATAATAATGCCGGGGTTGGTCCCTAACTATAGGCCACAGCCGCTACCTTCCAACTCCTCGTCCTTACATTCCAACTTCCCTCCTTCCCTCCCCAACGGTACTCGTAGCTCACCCATTGGGTGTCCGTCTCGAAGCAGCTACAAAACTGGCGAGCCGAACATAATCTCAACACGAGTCAATAAATTCGAAACAGCCTTCCGCTTCACACACCAACTGTACAATAAAAAAGTTCATCTCTAGGAATGCAAAGACACTATCAAACTGTGATTAGACCAGAAGCACTGTATGGAGCGGAATGCCTAACAAACCGCGCAGCTGGCCCGATCGAGAGACTTGAAGTTAAGGAAAGAAAGATCATTAGTAAAATTCTTGGTCCTAAGTTCAAAGACGGAGGTTACAAGCTCTGGGGTAATTCAGAAATATACTATCATACTGAAAGCCTCCGTGGCTTAGGCGGCAGCACGCCGGTCTCTCACCGCTGGGTCTGTGGTTCAAATCCCGGTCACTCCATGTGAGATCTGTGCTGGACAAAACGGAGGCAGACATGTTTTTCTCCGGGTACTCCGGTATTCCCTGTCAACATTTCATTCCAGCAACACTCTCCACTATCATTTCATTTCATTTCATCTGTCATTCATTTAATCATTGCCCCAGAGGAGTGCGTCAGGCCTCGGCAGCCGGCACAGTTCATATCCTCGCCGCTAGATGGGGGCTTCATTCATTCTATTCCTGACCCGGTCGGAGACTGGAAGCAGGCTGTGGATTTTCATTTTCAGTTCCGAGGTTTAAAGGTGATGCCTCAGTGGATAAGGACTTGTTAAAGTTTGAAATTTCTGAATCAGATATCTTGCTCAGAACCCCATTGAAACAAAAACTCCGTCAGGTTCATCAAGATGAAGTAAAACCCAGCAAGAGATATGTTCACTCGGATGAATGGAAGAAATCCCATTCCGAAAGGATGAAGGAGTGGTGGGCTAACAAGAAGAAAAACATTTGAGATCTCGCGGTCCCTAGTGGCCACAACGATAAAAGTAAGTAAGTAATAATAATAATAATAATGATAATAACATTAATAATGCAACAAGCATCGACTTCTCTTTCCATTTTCTATCTTACACTCAATATTTGAAAAATTATTTTTTGAGAAGTAGATTTTAATTGTACCTTGTGTATCAGGGTGATTCCCTGAAATGGCTGGGGAATCACCACTCACCAGGCATGCTGCTACTGCTTGTATAACTCATGCGGATAGGATATATTTATGTGTGGACAGTCGAATCAAACCATCAACTTTTGTGTTACTCATAAAACAGGGATGTCCAATTACTTTTATTAAACACTATTTCACAAAAACAGTACGGTACATCGATATCCAAGAATGTTATAATATATTTACTACACTATACTCCTTCATAAAACTGTTACAGCTATGCTTTGGTAGAATCATTTTAATACGCTTCATGGCTAACTGGATAGCAGTCCAGGTTTTGATACGAAAGGCCGTAGATTAGATTCTCGCCCGAGTCGCCGGATTTAAACATCGTGACGTTAATTCCTCAGGTTGGGAGACTAGGGTAGGCCTATTTAGGAAATTGTTGTTGTTAATTCATTTGAAGGGCTTGGGATATCTTGGTCCTCAGCCCCGTGCAGTTGGCTGTGTTATGTTCTTGTCTGACAGCCTGTATTGCTGTGATGACTGTAGTAGTGTGTGTAACTGTATTAGGGACAGGGATAGGGTAGGGGACTTGAAGTAAGGGACTTTCCCGGCTTTTGCCTGGAGGGAGACTGAAAAAAATCGGGGAGTAACCACACTAAGGATAGCTGCTGTCAATGTCGGGATTCGAACCTGCGATCTCCGGACTTACTGCAGCGGCAGGATTTAATGAGCACGGCCACACCGAGTAGTTATTTAGGAAGTCTTTGTCGTTCAGCTCATCCTCATCATGTTGCAATTTTACGCCAATCACCCGCGAGCACCAACTAGAAAATTATGTGCCAGATCTCACCGGAGGCCACACTTTATATTTACATGTTACCCATCATTTTTCTCAAGGAGGCTTACTTCAACTCCCCTCCCCTATTCACATACAAAAGCTTACTTACCTTGAATATAACATCAATGGGGCATTGAATTGCGAAGATCAGGCCTGTCTTTAGAAGAAGAAGGATGGCTTACCTGGAACAAATAAATAAAGCATGTTAAAACCTTGCTTGAAGATGCTCTATGTTACGTTTCAGTAGCTATAGTGGTTATATCAGGAGGTTTTGAACACTCTAGATGGATATTTGCCTCGTTACATAATGGCTAGCATTCTTGGCTGTCACCCCAGAGATCCGGGTTTGACTCCCGGCTCTGCCGAGAAATAGTCTGAGGACTAGAACGGGGTACACTCAGCCTCGGTTACAACCCCAATTTGCGCTATTCATAATGTTAATTTCTAACGGGGTGGCGAACACGTCCATCTTGATATTTGTTTTAGCCGATAATCAGATATTCAGATTATTCTCAGCGACTTTTATTCATTTGGTTGCTGCATATCTAGATTGACCACCGCATGGCAGTGGCTAGAATATTGGACTATCACGCTTGAAGCCCAGGTTTATTCCCGTCTCTGCCAAGAAATCTAATTCTAGTTTGCGAGCTGGAATGGGGTACACTTAAAATTAGTCTCGGGAGAGTTGAGAAGAGGTGACTTCGATTCCCTTCTCAGCCGACCTAGAAGTGGTTTGCCGTACTTTCTCACTAATACTCCAGGCAAATGCCGGGATGGTTCCTTCACCTCGTTCCCAATTCTCGCCCCAATTATACTACTAAGACGCACACTAATAATGCTACCACAAAAACACAGGTTTTCACTCAAATTCTAATGACACTTAAAGTAAACGGAAGATTGTTTTTTTTTTTTAGCGTATGGCTTTTAGTGCCGGGAGTGTCCGAGAACATCTTCGGCTCACCAGTTTTGTAGCTGCTTCGAGACGGACACCCAATGGGTGAGCTACAAGTACCGTTGGGGAGGGAAGTTGGAATGTAAAGACGAGGAGTTGGAAGGTAGCGGCTGTGGCCTATAGTTAGGGACCAACCCCGGCATTTGCCTGGAAGGAAGATGGGAAACCACAGAAGACCATCTTCAAGGTTGCCGGCGGGGGCATTCGAACCTCCTCGCCTCCCGGATGTGAGCGACTGCCAATAGTCATGCCGTAACGACCACGGCTAACTCACCCGGTAGGATGATTGTAGTTTTACGTGACCATGAATCTTGTGATTATGAGCCACGGGACCTCCTTTTTACGTAAAATGCAAACCACAGGACATGGCATTTCACTTCGAAAATATCACATGCAATGACCGGTAATCGAACCCAGTCCACCTTGGTGAGAGGCCAACGGCTTGACCGCAGCGCCACCACGCCCCCTCACGATAACCCACTCCCTAAATGAATCAACAATAACTGCAACAGCAACACACGATCCATGAAAAGGATTTGCAATGACAGGCTAACAACACTATTGAAATGAACCACGTGATGGCTATTAATTGGAATCTCGGTAAAAACATCAGCTCTGATATATCGTGGATATATTAAAATTATTTCTTCAATATTTTGTGATTATAAGAACATTTTAGACAAAAAAAATATTGTGATGCACCAGCAAAACTGATCGCAAAGAGACTTGACACTGAAAGTGTTAAAACGAATCAATTGACATAATTCTCGCCAGTAAGGTAAACAGGTGGGAGTGAAGCTGTGGCACATTATGGACTGAGATAACGTTATGAAACTCATTAAGAGTCTTAATGCTGGTACAAGGCTATTAGCAGTGCGTGCAGAAGGGGTCTTCATTAACACCGGAATGCTCGCTAATATCAAGTGTAAGTCCCTCATTAACGAGACTACATTTATTATTATGTAATAAGTAGCTGCCTCACGACCGTAAGACTGCGGGTTTGATTTCAGTCAAGGTTGTCTGATTATTGAAGGGCGGGATGAATCTGATGATGATGATGATAATTGTTGTTTTAAGGGGCCTAACATCTAGGCTATCGGCTCCTAATGGTTTGGGTGATCGTGAAGATGATAATGAAATGTAAACTATAACCAAAACTAACTACTAACTTATATACTAGAAGAAGAAATGGAAAACAAAAGTGAATAAGGCAAATAAAGGACAGGAGGAAAAATGCCGTCAACCCTCGAAGAATGCAGATTGAAGGACTTGGAAAGTAGGAGAGCCATGAAAGGCAGATAGGAAAGTGAAAGAGGAGAGGGTCCACCCCACAGGTAATGGACAAAAGGGGGAAACCGAACCCAGATCAGGAATCCCTCGGGGTCGCCAACTCCCGAACTCACCAGCCGTGAGCCCCTGAGGGTGTAGCATTATCCAGGGTGCACCAGAAGTGGTGGGGCTACATACACCCTGCCTCCTTGAGGGCCTTGAGCAGAAGGCAGGAGAGAACATGAAAAGAAAAAGAAGGCTGACCCCTCGCAGAAGGAGGGAACCAGAAAAGATGAGACAAGGGCCAAATAAGGCGGGAAAGGAAGAGACTCCCTAGGCCTCGGATACCCTATTACCGTCGGGGTAGGAAGAGAACAAGAGTTAACCAAGTGAGGTCGATAGGAAAGAAGACAGAGAGGAGCCCTGCCGGACTCAGCCGGAGCCCCGTGGTCGCCAACCCACGTCCCACTAGATGTGAGCCCCTGGGCGGGGGGATGAATCTGCGGCACTCCGTATTGCTATTTATTTATTTATTTATTTATTTATCGTATGGCTTTTAGTGCCGGGAGTGTCTGAGTCTGTAGCTGCTTCCAGCGGACACCCTGAAGGGCGAGCTACAAGTTCCGTTCAGTGTTCAATTTCAAGTAGTTCCAACTTTCACCACCAGATATCAATGATACCTAGTGGTGAACGTTGGAACGTTGGAACTTTGATAGAGCGTTCTGACGAAATCTAACCTAACAATTTTTGCTTTACACAAGTTTAGTCTGTGAAAGGATTTTTTACATGCCATAAATCTATGACATGGGACCGCCGGCTTTACTTCCCCTCCGAAGGAAGGCATACTGAAGGATTTTTAACGCTCTTAAAAATCCGACGACTTTGGCCGGGTTTGAACCCGCTATCATGGGCACAGCAGTTCAGCATGCTACCGACTACGCCACCGAAGCCGCTTCCGTATTGCTGTCATCAACTCGTAAGGTGAGGTGTGTAGAGGAGATAGCGGGGTAACTGTTTCTATGGCAACACTGAGTAGAATTGATAGAAACCATTTTTCAGTGTTGCCTAGTTCTATTAAAGAGCTTACATACATTCTGATATATTGATATTAGGGTAAGAAAAAAAATAGACAGCATTTATTAACAGTTGGCAGCCCTGATTTCTCTTAGGAATACTTATAGTCATATCTGTTATTTTACACATAGCACATACGAAAGTTGGATGAAATCCAACTAAGTGTATAGAAGTTACATGTATTTAAAAATTGGTCCTATCAGCAGGCTTAGAATCATGTTGGTAGAACTGAAGTATATAATTTACTCCAAATTAATCTAAAATGTCAGGTACTATACGTGTGCATAGTTTAAAGCTGTCGGCTTGCATACTTTCAGAAATATTGGTATTTGGATAAAGATAATAGAGAGAGCAATTATTAACAGTTGGCAGCCCTGGTGGCTCTTAAGAATACACTCAGTCATATCTGTTTATGTACACATATTACATACAAAATTTGGTTGAAATCCAATTGATAATGTAGAAGTTACATGCATTTAAAAATTGGACATATCAGAAGGCTTAAAAATATTTTGGCAACACTGTCATGTATGTCCTCCTGGAAATTAAACTTAAATAGTATTATCTACATGTGTCCCAATTTTGGAATAGCTCCCATGTATACCTTCCAAGATATCCAACATGGAGCTCAAATTTCTAGTGAGATTTTTCAGCAGTTGGTAGCACTGACATCATTTTCATATATGGACGTGAGATATTCCGGTATACATCTTTACTCGTACTAAATTTGGTTTCGATTGCTGCTGTCGTTTAGGAGTTGATAGGGGGGGACACACACACAGCCAGACAGACAGAAGGACAGACAGACAGACACACATTTCCCCGGATCTCATAAGTCTACTTTTTCCTCATTTTTGCAAAATGTGAAAAGTAGGCTAAAAATAATAATAAGGGAAACGAAAGACAGGAGGAAAGGAAATGCTCTAAACCCTCGACAAATGAGAATTAAGAGTCTTGGAAGAAAGGAAAGCCAGGAAAGGCAGATAGGAAAGGGAAAGAGGAGAGGGACCGCCCCAAAGGCAACGGAAGAAGGAGAAAAACCGGACCCAGCTCAGGAATCCCTAGGGGTTGCCAACTCCCTAACTCACCAGATGTGAGCCCTTGAGGGTGTAGCACTCTCCAGTGTGCTCCATAAGTGGTGGGGCTACACACACCCTGCCTCCTTGAGGGCCTAGAGGAGAAGACAGGAGATACAATGAAAAGAAAGCAACAGGTCTGACTCCTTGAAGAATGAGGGATCAGGAAAGATGAGACAAGGGTCAATTAAGGCGTGAAAGTAAAAGACTCCCTAGGCCTCGGATGCCCTAATACCGTCGGGATCGGAAGAGAACAAGAGTTGACCAAGGAAGGTCGAGAGGAAAGATAACCGAGAGGAGCCCGACACAAATAAGTGGAAGCAATGCCAGACTCAGCTGGGGTCCCGTGATCGCCAACCGACGTCCCACTAGATGTGAGCCCCTGGGGGGACTGTTTATTGAAATCATTAACTTATGTATTCCAGTTTGCTATCATTATTGAGAAATGATCTGCAAACTTATCTGCCATTCATACTGCCTTGTACATTAGATTTTAAACAATCAACTCGCTCGTTAAGTCACGCACCTAACTTGCAAGTGAGAGCTGAAAGTTTGGAGATCATAGATTTGAATCTTGGTGCTGGCAGCTGCAAAATTTTGTGGGAATTTCCCTCAATTATTTCCATACACTCTCAATACAATGTCCAGATGTCACTGTTTCTTCAAACTCCCGGGAATTTATCTCGACCCTGGTCCCTAAAAATTATAGTTACCCATATTACTACAATCACTTCAGAAACACAGGTTATAAGGCAAATTATACACTCAGCCAAGTACACGGGACTCATGACCAAAATTATTCCATGCCCTAAAAATGCATTTACAACAACAACAAAATTATACAATCACTGAACCCTTTATCCACAGGCTATATAAAGGATTCTAATAATTATTCATCATCTTGTGATACATTTATACAGACAACAGATATGAGAGCCAGACGGTGTTGGGAAAATATTGAGAAATCAGTGGCCGAGAGGACACAATGGTTTAAGCTCCTGTGGTATTTTAGGAGGATGCGTTTATATTCTTGGGACACAGGACAGGTGCAACTTTTAGCGCGAATGTTGGTGTGGGCACGCACAATATGGCCTGTTGCTAGGAAGATTGGCGCCAAGAAGGAAATCGAATGCTACGAAGCAATTGGTCTATCATCATGTTAACCACTCCCTACTGCTGGAAAATATGTAAAAGCGCGCAAAGACATACAACAGTCTGGGCCAATAATATCAAGACGCCTTGTCTCAGCGGGAACTCGGCTTGGGGACGCGCACTGGTAAATTAACGCGGGAGTTATCTACAGATTAATTCCACGATCGATTCAAGCCGGCTACAGCATAATCGTAACCTCCACACTGCTACGAACTCAATGATACCGATCGCATGCTAGTCTGATAGTTATTATGGAATATTTTTTAATAAATCCCCTTCCACACCTACCCTAGTCAGTGTCATTTATAAGGATCCAAAATGCTTCGAGGATCATTACTCATTACTTATTTCTGTGCGTCTGAGGACGTAACACAGACCACTCATTTTTGTACGTCTGTGGACGTAAGGTTCATACTCTGCATATTTCATGTTAGTGAACATGGAACAGCGTCGTCAAATTATAAGTGTAACTTCAGTGATTTATATATAGTCCCAGCACTATCAGTAGGACCAGTTCATTGAAGTAATTCACCAAATAGACTGTCACGGAATATAGTACTTGATAGGTGAATATAGTAGGAATTATATCGTGTGTGTATCTGACAAAACTTTATTTAATTTAGCACGTGATGACGTCTAAGAACGAGAATGGATCTGGGAACCAGCAGGACATTTGCCTGAAGATGTCAATGACCAGATAAACATCTTAAAGGAGATGGCTGCAGACGTATTCCTGGCGCTGTTTAAAGAATTGAGTACCAAATAAATTTATTTATTTATTTATTAAATCAGCTACGGTGTTATGGGATACTTTTTGTAAATATTTGTTTGCTTGCTTGGTAATGTAGATTATTAGTTTTTGTTTTACTGACACATTAAATATGGGACTAGCCGAGCGTTGCGTAATTTATATATTTTGTGATTGTATTTGGTTTAACTTTACGCGGGGACGCGCAGCCGATGCTCGCTCTCGCTTGCGTAAATCGCGGTCAAGCATTATTATTCGGAGGTCTGCCTTGCAACAAAAATGGAACTGAATTAATTTTGAGATTAAAAATAGAATTTGGAGGGTAAAAGATTATTTGTGAGTAGAATTTTATGACGGATCAGGATCATTTTGATAGTTGCTTTCCAGCAGATTTGGACGGGATGGCACTTTGCACCCGAGTTTTTGTTGTGTATTTTTGTTAATGTGTCAATGGACGCAGTATCGTTGATCTGTTTTGAGCCGACCCAGTGTGTGTGTTTGAGAGTCAGTCCAAGCTATGGGTGCGTAATGTGATTTTTTATGATGTGCTAGCGAGAATATATCATGGCGATTATTCTGACTTGCTCCACGTCAACCCAGTTCATGTCCTCGCGAGGCTGGACTTGTGGTATATATTTGCGTTTCTCGTCATCCAAGAGGACGGGCGAGATCTGTTGACGTTTCCAGTCGGAAACCTGCACCTAGCTTGCCAGACTGAGAGAGGTATTTGAAGGGCAGCGTGACTCATACATGTAGGGGAGCGCTCAATCAGATAACGTGTCTTGTCATTAAGGACAGGCTTGCTTCCTGTACTGCAATTTAAGATGTTGTTTAAATTCACAAAAACCTGATCGGTTATAATGAGTATTGTTGATTAAATGGGAGCTGTCCATAGTTGTAAGGGAGCTTCCGAGATTCGTGTTTGTCTGGCGTTTCATATAAATGTTTTTCAGCCGTTAGGCTTGTATTTTGTTGCTGTTGGTCCAATTTTGGTGTGTTTATTTTTACGCGTCCTTGACCCGTGTCAAGTTAGGGTGCGCGAAGCTATGTTCCCAAGTTATGATGAGAGCGGTTTTTTGGCCTAGTTCTGGCATGCTCTTTTGTGTTCATTTTGTGCTCCTGCACCAGTTAGGATCTCAGGGAGATTCTTCATTCTGTTTATATTATTAGATCTTGCATGTGTCAGTAATAGTTATAGTGTATTAATTAAGGGTGGGTCCCATAGCCGTAGTGTGATTTAAAAGATGCAACTCCGTAAGCAACATGTCTGTTTCAGTTGTAAACGGACTCGCATCAGTACTCAATTTCTTATTAACGAGCAGTACACCACACATTATATAACTTCTTGACCAGAAAAAATGGACTTGTATCCATATGTTGTGACGAGTGAGTTCTTACCGCTCAAATGCTTATGTTATGATTTTATCATTTATGTGAAGCTTCATTCACATTGTCTTGTTGTGATGAGCGAGTTCCTACCGCTCAGTGTTATTATTACTGTATATTTATTAAGGGGGTGAAAGTCAGGGAGGATTTGTTTTTATTTATTATTATTATTATTATTATTATGCACATACCCTTCAGTCATTAAATTTCTTTTATTCTACTTGTTATTCGCTTTATTTCTAGTATAGCCTCTGTCATGAATCTTTCTATTCATTAGAGCATGTTGTTTTAAGCGAACTTTGCTGTGTAACGCAGTCAGGACTGAACACGACCCCGTAGACGACTCTCGACAAAACCATGCTTTATTGAAGGGTGCATAGACAAGCTGGCGCGCCAAGTGGGGCTAGTTCGTTGCTAGTTAACTGCTAGAACACGGGGGATAGACAGCATAGATATGCTGGTGTCATACCGTGGAGCGTTTCGTTGTTTTGGGCTTTTCTAGCGGATCATAAACAAGCTGTTACCCTACATGTGGTGTTTCGCTGTTTTTGACTATTTGAGATCACCGGAAGTGATATTTTGTTAACGTAAATACGGCGAAGAGAAGTACCGCCAAGAAAATGGAATATACAGTAGAATCACGAGTTTGCAAGTTAAGATACGTTTCACGTTTTGTTTATTGATGTAATTAGTAAAGTAATGTACGTGAAATCGGGCGCCCATTGATTAAATATAAAATTAGATTTGTTTAGAAAGTCAAACTCATGAATATGTTATGAGGCTGGTAGCCTTAAATGACAATTAATACTTTGTTAATTAGTCAGTGTTAACATCAGATCTGGATAGTAATTTATGACTGAATATGTGCGGGGTTAAAAAAATTATTAAGTAAAGTTATGTAACGTTTCGTAGCTAGTGCACAGCCTGCCACATGCTTGGGTGGCATGTTGTAACGTTTCATAGCTCGTGATAAAAAACGAGTACAGTAAATAGCTCGGTTAATAGGGCGCCAATCTCCAACAGACGGTTGTGAGATAAATTTATATTTATTAAATTGAGATTCTTTACTTTCGGGGGAGGGGCAGCAAAGGCTAGCTGCAAAACACCTTATTCTATTATCTTGACCTCTGGGAAGTCTAGCATTGAGTAAATATTGACTGAAAGTCATAGAAGTTAAAAATAATTTATTAACAAACAGGATGTGATGAATGACGTCTTGCGACCTTTCAAACGGATAAAATACAAAGGGGAAGTTATTTCTTTAAATTATTGAAGTTAGTAGTATTTACGTCCGACTTGCAATTGACAAATATGCATGAGCTCACCGGGTAGTAGATCTTCATGGGCGATGTTGGCGGAGGTATCTCGTTCCTGAAGTAGACATCTCGCGTGGTCTTCCATGGTTCCAAGTACCAATCCTACCTGATCAAGCTATCTGTCCACTAATTGCACAGATACTGTCGCCTAGCTGAGTGAATGGAATGGTTTCACTCGTCTCCGATATTCAGCGCAATGCTGGAAATATCCTAGCTAGTTCTCCACTGAGTTTACTAGTTGAACTTTATGAAATTTTGTATTTGAATCTCAACAAGTGAGGTCCAAATTTAGAATTTTCAGTGCTTTCAAGTGAAAACATAATAATATTCTTCCTCTCCATACAGCTCTGTCCCGGCTTATATATGGCAATTATATCTCCCACCAGCAGTAGGGGATCTGCCAATTGCAATATCAAAGTATTGTCTACAGAAAGTGACGCTCCTTCCTTATTGGCCGAAGTAAGTCCTTTATCATGCACCAAGTGGCTATATTGGGGTGAAGGTCTCTCCCTCAATGACACACTTCCATATTGGTGTCATGTAGCGGTATCTTCCTTAAAAATCACAATGTTGCAGTTTTCTCGTCGTAAAACAATTTATTCTAAAAAAGCTGTAGGGTCCATTGTTCCGACATCTTTTAGAATTAGCCTGTTGGCTACCGATGGTCTCTCCAGGTTGCGGCTCCCTTTCCATTCTTCCTGCCTCTTCATAAGCGGTTTATGACGGTTCAAGCGGTATCTATTGTCAGTTGTTAGTTCCGCAAGTGAGCTCAAGAAATATATTTATTGGGGGAGGGGTTGTAAATTTACGGTTTGAAATCTCGGGTCGACGTCTAATTACAAGAATGGATGAGAATGAACATATGCTTTTATATTACCCTTAAACACAATAAATATATACATGCACTATCGTTGCAATTGCACATCAATATAGTAATCTTAGTTCAATTGTTTTGGGTGTGGTGTACAAACACCACAATCGCCCCCATGAGTCGACGAATAAATTCCCAATTTTGAGAATGACTCATCCCCTGAAAACAATTACACAACACTTAAATACAAATACACAACACTCTCAAATCTTCAGATCAACAATACATTTAAAATGTAATTTCTTTCAATGTTTCCTGTTATCCAGTTTGTCTGAACTTATTCCACTCGAAGGGCGTTCTTTATGGCATACAGCCTTTCAACTGTAGAAGGTTGAATTTTACACGGATAATGGCACACGCATACACACGCAAAGTGTTTGCTCTTACAAAATGCAATTACAAGTCGGAGGATAAGATATGTCTTCTGCCTTGTGTAACACCATCTTTCAACAAAACATTACTCTTCCCAGTAGTCACTACTTACGGAAAATGTATTCTTAACAAAACTTCATGGTATCAAAATTAGACAACTTAGCGACGTAGTGGTAACTTACACTCTATCTAACCAACTACCTGCACGCCTACCAGCCTTATATCCTTACATTATTTCAATGCGTTACCCTTACTGTTATTGTAACACTATTATTATAACCATCCTACACTATCTTACTCACAAATCTAAATCATATTCACACACTGTATCTTAATCATTATTTGAAAAACACCCTCAATTCTTCTCCACCTCATCTAATTACTGTCATCGCTTCTAACATAACTTCAGAGTTCAGTAGCTCTCAATGCTTTCTCTCTCAAACTACTGGTAAACCGCTACTCAATTTAAATTTCTCACGAATTAGTCGTATTTTACTTACCTCTTTCTCTTCTTCAATCCTACTACATTTAACTCAATTAACTTCGAATTATAACAAATTCCTTTCAATAACTTTTAAATATTATGCCAACCATCTATTATTATTATTATCATTATTATTATTATTATTATTATTATTATTATTATTATTAATTTTACTTTCATGTGTGCCGGACAACAATACATCAAACCATCAACTCGCTATCGCTCATCATCAGTAACATTTACAAGTGGTTTGACTAGGTATTTGGCCTTGCAATATATATTTGGCTAAGTTCCAAAACTTGCGTATTAAGATCTTGAAACAATAACTTGGATCATCTCTTGGGTGTACTCCCTCATTACTCTGTTTCCTTGTGTGCATACATTCGCTATTTTTATACTTCAAAACTCCCAACATCTACGAGTACTTTCCGTATTCACGTAGACACCACAAAAACCTCCTCAAAACTCCCAACATCTACGAGTACTTCACGTATTTACGTAGACACCACCAAAAACCTCCTGCTCAGAGTTATTAATCTCCTCTGGCATACTTACTTCTCCAAAACCTTCCTCCACCATAACTTCATTTGGCCACTTACCAACCTGAAACCTCATTGCTCCACGGCATTAAAACTCACTGGCGTCCTTATATATTACCTCACTCACGTCATTTACGTGTAGTTTACACACACACATACATACTTACACACACATCCATCTCCAAGTACCAGATGTCCTATAGTTTAATACTTCCTTATTTCCATCAGATGTTGGTTATTTCAGACCAAGCCTTACCATCTATCACTTCTAAACCACTTCTAAATATCTCCCACTGTAGTCACTGATGACTTCGCTGTTCTCAAATGAAATTTCTGTACTGCATATCGATACTTACTTCTTCAACTCGTTAATTTTATTCTCATTACATCACACCATCTTAAATCAGTCACGAATCTCTACATTATTATTATTATCATCATCATTGCTATTATTATTATTATTATTATTATTATGGTTGTCATAATAGTTCTTTCATTAGGTTAACTTACCATTTCTGTTATTACTTTCTCAGATATTCTTAGGATACTTACTTCTGCAGACTACGCACCTTTTAATACAGTATATAATTATATATCGATAAGCGGTTCACCGTCTTTACCTAGTTTATAAGCACAAGCTTCTATTTGCTGTTCCCTCACTGTTTCATACAACTCTGACTGATACACGATTTCAGGCTTCAAGAATCCACCAAAATTTAATTCTACGCCCCCACACTTCTATTTAAACAATGAGCTGACATGCTCCACGACCTTAATCTATATTAATACTCTTTACCTCCTTATTGTAGTATATATACTTTAATATCTACGTCATAACTCCCTAATTTAATTACATTAAATAAATACACTAACTACACGACTAAGTCTCCGACCTATCTTTACACTCCACTATTCGTTTAAGATTCCTTGTTCTATTGCTCTCATTTCTTTCTTTCTCCCTGGTTTAATTGTTACCTTTCTTCACTTCTCATAATAATAGTCTCTACTTCCTCATTACTATATTTATCTATAGTCAAGCTACTCTTAGTCTCTCCTCCTAACGTATCACCTAACATCTCTACTTCTACCCTCCATTCCAAATAGTAATCTTCATCCTTATCTTTATATCTCTTTCTAATCTCATCTAACAATGTGACTTGGCTTTTCCGCTTTGTCCTACTCCTACCGATTTTAACTCCCGTCATCTGCTTTCCTCGTTCACTGTAATCTACCTGCTGGCTTTGTGCTAACGCACGCATCTCCATCTCAGCTAAGTTTACGTTACTAGAAACTCCTCCTAATTTAGGAAGACTTTTCCTAATGTCCTGCTCTATTTCCACTATCCTACTTTCAACATTTCCTCTAACCTGATTGTTCTCCTCTTTAACAACTTCCTGGATTCTACAATCCTGAGTACCTATTGTTTTCTCTACCTCCCATATTTCTACTCCTAACTGTTCTTCAAACAAATCCTCTTCTCTCATTCTCTGATCTATCATCTCTTCCTCCAGTTCCTCAACTCTCTCCTCTAACTGTTTATTAGGCTTACATAATGTGTCATGACCAATGTCTACTTTCTGCTCTACTTCTGATCTCATTTCAGCTAATCTTTCCTCCTCCTGATTCTGTATTTCTAATCTACTCTCATCTTCATTCACTTCCTCCATTTTCTGTTCTACATCTTGCTCTTTCTCACAAAAACTAATATTGACTATTTCTAGCTTCTTATGTTCTTTTGTTGCCTTGTCCTGCACTTGCCATCTTTGGTTGAATTCGACATTTTGTTTTATTAACGCCTCCAATGCTAATGTATTTTGGTCTAATTTCTCGTTAACTTCTGATTTATTTTGATCTAGCTCATGTTTTACTTCTTTAATACTTTGATCTAGTTTTTGACTACTTTGATCTATTTTCTGACTTAATTTTTGATTCATCGCGAGCATATCTCCCATCATCTTGATTAACCTTTCTTCCAATGTATCTGATTCTATATTTATGTTTTTTCTCTTTTCTAGGTCTTCCGCGCCCCCCATCGTACAATTCTGTGATTCAAACGACTTGTCTACCTCGCCGCAACTCTGAACATTGTTACTCCAGCTAGCTAAGTCTTTCTCCACTACCTCTGCCTCGGTACCTTTAACTATGTTACCACTACGTAACGTCATCATCTCGTTCTCATCTCCCATGATTCACTTTATATAAGTTACTTTATTATTATGAAAAACAATTAATTTTATTTCCAAATGCAATTTACTAATTTTATTTATTTCTTTAAGGTGTTTTATAGCTTTCGAGCTCCACGTTGAAGTGCCATGTTGTAACGTTTCGCGGCTAGTGCACAGCCTTCCCCATGCTTGGGTGACATGTTGTAACGTTTCATAGCTCGTGATAGAAAACGAGTACAGTAAATAGCTCGGTTAATAGGGCGCCAATCTCCAACAGACGGTTGTGAGATAAATTTATATTTATTAAATTGAGATTCTTTAATTTCGGGGGAGGGGCAGCAAAGGCTAGCTGCAAAACACCTTATTCTATTATCTTGACCTCTGGGAAGTCTAGCATTGAGTAAATATTGACTGAAAGTCATAGAAGTTAAAAATAATGTATTAACAAACAGGATGTGATGAATGACGTCTTGCGACCTTTCAAACGGATAAAATACAAAGGGGAAGTTATTTCTTTAAATTATTGAAGTTAGTAGTATTTACGTCCGACTTGCAATTGACAAATATGCATGAGCTCACCGGGTAGTAGATCTTCATGGGCGATGTTGGCGGAGGTATCTCGTTCCTGAAGTAGACATCTCGCGTGGTCTTCCATGGTTCCAAGTACCAATCCTACCTGATCAAGCTATCTGTCCACTAATTGCACAGATACTGTCGCCTAGCTGAGTGAATGGAATGGTTTCACTCGTCTCCGATATTCAGCGCAATGCTGGAAATATCCTAGCTAGTTCTCCACTGAGTTTACTAGTTGAACTTTATGAAATTTTGTATTTGAATCTCAACAAGTGAGGTCCAAGTTTAGAATTTTCAGTGCTTTCAAGTGAAAACATAATAATATTCTTCCTCTCCATACAGCTCTGTCCCGGCTTATATATGGCAATTATATCTCCCACCAGCAGTAGGGGATCTGCCAATTGCAATATCAAAGTATTGTCTACAGAAAGTGACGCTCCTTCCTTATTGGCCGAAGTAAGTCCTTTATCATGCACCAAGTGGCTATATTGGGGTGAAGGTCTCTCCCTCAATGACACACTTCCATATTGGTGTCATGTAGCGGTATCTTCCTTAAAAATCACAATGTTGCAGTTTTCTCGTCGTAAAACAATTTATTCTAAAAAAGCTGTAGGGTCCATTGTTCCGACATCTTTTAGAATTAGCCTGTTGGCTACCGATGGTCTCTCCAGGTTGCGGCTCCCTTTCCATTCTTCCTGCCTCTTCATAAGCGGTTTATGACGGTTCAAGCGGTATCTATTGTCAGTTGTTAGTTCCGCAAGTGAGCTCAAGAAATATATTTATTGGGGGAGGGGTTGTAAATTTACGGTTTGAAATCTCGGGTCGACGTCTAATTACAAGAATGGATGAGAATGAACATATGCTTTTATATTACCCTTAAACACAATAAATATATACATGCACTATCGTTGCAATTGCACATCAATATAGTAATCTTAGTTCAATTGTTTTGGGTGTGGTGTACAAACACCACAATCGCCCCCATGAGTCGACGAATAAATTCCCAATTTTGAGAATGACTCATCCCCTGAAAACAATTACACAACACTTAAATACAAATACACAACACTCTCAAATCTTCAGATCAACAATACATTTAAAATGTAATTTCTTTCAATGTTTCCTGTTATCCAGTTTGTCTGAACTTATTCCACTCGAAGGGCGTTCTTTATGGCATACAGCCTTTCAACTGTAGAAGGTTGAATTTTACACGGATAATGGCACACGCATACACACGCAAAGTGTTTGCTCTTACAAAATGCAATTACAAGTCGGAGGATAAGATATGTCTTCTGCCTTGTGTAACACCATCTTTCAACAAAACATTACTCTTCCCAGTAGTCACTACTTACGGAAAATGTATTCTTAACAAAACTTCATGGTATCAAAATTAGACAACTTAGCGACGTAGTGGTAACTTACACTCTATCTAACCAACTACCTGCACGCCTACCAGCCTTATATCCTTACATTATTTCAATGCGTTACCCTTACTGTTATTGTAACACTATTATTATAACCATCCTACACTATCTTACTCACAAATCTAAATCATATTCACACACTGTATCTTAATCATTATTTGAAAAACACCCTCAATTCTTCTCCACCTCATCTAATTACTGTCATCGCTTCTAACATAACTTCAGAGTTCAGTAGCTCTCAATGCTTTCTCTCTCAAACTACTGGTAAACCGCTACTCAATTTAAATTTCTCACGAATTAGTCGTATTTTACTTACCTCTTTCTCTTCTTCAATCCTACTACATTTAACTCAATTAACTTCGAATTATAACAAATTCCTTTCAATAACTTTTAAATATTATGCCAACCATCTATTATTATTATTATCATTATTATTATTATTATTATTATTATTATTATTAATTTTACTTTCATGTGTGCCGGACAACAATACATCAAACCATCAACTCGCTATCGCTCATCATCAGTAACATTTACAAGTGGTTTGACTAGGTATTTGGCCTTGCAATATATATTTGGCTAAGTTCCAAAACTTGCGTATTAAGATCTTGAAACAATAACTTGGATCATCTCTTGGGTGTACTCCCTCATTACTCTGTTTCCTTGTGTGCATACATTCGCTATTTTTATACTTCAAAACTCCCAACATCTACGAGTACTTTCCGTATTCACGTAGACACCACAAAAACCTCCTCAAAACTCCCAACATCTACGAGTACTTCACGTATTTACGTAGACACCACCAAAAACCTCCTGCTCAGAGTTATTAATCTCCTCTGGCATACTTACTTCTCCAAAACCTTCCTCCACCATAACTTCATTTGGCCACTTACCAACCTGAAACCTCATTGCTCCACGGCATTAAAACTCACTGGCGTCCTTATATATTACCTCACTCACGTCATTTACGTGTAGTTTACACACACACATACATACTTACACACACATCCATCTCCAAGTACCAGATGTCCTATAGTTTAATACTTCCTTATTTCCATCAGATGTTGGTTATTTCAGACCAAGCCTTACCATCTATCACTTCTAAACCACTTCTAAATATCTCCCACTGTAGTCACTGATGACTTCGCTGTTCTCAAATGAAATTTCTGTACTGCATATCGATACTTACTTCTTCAACTCGTTAATTTTATTCTCATTACATCACACCATCTTAAATCAGTCACGAATCTCTACATTATTATTATTATCATCATCATTGCTATTATTATTATTATTATTATTATTATGGTTGTCATAATAGTTCTTTCATTAGGTTAACTTACCATTTCTGTTATTACTTTCTCAGATATTCTTAGGATACTTACTTCTGCAGACTACGCACCTTTTAATACAGTATATAATTATATATCGATAAGCGGTTCACCGTCTTTACCTAGTTTATAAGCACAAGCTTCTATTTGCTGTTCCCTCACTGTTTCATACAACTCTGACTGATACACGATTTCAGGCTTCAAGAATCCACCAAAATTTAATTCTACGCCCCCACACTTCTATTTAAACAATGAGCTGACATGCTCCACGACCTTAATCTATATTAATACTCTTTACCTCCTTATTGTAGTATATATACTTTAATATCTACGTCATAACTCCCTAATTTAATTACATTAAATAAATACACTAACTACACGACTAAGTCTCCGACCTATCTTTACACTCCACTATTCGTTTAAGATTCCTTGTTCTATTGCTCTCATTTCTTTCTTTCTCCCTGGTTTAATTGTTACCTTTCTTCACTTCTCATAATAATAGTCTCTACTTCCTCATTACTATATTTATCTATAGTCAAGCTACTCTTAGTCTCTCCTCCTAACGTATCACCTAACATCTCTACTTCTACCCTCCATTCCAAATAGTAATCTTCATCCTTATCTTTATATCTCTTTCTAATCTCATCTAACAATGTGACTTGGCTTTTCCGCTTTGTCCTACTCCTACCGATTTTAACTCCCGTCATCTGCTTTCCTCGTTCACTGTAATCTACCTGCTGGCTTTGTGCTAACGCACGCATCTCCATCTCAGCTAAGTTTACGTTACTAGAAACTCCTCCTAATTTAGGAAGACTTTTCCTAATGTCCTGCTCTATTTCCACTATCCTACTTTCAACATTTCCTCTAACCTGATTGTTCTCCTCTTTAACAACTTCCTGGATTCTACAATCCTGAGTACCTATTGTTTTCTCTACCTCCCATATTTCTACTCCTAACTGTTCTTCAAACAAATCCTCTTCTCTCATTCTCTGATCTATCATCTCTTCCTCCAGTTCCTCAACTCTCTCCTCTAACTGTTTATTAGGCTTACATAATGTGTCATGACCAATGTCTACTTTCTGCTCTACTTCTGATCTCATTTCAGCTAATCTTTCCTCCTCCTGATTCTGTATTTCTAATCTACTCTCATCTTCATTCACTTCCTCCATTTTCTGTTCTACATCTTGCTCTTTCTCACAAAAACTAATATTGACTATTTCTAGCTTCTTATGTTCTTTTGTTGCCTTGTCCTGCACTTGCCATCTTTGGTTGAATTCGACATTTTGTTTTATTAACGCCTCCAATGCTAATGTATTTTGGTCTAATTTCTCGTTAACTTCTGATTTATTTTGATCTAGCTCATGTTTTACTTCTTTAATACTTTGATCTAGTTTTTGACTACTTTGATCTATTTTCTGACTTAATTTTTGATTCATCGCGAGCATCTCTCCCATCATCTTGATTAACCTTTCTTCCAATGTATCTGATTCTATATTTATGTTTTTTCTCTTTTCTAGGTCTTCCGCGCCCCCCATCGTACAATTCTGTGATTCAAATGACTTGTCTACCTCGCCGCAACTCTGAACATTGTTACTCCCGCTAGCTAAGTCTTTCTCCACTACCTCTGCCTCGGTACCTTTAACTATGTTACCACTACGTAACGTCATCATCTCGTTCTCATCTCCCATGATTCACTTTATATAAGTTACTTTATTATTATGAAAAACAATTAATTTTATTTCCAAATGCAATTTACAAATTTTATTTATTTCTTTAAGGTGTTTTATAGCTTTCGAGCTCCACGTTGAAGTGCCATGTTGTAACGTTTCGCGGCTAGTGCACAGCCTTCCCCATGCTTGGGTGACATGTTGTAACGTTTCATAGCTCGTGATAGAAAACGAGTACAGTAAATAGCTCGGTTAATAGGGCGCCAATCTCCAACAGACGGTTGTGAGATAAATTTATATTTATTAAATTGAGATTCTTTACTTTCGGGGGAGGGGCAGCAAAGGCTAGCTGCAAAACACCTTATTCTATTATCTTGACCTCTGGGAAGTCTAGCATTGAGTAAATATTGACTGAAAGTCATAGAAGTTAAAAATAATTTATTAACAAACAGGATGAGATGAATGACGTCTTGCGACCTTTCAAACGGATAAAATACAAAGGGGTAGTTATTTCTTTAAATTATTGAAGTTAGTAGTATTTACGTCCGACTTGCAATTGACAAATATGCATGAGCTCACCGGGTAGTAGATCTTCATGGGCGATGTTGGCGGAGGTATCTCGTTCCTGAAGTAGACATCTCGCGTGGTCTTCCATGGTTCCAAGTACCAATCCTACCTGATCAAGCTATCTGTCCACTAATTGCACAGATACTGTCGCCTAGCTGAGTGAATGGAATGGTTTCACTCGTCTCCGATATTCAGCGCAATGCTGGAAATATCCTAGCTAGTTCTCCACTGAGTTTACTAGTTGAACTTTATGAAATTTTGTATTTGAATCTCAACAAGTGAGGTCCAAGTTTAGAATTTTCAGTGCTTTCAAGTGAAAACATAATAATATTCTTCCTCTCCATACAGCTCTGTCCCGGCTTATATATGGCAATTATATCTCCCACCAGCAGTAGGGGATCTGCCAATTGCAATATCAAAGTATTGTCTACAGAAAGTGACGCTCCTTCCTTATTGGCCGAAGTAAGTCCTTTATCATGCACCAAGTGGCTATATTGGGGTGAAGGTCTCTCCCCCAATGACACACATCCATATTGGTGTCATGTAGCGGTATCTTCCTTAAAAATCACAATGTTGCAGTTTTCTCGTCGTAAAACAATTTATTCTAAAAAGCTGTAGGGTCCATTGTTCCGACATCTTTTAGAATTAGCCTGTTGGCTACCGATGGTCTCTCCAGGTTGCGGCTCCCTTTCCATTCTTCCTGCCTCTTCATAAGCGGTTTATGACGGTTCAAGCGGTATCTATTGTCAGTTGTTAGTTCCGCAAGTGAGCTCAAGAAATATATTTATTGGGGGAGGGGGTTGTAAATTTACGGTTTGAAATCTCGGGTCGACGTCTAATTACAAGAATGGATGAGAATGAACATATGATTTTATATTACCCTTAAACACAATAAATATATACATGCACTATCGTTGCAATTGCACATCAATATAGTACTCTTAGTTCAATTGTTTTGGGTGTGGTGTACAAACACCACAGTTAGAACCATTCAGTGATGATTGATTTGCGGGAGTAAAGGGAATAAGTGTAAATGAACTGAATGTGGTCAAATTAAGTAACTGTATGTCAAGAATTATATATGTGTGTGTCAGGGAGACGTTTGCATGCCATACTCCTGTTTTCTCAGTGATATATATATATATATTTTTGTGTGTGATAATGGCGACGGTCGCAGAGATCCAGGCGATTATTGAAAGTGCTACGGCACGAACCCAGAAGCTATTAAGAGAACAAAGTGAAAGATTAGACAGTAAATTATCTGAACAGAATGCACAATTAGCGGAACAGAATAAGTCATTCCAGACTCAAATTAATGACACTATAAAATCACAATTATCTGAACAGAAGGCACAATTAATTGAACAGAGTGAGTCATTAGAAATTAAATTAATTGAACAGGGTAACTCATTACAAGCGCAAGTAAATGAAAATATAAATAAACAGTTAGAGACGCAAGAAAGTAGAAATATGAGTCAGTTAGCCACATTATCTGCGGAGATGAAAGATTACACTACACAGCAGATGGTTCAATTCGCGCTTGATGTAAGTAAGAATAATGACAAACAGCTAGGTCAGATACAAAAATTAGAGGATACCTTCAACCGTAAATTAAATGATTTGGACGAAACTGTATTAGCAAAACTAGCTCAGATAGAATTAGCATGCACGGTAAATAACAGTGAGGTTAAAACGGCACAGGATGGTCTTGAAAAGCGATTTGATAAAATGGAGGAGGATTCTACGTTTATCCAGGGACAATTGTCGGCAGTAAATGAAAGCATTACGGGCCTAATAAAGGACATGGATAAATTAGTAATACAATCAGCAGAGCGATGGCAAAACCTAGAATCGGACCAGGATAACTTAAAGAGTACGATAGATGAGAATAATCTACGTCTAGAAGACAGGCTTGAGAAGATAGAAGCGAATCAGAAGGACACGAAACAGCAGTTGGAAGAAAAACTGGGAGCGATTAAAGATAGCATCAGAAAGGATTGGCGTAAGATGAGCAGCGAATCTAAGGAAGAACGGTTAACAATCATAAAGACCGTCGGTGATAATCATACGCGCATTAAAGCACTTGAGGAAGAAATCAAGAATAAAATGAAAGAACAGTCGGACAGAATCATAAAGGCAGAGTTGCGCTCATTAGGACAGAACACGTTATTTCAGACAGAGCACACTAAAGATAAGGGAGTTGACACAACGAGCCAGGCGGCAATTAGCGCGGAAAGTGGCCACGGACTGACAGGCAGCCCATTAACGACTAACACAGAAGGATTTCACAACAACATTGGTGGAACCTCTACCCCTCAACGTGGCTATCAGCACCCTCAAGTCGTACACGTAATTCGATCAAATGAATTTAAACCTAATAAATTCACAGAAAATTCTGGTGTCACACCGAAGGCGTATCTTAAAGAGATGATCACTATTTTAATGATAATAATATACCGCCCGCGCGTCGTTTAAGACTGATGGAACGATTTCTTTCGGGAAATGTACTTACGTGGTTCTTGAGCTTCAAGTACACTTTCGGAGGGATGGATGATTTCAAGATTGCGTTCCTTAAAAAGTACTGGTCGGCTTCTCTACAACAAAGTCTCAGAATGGAACTTTATTCGAGAAAATATCAGTCGATCAGCAGACAAAATATTCAGATTTCTTTTCGCTACAATTGTTAAAATTTCGGGATCTGGATCACCCTTTAAAATAATCAGATCTGGTTATGACGATTGCACGGCAGTTGCCAGTAAATGTTCAGCAGGTTTTAGTAGCAGCAAACGTGGACACAGCGGTTCGAGCCGAACAAATCTTACGTCAGATTGACGAGACAACATCTCACTTGCAGCAAAGAGGGGGACGACAGCTGGAACTTGTAAACACAACGGAGGTGGTTAAACCCGCTCAAATACACACCAGGTCGCAGGCCACAAATACAAGTGTGTCAACAACACCAAGACGAGGTCAGGAAGATGACGAAAATACGTCACACCAGCGTCATGAAAATAATAATGATAGACAGACACAGGGCAACAATAGGTATCAGCAGCGAGGATACCAACAATGGAGAAATAATAGGAGAAATGAGGGATCCTACAGACGTTATGAAAATAACAATAATGATAATCGACAGTGGCGTGAAAGAAGGTATCAGAACCAGGGGGACTATCAGAATTATAGAAATGATTGGAATGACAGGCACGCCGAATCGCAGCGCTACCTGGAAGAACTACACGCTAATGGAGGGGACGAACAAGGACATTGGAAACGTGCAATTAATAGGAGGTCGAATCCTGACACCTTTAAAGAAGAAATTGGAGAGGAAGAAAATATACCAGCCAGCCAGGAAGACGAACGAAGCTTGCCAGTACGGAGTACGAGAGAACGTAGCCCGGTAGGTAGGAGAAACATCGGTGCGATACGAAAAACGAGTCAATACTAGAAGAAGACGACAGCAAGGAGGAGAAGAAGAGGATGGTAGCAGAACGGAGGAGAAGAAGAAGATGGCAGCACGGAGAAATGGAGAGGACCCTTCTGTATTGTACGGAACCTTGGTAACAACGCATACAGAGTGAAAGAATTGAGTACAGGTACAATGTCTGTCTATAACGCGGCGAATTTAAAATTGTATTTTACTAGCGAACCGTGGGAACCCAGAAATAATGCTGCAAATTAAATATATGGACGTCCTTTTTGCACATCCAACTATACGTGGGTCAGTGAGTACGCCAGTTGAACGAGAAAGTTGGGAGCTGCCTGCTGTGGTCATACACTAATGAGCTCTGACGTTGATGACACAGCGAGAAAGTGGGCGAGAGAGATAAGGACACTGGAAAGGGGAGACACTAGCCTTAGGCGATCAGACAAGCAGGCAGGCTTGGGGAATGTCTGCATGAATGAGGAAGCTAGAAGTAAACACGAGCGCGTGTTGACACTCCAACGACAGTGGCGGCTCGACTGAACTGATGAGAGGGAGATTTCTCTAGGATTGGCAGAAATGGATTACAGATGTTATATGTTTGTAAAAAAATCGACTATTTGTTATGTTCGATTTTTTCCATGCAGGGGGGTTGTGAACCCTTTATCCACAGGCTATATAAAGGATTCTAATAATTATTCATCATCTTGTGATACAATGGTTTAAGCTCCTGTGGTATTTTAGGAGGATGCGTTTATATTCTTGGGACACAGGACAGGTGCAACTTTTAGCGCGAATGTTGGCGTGGGCACGCACAATATGGCCTGTTGCTAGGAAGATTGGCGCCAAGAAGGAAATCGAATGCTACGAAGCAATTGGCTATCATCATGTTAACCACTCCCTACTGCTGGAAAATATGTAAAAGCGCGCAAAGACATACAACAGTCTGGGCCAATAATATCAAGACGCCTTTTCTCAGCGGGAACTCGGCTTGGGAACGCGCACTGGTAAATTAACGCGGGAGTTATCTACAGATTAATTCCACGATCGATTCAAGCCGGCTACAGCATAATCGTAACCTCCACACTGCTACGAACTCAATGATACCGATCGCATGCTAGTCTGATAGTTATTATGGAATATTTTTTAATAAATCCCCTTCCACACCTACCCTAGTCAGTGTCATTTATAAGGATCCAAGATGCTTCGAGGATCATTACTCATTACTTATTTCTGTGCGTCTGAGGACGTAACACAGACCACTCATTTTTGTACGTCTGTGGACGTAAGGTTCATACTCTGCATATTTCATGTTAGTGAACATGGAACAGCGTCGTCAAATTATAAGTGTAACTTCAGTGATTTATTTATAGTCCCAGCACTATCAGTAGGACCAGTTCGTCGAAGTAATTCACCAAATAGACTGTCAAGGAATATAGTACTTGATAGGTGAATATAGTAGGAATTATATCGTGTGTGTATCTGACAAAACTTTATTTAATTTAGCACGTGATGACGTCTAAGAACGAGAATGGATCTGGGAACCAGCAGGACATTTGCCTGAAGATGTCAATGACCAGATAAACATCTTAAAGGAGATGGCTGCAGACGTATTCCTGGCGCTGTTTAAAGGATTGAGTACCAAATAAATTTATTTATTTATTAAATCAGCTACGGTGTTATGGGATACTTTTTGTAAATATTTGTTTGCTTGCTTGATAATGTAGATTATTAGTTTTTGTTTTACTGACACATTAAATATGGGACTAGCCGAGCGTTGCGTAATTTATATATTTTGTGATTGTATTTGGTTTAACTTTACGCGGGGACGCGCAGCCGATGCTCGCTTTCGCTTGCGTAAATCGCGGTCAAGCATTATTATTCGGAGGTCTGCCATACAACAAAAATGGAACTGAATTAATTTTGAGATTAAAAATAGAATTTGGAGGGTAAAAGATTATTTGTGAGTAGAATTTTATGACGGATCAGGATCATTTTGATAGTTGCTTTCCAGCAGATTTGGACGGGATGGCACTTTGCACCCGAGTTTTTGTTGTGTATTTTTGTTAATGTGTCAATGGACGCAGTATCGTTGATCTGTTTTGAGTCGACCCAGTGTGTGTGTTTGAGAGTCAGTCCAAGCTATGGGTGCGTAATGTGATTTCTTATGATGTGCTAGCGAGAATATATCATGGCGATTATTCTGACTTGCTCCACGTCAACCCAGTTCATGTCCTCGCGAGGCTGGACTTGTGGTATATATTTGTGTTTCTCGTCATCCAAGGGGATGGGCGAGATCTGTTGACGTTTCCAGTGGGAAACCTGCACATAGCTTGCCAGATTGAGAGAGGTATTTGAAGGGCAGCGTGACTCATAAAAGTAGGGGAGCGCTCAATCAGATAACGTGTCTTGTCATTAAGAACAGGCTTGCTTCCTGTACTGCAATTTAAGATGTTGTTTAAATTCACAAAAACCTGATCGGTTATAATGAGTATTGTTGATTAAATGGGAGCTGTCCATAGTTGTAAGGGAGCTTCCGAGATTCGTGTTTGTCTGGCGTTTCATATAAATGTAAACATAGTTTTTCAGCCGTTAGGCTTGTATTTTGTTGTCGTTGGTTCAATTTTGGTGTGTTTATTTTTACGCGTCCTTGACCCGTGTCAAGTTAGCGTGCGCGAAGCTATGTTCCCAAGTTATGATGAGAGCGGTTTTTGGCCTAGTTCTGGCATGCTCTTTTGTGTTCATTTTGTGCTCCTGCACCAGTTAGGATCTCAGGGAGATTCTTCATTCTGTTTATATTATTAGATCTTGCATGTGTCAGTAATAGTTATAGTGTATTAATTAAGGGTGGGTCCCATAGCCGTAGTGTGATTTAAAAGATGCAACTCCGTAAGCAACATGTCCGTTTCAGTTGTAAACGGACTCGCATCAGTACTCAATTTCTTATTAACGAGCAGTACACCACACATTATATAACTTCTTGACCAGAAAAAATGGACTTGTATCCATATGTTGTGACGAGTGAGTTCTTACCGCTCAAATGCTTATGTTATGATTTTATCATTTATGTGAAGCTTCATTCACATTGTCTTGTTGTGATGAGCGAGTTCCTACCGCTCAGTGTTATTATTATATTTATTAAGGGGGTGAAAGTCAGGGATGATTTGTTTTTATTTATTATTATTATTATTATTATGCACATACCCTTCAGTCATTAAATGTATTTTATACTACTTGTTATTCATTTTATTTCTAGTATAGCCTCTGTCATGAACCTTTCTATTCATTAGAGCATGTTGTTTTAAGCGAACTTTGCTGTGTAACGCAGTCAGGACTGAACACGACCCCGTAGACGACTCTCGACAAAACCATGCTTTATTGAAGGGTGCATTCACATTATCTGCCATTCACCAGAACAAACTCGGAGTTGGCAACACCACCAAGGTTCAATTCAAAACAACCAGGTGGCCAAGTTTCTTTGTGTGATAGTTGTGTGTTATGTATCTAAAGAAACAATAAGTATGACGGCTATAGAAAACTCCTATACTTCTACTATCACATACAGAACTAGCACATACGCTCAAGAAACTAGGCTACAAAACTGCTATCAGAACTAGTGAAGATACAGTCAACTCCACTCACAAACAAACACAAGCTCCCCGGAGTATACAAATTTACATGTAGTGACTGCCCCAAGTTCTACATAAGACATACAGTTCACGCCACGTTTTTTGGCTGGCCAATCCCGGGGCTAACCGACCAAAAATCGTGGCGTGAACTGCCAGATAATCCCACAAAACTAGGCATCACATGAGTGATCATTGTGGTGATTTTTGTTTTAAGGGGTACGCATCTAGGCCACCCACTCCTACGATCACATGAGTGCATTAAGTTTACCACTGAATCCACGTTCACCAACCACTTGCTTGACACAGGTTACAGCTAAATAAATAAATAAATAAATACATAAATAAATAAATACATAAAGTATAAATAAATAGATAAATAAATCAGGCATTTTAGTTTCTTTCAGGAATTCATTTAGTGATTGAACTTCATCAATTTTTCATTCGTAACAATTTTATTTAAACTTTCTAAGTATGAAAATTGGCGATAATCAAAAATCTGACACTTATTCTTTATTGTTAAAAGAAGTATCATGGTGTATCTGCTTTTAGAAGCCTAAAAGTATATACCTATTATAAGATTACTTTAAAAGTAAAAAATAAAAAACACATATTCTGAAAAGTAAAGATTCGAGTTTGTAAGGTCCGAAGGAGCACGCAAGGTCACTAGTGTGGGTATTTTCCACGAGTTCAGTTAAGGATTATGTATGGCCACGGCTGCCTCCAATCCAATCCTAACCTCAGTTACAAATACACATTAATGCAGGTATCTCACCAACACAGGTTATGAAATTCTACACGCACCCAAGTATGCGGGGCTGATAGCACGTTGGTCTTAGATCCTAACGGAAACTACTACTACTAGACCCTACTACTACGATTACTTGGAAGGAAGCTTTTAGTTTTACGTGACCGTTAATCATGCGATCATGAGCCACGGGACGATTACTTGGGATATTGGTAAGATCTTCCGAGTAAGAATTATGGGAAATTTCCAGAAACTCTTCCGTGGGAAGACATTTCATTTTAAGAATTATGATCAGATCTAGACATAGCAAAATTCAGTGGTTGTTTGAATAAAATCCAATATTCCAGACTAAACGTGAACTCTAGAATATTGCCAACACTGTTCGGGTGCTCCAACACGATGACGCGATTCGTCAGAGAGTTTGTCAGAAGTGAGATATCGACGTGAATAGCGCAATCAACTCGATATAATGTTCGCACGTGTGACGCTTGAAATGAAGGGCCACCATCCACATAACGATACGAGCTGTGAGGCTCATAAATATCACGCATTCAATGGCCACCTAATGATGCTGGTTGGCTCCGTATTAAAGAAAATTTCAGATGAAAATTACACGGAAGGAACCCGGCAATCTTCTTGGATCTACGACGAAAATAGTTAGGTGTCGCGTTAATGGTGGGAGGAGTGACGTCATAGGAGTAGGCTGATGGTGCAATTGACGGGACATTACCTACTGGCACCGAGATACACTCTCATATCGAAGAAAGTGAAATGAAGGGGTTCAGTGGCTCAATTCTGTGTAAGAGTGAGTTTCAGTCTTTTTAGCCTATTTTCAATTTTGAAAAAATAGGCTTATGAGATCACCTTTTGTCCGTGTGTGTGTGCGTGTGTGTGTGTGTGTGTGTGAGAGAGAGAGAGGTGTGTGTGTGTGTCCCCCTAATAAAATCTAAACGGCTGGAGCGATTTCAATGAAACTCGGTAAGTTCATAGCAATATTCCCGGCGACCTCGACCGTGCCCTTCAAATTTTGTTACGTCTCACCAATCCAACATGGCGGCTGTGCGAAATATTTCACTAGCATTCAATATCTCCGAAGCTATTACCGATATCGTCCTGAAATTGTGTACGGTGATAAAGGGCACTACTAGAAGTTCACCTATGAGACTTTCAAACACCTGGTGACTACAAAACCAACATGGCGGTCAAGCGAAGTTGAGACTTTTAAATAGACTTTTCTCGCGATTTAACTATCCAAACGTAATGAAACTTGGTACAGCAAATGTTTATACACATTGTAATGCACTGGAGTCTAAATTAGTTCAATTGTTTACATAACCTCAAAATGGCGGCTGTGCGAAATATTTCACTGACATTCTATATCTCCGAAACTATTACAGATATCACCCTGCAATTTTGTACGGTGATAAAGGGTACTGATACAAGTTTACCTATGTATATTTCATAAACCTGTAAAGTACAAAACGAACATGGCGACCAAGCGAATTTGAAATGTTTTAATAGACTTAATATAACTCTCTGAGCGCAGTGAAATGAGGTACAGTAAATGTTTTTGCTGATTGTAATGCACTGCCATCTAATTTAATTCAATTGTTTACATATCCTCAAGATGGCGGCTGTGCGAAATTTTAAAATTAAGTTTTCATTTCTTGTGTCGTAATCATGCGATCGAGGTGAAAGTTTGAATAATGAACCTAGGCAATAATTGCCCTTGAATGGTACATAATTCTATGGCCTATACATATAACAATCCTAAATGGCGAGCTTCCGAAATATTTAGACAGTTCTCAATATCTATGAATCTTTTACAGCAACGAAACTGATTTTTTTAAATGTTCATAGAGAATATGAACATATGTTCACCTAAAAGACTTTCAGTAGCCTGGTGAGCACAAATCCAACATGGCGGCGACGCGAAGTATAAATATTTAAATGGACGTTTCTCGCGAATTAACTATCCGAGTGCCGTGAAACGTTGCACGTTAAATGCTTATACAAATGTTGATCCACTGGCATCTAATTTATTTCAATTGTTTGCATAATCACAAGATGGCTGCTGTGCGTAATTTTAAAATCTCGTTTTTACTTTTTGTGTTCTAATCATGCGATTGAAGTTTGAATACCACACTTCCACAATAATATTAATGTAATAGTACAAAAATAAAAATCCAACCTGGCGACCATCTGAAATAATTAGACGGTTCTCAATATCTACGAATCTGTTGCAGCAATTAAACTGAAATTTTGTATGTTGATAGAGGCAATTAACATTAGCAGGATATATGAAAATAGGCTGTATAGTTCTTCACGGAACTACTTGTTAATAATAAGAACTTTATTGCAGCCAATGGCCAAATTAATAAATAGACATTGAGAGACAAAAAACAAAGATTTCCTTAGTCTTCACTACAGAACATTGTAAGTGTGACCCGTCTTCGTTGGCACAACATCACATGATACATATCACACTGCTCTCCACACAGCAAACAGATGCACTGCTGGTCCGGCAGATGATATTCCTTCTTGATGCATACTTTAAAGTGAAAACCATGCACTGAAAATCTTGTGACTATATGACGCAAATCGTACAATGCATTTGTCCATTCAGTTGAAAGCATCGCGTCAGTGCAGTAAATGTCGTGCCATATGTCTTCCCTCTTCCTTTTCAATTCTTTCAGTAGAGTCTCATATCCAGGTGTAACGGGCAGTAGTAGGTTCAGTCTCAGGTCTTCAACAAAGTTATTTTGTGAATTATTTTAATCATGGTCGGCCAAGCTGGGCAAGCTTCAGGAGCCTGACAGGCTACCGGACACTTCATCTTCACTATTATGCAGTAAAGTTGGCTACACTCCGCCTCACTGCAGGAGTTGGCAGCCAAGAACGAGCAGCTTAGCCGTGACCACGTGACAAGTGGCACCGTGCTCGATTGGGCAACTACTTGTACCTCGCATGCGTGCAACCAACTACATCCACCTGAAATTTTGTTCAGCGTGGCCTTCTGTTATTTAAATCAATTACTTCCTCTAAAATAGTGATAAAACCCCATACATTAAACAATTCAAAGTTTTCGAGTGGGAAACTGTTTGTTGAGTGCGATCTAATCTAAATCTGTGTTAATGGCTATTGGGGAGCTCCTGAAGGGATAGTGCTTAGTAGAAATGTCAAGGACGAAGAGATTCCAATTTGAGAACATCACTAAGCTAAGCCACACAGCTTTGATCGTTGAACGCATAGTGCTACACAGCGTCAACCATCGTATCAAAGATTTGAGAATGAACTATTTTAGGCCATAGCCTATATCTTTATGGCGCATTAAGTTAGAACACCTGCCTGGAATTAAGGGAATTCACTTCTGGCCCGAAGGGTGGTCTCATTTTCAATTCTTGCCCTTCAAAGTAGATAGATTTTTATTTTGGTTTATTTTATTTTGTTTTGAATTTGGCTTTTTTTTTGTTTTGTATTTTTTTTTGCGAGGAAGCAAAAAAAGAATGGTTGAAAGAGAAATGTGCAGGTATAGAAAATTGTCTGAAATTAGGAACATTAGATAGCTTACAGCTCTTATCGAAGGATTAAGAGTGCTTTTGGGGAAAGGAAGACTAAGTGCTGTAATATTAAGGACTCAGATGGAAAACCTCTAACAGATAGGGAAGAAAAGTTTGAGAGAAGGAATGCTTACATAGAGTGTTTGTATAATGGAGAGGAGATTGAGAATCATGTAATGGAAAGAGGAGAGGAAATTTATGAGGATGAGAAAGGAGATTTAATATTGAGATCAGAATTTGACAGAGCATTGGTAAACTCAAGCAGGAACAAAGCACCAGGCATAGATGATATACCGATTGAGTTGCTACTCTCTATAGGTGATGAAGGTCTGATCAGGTGATTTCACTTGGTGTGTAGGATTTATGAGACAGGTGAGGTACCCTCTGATTTCAAGAATAATGTTATCATACCTATACAGCAGGAAACAGGAGCTGACAGATGTGAAGATTTCCGTACACTCAGCTTGATCACTCATCCATCAAAGATCCTGACTAGAATAATTTACAAGAGGATGGATTTCAACTCTGAGATTTTCTGATGACATCGTCATCCCAACCGACACACCAGAGGATTTGAATGAGTTTTTTCAATGGTATGGATTCTGTCTTGAGGAAAGAATTCATGATGAAAATTAATAAATGTAAAACAAAGATATTGGAATGCAGCCGAAAGAAATTAAAAACCCCTATGGATGTCGAGTTGGCAGGTGAAAAGCTAAAGGAAGTAGGAGACTTCTGTTACTTACGAAGCAAAATAACCAGTCATGGACGAAGCAAAGAGGATATAAAAAGTAGATTAGCACAGGCAAGGAAAACATTTCTACAAAAAAGGAATCTGTTGACGTCGAAGATAGATTTAGGTTTAGGAAGTCATTTTTGAAGGCCTTTGTCTGAAGCGTGGCACTCTATAGAATTGAAACTTGCACTGTTGAGCAACAGAAAAGAGGAGAATTGAAGCGTTTGAAATGTGGTGTTACAGGAGAATGATGAAGATCAGATGTGTAGATAGGGTTACGATGAAGAGACATTAAGATGAGTGGGAGGGAGAGATGTTTCTGGCGACTGCTAACGAAGAGAAGAGATAGGTTGGTATGACTCATATTAAGACACCCAGGAATAGCAAACGTAGTCGAGGATAAGAACTGTAGGGGTAGACCAAGGTTAGAATATGTTAAACAGATTGCCTCGGATGTAGGTGTGGTAGCTATGTAGAGATGAAACGATTAGCTCAGGACAGGGAGGCATGGATAGCTGCATAAAAATAGTCGAAGGACTGAAGACTCAAACAACAACAACAATTTAATTTTTATTTTATTTCATAAAATTTTAAAGTTTTTTGATTTTGTTTTATTATTTTATTTTATATTTTTTTATTATTATTTTCTATTTTATTTTGTTTTATTTTATTTTGTATAGTTTTATTTCATTTCATCAAATTTTATTTTATTAGACACGCGATGGCGTAACAACTGTACAACCAACGGCACCGCTCAGATAAGTAACCATACCGTACATGGTAGAATTCAAGTGCATGAGTCTGGCTGCGTGTCTCAGCGGTAACGTTCTCGCCTTCTGTGTCCAAGGTTGAAGGATCGAAACCTGGCGCAATTAGTTTTCATTTGAGGGTGCGCAAATGCAAGGTAGCCATGTCAGTAGATTTACTGGTTCGTTGAAGATTCCCTTCGAGCCAAAATTCCGACTCACCGGTGTCTCTAAAGGCTGCAGAAGTTAAAAGGGACGTAAAACCAATGACATTATCGTATTCTACAAATTCTACACACGATGTCGGAAAGCCCCTAACATAAATAGTCTATTATTTTCATTCATTCTAACTTTTTATAGGAGTAGTACAGTTCGGTGACATTGAATCATGGCGCGGCGGGCAGAAAGACACGTGAGTGAGGAGTGCTCGCCCATGAACATCAATGAGTGACCGAAACTGAAGGCTGTAGCTGCACACATCAATGCTGGGTTGTTCCTATTCTCACGCATCCGTCCGCCCACCATCCTCAACCAGCGTTACGTCACTGCAGGCTCTAAATGAATACAGAACACATGCAAATGGTTGGCTATTAACACGTAAACTGACAAACATGTTTGGCAAGCAAGGGACTCTCAAGGCCTACAGACCACTGAGATATATGATCTCCATTATAAGGTGTTAGGTTACCATTGTCATAGTTCTGAATACCAGACGGTTCAAGGTGCTGTACATCTATTCTTGTTAGGAACCAGACGTGTCCTGCGAAACCTCCTTAGTGGAGTATATTAGACACGGTCACTATATTCCCGTTATACCATATGTCAGGTGTGTAGGGACATTTAAGGTTTGGAAAATGTGTAGGGACATTTAAGGTTTGGAAAATGTGTAGGGATTTTCGTTTCATACCAGCTTGCATAAGGTTTTTGCATGACATACTGATAAATAAGTAAATAAGTAACTTAAATAAATACAATAAATTGTATTGGATTCTTCATCAAGGCCTGCTTCTACTTGAATTAAATCGAACCGAATAGAACAGATCAGTCCAAATGTTTACTTCATTGTTCACAACCGGTGAAATTGAATCTGACAGATTTTCTAAGCAGCATAGAAAAAGAACGGATGATTTGTTAGCATTAATGTTTTATTTGAAGAAGTCGTAAATGAAAATCTGTCAAATCATCCCAACTAACAATGACAAACATGTAAGACAAATTCATTTCTTTATACTGATAAATAAACAAATATCCTGACCGCCAACGGGGATGCATGAATTTAGAGAATTGGATTTCCACAACTGAAATGATAAAACATGTTTGGTAATTGATAATTCCATTCAATTACCTTCCATTTGTCGAAAAAAAAACCTATTGGCTTAGAATTTAATTCGCGTCTGTTTGATCCATCCAATCAAAGTGACCGCTTTATGCCCCTTCCTTTTAAATACATGGTAAAGAGCAAATCTGTTCGGTTCGATTAATATTTCGTGAGAGTCAGCCGGTACAGAGATTCAAGGTAATGAGGGTCTAACTATATTGAAATAAAATAGTCGTTCAACTCTCCGCTTTAGATAGCGAATTTATTAGACAAATAGCTTACCTCAAGACACATATCCCGAAGCTAAATAAAAATAAGTGTGTCGGAATCTCCAATTTTTGGGAGAACTTACTTATGCTAAGCATTGTAATCAACACTTGAATTTAGGCTACATAATTCCGAACTGTTTCAGCGGATTAACATTATTAAATGAACACACTGCACTATCATCCAGATTTCAAGCAGCCCATAGCTCAATTTTAAATTAATTTTCACAGTCTGTTCAATTTAAAACCATCTTTTGTAAGGAATTTCATTCACCATTTTTACTAATATTATTGTTCGCAGAACTCGCGGGATGTCAGTCAGCAACTTCATAAGCAATTAGGAATTCTTTTGGCCTTAACATGTATCCATAGGTTAATTTTCACTTATTTTCTATGTTTACTGAAAATGGTACTGTTGAATGCCGGAACTAGTATGATTAACATGTATATTAATTGACATGATTTAATTCTTTTGTATTGATTAAGGCGTATGAATCACCTGAGCGAGTTTTAGATATCAATGCGGATCCTGTGACATAATGTTACTTATAATGATTAATATTTTCGCATATTATAAAAATAATAACCTAAAAAACATTATCAAAATTATAATATGAAGTAAAAAAAATGGAAACAAATTGATTTTATAACCGAAATTTAATACTTTTTAGTCTGTCAATACGATTGTTCTCAATTCTAATGGGTGTTTATTATATCCTGAAAAAGCAACAACATGAGATTAATAAGTACGCTTGGATGACCAGTTTCAATCGTCAAGCGATCATCATCAGATCGTTTACTCTTAGGCAATAAAATCTGTGTCTACATGTATGTGGGTCATGGTATTTACAATATATACGCTTCTTAAGTTACAGTAGTTACTTGCGCAACTTGTCAGGATTTGTTAGTTACCGTATATGTTATTAATTGTTAAGATATTGTTAGTTGTTTATCTTCAAAATTGCGTTTTTAGTGTGATATCTGCGATGGTTAGTGAATGGTCAGGTTGGTGTTTGTATTGGAGTGGATTAAGAACTTGGCGGATTGTTAATTAATAAAATTAAAAATCTTATATATTAAAATAGTTTTCAAAAAATGTCACCTTTTTCTAAAACTGAAATATCTCGGGAAGTATTTGCACTACGACGACGTTTGTTGTCATAAAATGTAATGCCCATCAAGCACCGTCGATTGATACCCACCTTACTTGATTATATCATTCGAGTATTAAAATAATTGCGAATATTACTTCCTTCAAGGTCTCACGAAAATAGAATCGAATGACTTGACGGACATATTGTCGCTAGGCGACAACGACTAACACTGTATCATGATATTCAACGCCGCCCCAATAATAAATCTAACTTGATATTAACAGAGAGATCCCTAATTACGTCATGATATCGTTAACTTCTACCTGCTCCACTCGGGCGCTAATGTCGCATGTATCCATACATGATATCGTTAATTTCTACCTGTTCCACTCGGGCGCTAATGTCGCATGTATCCATACTATAAGTAGAAGGGGATTCTGTGCACATAATTTAATTAAAACTTCTCAAAGAATGGATTACTTTGAGACTGAAATACTCATGCACAATCAGCAGTCATTTTGCTAATGACACTGTCATGTCAACATCTCTTTGAATGACAACAAATACTGTATACGAAAGACAACTAATTTCACGAAGATGCCGCTACAGTTGAATGTTGGAACCGCCATTTTGTATTGTGTATCCGATCTTTCTGTTATATAGTCTTTGGTCTCACCAGCTACAAACTGTCTTCTTTTCGTTTCATCATTCGTCCTTATAGGTTGTGTGCTAAATCAATACAATGAATCATATTATGATGAATGAGAGGCGTCACTCAATTACAAATGTTATAAAGATTAAAGGTGACGGTAATTGTATGTTCAGGTCATTGGCATATTGTGAGTACAACAATCAGAGTTTATTTTCACAGGTTAGAAAGCGAATTGTAAAACATGTTACAGACAAGTTGAATAATTATTCTTCCTTTATTGTTGGCAACAGCGATATGTACGAAACTGCTATCAATACGAGCGATGATTACAAAATGTATATGTCTATGAATGGTGTTCATGGAGGTCATGTTGAGTTAGTTGTCGCTGCTCAAGTTTGCAAAATGGATATTTATTCGTGGATTACTACTGTCGTATGGAAGGTGACCGGTTAAAATATATACATCATCAACAAACGAAGTTACGAGTTGATACATATGCCGATTTAGCAGACGCCTTGCATGTACGAGCAGAAATGAAAATCTCAGAGTCGGTCGTATTGTAGTTTTACCGTCTTCTTTTAAAGGTAGCCCAACGAAAATATTGCAAAACTATCAGGATGAGATGGCGATAGTGAGGAAGTTTGGAAAGCCAGATTTATTCATTACGTTCGCCTATAATGCGGGCTGGCCAGAAATACTTAACAGCATTCATCTCTGGGAAACGGCTAATAATAGGCCTGATATTGAAGTGAGAGTTTTCCATTGCAAAGTAAAGAAATTGCTACGATTGATTAATGTTAAGGAAATTTTCGGTAAAAGCATATCTATATACAGTGGAATTTCAAAAACGAGGTCTCCCGCACATCCATTTACTCTTAACATTAACGGAAGATTGTAAGTTTCGAAAAATTTCGGACATTGACAGTGTGGTGTCAGCCGAAATACCAGATCTCGAGGATGAAGCGCTATACGAGTTAGTAAGGCGTCATATGGTACAAGGTCCTCGCGGATCTTTGAATCCTTCTTCAGTCTATATGAAAGATGGCGTATGTAAGAAAGATTTCCCTAAACAGTTTCAGGAAGAGACCAAAGATAATGCCAATGGCTATCCTTCGTATAGGAGAAGTAATAATGGACGGATTATTATAAAAACAATTCGAGGCATTGACATTGAAATCGATAGTCGATTCATTGTTCCCTACAATCCATTTCTTTTACTTTACTTGCAAGCTCATATTAATGTTGAAATATGCTCAAGTGTTCGGAGTGTAAAATACATCCACAAATATCTTATATATTAAAATCCACAAGTATGTGTATAAAGGTCATGCTGACTGCTGCATTGTTAAAATATGCCCTGAAGGCGAAACGATGAACTACGATGAAATTACTTCTTTCCTAAATGCTAGATATGTTGGTCTAACAGAAGCCGCATTAAGGATATTTTCATTTCACATGCATGAACAGTCTCATTCTATCGTGCGATTACCAGCTCACTTGCCAAATTTGCGAAATATATATTTTAAAATTGATAACGCTCCTGATATTTTACTTCAAGCACAGTTGCGCAACACAGAATTACCAGCGTGGTTCAAGTTAAATCAAGATTCGCAAGCCAGAAGTCCGTATTTATATGTCCTGAAACACCACTACACTACGTCTGGAATAAGATCAACTGCCAGTGGCAAAAAAAAAAAAAAATTCAAAAACTATAGGCAGAATGTATAATGTTTCGCCTACAGAAACAGAAAGGTATTATTTACGCCTGTTATTGCTTCACGTCATAGGTGCTACCAGCTTCCAAAATCTACGAACATACAAAGCCGTTATCTATTCTACTTTTATAGAAATAGCTAAGGAGCGACGTTTGCTGATTGATGATTCTGAGTGGCAGCGTTGTTTGGCAGAAGCGTCACAATTTCAGATGCCTTCTCAGTTCCGACAACTGTTGTCTTACATATGTACCATTCAGACCCGTTCAAATGTAAGACAGTTATGGGACATTTTCAAGAATTCATTATCAGAAGATTATCTGCAGTTTCATGATCCTGACATTGCATATCGGTTCACTCTTATACATATTTCTAATACATTAAAGCTCCATGGTCTTCACATTACTTCTCTCGAATTGCCAGCTATTATTGATAATTTCCCTCAGACAAATTTATCAATGAATTATCCAAAACTTCATGAGGATCAATTAAGTTGGATGATAAACCAAGCAAATGAAAACAAAACGGCTATAATTACAGATTTTGGGGTTAGTACAAAACAGCAATGAAAGGATGAGTAATGCATATTTCATTGACGGTCCAGGGGGCACCGGGAAAACATTTCTTTACCAATGCTTGATTCAGAGTTGCACAAATTTGGGGTTAAATGTAGTTTATGTTGCATGGACTGGTATTGCAGCAATGTTACTACCTCAGGGGCGCACTGTACACAGCCAGTTCAAGTTACCTCTACATTTACATGAACTTTCTGTATCAGGAATAAAAGTTAACATCTTAGGTGAAGATTTTAGGCAGGTATTGCCTGTTGTGCCTCGCGCATCTAGAGCAGCTTCAGTCCAAATGTCAGTAAGGTTCTCTCCTTTGTGGCCATTATTCAAAATTTTTAAACTCAACAAAAATATGCGAGCGGATACAGATCAACGTGGCTTTGCAAACTTCTTGGTACAAATTGGTAAAGGTGAATACCCTCACGTCGATGGAGAAAATTCAGAATTAGTCGACGTACCACCCTCCATCATTGCTAAAACTGATATCATCACTGAAATATATGGAAACGAAGTTTCCACGCTGAAAGATATTTCACGCTTTTCAAACTAGCGGTTTTAGCGCCTAAAAATGAACACTGTAAAGAAATCAATGACAACGTTTTAGAGCTAATCCCAGGATCATCAAGAACTTACATCAGTGTGAATAATTTGATTACTGAAGATGAGAGTGAACTTCTACAATTCCCCACAGAATTTTTATACAGCATCGACATAAGTGGATTGCCACCTCATACCCTTCGACTAAAAGAAGGCTCTATAGTGATTTTGTTGAGAATATTAATGTTACCCAAGGTCTGTTGAACGGTACCAGACTGTTGGTTCGGAAGATGCATGACAATTGCTTACACCTGGAAATTATTACTGGCGTAAATGTTGGAAACAATGTCCTACTTCCTCGCCTTGACCTTACGCCATCAGATACTTCTATGCTATTTTACTTCAAAAGGAGGCAGTTTCCAGTACGTTTGGCTTTTTGTATAACTATCAATAAAGCTCAAGGTCAAACACTAGATCAAGTAGGCATTTATTTACCTCAACTGGTGTTTAGCCACGGACAACTGTATGTCGCACTATCGCGAGCAAAATCCTTTCATGACGTCAAAGTTCAAATAGAACCAAAAGGCAAGCGAACAGCAAATGTCGTATTGAAGGAAGTACTATTAGAATGTTGAAACGAATGTTGCGGAGGAGCACAGACCTCAGCAAACGGGGCACAGATTACATAACAATTATACAAGGACGTCCGCATCCCTAATACGATAACTGTCCTGTGGTAATGGTAAAAAAGTGCTATTGTCCTACATCGGTGATTACTATCCTACATCATGTTCTTTCGTTCCCTCAGTTCTATAACTAAGATATACTCAATCAAATTTACAGCTTAATAAATATTAATTCCTTCTGTGTGAGTTATCTTTTCATTTCTCATCAATCGCCTTTACTTACTATGCTATCTGTAGAGGTGGAGGCGATAGCTGTCTTTGCAGAGGTGAGCAAATTATTAGATTCGATGTCAGTTTTCCAAAATTGCATTTTTACTTTTCACGGTTTAATGCACTAAGTATGTTTACAAGGTGATGAAATTACTTCAAATGTTTAACCAAGACTCCTAATTATATTTTCATTTAAGAAACTGAAATTAAAATGAATTTTTAGAATTTCCACTAACAGAGGAGCCTTGCAAATGCAAAATGCCACACGTTTCGTTTTTATTACTTCGCTCTACTTTACTTGTGAATTTAGAGCGGAGGGATTTGGGGTCTTTTAACTGATGAACGCTATTGAACTATTCAAAAATTCATGAACTATGCATTGAAATCACCTGACTTAAATTCTAAAATCAATTAAAAATTGAAAACGGACCCAGCTCAGATATCCCTCGAAATCCAATAATCTGAAAGTATTCAGACGCAATTCCATGTGGGAAAAGGTGTAATTACACGGAAGAGGAAATACTACCAAGTAGGACAACATAAGAAGTTGGTCAATAAAATGATTTTGAATAAAAGAAAGTATGAGTAATTAAAATTATTGTATTTAATTCTATTAATTTGCACACCTCTATATGTTACCCAAGAGTTACATCTCTAAATATAAGAGCCCCATCTTTTATTTTAGATTTATACCATTGGTATCATAAGTAGACAGAACACCAAATTGTACCGCTGTAGCCTTAAATTGTGTGGATATCTTTATCTACTTAGTATAAAACAAAGTTCCCAATTCTTGGATGTAACGGGTAATCTCGAGAGCAACTTGATGGATTTTGATGCGGTTTTCACCATTCTGTAAAGGATTTCTCGATGAAGGATTAGGTAGAAAAACATTTATTTATGACCAAAAGAAGTCGAGTAGTTACGATTTCAGTGAATCGAGTTGAAGAAAACCCTAACGTGCATGGGTAAACCGTTAAAAATATCGATATACTCAGAGAATTGTTCAGCATGAAAAGTTCTGCAAGAAAGTCCGCGACAGCTCCCACATCGACCACTGTAAGTGTTTTTACGTTTTCATTTCTTCAAGCAATCTCCATTCAGTGGAAATTTAAGTTACTAGCTTCAGAGTGAGTTTACGAGCTTGCGACCGACCTATCACCCTAGCTTCAACTGTCGAGTCGTATAGCTTATGTGTTTGGAGTTAGCTGTTCACCTCGGATTTTCAGAATTGCGTCTGGAACCTGACGTCCGTGCGCCTTTTAAGCTTACGCTGGGTAAATAGTGGGATACACACACAGAGGACAGGCAGACACCCACACATTTGATCTCATAAGTCTACTTCATTATTTACCCAAAAGCGACGGTACCGTAAATGTCTGTTCAGGTCACTAGCATGAAGACATGCAAATGTCATATGGACAGAAGTGCTGTAGGATTGTTGTTGTGAATGCTGCGGAGCAGCACGGGTCTTCTAGTTTAATTTTAAAATATAAATGTTATGTGGAAGTCTTCTTTATTTTACTAAAATTTCCAACCAAACCTATTTCCATATGTTAGAATGTATTAATACTTTTCATGGAACAAAGAAACTTGAAGATCAATAACCACTAACAATATCTTAACAAAAAATCACATATAGGCTAACTAACAAATCTTGACAAGTTGTGCACAAATGCATGGAAAGTGAATGGCCTTCTATTCGGAGCTCGTGGAACATCTTACAAGTTCGTCGTGGATATCCTCAAGAAGCTTGGCATCATCGAGGATGATCTTGAGAAGATCTGCTTGGGCATTTTGAGAGCTTCAATCAACATGCTACATAACCATTTATATGGTATATCGTAATGAATTATGTACTGTAGAACCAACAATGTACCTACACTGTAGATTATTCTGGACCTTTATGGTCTCCCGGAATGCCGGGCGGATGTCCTTCAGGAAATATATATATAACTGCTGTTATTACCGTACTGTAAATGCCCTCACTCATACTTACATAGATTTAATAGCCTCAGTGTTATGAACCTGATGATGATTGCTTGACGATCGAAACTGGTCATCCAAGTGTATTTATTAATCTCATGTACATTTCTTCATTATGACGGAAACACCCATTACAATTGGGTATAAACATGCTGATCAAATGAAAGGCATTACATTTCGATTACTAAGACAACACTTAAAAATGGCTTCCAACACGATGCCGGTAATGGATTTCATAAACCAAGATTTAAAAAATAAAAATTATGTGTGGAAGTCTTCTTACAGTATTTTATCAAATTTTCTTTAATGTCAATACGGGACCGGCAGAAGCAAGGTGGAGTTGTCCATCAGGTCTAAAACAAGGAGGAATATAACAAAAATACAGTAATTAAGGGGAAAGTCAAAGAAAAATATTGAATAGTTGAAATACAACAAAACTTACCCCTTCATGTGTAACGAGTTGAAATATCATTGAGTAGTTGACAGCTGTTAAACTTATAAATTATAAATGGAGTGTTATATTGTGCTATATTGAAACAAATTGCACGTAATCAGGATGGCAATTGATTATGTCCAAAACTGTTCGTATTTGACAGGTAAATGTTCTCTTTGATTAAGACTAGAGCACAAAGTGGGGCTGATTTATGGAAGCAAGCGATGCTGTTGACAACATAGCCTTCATTGGTAATCCTATCGCAGCCGATAAAATATTCAGCACGCCATCATTTATTTAATGGTAGACTCGTGTTCAGCCTGATGGTGCTGCACGAATGAAGGCATTGTATGCAATATTAAAGAATACTGTATTTTCCGAACACGATAGAGGAGGTCACGTGACACAGCGCCGCGAGAAGTAGGTGAGCTGTTCGCAAATCGATGGTGGAGGCTGAGGCTGCGCGGCGCCGAGCCGAGCCGGGCAGAGCTCTACATTGCTAGAGATCGATGTGACCGCACCCACAGCCATCAACCCTTCCTTCATCGTGCCCCAACCCACTCAGGACTCAGTCCAACAACAAGCCTACTTCTCCTGCAGTCCCTCGTTGATCTCATGAACAACAAGTCTACTTCAGGTTCAGTCCCTCGTTGATCTCATGAACAACAAGGCTACTTCAGGTTCAGTCCCTCGTTGATCTCATGAACAACAAGTCTACTTCAGGTTCAATCCCTCGTTGATCTCATGAACAACAAGTCTACTTCAGGTTCAGTCCCTCGTTGATCTCATGAACAACAAGGCTACTTCAGGTTCAGTCCCTCGTTGATCTCATGAACAACAAGGCTACTTCAGGTTCAGTCCCTCGTTGATCTCATGAACAACAAGTCTACTTCAGGTTCAATCCCTCGTTGATCTCATGAACAACAAGTCTACTTCAGGTTCAGTCCCTCGTTGATCTCATGAACAACAAGGCTACTTCAGGTTCAGTCCCTCGTTGATCTCATGAACAACAAGGCTACTTCAGGTTCAGTCCCTCGTTGATCTCATGAACAACAAGTCTACTTCAGGTTCAGTCCCTCGTTGATCTCATGAACAACAAGGCTACTTCAGGTTCAGTCCCTCGATGATCTCATGAACAACAAGGCTACTTCAGGTTCAATCCCTCGTTGATCTCATGAACAACAAGTCTACTTCAGGTTCAGTCCCTCGTTGATCTCATGAACACCCTCGTTGATCTCATGAACAACAAGGCTACTTCAGGTTCAGACCCTCGTTGATCTCATGAACAACAAGTCTACTTCAGGTTCAATCCCTCGTTGATCTCATGAACAACAAGTCTACTTCAGGTTCAGTCCCTCGTTGATCTCATGAACAACAAGGCTACTTCAGGTTCAGTCCCTCGTTGATCTCATGAACAACAAGGCTACTTCAGGTTCAGTCCCTCGTTGATCTCATGAACAACAAGTCTACTTCAGGTTCAATCCCTCGTTGATCTCATGAACAACAAGTCTACTTCAGGTTCAGTCCCTCGTTGATCTCATGAACAACAAGGCTACTTCAGGTTCAGTCCCTCGTTGATCTCATGAACAACAAGGCTACTTCAGGTTCAGTCCCTCGTTGATCTCATGAACAACAAGTCTACTTCAGGTTCAGTCCCTCGTTGATCTCATGAACAACAAGGCTACTTCAGGTTCAGTCCCTCGATGATCTCATGAACAACAAGGCTACTTCAGGTTCAATCCCTCGTTGATCTCATGAACAACAAGTCTACTTCAGGTTCAGTCCCTCGTTGATCTCATGAACAACAAGTCTACTTCAGGTTCAGTCCCTCGTTGATCTTATGAACAACAAGTCTACTTCAGGTTCAGTCCCTCGTTGATCTTATGAACAACAAGTCTACTTCAGGTTCAGACCCTCGTTGATCTCGTTAACAACAAGTCTACTTCAGGTTCAGTCCCTCGTTGATCTCATGAACAACAAGTCTACTTCAGGTTCAGTCCCTCGATGATCTCATGAACAACAAGTCTACTTCAGGTTCAGTCCCTCGTTGATCTCATGAACAAATAGTCTACTTCAGGTTCAGTGCCTCGATGATCTCATGAACAACAAGGCTACTTCAGGTTCAATCCCTCGTTGATCTCATGAACAACAAGGCTACTTCAGGTTCAGTCCCTCGTTGATCTCATGAACAACAAGTCTACTTCAGGTTCAGTCCCTCGATGATCTCATGAACAACAAGTCTACTTCAGGTTCAGTCCCTCGTTGATCTCGTTAACAACAAGTCTACTTCAGGTTCAGTCCCTCGTTGATCTCATGAACAACAAGTCTACTTCAGGTTCAGTCCCTCGTTGATCTCATGAACAACAAGTCTACTTTAGGTTCAGTCCCTCGATGATCTCATGAACAACAAGTCTACTTCAGGTTCAGTCCCTCGTTGATCTTATGAACAAGTCATCATGTTGGCCGACCTAAAACCATCTATTTTTAGCCTATTTTCAATTTTGGAAAAATAGGCTTATGAGATCACCTTTTGTCCGTGTGTGTGTGTGTGTGCGAGGTGTGTGTGTGCCCCCCCTAATAACTTTTAAACGGCTGGAGCGATTTCAATGAAACTCGGTAAGTTCATAGCAATATTCCGGGCGACCTCGACCGTGCCCTTCAAATGTTGTTACGTCTCACCAATCCAACATGGCGGATGTGCGAATTATTTCACCAGCATTTAATATCTCCGAAACTCTTACCGATATCACACTGGAATTTATTACGGTGTTAAAGGGAACTACTAGAGGTTCACCTATGTGACTTTTGAAAAACTGGTAACTACAAAACCAACATGGCGGCCCCGCTAATTCGCGACTTTTAAATAAACGTTTCTCGCGATTTAACCAACCAAAAGCAATAAAACTTGGTACAGTATATGTTTATATACATTGTAATGCACCGACTTCAAACTTCGTTCAATTGTTTACATGACCACAAGATGGTGGATGTGCGAAATATTTCACCGGCATTCTATATCTCTGAAACTATTAGCGGTATCACCCTGAAATTTTGTACGGAGATAAACGGCACTACTGGAAGTTCATCTATAAGACTTTCAAAAACCGGTTAACTAAAAAACAAACATGGCGGCCAAGCGAATTAAAAAATTTAATAGACCTTTCTCGTGATTTAATGTTCCAAACGCAATGAAATCTGCTACAGGAAATGTTTATACACATTGAAATGCACTGGTATCCAATTTAGTTCAATTGTTTTCATAATCTCAAGATGGCGGCTGTGCGAATTTTAAAATTAAGTTTTTATTTCTTGTGTCGTAATCATGCGATCGAAGTGAAAGTTGGACTAATGAACCTACGCAATAATTTTCCTTTAATGGTACATGACTCTATGGCCTATACATTTAACAATCCTACATGGCGACCATCCGAAATATTTAGACGGCTCTGAATATCTACTAATCTATTATAGCAATCAAACTGAATTTATTTATGATCATAGGGGCTATGAACATAAGTTCACCTACAGGACTTTTAATAACCTGGTGATCACAAATCCAACTCGGCGGCGACGCGAAGTATAAATATTCACTTGGACGTTTCTCGCAATTTAACCATCGTAGTGCAGTGAAACCTGGTACAGTAAATCCTTATACGAATGTTAATCCACTGGAATATAATTTATTTCAATTGTTTCCATAACCACAAGATGGCAGCTGTGCGAAATTTTAAAATCTCCTTGTTACTTCTTGTGTCATAATCATGTGATTGAAATTTGAATGCTACACGTACACAATAATCTTCATGTAACAGTACATAACTCTAGCACCTACATATATAAAATCCAACAAGGCGACCTTTCGAAATATTTAGTCGGTTCTCAATATCTACGAATCTATTGCAGCAATCAAACTGAAATTTTGTATGTTCATAGTGGCAGTTAACATAAGTAGGATATATGAAAATAGGCTGTATAGTTCTTCACGGAACTACTTGTTTATTATATTGTAATTATATATTATTATAATTATATTAAAACATGCCACACTAGCCTAGAGGACTAACGTTGCCTCGTGCCTCACTGGTATCGGGTGAGCGTGGGTTTGAATCCTTGCATCATGTTTGTCAGTATTTTGTTATGATAATGTTAGTGGCTATTGACCTTCAAGTTTACTTGTTTAGTGTGAAAATCTGTAATGGTGTCCTTACTAGGGTATGGTTAAAGAACACTACTTGAACTTATATTTGGAGGACCAAATTATACACGGCCAAAAAAAAAAAAAAATAATAATAATTAAAAACAACTGTGATATCTAGTGTGTTCAC